>CM072517.1:42097227-42684727 GCA_036898135.1 Oncomelania hupensis | reverse complement strand
AACATTGTGGTCATCATCATCAGCAGCAGCATCACCAACAACACCACTACCATCATCACGATTACTATCAGTAGAAAGAATTGCGTGAGCGTCTTTTTAAGATTCTTTTAAATAATGTCTGTGAGAGAGAGAGAGAGAGAGAGAGAGAGAGAGAGAGAGAGAGAGAGAGTGTGTGTGTGTGTGTGCGTGTATGTGTGTGCGTGCTTATTAATGCGTGCGTGCGTGTGCGCACGAGGGTAATTATGTGTAAGACGTGTGTGGCAAGGTTGGAACATCAGTGGCGTTGGAACCGGGGGGCAGGTGGGGCAGCCGCCCCACACCTCCTCTCCTGTACCTAGGATGGGCCTTTCTCCCTCCCCCTCAATTCCGCTGCAACTAGGATGGGGGGTGGGGAGGGAGGCAAACTCATCTTTTTGTCCCTCTACCCCCCCCCCCCCTTCCCCAACTTTTCGGACGATGACAAGCGAGAGAGAGAGAGAGAGAGAGAGAGAGAGAGAGAGAGAGAGAGAGAGAGAGAGAGAGAGAGAGAGAGAGAATTTAGTTCATACCTTCGATAAGCACTCCAAAATAACGTGTATTTGAAGATTTGTTTTAGAAAAATAGCCACACACACAAAAAACTAATGACATCACTGTGATGACCTCGCCAGAAAGGAATATCGATTATATACGAAGATTGTTTTTCCCCCTCAATAATGCGAGAGTTTACCGCGGCCTAGTTTGATATATAATCATGAGTTGTAACAATGATTTTTCTTTTTCAAATAAACATGCATTATTTTTTCAAGATCAATCACGTTTTTGACACGGATCTGATTTCCATGGGCATGGGACACAAACACACACACACGCACACACACACTCTCTCTCTCACTCTCTCTCTTTCTCTCTCTCTCTCTCTCTCTCTCTCTCTCTCTCTCTCACACACACACACACACACCCATACGGGTTGCAAGAATTGTTACCCTCCAGTTAACATCCTATTTTAATATGTCCTTAAATAGGCTTTCCGGTGGTTTTGAGAACGAGCATTGTTAGCGCATTTTATACAACTGTATTCATTCAGTCGTCATAGCAAAAAGTACGCGTCGTCGGATACCTTCATTTTCGCCTCTGACGGTTTACACAGCATGACTTCGTACGGTCATTTTCGAGACTTTGGGTAATTATTATATGTAAACTTGCACTGGAAGGCTCCATTAATTTTTAAAAAAAATAGATAAAGGTACGAACGAGCTCAAATATATTCTGGTTTACTTTAATCACGCCATGCTTGGTACTTGAGAAAAACAAAATATAACAGAATTCTATAATGCACTTCTTCTTTAAAACATACACGCACACACACACGTACACAAAACACCAAAACTGGGTTTTACTAAGAATGTAAGAATCGGAAAGTGATTTTAGACAGAAAAGGGTTAGGGCAAGGGTTAGTTGCAGCGCTGCAACTAGCCCTTACCCTAACCCTTTTCTAGAAAGTTGACCTATTTCGTCTCCTATGGGCGACGAAATAGGTCGAATTTTGTTCAAAAATTCTTCGGAAATTCACTGTATTTTCTCCGTCTCGGATAGAGCACTCCTGTGTACTAAAAACACTCTCATGCACTACAACTGCACTCCCTTGCACTAAAAGAGCACTCCCGCGCACTTAGAAAAAAGTGGGTGGCTGGAAAACTCTGGGTGACTCATACACTCACCCATTTTCTGCATAAAAAGCAAGGTCAGTCACCCATTTCAAGGCTTATGTGTACGCACAAACACACACACATATTCTGAAACATTTTATGCTACTCTGAGCAGAATTTGTGCAAATAACCTTTACAACTAGAAGGGTAAAGCCCATATGACTCACATTCTCCTTATGAAATTCTCAATATTTAACATGAAAATGAGCGCCCAAAAAAAGCAAAATGAAATGGTAGCATTAAAATGCAAAGTAATACCGACTTTGATCTTTCTGTGCTCTTGACCTTGAGATGACATTGACCTCCGGCTCCAAATACACTTATGTACTATCAAATAAAGGACAGCGAACGTTGTATTATGCACACACACACAAACAAAAAACTGTGACTTTGGGATGACCTTGACCCTTTGTGACCTTGACATTGGGATGACCTTGACGCTCACGTGCATGTCTGATCAATTAACGCAATGTTGTTGCATACTAAATATAACACCGCAGCGAACGTGTGCATGGTGGGCACAGTTGTTTGTTCACGTAACAAGAAAGAGCCGCCTACAATTTCAAGTTTAGCAACGTTGAACAACGATTACCCATTTTTTTTATGTAACATCAGTGCAATTTCCTTGTGTTTTCATGGGGACAATAAAGATTCTGATTCTGATTCTGATTTCCCAATCCTAAAATAATTCAAACATTCTTGATACCGTTGGCCTTTAAAGCGACATTTTGAACATTACTAGAGAGGATTGGGCCCGTAACGTCTTTCTTGCCCAAGACACACATTAGAGAGATCCTGAAGCTACAGTCCGAGACAGGCGTGGACGGTCCAATAAGGAATTCCCATCTATTTTTAGCATTTTGCACACGACACTCTCCACGCCTGCGACTCAGACGCTGCCATTCGGACGTAGAAACTAGCGTTTTCACGCTCGCTGGATGTGGATCTTCGTGACTATTTTTTTTCCATTTTAGCTTGGCAACCTTGTGTTTGGATAGTATTGGAAGCAAGTTTAACATCACCGAAATGTCTATGACTAATTTGCTGCCACGGAAATCACATTTTATAGACGTAGCAATATAAAGTTCGCACCTACTGTTTCGACGTGTCTGCCGATGATTTAATCATGGCTACCCACATAGCTACGTAGGTTGGTTTTTTTTCCTTTCTTTCCAAGGTGTATTTACATATTGCTGGTACCCTGCACATTCTCATTCTACATCTTACTCTTCATCCATTGCTTTTTGTCAAATTACTTAGTAAATTGCGTTCAAAGGCGTACTATACAGACTTAGTTTCAGATAGACTCAACAGGCCAACAAAATAATTACTCTCCTGTGTTGCATACATAGTGTTTAGTATGTGTGTACAAGTACTTTTAGGGCATTCACACACTATTTTAGTATTTATGTTTCTTGAACTTTCAATGTGATCTGTGTTTTCTATAGACTATAGTCCATAGCAAAGTTGATAATTTGAATTATTCACATAATTTACTAGTAGGCCTCTGTTTTATTTTGCTGCACAGACTTAGTTTCAGATAGACTCAACAGGCCAACAAAGTAATGACTATACTTTCCTGTGTGTACCATGTGTATTACTAATAGTAACATTGTTTTAGATCTGTGTTTTTAATTCCATGTATACAATTTGGGGTGTCGGATAGTGCAGTGGTTGGAGCACTCGCTACTGTGTCGAAAGTGAAGCACCGTCCGGTGCGGTTAGCACTTGGATGGGTGACCGCTAAGGTGTGAAGCGACAAACAACAACGCCCCCAGTTGACTCAACTGTGATTGAGTACCTACTCTCTTGAGGGTGGGGAAGGTAAAGCAGCGAGGGAGAGAGTTGGGCATCACCCTCATTACGCTGGCCCAAGATAAGTGTGATCTCCAACATCACGCTCCCCTACGGCCACAAGGCTATGGGACTACCTTTACCTTTTACCTTTACCTTTACCAATTTAATGTATACATTGTGTTTAGTATGTATATATGTGTGTACAAGTACTGTTAGGGCATTCACACACTATATATCTGTTTCTTGAACTTTTCAATGTGACCTGTGTTTTCTATAGACATAGTCATAACAACAATGATAATTTCAATTGTTCACATAATTTACTAGTAGGCCTATGTTCATTTTAGCCCCAACCCAAGCAGTTTTGCCAACACACATGTATGTTAATTGTTATGTGTGTTCCTTGTCCTGCAAATAGTCAAGAAGCATAATATAAACAAATACAATACCTTTAAAAAGAACATTTAGTCATTTGTGTAATTAATTAGATTTTTTGCCCCAATGTTTGTTTTCTAATTCCATGTATAGGTTTTTAATCGCCAACATGTATATTCCGTATCCAGCAAATAGTCATGCAGTAGAGAATTATACAATACGTATACCTTGTACATGTATGTGATTTAATTTAAATTTTTTTTTGTTCTTTTCCCAGAACAATGGAACTTGAAGCAGCTGCTATAGACATCATGTTTGGCCTACAGTGGTCAAGATATAATGGAATAAATTTTTCTCCCTGTCTCCGTTTAGTTCTGTCCATCTTTCTTTCTTCCTTCCTTTTTGTCTGTTTCCTCTAAAGCCTTTCTTCTTCTTCTTCTTCTTCTTCTTCTTCTTCTTCTTCTTCTTCTTCTTCTTCTTCTTCTTCTTCTTCTTCTTCTTCCTCTGCTATTATTATTATTATTATTATTATTATTATTATTATTATTATTATTATTATTATTAATATTGTTGTTGTTGTTATTATTATTATTGTTGTTGTTATTATTATTATTGTTATTGTTATTATTATTATTATTATTATTATTATTATTATTATTTATTAATTAATTTATTTATTTCGTTCTTCCTTCTTCTTTCTTTACATGTACTTCGTCTTCTTTCATTGTTTTCTTCTTTTTCTTTCTGTATTCTTTGCTTTTTTTTCCTTTTATCCCCCTCGTTCTCCTCCTTTTAATTCTTTCATCCTCCTCATCCTCCACCTTTTTTTCTCCTTCTACACTTTTATGTATCTCATAAACACACACATCTACTGGCAAGACAATTTTGATGATACTTGCAAAAACGGCAAACAAATATCAAACTAACCTTCGACATCTTTGAAAACTCGTGCAACACAAAACTCGAGGGAAGTTAAAAATAGTCCCATTATCTTGCATTTGTCAAGGGAAGCAACTGTAACCCACGCCGAGTTTCCGCACGACTGTACTCACAGGATCACTTTTTCAGCGGTGGTGGCCCGTCGGCGATTACGTCATAAATCAAGGAATCCCCCAGCGGGTTTCCCGTCCACGCCCGCCTCGGACTGTGACTTCAGGATCTCTCTAATAAGATGAAAAGTCGGACAGACCATCACACAAGCCATCGATGACGTGCTCACAGTCCGATGGTATAGCCACGTCACCAGAGCATCGGGGCTTACAAAGACTATCCTGCAAGGCCCGGTGCAAGAAGGCAGAAGAAGATGGAGGCAGAAAAAGAGGTTGGAAAATAACATTCGAGAATGGACTGGCTTGACACTGAGTGAAGCCATGAGGGCTGCTAAGGACAGAGACAGATGGAGTACGCTGGTTAAACGATCATCTGTGGTGCCTCAACGACTCTCTCGTTACGGGAAAGGATAGGATAAGATAGGATTGAACATTACCTTATTTTTACCGTACAAAGATTTGTTCTTCTTCTAGTTCTTCTTCTTCTCGTCCTCCTCCTTCTCCTTCAGGATATTATAGATTCTCCAACTGTTCACAGGAAACTGTCACCATTGTTTTGAGGTACGCGCAGTCGTAGTTAAAAGTAGCAGATCAGTGAGATCTATAAGTTCAAGGTTTTAAAAGTTTGAAAAGCCAACATCTATCTAACACACAATTATCACTGTGATACTGTACAGGTTTGTTTGTTTGTTCTTAATTCTTTTATTTTTTATTTTTTTTGGGGGGCCAATGTTGATTTAGGCACGTCCCTAATTCTTCTTTCCTGAGATAGTTATCCCCGTCTGCCGTATGGCCAATGGCGGGTGTGAACGTTCCTATCCTATCCTATCCCGTAACTCAAAGGTCGTGTGGACGTTAAACTTTTATATTCGTTTATCATTGTTTAGCTTCTTTCAAACAGGATGAAAATCGAACTCAAAATCTTGACTGTTAGCATAGGTAGTAGTTCACATCACTAAAGGAAGTCCCACACTGTTGCTCAAGTGCACGGTAGAGCGTACGCCTGGCACACCGATGACCGAGGTTGCCAATCCCGTGATTGGCACAATAAACGTTGTCATGCCATGTTTCACTGTCCATCTTAACAGTTTTATTTGCTCTTGTGGTTCAGTGTTGATTTAGGTAGGGCCCTACCCACTCTTCCTTGGGGACGGCATACCCCCGTAGACCGCCATAATTATACCGCCATTGGTGGGTGTTTGTTAAACTTCAGTGTTCATCATCTACCACATTTTACTACTATACCTGACACTCTTAAAAGTGTATATTTCTAGGATGTGTTGGCCTCGACGTGTCCTGTGTGAAAGACACCCAACAAATTGGCCTAATTTCTAGCTCTGGGTATGCCCCTGATTGGTGCCCTGGGGAATATCAGCCCAGGAGAAAATTTTGTCAAATAGGTCTGTGACTGCTGTCGTGGCGGCGATTTCGTTATGAGTTATTATTAGAAACACTTTATTTGGACGACAGGGTAGCGAAGTGGGTTGGAATAGAAGTCGGGGCTTGTTGTCTTCTGGCGGATTAGACCTATAGCTGTGTTATAATGATGTTGGCTTTAAAAAAAACAACAACTCCTGAATAAGCTGTTAGCGAAGTGTGTATGTATAGAATAGGAAATCGGTTAATTCGGCTATTTTTCTCCTTCGACCTTTAGTTCTCTGCCTACATTGTTATCTGAATAGTAAATCAATCAATCAATCTGCATAGCAGCATTGTATGCCTGCCTTTAGTGACCTTACGCAGTAGCAAAAACAATGTATAGTAAGCTTAGTATGATCTGTTTTAAAGTCCACAAAACATTGAAGTCAAAGCTGACTAAAACACCTTCATATCGTTGGGAGTAGCTGGGAGACAGGAGGTATTTATGTACAAGTTTTAAAAGAAAATTCCTATCCCATCCTATCATATCATGTAACTCAAAGGTCGTTGGGGCAACACAGATGATCGTTTAACCAGCGTACTCCATCTTTCTCTCTTCTCAGCAACCCTCATGGCTTCTTTTAGTGTCAAACCAGTCCATTTTCGAATGTTGTCCTCCCACTTCTTTTTC
This sequence comes from Oncomelania hupensis, assembly GCA_036898135.1. Classification (NCBI taxonomy): domain Eukaryota; kingdom Metazoa; phylum Mollusca; class Gastropoda; order Littorinimorpha; family Pomatiopsidae; genus Oncomelania; species Oncomelania hupensis. Next base: position 42,677,769 of record CM072517.1, on the reverse strand, counting down.
TGTCTACCTCTTCTTCTGCCTCCTTGCACCGTGCCTTGGAGGATGGTTTTTTGCAAGGCCTGATGCTCTGGTGACGTGGCCATACCATCGGAGTTTTCGTTTCTTCACCATTGCGAGCAGGTCATCGTCTTGTCCAATGGCTCGTGTGATGGTCTCTCGGACTTCGTTGTTAGTGATGTGCTGGGTATTGGAAATGCCCAGAAGTCTTCTGGAGCACCTCATCTCCATACTTTGTATTCTTCGTTGTTGATCTGCTGTGATGGTCCATGTTTCGCAAGTTTAAAGGAAGATGGAGATGACAAGGGAGCGCAGCAGCCTTACCATGGACTGTAGACTGATGGTCCTGTCTTTTTAAATAGGCTTAAACCTTGTCAGGGCAGCAGTTGTTTGTGCGATCCTGGAGAGGGATGACTTTCTGTCGGTATCCATTGTCTGATACAGTGGCTCCTAAATATTTGAAGCTATGCACTGTGTTGAGGGATTGGCCTTGGACTTTGATGTCCATGTTGATGCCAGAAGACAATCAGCCTCTCCTTCCATCCCAGCCCAATTCGCTACCCTGTCGTCTAAATAAATTGTTTCTAATAAAACTACTACTACTACTACTACTACTACTACTACTAATAATAATAATAATAATAATAATAATAATAATAATAATAATAATAATAATAATACATATCGAAATCGCCCGCCACGACAACAGTCACAGACCCATGTGACCAAAAAAAAATTACTAATGAAAAAAACAAACACATTAAAACCTCTACAAAACAACAACAACAACAATGCTACAAATACTAACACAATGAAAAGCAATACCTATGTATATATGGGTCTCTGGTTGTATAGTTAGGTTCGGGGAATGGTGACGGGAAACAGTAGCGGAAGAACGGGAGATCCACAAGTGGAGACTCCTATGCCTCCACCTCCCACAACCAATTTTTTTACGCCCTCCTGTTGTTGTTTTCTTTTCACCAATCCAGTTTCTGACGTCAGTCGGAAGAATGGAGACGAGCCACACCGCTACTAGAAATAGCTGTTTGTTTCATGAAGTTTCCGGAACAAATGCGACACGTATACAAGTGGCACGAAAGCTTAAACTTAAGGAGCGCAGGTTCGAGTGCACACACACACACACACCCTCTTCCCACCCCCTCCTCCCACCCCACCCCCACCCCCCACCCTCCCCCCCCCCGCACACACACGCTTTTCGGCTACCTACCTTCGTTGCGCATGTTTTATACCACCCCCATCCCCCCTTCCCCCACTCGCCCCGGAAGTGGAGCGATGCTGCTCCTCTCAAGGGCGATAATGAGACAAGGGAGACAAATCTCGGGAAATCCGTAGAGGGGGGTTTAAGGACAAAATGTGATCGCCTGGCTTTGGGTGGGATCGCGGCTGACTGTCATACAATGGAAAGAGATGCTGACGCTTTTTCTATACTTTTTGGCTTTTTTCTTTTCGGGGGACGGGGGCGCGGGATGGAGAAGGGGGGCGCGGGAGGTAAGAAATCGGATAGGAGGGATAAGGGTGACGTAACAATGTGCAGCAGTGGACCCAATAAGGGGTGAAAAGGGTAGGGGATCCGCAATTAATGAGCTGTAGCAATGAACAAATCAAAAGTCGGAAAGGAAATTATCCACACCTTAAACAGAGGATCACCATTAGCATTCCTCTGTAACCGAAACTCCTCCCCATCTTTGACCAGTATTTTAACCCATTCAAAGTTGGCCTTGACCACTGTCCTTTGCCAAAATAATGACGGATACAAGTACAAAACGATTTTAAATGATAGGTGGATAAAAAAAATTGCTATTCCTACCTACTACTACTGCTGTTGCTGCAACTACTACTACTACTATAACTATTTAACTACTACTACTGCAATAACTCCTACTTAGGATGTGTAGGTAATGTAGCCTATTTCTTCCCCATAAAATAAATCAAATCAGTTCAAATCTCAATTCTAACACATTCATACACAAACATTTAGACCTACAAAAACTGTACAGTCATCATCTTTATGGATTTCTTGACTTGACTTGACTTGACTTGACTTGACTTGATTTGCGTTAGGATTTTCATATTGTGGACATCATCACTATTTACTTTTTTTTTAAATTGCTTGTTTTGTTTTGTCAGTTAAGGAAATTTCAACAAGATATAAAACAAAGTAACCCTCAACCCCCAAAAAGAACAAATAATTCATTCATTCTTCAAACATAACGGATACAACAGGACCAATACTTTGGAAATCTTTTATTACATCCGCCCTCACTAGATCCACAAACACGCTTCTATTATCGATTGGACACAACGCTTAAAATGCAACGACAAAATCTAATACTACAAAACGACAAGCCACCTTTATAAAAGGCTATTTGAATCACAAATCCAACACAATAACCACTGCGAGCAAATGCTTTGTTGTTGTTGCTGTTTGAAGAAGAAGATTGAAATGGGGACAAAATCGGTTTACATCAAGCAAGGGTAACAACAACATGAGCAATTATCTAAATAAAACTACAGGCACCCCCAAAACATTAAGACTAAATCATGTCTTAGCCAGTGTGGCATACGACATACAAAGAGTTTAGTTTAATTTATTTTAACATTTATTTTAATGGTTTGATAAAACATACCTAATATCCGACTTCCTTAAGTAATTAGTACCTAGAGGAAATTGGGCCATATAACAGAATGTGTGATAGTATCTTGGAGAAGATACGATTATCTTAAAAGGGGATTAAGATTATAGATAGGTGATACGTTTAGCTATCTCTATCAGTCGTTCTATACCAAGATTCCTAAGCGATGTGAGAGACTAAATCACGGTGCTTGGTCACATAATAATTTATTTTTGTTCAGGCAATCAGCTCCGTGGTTACTCTTCCCTGGTAAATACTCTACATGAAACGAATAGGGCTGTAGCAAGAGAGACCAACACATGAGTCAAGCGTTGAGTTTCTTTGATGACGCAAGGAATGTCAAGGGTAGTGGTCGCACTGGACTTTGAAGTGTGCAATGTAATTTGTAACATGTACAACTGAAATTTCTCGATGGCCCAGACCAATGCTAAGCATTGTTTCAGTTGTGCTCGGTTTATTCGCGACTGGCAGGAGTAGTGCAGGGTTATTGGGCTCAGCTTGTAGCAGCGTAGCGCCTAATCCTTGGTTGCTCGCATCTGTGCGCAATACAAACGGTTGGGTTGCGTCGGGCAACTTCAAAGTTGGTTGTGAGATGACTTTGACTTTTAGTGTTTGGAACGCATCCTCGTACTCGGTAGTCCATTCTACTTTCTCGGGCGCTTTCTTCTTAGTTAAATTGGACAATGGCGCAGCGATGGAATTAAAGTTTGCAATGAATTTCTGGTAAAATCCATCAAACTCTATAAATGATTGCACATCCTTTTTGTTTGTCGGGTGCAGTGCCTTGTTCATTTTCGCTTCGTTCTTGTCTTCCGGAAGAAGACTGCCGTGCCTGAGTGTGTGACCGAGAAATTCAATCTCTTAGAATCAGTTGCATCTTAATGAAGTCAGCCATAATGGGTGTTCCCAGAGACTAAAAGTTAGGTAACCTAAGTACAATTAGTCAGAGTAGTTCATCACTAGTAGAATTGATCTATCCCTATGCGAGATGTTACTAGCAATCAACAACTATTCAATCAATGCATAGGAAACAATTATCTTACATCAATCAATACACAAATGTGCATACAACAATCAAGAAAATCATGCAATTCAAAAATCAAGAAAAGATTTTTTTCCCAGTGCCTCTGAGTCAACTCTTGGATTGTATACTAGACCCCAGTTAAGTATCCTAAGTAAGATAATATTTATTATCTATTGTTATCTTGGACTACTCAAGGTAATGATACTAATATCGCGGATATTATCCTGGAGAAGACACGATTACCTTAAAAGGGGCTTAAGATTTATAGATAGGTGATACGTTTAGCTATCTCTATCAGATGTTCTTACGGGGGACATAGATGCGTGCTTATTGAGTATGTGAGAGTGGGTAAAACATGTGAGCGTGTATCCTATTTTATTCTATCCTATCACGTAACTCGGAGGTCTTAGGGGCAACACAGAATATCGTTTAACCAGCGTACTCCATCTTTCTCTGTCATCAGCAACCCTGATGGCTTCGCTCAGTGTCAAACCAGTCCATTCTCGAATATTGTCTTCCCCTCTCTTTTTCGGTCTCCTTCTTCTTCTACCTCCTTGCACTGTGCCTTGCAGGATGGTCTTTGCAAGTCCTGATGATCTGGTAACGTAGCCATACCATCGGAGTTTGCGTTTCTTCACCACTGTTAGCAGGTCATCGTTTTGTCCAATGGCTTGTTTGATGGTCTGTCGGACTTCATCGTTGGTGATGTGCTAGGTATAGGAAATGCCCAGAAGTCTTCTGTAGCACCTCATCTCCATGCTTTGTATTCTTCGTTGTAGATCTGCTGTGAGGGTCTATGTTTCACAAGAGTATAGGAAGATGGAGATGACACTGATGGTCCTGTCTTTCCAAATGGGCTTCAACCTTGCCAGGGCAGCAGTTGTTTGTGCGATCCTGGAGAGGACTTCCTGTCGTGACCCATTGTCTGATACAATGGCTCCTAAATATTTGAAGCTATGAACTGTGTTGAGGGATTGGCATTGGACTTTGATGTCCGTGTTTATGCCATTGGTGTTGTTGGTCATCATTTTGGTCTTCGCTGTACTTATTTCCATTACATAGGCTCTGGAGGTGGTGTCAAGCCTCTGTACCAGCTGTTCAAGTTCTTGTTCCTCTCCAGCCAATCCATCAATGTCATCCGCAAAACAAAGGTTGGAGATTGCTCTACCCCTAATGCTGACTGTGCCTTCGTGATCGGCAAGAGCATCTGACATTATGCGCTCTATGAAGACGTTGAAAAGTGTTGGAGAGAATAAGCATCCTTGACACACACCGATTGTTGTTCTGAACCAGTTTTCGATGGCGCTGTTATGGAGGACTGCACTGGTTACAGATCGCCGCGCGTTGAGTCTGATTTAGAATTAAGGCGCATATAGCATCCATTATTAGTATTAGTATTATAGGTATGTGCTGTGATGCAGAGCTACCTGGAGTAAGAATTTACCATGCTCGCAATTACTTTATAAAATGTTGTTAAAGGTCAACATCATTGAAATATAAAATTGAGCACAAAATATCTACATAATAAAAGAAGTCACATGCCAAACAACTTTTTTCCGAAAAATACTGCCTTTTTTTAATATTTAATAAAATCTACTTCGAATAAACTTTTGCACCTTCGAAAAGCCCGCTCACGTGACCACATGGCTCGTGACGTCAACTGCTGGAGACAATATAGAGTCCGATAGTGCCCCTTCTCTACCAGGGGCCGGGTAGCTCAGTTGGTAAGAGCGTCTTGCTAGTAACCGAAAGGTCGCTGGTTCGAATCCCGGATTGGTCAACGTGTGATCATATTATTTTCCCCTTTACCAACAACTGGTGTCAGTATAAATCGGATAAAGTAGTCACCTATATGCGAAAGTGTCGTGTGACTATAATCTACATACAAACAAAAAACTTCTCTACCAAAACGCAGGAAAACGAAGAGCAGTGGCCTATATTGTGCCGTTGGAGGTTGTACAAACAAACAAGCGGATGGGATAACATTGCATAGGTTATCCAAAAAACGAAGAAGTGCGAAATAAGTGGGTGAGATTTGTGCGTCGTCAGCAATTTGCGCAAAACACTTCGCTGAAGACTGCTACCCCCCAAGTGCCACTTTTATGCAGAGCTTTGGGATGAAAACAATACAGACATTAAAGCCTATCTCTGTTCCAACGATCCAAAGCCTCAACAACAGCAACAGTGATTCAAGTTACTAGTAGTAGGCCTACTAGTACTGCTTCAACTTCAACTACAGTCACAGTGGCTACTACACATCCATCGTCTGCTATCACTTGCCGGGTGTCAGGAAAGTCAGAGGAGCTTTTCAGAAAAGGGAACGCAAGAGGTTATGTATTCACGGGTCTAGCTCGTATAATTATTTGTTTATTATTACAATTAGTACTCGGGGGTCGAATTCGTTTCTAACAGAAGAGAGCACTGCTGTAACACGACAGATCGAGTGAAGAAACACTGCTTGTCTCGCTTGTAACTTCTTCGCAATCGGCCATTGTCTACAGCTGCTGACGTCACTGCGAGGGGAGATCAGCGATAGCTGCGTTTTAGAGTATTACTTCCCTTACCCTTAATTACAGGTAGGAAATCCCACTTTCAGTGATCGATATCTATTAAACGATAGAGCTTTGCTTACCGAATTTTTTGCATCTGGTATTATTTAGTAAAGTTCTTTCAGCAGAAACTTTTTGACCGAGCACTGTGGTTGACCTTTAAAGGGCCCCAAGATTACACACTTCCGCGTCACAGATCTTCTTTTTTTCTTTAAATTCACAATGAGAGTCGTCCCACCGGAAAGAAAATAAGATGAAGTCCAAAATAACAAGTTTTCTCGAAAGTTACGGTTTTAATATTTATAAATCAATCAAAAAATTCTTTTTTTTTTTGTTTTTTTTTATTTTTGTGTTCAAGGTTGTTTCTAACAATAATAAGCGAATATAATAAGCAAGGTTGTTTCTAACAATAATAAGCTAATATATAAGCAAGCGAAACTTATTGTGAACTGTAGCTTGTTTTTTTTTCTTTTTTTTCTGTTTCCATGAAAAAGAAGAGGCGCCTAAAATTCATAGTTTATATAGCGGAAGGTTCGAACAACGAATGTTCATTGTATCTGTGTGTGTAAGAAAAAGAGAGCGCCTTTATTAATACTATTTCTTTTAATCACTTTAATCACTTGTCGCCTGTGCAGTAGGTGCTAATTTGTGCAACGACAGCTGTTATGTAGGTTTGTAAAATATAAGTTCTTTGCTTGTGTAGTTATCTCTGTGATTGGAATTGATTTTATGATCTTATATACATTTAAAAATCCAACATGAATGTTCTTTTCCTTTAATGTAATTAACTTTTTAACTTTGTTATCTGTACATTAATATAAGCCAGAAGGAAAATGATATATAGATGTCCAGTAAGAATGTGAAGTGCTAACTGTGTAGGGCACAGGTGTTATGTTTTCTTTTTATTGATTAATGACTTCCTTTAACTGCCTGCAAAACATGTATTAATTTCTCAGAGTGAGATAATAAAGTTTTCTTGTATCTTGTATCTCATCTGCCGGCAATGCAATTTCCCAAGTAAACTCATTGTCACATACAAAACAATGCACAAACATTCGTGGTGGCCTGTTCTTTTAATTTTTCCACATTACTTTAATGTTACTTCATTAGCGATCTGAAGACTATGAGAATCCCAGAGAGTCCCCATGCACATCTGGGGAGACCGCTTGTTGTTAGTTGTTGCTGTTGTTGTAAGGAAAAGTTAAAAGTTTTCGGTTGTTAGTATTTTTTATTTTAAAAAAAGTTATTTATTTAATCATTCTGATATAGCGCTTTTCCAGCTGAAGATCTGCTCAAGGCGCTGGCCGATACAGGATCTAACTCAAGCTGCCTGAGGCGCCCACTTGCAGCCTTTGGAGCATCGTCTGACGCACTGACTGAACAACATCCTGGGCAAAGAGACCGAATGCTCGATGGATGTATTTGTATAGCTGGCACTCTCCCGTCTAGGGCATGAGCGTCAGGATCTTTAAAGTCCCTACGACACAACGCGCGCGTGAGCAGACTCGACCTCGGTTTATACTCTCATCCGAATAAAGCCTGTCGTTATCTCTTTGCTTTTCGTAGAGCCAGCTTTGTAATGATGGCGGTCACCATCTCAATTAAGCGAGGCGTTAGTAGGCCTAATCTCGTAGAGCCAGCTCTGTGATAGGAATTTCTTTGTTTTTGGGGTTGACCCAGCTCTGTAAGGGTGGCGCCCACTTCATTCCTCCCCGTCGCTCCTTTGCCTCCCACGATTCCCAAGCAGTAGAGCCAGGTAACCATTCACAGTTGGGTGAACTAGGATAATAGTAGTCTCGGCCGTCAGGTTGAAACGAACCAACAACGCTGCCTTCAGGATCTCATAGTCGGCAGAGTCGTCCTCGTTCAAGCCAACGTAAACTTCCCTCGCCTTCCCCTTCAGCAAGGTCCCCAAGCGAATAGCCCACGTGTCCTTCCTCCAGTCTTGAGCCTTGGCAAAACGCTCGAACTGACACAAGTAGGTTTCTAGGTCGTCCTTATCCTCGAAGAATGGCAACCGGAGCTTAACCGTCTCGAACTCGGGTTGACGGTCCCTGCGGTTCCCGGCGCCTTGCGACGTCAGCTGCGCCATCGCTAGTTCGTGTTCCATCTCTCTCTCTCTCAGCGCTATCTCTCTCTCCCTATCTCTCCGATCTGAGTCTTTCTCCCTCTCCGCTTGGTCCATCGCGTAGTCCAACGCTGCCTGGCCCTTCAGTCCTTCGCGCTTGGCGAGTCTCAAGATCCGCTCCACCGGCGTCTCGCCCGGAAACAATTCTGTCCTCGGCGTCGGTGCCGCCTCGACCTTGTAGACTGAACGGTAGGGGTTGGTCTCAAACCTCTTCAGCCTCGTTGCGTCGCTCAGACGATCCTGGTCTCCGTAGCCGTCGATGCCTGCTGACATCCCGCCAGTCGCGCCAAATCCCGTCACAAAAGGGTCACTCACTGTGTCTCTGGCTTCGAACGTCGTCAACTCTTCGTCCACTGACCCACGACGCGATGACCTGACCGGCGATCTCCGTCGCTCGTCCGCAGAAGGTAGATCGGTGACTCCCGTATCCACCGCTGCCATCGTCGTGCGCTCGTCCATCGTAACACCCACGCGAGAACGCGTACGACCCGCGATCGGTGACAGTCCTTCAGTCCCCTCGATCGATGCCATCCTGCTTAAGGAAAGCAACAACAACCAACAACAAGTCAAGAACCCTAACCGTCCTTACCTAACCTAGCCTTAGATACTAACCTACCTACCTAGCTATCTTCCTTACCTATCACCCACCTCCTCCCACTCAAACAGTGGAAACTGGCCTGCAAGGTAGCGAACCGGAGTACTGTGTAGGCAGCAGCGGAAAAGGGCTAGCTACAGGTACCGTTACAGTCGAGCCGTTGGGTGAGTGAGATGGTGTTCTTCCTTTACTGTGCATGTGACCAAGGGCCGGCTGTTCGGGGTGTTGAACGATAGCTGTGCGTGAGGCTGGGTGAAGTATGGTTGCACTGAGGAGAGGAAGGGTGCGACTGAAGAAGGGAGAATGAGGGAGGAGAATGGGGGTGAAGTGTGATGAAGGTAGGATGGAAGTGGTTGCTGTTGTTGAGGTTGCGGTTGCTCAAGATGGATAATGTGTTGATGATTTCATGTATTCATTTGCAGCATTGTTCATTTCATGCTTTCATAATGTCATTTAGTTTTGAATTATGTGTTGATTACAAGAGACAGTAAAAGTAGTCAAGGGCAGTGAAATGGACAGCAGTGGCGCTTCTTCAAGATACAGGAATTAGTTAGTTAGTAAGGGGGGAGAGTGTGAGGAGGGAGGGGGACAGAATCGGGTGGACTTGACATTAACAATACGGCAAGCATGTTGCAGGTTCGAGGTTCGGATCGAAAGTCTTCGAAGGTTGCCATCGAAGGTTCGTCACCGAAAGTCGTTTGGGAAGCTCGTCGTATGCACCAGCGTCACGCGACAACAACGACGACATCTGGTCGGTTGGATCAGCAACATCATCCCCACCCATTCGTCCACGTCCATGTTTGTGACGTCCTCATTGGTCCACCACCCATCTTCCCCGCGTGATCGTGACGTCGGTTGCGGGACCTAGCCTCGACGTTCCAGTTAGCCGACAGGAGGAGTCAGGCTGAGAGGCGTCGACGGCGGCAAGGCCGCCGCAACTACATCATCATCATCATCATCATCATCATCGTCATCGTCAGCGGCGGAGGGAGTGGCGACACCACAGCGACAGTCCAGCGTCAACCACAACGAGGAGGCAGCTACCTTTCGGAGCCATCAACGGGGACACCCTACTATCAGGTCGGCTCATTCTTTATTTGTCCCCCTCTCAACACTTGCCCCCTCTGTGCTCGGACGTTTGCAGTGCACAGTCGCTAGTTAGACGTGGTTGATCAGCAACCCCCGTTCATCTGACATTTCCATTTCATTGCTCATTGATCCATTGATTGTTCCATCACCATTTTTCTCGTTTCATGTGTAAATGTTGTATGTGTATGAGTGTGTGGTATGAATGAATAAATAGCTTGAAAGTTGTATATATAATTGTTGTGTTTTCATCCCTTCACGTCTGCGGGAAACTGTCATTCTGTCTGGGTTGTCTGCGCGTGTAAGGTGTTTGTTTGTGGTGTCTGCCCGGATAGAGTCGTGACGGTGACATTTGAGAAGCTTTAGCCGTTTATTCCTGCTTGTTCTCAATCTTTACCTAAAACATATTTGTCTGGCATTACTTTATAGCTGAATAGGTGGTCACTGAGAGGGCACTCTGCTATACTGTAGTTTGCCTTGCATTTGAGGTATGGCAACATGTTACGTTTGCGACGCGCACGATGGTACGTGTGAGACGCGCACGATAGATCCGATCGTTTGATTTTGTAAAGCAATCAATAACAGAGCGTATTTACCTTTAATTTGATTTTGCGTTGTTGTTAGAAGAAGCTTGTTATAATGTTGATAATTTTCGTTGGTCGATATTATTGGAGAATCTTCTAGGGTTGCTTGTTTACCATCGATCGAAGCATCTAGATAGATCCGATAGAAGCTGAGAGATTCTTTTATGATTAAGAAAGTTGTATGACGTAAGACGGTGATGACGAAGTTTATTTTGATTGGTTGTAATGCGTCACACTGGAACGTTCTAAGTTATCTCGAGTATAGATAAAAACTATATAGTTGATGCACTGTGTAGAGAAGAGTGAAAGAGAGAAAGTGGGGAAAGCGATTGAGCGATTGTATGCAGTTGTTGATGTACGCTGAATAAAGTTGGAAAACTTCATACGACGACTCCTGCCTTGTTGCTGAGTGAACAGGTTGCGCGGATAAACGAATCCGAGTTACACTTATCATGATTCAAGCATTGGGGCTGAATCAACTACTGATAAAAACCACCAAAAAGTGTAACACAACAATAGCATGAGGTGCTGACGAGTTACATCTCAGCCTCTGCAGGCCAATACAGGCTCGCTACACAGGTTCTTGCAAATGTGCTGACCTGTTTTGGACACACCGGATTGCTAGTTCTTTTTAGAATTGCTCAGCCTTCTTGTTTTCTTTCAAAAGAGTCTAGTTCTTTTACAGGCATGCCAACTGTGCGCCTGTATATCTGGCTTCGATGTCCCGTTGTGACATTCCTTCGCACAACCACTATTCTGTCTCTTTCAAACATTCTGCCTCGGCAATGTCAGTGTTTGATACCAGTTCGTCCTGTTGTCTTACTACGTCTTTCTCGCTTTCTGAATGCGTTCGCACTGACAGACCACCTGTCGTTGTCTCAACATCCTGGTTCCTTGACAGTCCCTTCACACAACGTTTCTGTCTGGTTGAAGCTTAGTTCTGTCTCAGTCATATTATGTGCGTTTGCCCCTATTTGGTCCTCCAGCCTTTCTACGGCTTTCTTGCTTTCTTAATGTGTTCGCACTGACTGTCCTCCTCCATCTGTCGTGTCTCAGTATCATCGTTCCTTGACGTCCCTTTACACAACGTACCTTTCTCCCTGAAGCTTAGTTCTGTCTCAGCCATGTCTGTGTTTGACATCAGTTGGTCCTGCAGGCTTTCTAGGCCTTTCTGGACTTCTGACCGTGTTGCACTAACAGGCCACCTGTCGTGGTATTAACATCTTCGTTCCTTGATATTCCTTCGCACAGCGCTTGTCTCTTTCGTGCATTCTGCCTCCGCAATGTTTGTGTTTGACACCAGTTGGCCCTGTTGCATTGCTACGTCCTTTTTGTTTTCTGAACGTGTTCGCACTGGCGTGATATCAACATCCTCGCTCCTTGACGTCCCTTCACGCAACGTTTCCTTCTCTTTGAAGCTTAGTTCTGTCTCAGCCATGTGCGTGTTTGACACCAATTTGTCCTGCTGCCTTTCTACGTCTTTCTCGTTTTCTGAGCGTGCTTGCGCTAAAAGACCACCTGTCGTAGTCTCCTCGTTCCTTGACCTTCCTTCACACAACGTTTCTGTCTCGTTGAAGCTTATTTCTGTCTCAGTCATATTTGCGTTTGCTACTATTTGGTCCCGATGCCTTTCTACGACTTTCTCGCTTTCTGACAGTGTTTGCTCTAACCGTCTTCCTCTATCTGTCGTGGTCTCGACATCTTCGTTCCTTGACGTCACTTCACACAGCAACGATTCTTTCAAGCATTCTGTCTCAGCAATGTCTGTGTTAGATACCAGTTGGTCATGCTGTCTTTCTACATCTTTCTCGTTTTCTGACCGCGTTCGCACTGACAGAGCACCTTTCGTGGTTTCAACATCTTCGTTCCTTGAGGTCCCTTCACCCAGCCACGATTTTTTCTCTTTCAAGCTTTCTGACTCAGCCATGTCTGTGGTTGATACCAATTGGTCTTGTTGTCTTTCAACGTTCTTCTCGCTTTCTGAATGCATTCGCACTGACAGTCTTCCTTCACCTGTCGTGGTCTCAACATCCTCGTTCCTTGACGTCCCTTCACACAACGTTTCTGTCTCTCTGAAGCTTAGTTCTTCCTCAGCCATGTCTGTGTTTGACACCAGTTGGTCCTGATGCCTTTCTACGACTTTATCGCTTTCGGATCGTGTTTGCACCGACAGTCTTCTTCTACCTGTCGTGGTCTCAACATCCTCGTTCCTTGACGTCCCTTCACACAACGTTTCTGTCTCTCTGAAGCTTAGTTCTGCCTCAGCCATGACTGTGTTTGACACCAGTTGGTCCTGATGCCTTTCTACGACTGTATCGCTTTCGGATCGTGTTTGCACCGGCAGTCTTCTTCTACCTGTCGTAGTCTTAACACCCTCGTTCCTTGACGCCCTTTCACACAACGCTTCTTCTGTCTCACGAATGCCTGTATATAATACCAGCAGAACGTGCTCTCCTTCTCCGTTTCCCTCAGAACTCACTTTGGCTTCTGTGAAGACCAACCCTATCCTTTTGCTCCGAGTTTGTTGTGTTACTTCGTTGCCACATTTGTCTGTGTTTCTTTCCCGCGAGTTTTGAGTCTTACGATAGTTTTCCACACCTGTTTTGACTGCGTGTGCTTGCAACTGGTTGTATCCACCTTCTATTCCTGCGTCTTGTATGTGGTCCTCCTGGCGGCCTAAATTAACTTCTTCGGCGTCTATTCCCGCTGGTGTTTCACTGTGGCTCTGACTTTTCTCGTACGTCTGTTGCCGTTCTTTGTCACTTTGTGGATACGCTTGAACCTTTTCCCGTTTCATTCCGGACTTTCTTTTTGCTTTTGTTAATTGCACATTCTCGTACACGTTCTCTGGTTCTCGCTGGGTTATTTTTTGCTGGCTTTCTGACGCCGCTGCTTGATTTGTTTGCGTGATTGGTAATGTGATCTCCACAACGTGGCGTTCTTTTTCAATTTTTTTGAGGCTTTGCATTTTTGTTTTCTTTCGGTTCGTGTCTGGTCGCTTCTCCTCCATTTGCCATTGGCCTCCACCAATTGTTCCCATCAACGTATGGTTGTCCACCATAGTTTCCTGCCCGTCGTCTCCTTGGGGCTGCCACTTCTGTGCTGTGTGAGGATCGTTTTTTACTTCTCTGTGGCACAAATTGTCCATTCTATGGCGAGGACGGTCAGCCTTTACGTCGCCTGTGTTTGCTTGTTGGGTAGGGATGTCTCCCTGGTCCTGTTCGTCTTGGCCCTCATACACCGTTCTGACACCCAGCAGCAGTGTACCTCCCGCTTCGTCGTCAGAAGACTCGCTCTCTCCTTTTGTGATTTCGTGCGCCCGGCTTCTATTCTGGTCGTGCGCTGTCGCTTCGGCCCTGGCCATTTTTGACGTAGGTCGTGCTTCTGGGATGGCCGCGTTACAGTTCGTGTTGACACAGTGGTGATCCTCGAAAATGCATTGGTGGGGGTCCAGTTGTGCAGAGGGCACCGGTGCCTTCCCAACACTACTGATCTTGTGATCCCTTTGGGAGTTGACGCTGCTGGGAGTGGATACGATTGAATCCACTGATGTCTTGGGCTTCATCTCCCTAGACAACCGAATTTGGGCCCTCCCTAGTATTGTCTTTACGAAAGCCTGCAACAATCACAAACATGTATCTCTCTCACACACCGCACAGTCCATCCCTGCCTCTGTCTTTGTCTCTTCTATCTCTCTATCGGTCTCTCTCTCTCTCTCTCTCTCTGTTTTTCTCTCTCTCTCTCTCTCTCTGTTTTTTTTCTCTCTCTCTCTCTCTCTCTCTCTCTCTCTCTCTGTCTCTGTCTCCTGTCTCTCTGTCTGTCTGTCTCTCTATCGGTCTCTATCTCTCTCCCTCTCTCTATCTCCCCCCCCCCCCCTCTCTCTCTCTCTCTCTCTCCCCCCCTCTCTCTCTCTCTCTCTCTCTCTCTCTCTCTCTCTCTCTCTCTCTCTCTCTCTCTCTTAAAAAGCAAAAGATGTCAACAATGTTCCTGTGCAAGAAGATGTTAAGAGCAGGAAGGCGTGACTCTCTACACCCACAAGCCGCCGCCTAGCCTGCGCTTGTAGTGCCGTGACGTACACTCTTTGCCATTGCAAAATCGGTTGTGCATGTTTTGCGCTGCATAATAATAATAATAATAATAATAATAATAATAATAATAATAATAATAATAATAATAATAATAATAATAATAATAATAAATACCTTCCTTTTCCGCGTGCTCACCCGAAAGGTATAGTCATTTGGAGGCAGGCGCCACACTAAGAAACGAATGAGTAAGGTTACTTATTTTCTGTTGGGCTCTACGTATTTTGATTTGGGAGTAAACAGCTAAAGGGTACGTTCTGTTCATTTTTGGTCTGGTTTTCAGTAGGTATTTGTTCCCATAGCCAGCAAAAACGTCTAAGTGAATATTACGTGACAAGGATCAATGATTAACGATTTGTAGTGTGTTATCAGGCGGGGGAATGGGAGGGAGTCGGGGAGAGGGATTAAAAACAGCCTCTGACCTCTTGTTATGCTTCTTGCTTCCAATGCGTCCAAGTCCAATTTCTCACCAATGACACGGCCTGCTTACTTCTTCAACCACCGCTGGAAACCAACCCTTACAGTAGATATCACCTATCTTTTTGAAGCACATGTAACCATAGTCACGTTTGTGGTAAAAGTATTTTCACCAAAACCAAAATTTAAAAAAACAAAAAACGCCACATAAAACGTCAATTTGAACTCAAACGTCCTTGCTAACCTGTCGCCTTTGCCTGTGCTCAAAGGATCCAGTGTTCTCGTAGTAATTGGAGAAGTTGGTGGCGATTATGGCGATGGGCATGGCTAACAGCAGCAACCCCGAGATAGCACACATGCTGCCCACGATGCAGCCTAACGAAGATTTAGGCACAGCGTCTCCGTAACTAAGGAAACAATTGCATAGATCACAGGATGAATAAAGATTAATTAGGCACCGCGGCTCCGAAACTGCAGAAAAACTAGAGTTTGATAAATAAACAAGAATCAATATTTTTACATAATCAGTCCACGAAAATGGGGAAATGGGAAAACATCGGGTATAGGTTAATGAACGAGAATAAATAATAAAGATTTTGTCACCCATTATTCTATAGAGGGGGGGGGGGGAGGGAAACTATATATTCTACTAAATGGAGGAAGGGGACTATTATATTCTACTAAATGGAGGAAGGGGACTATATATTCTACTAAATGGAGGAAGGGGACTATATATTCTACTAAACACTCAGAAGAAAAAAAACAACAACTATACACATTATGGACACTTTAATTGTTGTTTAGAAAGTTATGCAAAGGCCGATTCCACGATCGATAGAGGTGGACGACGATCCACTTCTTCAACGGGAACATGTACCCCACTTTGCTTTTCATCTAGACGAACGTTCTATACTGATGCAGTGAGTTTCAAAATCGTTCAAAAAGGCTGATCATCCAAATGGTCTGGTAAATATGTATGATGAGGGCTTTTTAGCCCAATTTTATTGTCCTTAACGCTCATGCAATAGGACGTTAAGCATCGTTTTTCGTTCGTTCTTGCCGCCGTTCCTCGCTGTCAGTGCCAGATCGACATGTATCAGGGTGATCTGCCTCGTCAGCACTTTTGAACTGGGCGGCGTGAATATTGAACGCTGGTGTACCGACGGGGCACCACGTCTCCCCACAAAAAGAGACGGATCTTCGGGATCCTCGCACTATGGTTGATATATTTGTGGGTCCTTACCCAACAGTGGTGAGCGTAATAATCGCCCACCACACAGCTCTTGGAACGTCACTGAAGGAGTGAGTACCCGACACGAACTCGGCCAGGTAGCCGCAGTTGCCATACACCAGAGTAGCCATGAAAACGCATACCATCAACAGCCCCATCTCCTGATAGCTGGCTTTTATCGACAACATCATCACCTGAAAACAATCACTTAATCTATTATTTATCACCATCACCAGTATATCAATAACATCAATTACCAACCCACTGACATTTAACGCACCGTTATAAACACCTCAGACACATTGACAGAGGAAACCTGAAGTATTTGGTCCCTATCTTATCCTATCCCGTAAATCGAAAGTCGTTTGGGTTCCACCGATGATCGTTTAACCAGCGCACTCCATCTTTTTCTGTTTTCAGCCGTCCTAATGGTTTCACTCAGTGTCAAGCCAGACCATTCTCAAATGTTGTCTTCGCACTTATTTTTCTGTCTTTCTCTTATTCTGCCTCCTTGCAGGATAATCTTGCGAAATATGGACCCTCACAATAGACCTACAACAAAGAATACAAAGCGTGGAGATGAGGTGCTACAGAAGACTTCTGGGCATCTCCTATACCCAGCAAATCACCAACGGCGAAGTCCGACAGACCATCAAACAAGCCATTGGACAACACGATGACTTGCTCACAGTGATAAAGAAACGGAGACTCTCATGGTATGGCCACATCACAAGAGCATCAGGCTTTGCAAAAAAAAACACTTTTGGTTATTTAATTTTTTAGAAACATTTAAGAAAGCATATTAGTTTAGTTTATACTCTTAGATTAAATGTCCTTTTTGCACCAGTTTCTCCACAAAAACATACGACGTTCATATATAGTGAGTGAGTTAGTTAGTTAGTTAGTTAGTCATTGTTTATAGGGTCCAGCGGACTTCAATGAGCAGAATCAGGATCACAACTTGGTCGAAAGAAGACTCTTGAACCGTATAAAAGATCTGCGGAAACAACTACAACGTTAACACTGAAGGCTCTCCACCAGCCGGTCACTTTACAATAAAGGAATCCGATGCATGGGGACGCTGAGTCTTTACTCTAATTTATCGGACCCCCGTTTACACAAACAAACATCATTATAAAATATTAACAAAATAAATACCTAGACAATGCCTACATTGCTAAATAATAATACCATAGAAAGCCCTCTAGTGACCACTTGGCAGAAAGTGTCCAATAGCCCCAAGCTGACCCAACAGAACCCCAAACTCAAAAGATGAGTTTTGAGAGAGTTTTTAAGGAAAACGGTAGGTGACTGGTATAGCGAAGAAGATAATAGATAGAATAGATTAGGAACGAGAAAGAACAAATGAGAATGGCAGAAACAGTGGCAATTTAAAACACTAAATTTCCACCAAGTGGGAATATTATTTACACAGAAACCCCCGGCAACCCCACAGGGGCAACGTACAGCAACCATTAAGGAGCAAGGAATAAAACAAGCCAAGGGAGGCAAGTTGCTTTAAACATCAAGAAAGTTAATTATCCTGCTTTCAAAGGTGGACAAAAAGTGCGACATACTGACTTTCAATTCCATGTGCTTCTACATCAGCTAAAAGAGCTCAAATGCAGTACAATTGCATTCATAAGCCTGGTTTTCCTGAAGCGTTTCAACCTTTAACAAAGGTCTCATCTTTATATATATAAATTGCTTAGCCGGAAGTCCTTCTTCGCCTCTACTGTAAAGTTTGTCCGGTATGGACGCTGATCTGGGCAGGTGCTGGGCGCTGCGGATTGGCCTGCTGAGCGCTCAAAACCCGCGAAATCGTTATAGCGGACATTTCCTTACCGAACGTTTAACCGTTTCTGAGATAAATAAATAAACAAAATGTCCACAAACTGCAATAGCCTCATTCCGTGCGCGGTTTCGATTCAACCCGTGTCAAGAACGTGCCGTTTGTAATACCGCAAATTTTGTTTTATTTCCATTCAAAACACTTTTGCACTCATGTCACCAATCTTACAAAATTGTGTGTTTAACTAATTAAATTTGATTAATTAAAAATCGAATCGAGGTTTCAGCATATTTTCCCATATAGACCAAAAAATTGATGGTCTTTATATGAAGCCTTGGTAGCTCACTTAGTAAGACATTCGCCTACCGTGCAGGCGACACAAGTTCAAATCTCCCGCAGGCTATATTTTTTTTATGTTATTTTTTTTACACTATAATATGGATATTTTTCTTTTTAATTTAGGCTTTTTACTTTTAACTTATTTATTATTATTATTATTATTATTATTATTATTATTATTATTATTATTATTATTATTTTATTATTATTATTATTATTATTATTATTATTATTATTATTATTATTATTATATTTATAATATCTTATATCAAATTTTATTTTAAAACCTTGGTGTTTTTTATGATTTCTATTTGTATTATTCTATATTCAATATTATTATTATTATTATTATTATTATTATTATTATTATTATTATTATTATTATTATTATTACCAAGGATCGGGATGGGGTGGTACGTGTAGGTAAAAGGGGGCTAGAGGTAGGTTTAAAGGGGCATGGGTAGGCATAACGGGGTTACGGGTATATATAAGGGGGTATGGTGATGGTCGATTCCTTTCATCCATACCTGCGAAACGATCAACGGGGAAGTATCAAGGAGGGTACAGGTAGGTTACAAGGGGGGTACGGAAGGTATCAAGGGGGTATGGGGAGGTATCAAGTGGGTTCGGTGAGGTATCAAGGGGGTAGGTGAGGCATCATGGGGGAGGGGGGGACAGGGAGATATCAGGAGGGGGGGGGGGGTATGGTGAGGTATCAAGGGGGATATGGGGAGGTATCATCGTCCAAATGAAACTCGCAGGCAACAGTTGTCTCTGTCTACATTTTAAATAGCAACCTGTCTGTGTACCCTGGCTTGCCAGGGTACAAAAACCACTAGTATATTATAATCTCATCGTGACGTCATCGAGGGACGGCATCAAGGTGACCTCATAATTTGTTGGCTTTTTTTAATCAGAGAGAGAGAGAGGGAGAGGGAGAGAGAGAGAGAGAGAGAGAGAGAGAGAGAGAGAGAGAGAGAGAGAGAGAGAGAGAGAGAGAGACTTTGGAACTGAAATAAGTGCAGAGAAGACCAAAATAATGGCCAACAGCAGCACCAATGGCATAAACACGGACATCAAATTCCAAGGCCAATCCCTCAACACGGTGCATAGCTTCAAATATTTAGGAGCCATTGTATCAGACAATGGGTCCCGACAGGAAGTCCTCGCCAGGATCGCACAAACAACTGCTGCCCTGACAAGGTTGAAGCCCATTTAGAAAGACAGGACCATTAGTCTATACTCCTAGGTAGGCTGCTGCGCTCCCTAATTATCTCCATCTTCCTATATATGCTTGCGAAACATGGACCTTCACAGCAGACCTACAACGAAGAATACAAAGCATGGAGATGAGTTGTTACAGAAGACTTCTGGGCATTTTCTATACTCAGCACATCTCCAACGACGAAGTCCGAGAGACCATCACACAAGAAATTGGACGACACGGCAACATGCTGACAGTGGTGAATAAACGGAAACTCCGATGGTATATCCACGTCACCAGGCCATCAGGCCTTGTAAAGACTATTCTGCAAGACACGGTGCAAGGAGATAGAAGAAGAGGGAGACAAAGAGGTGGGAGGACAACATTCGAGAATGGACTGGCTTGACACTGAGCGAAGCCATGAGGGTTGCTGAGAACAGAGAAAGATGGATTGCGTTGGTCATCTGTGGTGCCCCAACGGAATAGCATTCGATATGGATAAATGTATAGGCCTACTACCTTCATGGATCTTGACCTCTTAGTCAGATGTACGACTCGCAGAACTCGTAGTGCCAGTACGAATCGCAGTGCCAGCAGCATAAATATGTAGGCTTGGGTTGGCTTCACGATTTTAGGCAACACAAGTTCCTCAACCGCTGTACCTACCCACATGCTGCACACACACAAACACACACACACACACACACACGCACGCACGCACGCACGCGAGCGCGTACTCACACACACACACGTACACCTTTTTCCTCGTGACTAAACCACAGATATACAATAACAACAACACCAACGAACGAAACTAAAATCGGGTACAACACACCTCCCCCAGTCCACTCAACAGTGAATGGATACTTTCCTAAGAGTTTGTTAGACCCTGTATAGGCCAGCCGCGCCTCGAGCAGCTCTTGAGCTGGAAAACCGCTATATAAAAACGGTAACACTAATAAATACATACGTTTACAGCCAGCGGAAGTTACGGCAAAACCCTCAGAAAGTGAAAGAATCTCCTTTAACGCAACTTTCCCCTACTAACGAAAAGTTGCTGACAACGCTTTCCCGCTGAACCAAATCTTCGTGTGTGTGTATGGACAACAAGAGAGACAAAACACAGTACCATGCAGAGATTGATAATTTAAATACACTTTATTAGTTCCGGAGCTTTAAGCTCAGCTCGGGAGCTACTGTTTTGGGCTTTGTCCGTCCAGTGTCGTCCGTCCGGTGTCCGGAGATAATATTTCCGCTCTTTTCTCTGAAACTAATGGACGAATTCCTTTGAAACTCGGTATTTACTTAGGAAATAGTGAAACTTACCAGATGACGTCTTTTTTTTCCTAAGCCTATTTTGTCTTAAACTGCTGGAGGTATTTGGCTCACGTTTAGTATGTATGTGGCGGAATGGGAGGCGACTGGTTCATGCTTGGGAGAGAGATTGTCCACCTTCCATTTGTTGGTTAGTCTAGCCTTTGGTGGTTCCTGCTGTGCAGAATCCTTTGGTGTGGCCATTGAGTTATGCAGGAGAAGGCGACACGACGTAATATGTTCTACCCGCCTGACCATTCATCTTTGCTTTTGGTGGTGAGCAGGACTACATTGTCGGCAGGCGTTTTATGCAAGTCAGTGGCAGTGACTTGTAGAGATTGTCGTGGCACTAGTAGCCGGCAATCCGGTTTACTATCAACATGCTTCCCCACCTTGCAGGGCAAATATTTTTACGTCCCCTTTTACGAGGGATAAATGAAAAATAACAGGGTAGGTCGGGCCGTATTCTCAAGGCGGTGGCCGAGAGGCGAGAGTCAAATACTCCGCTCGCCTACATGTACTTAGACTTAACTTGTGCAAGGTAAAACCAAACTTATGCAAATCGAGTGAGGTAAAAAGTGTTAAAACTTCCTATGTAATTAGAGTGTACCGATGCCTTGAACTTTAAACAAAACTATCTATAGTATATTGAGTGATGTCATCGTGTGACCTCGTAATGGTTACGTCATAATTGGCTGTTGTTTTTTTCTAATTCTTTTTTTTTAATCAAGAAAGATGAAGGTTGGCAGAGCGCGTGCAGAATTGGTTTTGATTGCACACCTCTGAAGCTCATTATTCGACCAATATCCTTCTATTTGTGTGATGGTATCATCCTCATTGGCCGGAAGAGTCCGCTGGACCTAAAGCAATAACCATATGATGTAATGTAATCATCCTCATTTATAAACTGAAGCTAAGGATGAGAGTGGGAAAGAAAGAAAGGGGACATCGCCTGCGTCATTTCAGTCCTTTGGAATTTTAAGGGACTTTGTATCTCAACTTTCATACTATATTGTTCAAATACCCTGGTCATCATCATGAACACTGGTAAAGTATGACCATCAGTTCTCTTTTCCTACTTCCTCCCGTCACTTTAATGGTAGACGCGTTGACGGTCCCATTTGTACTGCGTAGGTATCCTTCCCAAACGAATGCTCATTTCAGTGCACATGACAGACAACAAGGAAAATTACACTCGTGCTATATGGAAAACAAACTAAGGAATGTTTATATGTTCGAGATTCCAAGCCCTGCTGCAAGAGGTACATGAGACTTCCGGTTGACGCCAAACAGGCTGTGCACGACCCGAGCTCTACTGAATTTTGTGATTTTGCGGTGTTTACTGTGTCTTGTTGTGAGTTTTGTATTGTGTAATTGTTGTCTCATGGATCCTCAAGTAAGTGTAGCGTTGCTTTGCCTCTCTTTTTATGTTCGTGTGTTTACTCTATCGTTTTTTCGCTTCGTTCATTGTGCGATCTCGCACCCACGTAGTCCGCCATTGTGTTCCGAAATTACATCCACAAGCTACACACGCGACAAGCTATTGTCATTGAAGTCGAAATGTTCACAGCTTGCTCCCGACCTTGTGTTCCGATTAAAAGAGTTATCGATCGGCCGTCATTTGCCCAGAAAACGGACTAGTCGGGGAGGCAAACGTAAACAAAACATCTCGTCTATCCCTGTTGTCCTTTCAAACAGATCGCCTATGCTTCCCAACACTGACCCCACGCTACACTGTATTGCATCACACAAAGAGTGTACCACTAGGCCTGGGACTCATCGCTGTAACACAGAAAATCTCATTCACATCAACCTCTCCACTCAAACACTATCTTCACACCTCGATAGCCACAGCCCTTTACGTGTTGCATCATTCAACGCTCAATCACTGGGGCCTAACGAAAAAACGTACGGCTTTGAGTGAATTCATCTCAGACACTCAGACTGACATCATGTTCATACAAGAAACCTGGTTTCGGCAGACTGGTGACGAGGGTAAATGCTCTGATTTAACCCCTTCTGACTATTCTGTATGTTCGTTACCCCGCTCAAATCGTGGTGGAGGCCTCGCTATCATTTACAGAAACAGTCTGTCCCGTCACCTTGGCTTCATCACAGACTTCGCATTCACTCACTCGTCCTTTGAAGTTGTTCACCTCAGTTTGTCCGTCCCACAGCAGAACATTCACTTCATATGCATATATCGCACCTTTCCAAGCAAGAAGAATAAATTAACTGATGCAATTTTTCACCAAGAATTTCCAGTCCTGCTCGATTATTGCAACACACTGTCAGGAACATACATAGTTTTAGGAGACATTAACTTTCACTTTGACCAACCCCAGCATCCTTCCACCGCAAAAATGATTGAACTTTTAGATCAGTTTAGTCTTTCTCAGTCAGTCACAGAACCCACCCACAGCCGTGGTCACATCATAGATTGGGTTATGCATAGGCCTCACGATAATGTGGTTAGATCAACTTCAGTCACCCAGGAATTAACATCTGACCATTTCTGTGTCGTGTGCGAACTAAACGTCGCAGCCCCCCCTCCTCCCCCCATGTTCAGGGAGGCTCGCAGCCTGCGTACAATGGATAGGGATGCTTTCAAGCAAGAGCTTACCGCTAAAGTGACCCCAGAACTCTGCCCCACTGTGGATCAGCTGAATAGTACACTTCATGCGGTGCTTGATCGGCACGCCCCCGTGGCCCAGAAAAAGGTCAAGGCAACACGCTCAGCACCCTGGTACGAGTCTATCAAGGACGAGCTCTCCGAGGCGAAGAAACACCGACGCAAAGCAGAGAAAAAGTGGCTTAAATCGGGTTTAGAAGTCAGCAAGCAGATTTTCACCGCTGCAAAAAAACGGGTCACTAAAATAGTCCAGACTGCCAAAACCCGGTACTTTAGCGACAGAATCAGCAGCAACGAAACTTGTAAACAGTTGTTCAACATTTGCAATCAGCTAAGGGGTAAGAGCAATGCAACATCACTCCCATCCACGCATCCACCATGTCAGCTACCAGAGGTATTTTGTAATTATTTCACACAGAAAGTGGCTGACATAAGGGACGCTCTTGACAGCCATGAGATCCCACTCATTAACCCATTCTCACCTTCCCTCACTACCGCAAAAATGGAAGTTCTTCAACCAGTAACAGAGCAAGAAGTCAAGAAAGTCATCTTAAGCTCAAAACCAACATCTTGCTCTCTTGACCCCATTCCTACCCCCATGTTGATAGAGAATCTTGACCCTCTACTCCCGACCATTACCCACATTATCAACGAGAGTCTGTCCTCTGGTGTTGTTCCGGCTGTGCTCAAAACTGCTGTCATCAAACCCCTCCTTAAAAAGCCACGTTTAGACAAAAATAATCTAAAGAACTATAGACCGGTTTCAAACCTCTCCTTCCTGTCCAAAGTCATAGAAAAAATTGTTCTCAAACAACTGTTTGCCTACCTATATGATAACGCTTTACTTTGCCCCAACCAGTCTGCCTACCGGCCCTTCCACAGCACTGAGACAGCCCTCCTAAAGGTAACCAACGATCTGTTGCTGGCCTTAGACAATGGTAACGTCTCCGTTCTCACCTTACTAGACCTCTCAGCCGCTTTTGACACAGTCGACCACCACATTCTCTTTAACACTATTCAACACTACTTTGGAATCTCCGGCTCGGTCCTGGCTTGGTTCCACTCATATCTTTCCGACAGATCACAAGCAGTCACTGTCGATGGCTGTTTCTCCAGCACAGCAGACTTGGTGTGCGGCGTGCCTCAGGGTTCCGTTTTAGGGCCGGTGTTATTCACTCTGTACACCAAGCCACTGCTTCTCCTGCTTAGAAAGCATGCTGTTGAGAGTCAGTCATTTGCAGACGACACACAACTTTATAAATCCACAGCCCCCTCTCTCATTAATTCCACTGTTCAGACTTTGGAGAACTGCATCACAGACATTAAGTCATGGATGACACGCAACAAGCTTAAGCTTAATGACGATAAAACCGAAGCCCTCCTCATTCACAAGCACAACACCTCCTCCTCACTCCCGCCTCTCCCAATATCGCTTACGGTAGGGACAACAAACATTAAGTTCTCATCCTCAGCAAGAAATCTCGGCTACATTCTCTCCGACGACCTGTCCCTCAACAACCACATCTCCAACATCTGTCGCTCTGCATACACGGCCATACGCCAAATCAGCTCCTTTCGCCACTATCTTACGCTCACTGCCACCAAAACCCTAGTCTGCGCTCTCGTCCTTTCTCGTCTTGACTATTGCAACTCTCTCCTCGCTGGCTCCCCAAAACACATCATTGACAAGCTACAAAAGGTTCAGAACTCAGCAGCTAGACTAGTATTCCGAGCCAAGAAACGCGATCACATCACACCTCTACTACATTCCCTTCACTGGCTTCCTGTGCAAGCACGCATAGAGTACAAACTCTCTGTTCTCTGTCACAACTTCTTCACAGATTCTTGTCCCCTCCTACCTTGCTGATCTACTGTCTGTCTACTCCCCTTCACGCACTTTAAGATCTTCTGCTGACACTCGCACACTCAAGGTTCCCGTCACCCGCACTAAGACATACGGCCAACGTGCATTCGCTTACTCCGCACCTAAGCAGTGGAACTCCCTTCCCTCCCATATCCGCAACATACAATCAACACAAGCATTCAAAAAGGCCCTCAAAACCCACCTCTTCAAACTTCACTATTCAGAATGATCTGTATCCCGCTGCCATTCTCTCCTCTTTGTCTCTGCCTGATCCGTAAGGGTATACACGGCTGTACATATTTATACTGTTTTTCCTCCTGGGCCTAACCGGGCATATAAATAGCTGTGAATATGTTTTTGCTATTCTATTTGTCTTTTCTGTCAATTGTGTACATAGTTGTAAATTGTAATTTGTGTACATAAGTGTAAATAATTTGTACCCTTACTGTTCTGTCTGTTGGTGTATTGTAGCGAAAGCGATGTTTTATCGAGTGCATGTACTTATATGTAATGACTATGTAAAGCGTGGTGAGTCTGGTCATAGGCTGGAGTATCCGCTATACAAAAATCCGTTATTATTATTATTACAGCACTTCTGGAAGTGGAAGCAAAGCGTGTTTGTGGTGCACTGAAGCGACTTTTAAATGAAACCCTTTTTCCCTCCTATAGTTTAAAGTTTGTTGTTTTTCTCACGTCTTTCTCCAAATAGCCAAATAATCCTTTTTTTCTAGTCTAGAAATGTTCACAGTTTTTCTTCCTGGAAACTCCATTCCATCTACACAAATTCGTATTTTTGTCTAGAAAAGTTTACTGTGTTTCTTCCTCGGTACTCTATTGTATATATGTTACCGGCAATCTGTGTATTCAGTCAATACGTGTATTGTCTAAAAAAAATCAGTCAATTCGTGTTTTGACTGTGACCACTAGCCAATGCATGTAATGACTAAAATTTCCAGTCAATACGTGTATTGTCTTAATTTTGACCCACTTCAAAACACACATTGACTGACTGTTCATTTTAGTCATTGCGTGTTTCGCTCAGCCAAGTCTTCTAACAATGTCAGAGCACATGCGAGCGCACAGCATTATTTATATTAATGTGTTAATCGGCATGTAACTGATAAGGTCCAGGGTCTTCTTTGAAAAAAAAGAACGATTAAATAATAAAACCCCGTTACAATAAAAAAAAAAAAAAAAGTGTTTACATTTTAAGCTTAATTTTAGTATTTACTAACTTCTACTTAACATGGTTTAGTTGTGTGGATGTGTCCCTGTGAGTGTGCGTATTTGAAGTACAAGAACAACAAATGATTGTGTTGTCATTCAGTTGTTAATGTTTACAACCAGTTGCAATTTAAATGCCGAATGACAGTTCAGTCAATTCGTGTATTGACCAGAGCATTTTTTAAGACAATACACGTATTGACTGGAAATTTTAGTCATTACATGTATTGCCTAGTGGTCACAGTCAAAACACGAACTGACTGATTTTTCTAGACAATACACGTATTGACTGAATACACACATTGCCGGTAACATATATAAAACACTATTTTTGTCTAAAAATGTTCAATTTTTCTTCGATACGTACTCCGTTCTACAAATAATCTTTTTTTGTCTAGAAATGTTAAGTCCTTTTCTTATTCGGAAATCCATTCCACCTACAAAATACATTTAAACAGTTTGTCTCAAGAATGGTGTACACTACTGTACTGTACTCACGTCAAAATTAGCACTAGATCCAGAATATTGTTCCAGCCACTGAGAAAAATACGGGTTTGGGGAGCCAGAGCTAGTCTGACCAGGGGCTCCACAGTGAAGAAGATCGTGGTGAAGAAGTCCGTCACACGCAACACCTGTACAGTAATTAATGTGTCAAATAATGTTCACAATGTCCACACACACACACACACACACACATACAGGAGTTGACCCCGTTAAGCGGTCTTTAACAATTTTCCATCATTACGCTGCCGGTATATATCTGGCTAACCGAACAGCTCTATGAACTCCAAATTATTCCAAATTATGGAATTTGCTTCGTTTTTGCATTCTAAGAGCTGTGGTATATAAATTATTTCTCTAAAGCAACAAACATGGAAGTGTGATTTCTTACCATCATTGTGCAGCCATTGTGTGTGACCTCTTTGGCACTAACATTATGTGGTCATTGTGTGTAAGCTCATCTGTATCAACATTATGTGGTCATTGTGTGTAAGCTCATCCGTATCAACATTATGTGGTCATTGTGTGTAAACTCATGTGTACCATCATTATATGATCATTTTGTGTATGCTCATTTGTACTAACTTTATGCGGTCATTGTGTACCATCATTAAGTAGTCATGGTGTGTAAACTCTTATGTACCATCATTATGTAGTCATTGTTGGTAAGCTCATCTGTACCATTATTGTGTAGTTAATTTGTGTCAACTCTTATGCATTATTACCAGGCGGTCTGCAGGTGTACCATCATACTTATAAAGATGTTACATTCTAAAATCACATAATTTGTAAACTGATTTCAAATACATTGAATTGAAATCTTCAAAAAGACTTTATTGTAAATCTTTAGTGGATTTTAGTTAACTAGCAGTAGAACATGTTAAAGACATTTGTATTATGATGCTGAGAATATGAATAAACTTTTCTTGACTCACTATGAAAACTGCTTTGAAGTTTGATGCAGAATGTGCTTTAAAAAAAACTTATGTAATCGTAACTGAGCTGAGCAACAGAATGAGAAAAAGATAGAGAAAACGAAAAACACAAATCGGTCAAATGGCTTCAGTATAAATGTATTCAAACTGTAATACATATTTTAATGTTCAAACAACTGGTAGCGTGCAGTACTATGGACAAGACATAAACATGTGTGGTTTGCAGACAGTGGCAATGGGTGAGCTGGCATCTCAAAGATAAAAAATCACACTGGTTTTGCTTGCTTGATTGATTGATTAATTGTTGCTTTAGGTCCAGCGGACTCTTCCGAGCCAAATCAGGACCGGACAACCCCCGATCCGCATAAAAGATCTGCTGAAACAACCCTAGTGGGAAAATTGAATGCCCTCCACCGGCCAGTCACATTACAATAAAGACAGT
The DNA here is from genome assembly GCA_036898135.1 of Oncomelania hupensis. Taxonomy (NCBI): domain Eukaryota; kingdom Metazoa; phylum Mollusca; class Gastropoda; order Littorinimorpha; family Pomatiopsidae; genus Oncomelania; species Oncomelania hupensis. The sequence goes on along the minus strand of CM072517.1, from coordinate 42,649,172 downwards.
CCCCTATACGCTACTGTGTCCGGGGACGGTAATCTACCCACTGAACTGAACTGAACGCTGAGGCTATACTCTTAATTTATCGAACCCCCGTTTACAAAATTGGAATAAAAATATGATAAAATATTAAAACAAAACACATACATATAAAATGCCTACATTGCTAAATAATATCATAGAAAGCCCTAGTGTCCATTTGGCAGAGAGCGTCCAATATCCCCAAGCTGACCCAATACACAAACGAGGAGTTTTGGGAGAGTTTTCAAGAAAAAAGGTAGATGACTGGTCTAGCGAAGAAGATAGTAGAGCTATAGAACAGAGTATGAATACGAAAACAACAAAGAAGAAAGACTGCTACAGTGGGAATTTAAACTACAGCACTAAATTTTCAGAAAGTGAGGATGCTATTCATACAGAAACCCCCGGCCACTCCACGGTGGTGTTACTTCCAACACACACAAAAATAAAAAATAATCAGTCAACTAACAAGAAAATGTAACAAAAAAATGTGGTTTTTTTCATTTAAAAAAGCACATATTTAACAACAAAAAACAAAAACAAAAAAGTGGGGAAAAAACCTACAACAACACTAATTAAAAAACATAAAAATCAATAAATTGCACATTTTGCAGACATCTTTACATACGCACTGAACGCACATTCATCACTCAGACATGCAAAGTCACTATTAGAAGATGGAAAGGGAATCTAATTTTAATTTTGAAATGTTTAGATTGACTGCATCCAATATTTTTATTGAAGGGAGCGAGGAAACCAGAGTACCCAGAGAAAACCAACAGTGACCTGAAAAGCCTCGTACCTAAAAGTCGCACAAGTTCATCCCTTGATATTTGATATTCGAGCTTCGATATTTTTATTTACACTGCCCAAGCACGAACATCGACATAAGAGATTCGGCTATTAATTTGCATAACTTCGTGTAACATAAAATTAATATGGGTGCTTGGGCTGTGTCAATAACGAATGGTGGTTTAATTGAATGAATGATTACAAGTACATCAATGTCTTATCAATTTCCTGTAGCAGACTACTTAGTAAACAGGGCAACATACAAACCATTATTTCAAAGTGCTGCAGTCACACAGAGCTGTGCACGGTATCTACTATGATTGCTAAAGGATGCTCTAAAATAAAATAGAAAGATCATTCAAACACTAAACCATTTCACTATAAGTATTTAGGGCACTGTTCGGGATGCATATTTGCAGACAATAGGACAGAGCTGCTCAAAGTGCTGGCCGATACAGGATCTAGCCAAAGCGGCCCAAGGCGCCAACCTGCAACCTCTGGGCGCATAGTCTGATGCTCAACCTGCAACCTCTGGACATATAGTCTGACTCTCAAACGACTGAGCACAATCCTGGGCGATGAGGTATTGGACCTAGTTGAGTGCAAAGTGTATTTAGGTAGCTGGCACTCGCCCAGCTAGAACATGAGCGTCAAGATCTTTAAAGTCCGTGCAATGGAATGCATGCATGCAAACTTGATCTCAGTTTATACTCTCATCTGAAATACTAAAAGAAATGTTATCCTTTCCAATTGCCCACTGCATGCTTACCTAAACTAAACACTTCAAAATATAATCGATTTTTTTCACGCGCACCCAACTGTCTTAATTATGTTCATGGCATTGTACATGTGCCCTTGACCCATCCAGCTCACACGAAATCTCTATTACCAATCATATTTGGCACTCACCCTAAGACAAGCATACATTTAATTTTGATCTTTAACGATTCTTACATCTCATGAAAACTGACAGTGGACGCATCAAAATATTGATTACACCTCATCAATAAAGATCATGCATAGTCCATTTCGCCATTTCCATTTGTTTGGTTACTGCTCCCTCTAAACATGACTCAGCACACTATTCAATTTCAACAAGTTAGATTGTCAGAATTTTTTAGCAACAATTTATTCACGGACTAGAGAAAGCAGTACCAGCACAATTTGTGTCCCCAACGATTCATGCTTTCAGTCACATACTGTCCTGTACAACGAGACGGAAATACTGTAGAATTACAGAAGGAAAGAACACTGAACGTTTACATTACATTACATAATTGTTGCTTTAGGTCCAGCGGACTCTTCTGAGCCAAATCAGGACCGGACAACCCCCAATCCGCATAAAAAAAGATCTGCTGAAACAACCCTAGTGGGAAAACTGAATGCCCCCCCCCCCCACCAGCCAGTCACTTTACAATAAAGACATCCCACGCAGGGGACGGCTGAGGCTTCACCCCAACTTATCGAACCCCCGTTTACAAAAACAAAATAGAATACAAACATCATTATAAATTATCAACAAAACATATACATATAAAATGCCTATATTGCTAAATACTAACATCATAGGAAGCCCTAGTGACCACCCGGCAGAAAGCGTCCAACACTCCCAAGCTGATCCAACAGACCTCATACACAAACAAGGAGTCTTGTCCAGGAAGAGTTTTCAAGAAAAAAGGTAGGTCATTGATCTAGCGAAGAAGAAGATAGTATAGCAGAGTGATAGGACAGAGCAGGAAAGGGAAAGAGTAAATGAGGAAGACAGCGACAGTGGGAATTTAAAGCACTAAATTTCCAGAAAGTGGGGATACTATTTATACTGAAACCCCGGCACCCCAAACAAGGAGTCTTGTCCCGGAAGAGTTTTCAAGAAAAAAGGTAGGAGACTGATCTAGCGAAGAAGACGATAGTATAGCAGATTGATAGAACAGAGCATTACATTACATTACATTACATTACATGATTATTGTTTTAGGTCCAGCGGACTCTTCCGAGCCAAATCAGGACCGGACAACCCCTACCAATACCATGTAATGTGGACAAAAATGTTGGTCATTAGACAGAGACACTTGAATCCCAGCAAAGGTACAGAAAAACTATCATTATCAATAATGTTGTGCAACTGATTTTTCTGTACCTTTGCTGGGATCCAAGTGTCTCTGTCTAATGACCAACATTTTTGTCCACGTTACATGGTATTGGTATTGCTTACTATCCAAAAATCCTATTTGAATCAATTATAAAAAATATTCACATTATAATATTTATTTAAAAAAACAACAAGAAAAAAATGCATGCGCACAAGCACACACATCACTTACGTGCAAGCACACCAATCACCCAGTTACATGCATATGAGAGCTAGTAGGCCTATGTCTCCACCAATCACCCAGTTACATGCATCAGAGCTTGTGGACCTATGTCTCCACCAATCACCCAGTTACATGCATCAGAGCTAGTGGGCCTATGTCTCCAGCAATCACCCAGTTATATGCATAGCAGAGCTAGTGGGCTTATGTCTCCACAACCTCCCCGGCTGGTCATGATAAAAGTAAATAAAAACGAATACTTTTCCATGTACAAACTGTTTTTTCCTTGCCACTAGTTATATTCTAACATTCTTTATACTTCTCAATAGCTAAGGTAAAAATAATGAGTCTGAATCAGGACTGTAGAAATATCTACAGTTGGCAGGTAGAGGTGGTGGAGACGCAGGCCTACTAACTCTGCTACACAGTGTGATTGAACACCACATAAATGAGGAATGTACATGTCCATGGTATTCTCTCTCACCTCTCTTCACTCCAAAGCCAATAAAGTTTCAGAATTTTCCTTTCTTGCCAAGGTCGACAAACAAGTCGAAGGAAAGTGAAAGTGTTTGCTCGAACATTTCAACTTGCAAACACAATTTAGGCTGCTTGACCGTTTCTACCGGCACAGTTCTGCAGTTCAAAATATAGTTATCAGTTTCACAAACCTAAAAAATAGTAGGGATCTTTCACACATACCACTTGATGCTACATGGGTCATTTTTGGTGCCATTCATATACAGGCAATTGCCTTGATCACAGAATGTTCAGTAATTGGTTTCAAACGACGTTCTACATTACATTACAAATTGTTCCACAAAACCACGCTGTCGTCAAAGGTTGTCTACACAGTGCATACACGCAGCCATTTAGTGCATGAAGTCTTTACCAGTGAAAAGGTTTAGTGTACTTAAAACATGAGGAATCACAACATCACACTATTTTTGGAGAGCTGCAATGGTGCAGTAGTGGACCATCAGTCTCAAAAGTCCAGAGTTTGGCATCTAGAAGTTTCTGAAGCAGTGCAGGTGTGACTGAAAAGAATCGAGTCCCTCATACACAGAGTTTGTACACAGTGTTTTTATCTAGCTGCGTTAGCTGTTGCTGTGGCCCGATTTCTTACAAAATCTTTGATGTTTTTCCAAGTTATGTGCCTGAGAACAGGTTCTTTTTGAAGGCAGTCTTCTATAACAGCTTTACCAGGTAAGGTGTGGAGGTGAATGTAGCGACCCAACTGTCGATAACAAGCTGCTACTTCCTCTTTACTCCATGGACGCCTGGCTGGATGCTCTGCAGAAAATCCCAAATGTTACTTCAGGGGCGTCGCACACGGGGGGGGGGGGGGGGGGGGGGGGGGGGCGGGGGGGGCACCTGCCCCCCCAATAATTTGGCCAAAAAAAAAAAAAGAAAGAGAGAGAGAGAGAAAGAAGAAAAGAAGAAGAAGAAGAAGAAGATTTCAATCGATAGAGGAAGGCAGGAAGAATCAATAATTAAAAAAATCACCATATTTTTAAACCGTAGTGTAAAGGGCTAACGTACGAAATAATATTACAATAATCTATTAGCATGTGCCTGTGTTTCACAACAAATTATTTCGTGGCGCTAACGCAGCAGAGCTGGCTTTCGCTGTTTGAAAGAAGTGTCATTTCATCACGCAAAGAGCAAAATTAACAAAACAATGGAATCGTCTGTTTTCCAGGTTTGTTGATATCAATTATTTACTTTAGTCTGTAAAATGAGTAAGGCAAGGGTGAATGTGCAAGTGTCAATAAATAGTTGAGGTGCGCGATATTTTTTAATTTAGATTTAGTTTGTTGATAGGCCTACACGTGCACGTGCTTTGATCGCAAAAGGGGAAAAAAAGGACCCGTTCGCTTTTCTGGGGACAGATAACGTGGGCTTGACTGCTTTGATTATTACACCACCACCCCCACACCCCACCCCCCATTATAGGTTTCACTTGGTTTGTTTGTTTGTTTTGTTTGTTTATGTGTCCGCGAATAGATCTCCGATGTTTGTGGACTGAACTAGCTGAGATTTTGTTCATGGACTACTAGTAAGATCATCTGTGATCACAAAGACAAAAGGCACTCAGACAGACAGTATTTTGCTTTAGAGAAACTGCGAGTAATATACGCCCTAGTAAAACAAATTGATCAATTGACTGATTTTCTGAAACTGGTAGTGGAAGTGTTTGGTCATTATATGTATGCAATATGCAAAACGAGTTGTGATTTATAGAGAAGACACAATTTCAACCTAGATGATCTTGCGGCAGGTAATTAATGTTCGTGTTTCCTGGTTTTAATCATTATCACATATCGCTAATCATGTATTTGTAGTTTCTGGAAATGAATCTTATATTTTCAGTAAAGAAGAACATAAATAATTAAATGTTTTTACTCTCAGTCTTTCAGTTGGATGAAGGTACGAGGATATATTACAGGGTGCGTCCCGCTTGTCAGCCCCTCCCCCCCCCCCCCCACCTCCCCGTCGACAGGGTTGCCCCCCCCCCCCCCCCCCCAATATTTTGGACCGTGCGACGCCCCTGTACTTGTTTACTATATAAAGCCCAACTGTGGTAATATTTTACAACCAACCGTAATTAGTAAATTGTGTGGGGTGGGAGGAAGAAAATAGGGAGGATGTGTGGGGGTGAAAGAGGGTGTCCACTAGGGATAAATCCATAGCTTCAAGAGTTTTTAAGATATAATGTGGAGATATTTCGAAGCACAATCAACAGGTTTTCTACTTTCTAGGTGCAGCCAATGAAACTGTCGGATAATTAATTATATTTACTAGTTTAGATGTGAATATCAATATAACATTTTCCAAGTATTTAGCAGTCAGGTGAAACTTTTTATTTACTGCAACAATGTGACAATGTTACGGATATAAAATTAAATGCTTTACTGTCATAAGCAAGCAGAATTCTAAAAAAAAAAAATTGTGGTCGGTGGTGTATTCCCGTCCTGTACTGGATCAATCAATACATGCTTGATACGGTCTAACAACCCCTGTTTTTAACTGACAGTACGAGTTCATTACAGCCACCTTAATAAACTGCACGGTCTCTTTGTTAATAAAGAGAGAGAGAGAGAGAGAGAGAGAGAGAGAGAGAGAGAGAGAGAGAGAGAGAGAGAGAGAGAGAGAGACACAGAGAGAGAGAGAGAGAGAGAGAGAGAGAGGGGGGGGAAGGGAAAGGCAAAAAAAAAAACACGAAAATCAACTTTATTAAATGTCCGATACATTATGGCGAAGTTAGTAGATAATTTTGGAGAAAATAAAAATAAATATAACATAGTGTCAACCACAAACACTATCCTTTGTACCCAGGCTTCCGTAATTTGTTAATTTCTAACCTTCAAGCTGAATTATATTTTTCAATTTCGTATTTTATTTTTAGATATCTGTTAAATGCAGAATTTTCCATCGTTAAGTCAGCTAAAGATCACATCCGGTACATTCACCAACATTTAGATCTCGGCATGTGTATGCTGTTTTTGTACAGTAGTTAACTGTCACTATGTGGCAGTGTTAGCTTAATGCAGTTGCCAACACTATGCGGAGATTGTGGTCAGTGACCTTAATCAGTTTCAAGTTCATGCAAATATGGACACTTATGTACAAAGTAACACTATCATAATAATATAAATAAATGTAAAAGTAAGAAATATTAACTAATAAAGAACTTTCTGGATTCAAATTTTAAATATACTTACTTTCTGATTGCTTTCCAGGCGAATTGTAAACCTCAGAATTTCCAGAACATTCTAAAAAAGAAAAAAATCCATAAGTACTCAATGACTGTCAAATTAATGACTGACAAATGTGGCAGTGTTAGCTTAACACAGTTTCTTACAAACACTATATGGACATTGTGGTCAGTAACCATAAACTACTATTGTTTATTTATTTATTTACATATTTACATCTGACAATGTTGTTCATACAAAATGGCATGCCTCTCCCTTTAGTCGTCGGTTGGTGAATGGACCCTGAATTTCACCAACACTATGTGAATGGTTGTGTATTCTGTTTTTGTTCAGTTGTTTACTTTCACTGTACCACTACTAGTAGTATAGGAGCAAAATGAGCATGTGATTTTCCTACACATTTCATTATCATACTCATAGCAATAAAATATATTTTTAAACTGTGGAAGTATATCTAACTGTGTTTAAAGTTATTTATGCTTGGTGCATTATTAAGTGAAATAGCTAGATTAGTCCAGTTAGTAACAACTCTGCTAGAAAACAAAAACTTCATATTTTAGTATTGGAATGCTGAATAAATACTTTTCCTTCCAACATTCATGTAAAGAAAAAACAAACATCAGAACTGATAATTAATTTGAATTAACCAACGTGATTCTGAATCAACAATGGAAGGAAACAAAGTAGAATTAGATCTAGAACAGTGCTGTCAGTAGAAGAGGGATGGAGACGCAGCATGCCATGAAAGTGGCACTAGCTTCAATGGACTCTCCACAGAAAAAGGGAAGAAAAAATGTTGAATTTTCACTGACACTAGCATCCATGGTTTTCTCATAATAATGGCACAAATACATAAGCACTCAAAGTAAATAACTAACAAACGAAAAATCAACTAAAGCACAGCAACTTACCAGCGGCTCTTTTCAATTCAAGATGGCGACTTGTGCACACTTGTTTTCAAAAACTAGTTCCCTCTCTCTCCTTAGTGTGTGATTTCACGTCTACTTTTTACAGCACAAATGCTGCCGTGATACACACACGTGTGTTAAGGGTCGTGTGTGACCATCAATGAATTTCCCGCGTTATGCTGCCTAAACCAATCACAGCTCGGATTATAATTTATGCATATTTTAGAGGTTAGGGAGTTCAAAAATCGCAATTGTGCATTATGCGGTCGGCAGCATAAAGAGCGAGGCAGCATAACGTGAGTGTGTAACCATACGATTGGCAGCCTAACGGAGTCAACACAAACGCACACACACACACACACACACACACACACACACACACACATACACACACACACACACACACACAAACACACACAAAATACAGTTAAATAATTTAAATACAAAAACGCACGCACTCCCATTGCCCTCCACTCCCCTCCCCCGCCTTTCACACACACACACACACACACACACACGCACACACCCACACACACACACACACACACTCACGCACACACACGAACACACATTCTGCTGCTGAATCATTTTGTTACTCCTCACCTAAAACATGCAATATTAACATGTGCAGCTCAGATCATGGGTACACAAATTGTTACATGCATGAAAGCCATGGAACAAAATCTGCCAGTTTCAGGGAAAGCCTCCCTGATAGGTTAAAGTGTAGCTATTGGGTAGTCACGACCGACGGGTAATTCCGGAGATTACCGGAAACTGTTCGCTTTTCCCCGCTCGACGTAAGTGACGTCACAAAAAGGACCAATCTTTGTTTACCGTGCTTCCTCGATTTCAGTTTGTGTTGAGCTCAAGCCTAATTCAGTCACTGTAACTTGTATTTTTCTTCATCCACATTTATTTAGTCATAATAAATGTCTTGAAATTTTATTACTATTATTTGTATGATGCTAATCATGTTTCATTTGCATTAATTAATTAATTAATTAATTAATAATAATAATAATAATAATAATAATAATAATAATAATAATAATAATAATAATAATAATACAGTAAAACCTCCGTTTTACGACCTTTAAATTGCCATTAAAACGAGGTCTTAAATTGGAGGGGTCTTAAAAAGGAGGTAAGACATTTTTGAAAAAGACATTAATAGAAAAATAATTAAGTAAAATAAATATATGTACAAAAAGTACACATACCATTAAGTATAGGGAACATCTACCATCTTTAAGAAATATAGATTAAACTCTGTCTCACAACCAATACAGTCAATATCTTCCTGTTCCTCATTATTTACAAAATAAAAAATCAATGTTGCTATGATAGTTGTTTAAAAGTGTATGTAAGTGCTGAGTGCATGTTTGGAGTTATACCTATTTATAAGATAACCTTATCAATAGTGTTGTAATTATTTTTATTCAATCATTGAATAGTTTGTTGGTTGGGTTTTTTTTTTTAAGAAAGCGGTTATTTCTGTTTGCATGATCCCCCACCCGTGCATGTTCTCTTAGTATGTCACTTTGAACACCAGATCTGACAGGTCCCTGCTCAGGGCAAATCTGGTCAGCTCCTTAGAGTATTTCAAGCTGCTTTAATGCATCGTCTGCTGTAAAAAGTTGTAAACAAAACTGTTTTCTTCAAGCGCACAAATATAGTATTGCTTTGGAATCTGAATTGTTCAGATGCTAGGTTGTAAAATTTAATTATTTGAAGGTTGCAAGTCGCGATTTAGAGGTAGTCGTTTAAGAGAGGTCGTTTATATAGTACAAAGCATCGGTGAATTTTTTTCCAAAAACGGAGGTTTTACTGTAATAATAATTTTATTGTTTTGGTGATGTAGACCTACATTTCAAGTTTCATATTTTTCGATAGATCTGTTAAATTGAACATGGTCAGTATCATAGGACACGATATGCCTAACGGATTTAACAAAGATAAACAGAGGAAAAACTGTATTTCCACTAAATGCAGAATAATGCTTTGATATTATTATTATGCACCCATACAAACAGAAAACTAAGACTGAATACCAATTCTCTGCACTTAAAATTTGGTTTAGGTCTACAATACAGTCCTACGTAAAAAGTATTTTTTTTTAAGTTATAGTAATTTACTCAATAGTGTTACTATTAGTAGTACTGCCGTAGGCCTAATTGAAGTAATTGTGGAAACTGCTGGCACTGCTAATGCTATCTGATGAGTTATCTCTGATTTACCCTATCTCCACCACCCCAAACCTCCCGCACACAATTTTCACTGTTGTGTAACTAAATTATTTAAAATGTGATGCTATCATTAACCTCTCTCGCAAGGTTTAGCTTCATAAGAAGAATGGAACTTCTCTTTCTCTTTCTTGTTGTTGTGGCATAAAGCTAGGGTGAGGGTCGACTGCTGGTGTAGCCTACTCTGTACCGATAGTACTGCCGGCTTGATAGTCGGTATGGCTCCAGGTTTGAGAAGGAGCATTTTCGCGAATTTCATTCGAAATTCAAGAAGATTGGTAAAATCGTCTTCTTTGAAGTGTGAGGAGCACACAACAGTGTGTGCATTTCCCTAGGAGAAATCTTTCCGCGTACTAACAACAAAACGGTTCCAAGGTGGCCATAATAACGAAGTATCTTTCGGGTAACGATGCAGCGATGTTTCTTGGCATGATCTATTTCTGCATCCACCAAACAACACACATTTGACCTGGCATTTTTTTTAATAGTGCATATGCTATCCTTTGCAAATTAACTATAATATAAATAAAATATACATTTAATCAGTAAATACGCTAAATTGCACTGCGCCAAATCTCAAACCAACACAACACACTAGACACTACCAACCAAACCGGTCACTTTTGTGACGTCACTTTCCGAAAATAGCGGAAGAATTTTTTTTTTGGGGGGGGAGTCGATTTTTTGGGAGTAACAATCTACGAAAAAGCAAAATAATCCAAGCACCTTTTCGAACTCCTCATAGTTTTTTTTTAAGTTAGTATAGTACATTATAAGTCACTAAATAGTCCTATTTCGTGATTTGACGAAATGTAGGTCAGCACCCAATAGCCACACTTTAAGCATCAGTTGTGTATGGATGCTTAACTGTTAAAAGCAAGGGATGCAACAGAACTAGTTTAAAATGGTGTTTATGTTTTGTGCCATGGCTTTCGTGGATAATTTGTGCATCTTTTCACTAGTCAAAGGACGCTAAGTTATGAACAAACAATTAAACACACCCAACTCTTCTCCCCTCGCACACACACACACACACACACACACGCACACACACACACACACGCACACACATTCAAATTCACTTTTTTTTTGGAAATTCTAAGCTAATGTAATGTCTTTAATCATGCGTTTTAATAATTATATTGAAGTTAAATATGTTAAGATTTGATAATTGTGCGTGCCACTGATTGAAAAAACTAAACGCTGTTATTGAGAGCCAAATTCTTCCTCAATCTCAAGGTTATAAATGCTCTGTTAAAATCGCGGCCTATCGTTTAACAGAACCCCTAAAATTTATAGTATAAAAATAAGTCGTCTGCAATTGACGGTGAAGTGCGGACACGAATGGCTATGAAACTGAACACTTCCGCTCATAACGCAAATCCAAAGAACCGGACGCAATTGCAAATATTGCTTCGGTTTCAAAACGGTCATATGCTAACCAAATTTGATGACGTTTTGGCTTAAGTTCATGTACACATAAACTGTGACTTTTCTTGTGGATTTTTTTTCCCGGGGATTTTTCCATGAAAGTAGATTGTGATATTTTACTCGTCACGCACCAGGCTCCATTCTACACTTTTGGCCATACAATTACTAAACGCTATTATTGAGAGCCAACTTCTTCCTTAATCTCAAGGTTGTAAATGCGTGCTCTCTAAAATCGCGGCCTATCGTTTAACAGAACCCCTAAAAGTAATAGTATAAAAATACGTTCTCTGCAATTGACGGTGCAGATCAAGAAGGCACATTGAGCTTAGGGGGAAGAGCAATCTCCAACCATTGTTTTGCGGATGACATTGATGGATTGGCTGGAGAGGAACAAGAACTTGAACAGCTGGTACAGAGGCTTGACACCACTTTCAGAGCCTATGGAATGGAAATAAGTGCAGAGAAGACCAAAATGATGACCAACAACACCATTGGCATCAACACGGACATCAAAGTCCAAGGCCAATCCCTCAACACAGTGCATAGCTTCAAATATTTAGGAGCCATTGTATCAGACAATGGGTCCCGACAGGAAGTCCTCTCCGGGATCGCACAAACAACTGCTGCCCTGGCAAAGTTGAAGCCCATTTGGAAAGACAGGATCATCAGTCTACATTCCAAGTTACGACTGCTGCGCTCCCTTGTCATCTCCATCTTCCTATATGCTTGCGAAACATGGACCCTCACAGGAGATCTCCAACGAAGAATACAAAGCATGGAGATGAGGTGCTACAGAAGACTTCTGGGCATTTCTTATACCCAACACATTACCAACGACGAAGTCCAACAGACCATCACACAAGCCATTGGACAACACGATGACCTGCTCACAGTGGTGAAAAAACGCACACTCCGATTGTATGGCCACGTCACCAAATTATCAGGTCTTGCAAAGCCCATCCTGCAAGGCACAGTGCAAGGAGGTAGAAGAAGAGGGAGACCGAAAAAGAGGTGGGAGGACAACATTCGAAAATGGACTGGTTTGGCACTGAACGAAACAATCAGGGTTGCTGAGGACAGGAAAAGATGGAGTACGCTGGTTAAACGATAATCTGCGGTGCCCCTACGACCTCCGAGTTACGGGATAGGATATGATAGGATAGGATAGGACGGTGAAATGCAGACACGAATGGTTATGAGCGGAAACTGAATTGTATAGACTCTCGTTCATACGAAGTTGTGGTGGTCTGCTTTGAAGACTTTATTGCAGTTCATTTTAATTGTAATACAGGATGCAATCACGCGCCTGCGCCTTACGATCAAAGCAACCACTTCCGGAGTGGCGAGTGAGTTGTTTTACTTTCCCTGTAATAGTCCGTTTAGTCTTGTTTGTTTTTTTTTTTTCAAACGATTGATCATGATCAGTTCTGGTTGTGGTACATCCTACAGACTTTTTTTTTCCTTGCAAAACTGTGCAAAGAGTTTCATGCTTAACAGCAACTGGCATTTGTAGAAACATTTTTTTGTGTAAAGCAAACATTTCCATCCCCACTGTGACCCCCTAAACCTACCCATGACCTGAGCCGTACACTCATGAAGTAAACTGACAGGATACAAACTACGTGTTTTTGCGTGAGAAGTTGCTGCTCATGAATATCAAGGTGTCTCAGGTCTAGATCTCCAGGGTGGGTAGTGGTTCTAAAACTGTCCACGGTCTCCAGCGAAAACACGCCGACCGAAACGATCAGCATGATCAAGTAGACAACGTTCCAAACCTGCACGCGCAACATTAGAAATTATTATGATTGTGTGTATGCATATTTTCTTCTACGTGCTGCGGGCATGTTTGTATGTAGATTATAGTCACACGACACTTTCGCATATAGGTGACTACTGGACCGATTTATACTGACACCAGCGGGCCAGTTGTTGGTAAAGGGGAAAATAATATGATCACACGTTGACCAATCCGGGATTCGAACCAGCGACCTTTCGGTTACTAGCAAGACGCTCTTACCAACTGAGCTACCCGGCCCCTCCTAACTGCGGGCATAAGTTCAAGGGCGCTTATATAGGGCTGAGCGATGGGGTGGGAATGTTAGGGGGACTACGTAAAAAAAGTAAACGTTATCTCTGTGTTTGTGTTTTTTTTATTTAATCGTTCTTATATAGAGCTTTTCCAGCTCAAGAGCTGCTCAAGGCCCTGGCCGATACAGGATCTAAATCAAGCCGCCCGAGGCGCCAACTTGCAGCCTTTGGGCGCATCGTAAAAACGCTCCAGACAACTGAGCACAATCCTGTGCAGCCAGGGATGGGGGAGAAGGACCTAGGTGCATGCTGGGTGTGTTCTGGTCACCGGCACTCACCCGTCTAGGACATGAGCGTCAGGATCTTTAAAGTCCGTTTTGATGGAATGTATGCGACACAGACTAGACCTCGGTTTTTACTCTCACCTACATCGAAGATGACTATAGAACTGGCTGCTACGGATCCAAACGTGCGAGATGCGAGTGTTTCCACATGCATCACTGATTACGCTGATAGGAATGTTACACTTACTACCTACAAACTGCAGAAATTAGCAATATGAGTCCTCCACTCCATCTCCCTTTTGATTTTATTTTATTTTTTTTATATGTTTATCAAGTAAACAAAAGTTCATCGTTCTTTCTCTACCTCCGAGAACATTCCTTGGTTTGCGTCCTATATGGCCTGGTGGTGATAAAAAACAAGGCTTCTCATATGCCTTCAAGCCCACTAATTTGAGATTAGACGCCAAAGTAATTAGGCATCCTCTACCTGAGCTTTAATTGTAAGCTAACCTTTTCTAGTAACGGAAAACCGCTTGTTCGGTTCTCTAGTAGGGACCAGATGCGGAGCTTCATTGACATCCTATTGACGGGCACTTGCTGCATATGATAGGCATCCTTCATGCTATGCTCTATATGGTCGATGGTTTCCTTGCTTGTCCGGCTATGACTGAAGTACTTCCAGCAACATTCAGAGATCATTGCATCAGGGATCTGCCAAAATTGCAGCTCCTGCAAGAAAACATAATTAGATGTTGTTGTTTTTGTATTTTGTTTGTTTGTTTGGTTGGTTGAGTTTTCTTTACCCCTTGGGGTCATGAGCAATCTTGCCACTGTAGATTGTTCTAACCTATAAAGGGAAAAGTGAAAGCCCCAGTTGAAAACCTGTCTTTCCTTTATAGGCATGACAGATTCACTGCGGCAACAGTACCCCCGTTGGAGTGCCGGGGGTTTCAGTATAAATAGTATCCCCACTTTCTGGAAATTTAGTGCTTTAAATTCCCACTGTCGCTGTCTTCCTCATTTGCTCTTTCCCATTCCTGCTCTGTCCTATCACTGTGCTATACTATCTTCTTCTTCGCTAGATCAATGACCTACCTTTTTTCTTGAAAACTCTTCCTGGACAAGACTCCTTGTTTGTGTATGAGGTCTGTTGGATCAGCTTGGGAGTGTTGGACGCTTTCTGCCGGGTGGTCACTAGGGCTTCCTATGATGTATTATTTAGCACTATAGGCATTTTATATGTATGTGTTTTGTTGATAATTTGTAATGATGTTTGTATTCTATTTTGTTTTTGTAACCGGGGGTTCGAGTAGTTGGGGTAAAGCCTCAGCCGTCCCCTGCGTGGGATGTCTTTATTGTAAAGTGACTGGCCGGTGGAGGGCATTCAATTTTCCCACTAGGGTTGTTTCAGCAGATCTTTTATGCGGATCGGGGGTTGTCCGGTCCTGATTTGGCTCAGAAGAGTCCGCTGGACCTAAAGCAACAATCAATAAATCAATCAATCATGAGTTTTCTTTTGAGATTATCTTTTTGTTGTTGTTATTGGGGGGTGGAGGGCGAATTTTGTCTACGACATCTCTTCCCATTTCTTAGCCCGACAATAGCCTTAAGACCTATTTTCATTGGAAGGCTAGTGGAGGTTCACGAACCTTATTTTTTCGAGGTTCTCAGATTCTGAACCTAGAATCCTGAGCCTTTTTGGACAACCACGAATCTTCCACTTGAGACAGGCCATTACAAATGCTGATTTATCATCGTGCACCGTTTAAAAGCTGGTAGAAAATGCATGTGTTACAAGTCATTTAGTTCACTCATCATATGTAATGTTGTTGTTTTTTTAGAAGCCCACGATGGTTGTGAGAATCATTGTGGGTTACATGTACATCAACCCCATGCAGTGTTACACTGATGGCGCGCTGGTCACAGCTTCGTGCGTGCTAATAATAGCACATAGCATAACACTAATAATTATTGCGAGCAGCTCATAAGCTTTCAGCCTTTGAGCGAGTGCCATGGTCACCTAGTTAATGAAGTTATTTGACTGCATGATCTAAAATTTGGCGGGAAGCCTATATTAATTTGTCTTTGCCCAACCCCTTCTTCCCTAACACAAGTGTATAGAGTGCTTCTTTTATCTTACTGCCGCGCTTCAACAAGCATAATCTTCGTGGATAAACGACTTACAAGTCCCCTTCATCGTCATCGTCGTAAAACATTTTTAGTAACATAATATTCACTTGTCAGCCACTAACGGATATCGATACTACTAATAATAGTAACGCAGGGAAAGTGTACCCGTAAGACGTGCATACTGCAGACGCTGTTAGAGATGTGCAGTTCCCCAGTTCGGTACAGATCTAGTATGCTGCACATCAGACTGGGCGAGCGGTCAAAGAAGTTTTCCTTGTCTGTGTCCAGTTGCCCTTGCAAACACATTCGACCCAGCTTCGTCTCTGGCAAGCGGTTCAGAGTGTCCTTCGTTGTCATGAAGAGCTGCACGTTCAAACAACACCGCCATTTGTATCCCCAAATTACGTCTACACCTACGATCGCGTGATAATTCCCTGTCTTTCCTCAAGAGGAATGTTTGTTTCATTTTGAATGACTGAGACAATGACGGTCTACTAGCGCCAAAAACTGACCATTACAAATATCATGAAATAATTACAATTATCATTGACAAATTTTTATTATCTTCGTGTGATCATGTTTAATTTTTAGTTTTAGCTCTAGCAATCCGCCTGGAAATGCGCCAAAACCGAAAATTGTAATTATCACACAATAATTACAATTTTCACTTCATAATTACAATTTTTACTTGATCGTGCTTTATTCTAAGGAGGCTTACTAGCGCCCAAACGTGCATTGAACAGTATTAGTGATAATAGTAATTAACACATGTCCTGTGTAATTCACATTGTGACGGTTTACTAGCGCCAAAACCTGATAATTACAAATATCAACGACATATTTACAATTAACACGTAAAACTTGTAATTATCAAGTGAACATTAAATTTTTTTGGTTTTGGCCCATTTCCAGACGGATTGCTAGAGCCAAAACTGAACATTAAACATGATAACGCGAAGATATTTGTAATTTTTCAATGATCATTGTAATTATCCCTTGATAATAATAATTTTCCTCTGATATTTGTAATTATCTCATGATATTTGTAAGTTTCAGGTTTTGGCACTAGGAAGGGGTGGCAAATACTGATAATTATTAATTAACACTGTGGATTACCTGTATCTCTGTACATTCTAAGAACACGTGTTAATTTCAATTATCTCGTGAAAATGGTAACTCTCGGTTTTGGCGCTAGTATGTTGTCATATCATATGAAACGCCTCTCCTCTCTCTCTCTCTCTGTCTGTCTGTCTGTCTCTCTCTCTCTCTGTCTGTCTGTCTGTCTGTCTGTCTGTCTGTCTCTCTCTCTCTCTGTCTGTCTGTCTGTCTGTCTCTCTCTCTCTCTCTCTGTCTGTCTGTCTGTCTGTCTGTCTGTCTCTCTCTCTCTCTCTCTCTCTCTCTCTCTCTCTCTTTCTCTTTCCTCCCCCCTCCTACCCCTACCCCCACAAATACACTTGTTTTCTACCATAAGTGCGCAAGCAAAATCAAAGACACAACTGTGACTTTGTTGAACAAGAAAAGTGACTTCTTGGCATTTGTCTCTCATTTTGTAGCCTTTGTACCGAAATGTCTGAAACAATAATTGTATTGTAAGTGTGCCTGTGTTCTGTCTCTAATTGACCAATTCAACGGTCTGCAAGCCGATCTGTGGAAAATCCCCCTTTACTGGTTTGGTTAAGTCGTCCGTACACGCATCAGCAATGAATCACGCCTTCACTGCAGTTGAAAAGTGTCACACGGAAATATAAAGCTGAACGATTTTGCAGACAGCTTATGCGTATCTGCTTTCAAGAGGCTGATCGTTGTTGATCCTCACCTGGTCGTTGATCAAGTGTAAATCAGTCATTACCTTCCCGCCAACGTTGAGGACGATAGGCTGGGCGTTTGTACAGCTGGAACTCTGAGTGGTAGAGGGAAGAAAGAGAACGGTCCTCTTGTTGATAGGTTGGTCGTGCGGTTGTTCCGGCTTCTGCACACGGGTCAGACAAGTTAGACCCTAGATCCACAGTGATCGAGGAAAAAATGTCACAGATAACCAATGTCAGACGACACAGAATGAAGCAGACAAGTGATTTGTACTCAAGGAAGCCATGTAATAAAATACCAGAAACTTCATGGAACAGCGCATAAGCGAAACGTTTCGTTCCAAGGTAAAGGACACATGCAAACTAATTACTCACAGGCAATATTTTATTTTATTTTATTTTATTTTATTTTTTGGCTGGGAGAAAGAGGGAGGGGGTGATTTTTTTTAGACTCCTTATTGTCCCTTTTCGTCAGAGAAATTCTGGGCCGCCTTCCCTGGGGAAGGCGTAGTCGCACCCTGTGGCGCGCCCAAACCCAACATACCTAATATTAGTTTTGGTTTGAAAAACGAATGCCTACAATTACGTCTCTACTGAGTCACGTTTATATGACGAATGCCTGTAGCTTTCTGAATGCCGACAGTTTTCTCTCTACTGAGCCACGCTTACCTCTCTACTGAATCAAGTGTATAAGATGGATGCCTACAGTTGCCTCTCTGTTGAGTCAAGTTTATGTGATGAATGCCTACAGTTGTCTCTATACTGAGCCACGTTTATGTGAAGAATGCCTACAGTTCCCTCTCTACTGAGTCAAGTTTATGTGACGAATGCCCTAAAGGTATTCTAACCCGTGAGAAACACCTTTTGTGGGTTCAAGAATAACAGAACTATAGTCAAATTAATAGTATAATTGTACATCCAAACTATAGTCTATTGATACACCCAACTATAGTCTAATTGTACACCCAAACTATAGTTTAATTGTACACCCAAACTATAGGCTAATTGTACATCCAAACTATAGTCTAATTGTACACCCAAACTATAGTCTAATTGTACACCTAAACTATAGTCTAATTGCGTACCCTTTTTATTTAGAATCGCACTCATGCGAGCCAGCGAATACCCCCAAGCAAAGTTCACGTTTCCGGAGATTGGGCGAGTGCGATTGAAAACGCAACGGAAAACCCGGAAATTTCCACTCCTACATTACTAACCCTGAAAGTCATTGGTGGTCTAGATAGAAAATTGATTTTTTGCTTTTTGTAATAGCTGCCAGTGCATGCTAATACCATATCTTGTAAGTGGATGAAATTCCACACCCACAGACAGCTACCATTCGACCCATGATTCCATTTTCTACGTCACAAACGGGAGAGCACTTTTTTTCGTTTGACAACCGATTTAGCTTTTCACCACAGGCTCTTCCGTACGGGTATTACTAACGGCGTCATAGAGACGGTTGTCGGACGTCATAACCGTAAAATACTTTCATTGACAGGTACCACAAATTTGACTACGGTTAAACTTGCTTCAAAAATATAGGTGAGATCCACTTCAAATTATATATATATATCTACTGAGTCACATTTATGTCATACGTGCCCCATAACGTTAGGCCTACCTCTCTACTGAGCTACGGTATTGTGATGAATACCATGTAACGGTACTTCTCTATTGAGGTAAGTTTTGGTTTTTTCTTGTCGCTGTGAAAAACATTTTGCCCCCCTACCTGTAAATTCAAGTTTGACGATGAGGGCCATACAACGACGTCGCGGACGGCAGAGAAGGGGAGATGATTTTTGTGTCCACTGGTACCCATCAGATCCGCACTGGGACTGTATTCGCCACTATCAGGCCCACAGTTTACGGGTTCAGCTCCGTCTTCTTCCACAACAGCTACCAAGACGATCAATCAGCATCATTGTCACGTTGCTGGGGTGGTATTTTTGAAATGATGGTGGTGAAGAAGAAGAGGAAGAAGAAGAAGAAGAAGAAGAAGAAGAAGAAGAAGAAGAAGAAGAAGAAGAAGAAGAAGAAGATGATGATCATGATGGTGAGGACGACGACGACAACAACGATGATGATGATGATGATGATGATGATGATGATGATGATGATGATGATGATGATGATGATGATGATGATGATGATGATGATGATGATAAATGTATTGGTTGTGAAACCGTCCTCGTTGTATTTGCTCTTGAAGATGATGTGTTTGCTGGTGCTGGTGATGGTGGTGATGATGATGACGGTGGTGAAGATAATGATGATGAGGAGGAGGAGGAGAATGAGGAGGAGAAGGAGGAGGAGGATCTGTATAGATATACCATTATGTAGGTTAAAAGAAATAAAATGTTGACTTACTGCTAATGCCATGGGCATTGCTCGGAGTCAACTTTGCCGTGAATGAATGCATTGGGGAATCACACAGAAGTGAGGCGACAGATAATATTGATATATATGTACGAAAATTGTAGATCGATACAAATGCTGGTTGGTTCCTGATTGAGTTACAAATAACGATCAAGGCTCAACTTCACAGGATGATTTTTTTCCCGGATCGGTCTCCTCCTTGCATATGATCTGCCACATAATGAAAGTTGAAATAGTAAAACATGGAATTTGGGAGATTAGAGTGAGTGAATTAACTATTCAATATAGTTTATAACGGAAGTTGGCTGAAAGGCGAGCGATATATATATATATATATATATATATATATATATATATATATATATATATATATATATATATATATATATATATATATATATATATATATATATATATATATATATATATATATATATATATATGTTACCGGCAATGTTTTAAATCCCGCATTTTATAGATAAAGTATAGAATGCCTGCCTAGATAAAGTATAGAATGCCTAATCTAGGCATTCTTATACAATACCGGGATTTCACAGATTTTTTTAATTTATTTATTTTTCTTTACAACTTTATTATCACCGAGGTGAAATTCGGGCACTTTCATTTTCGAAAGTACAGCAGCCCCAAGTGAAGCGCTTTACTCAAGGTACATGCTGGGTGTGTTCTTGTCAAAGGCACTCACCCGTCTAGGACATAAGCGTCAGGATCTTTAAAGTCCGTTCTGATGGAATGCATGCGACACAGACTAGACCTCGGTTTATACTCTCATCCGAAGGAGTAGGAAACGGGAGTAAAGTGTCTTCCCCAAGCACACAACACAATGTCCCGGTCTGGGCTTGAACCCAGTGACCCCCATTGCCGGTAACATAATATATTACGAACAACTGCGGAGCTGGATCCAGTGATAATGCAGCAGTTCGGTGGATGCTTACTTTACGTTAGCCTGTCTTCGTGGATTCCGATTTTCTGGATCTGGTTCTGGATTTTGATACATCACCGAAGCCAACGTTGGTTATTACTGCAACTGTGTTTATATTATTCCTCTCTTGCCTACTTGATTGATTGATTGATTGATTGATTGGTTGTTGCTTTAGGTCCAGCGGACTCTTCCGAGCCAAATCAGGACCGGACAACCCCCAATCCGCATAAAAGATCTGCCGAAACAACCCTAGTGGGAAAATTGAATGCCCTCCACCGGCCAGTCACTTTACAATAAAGACATCCCACGCAGGGGACGGCTGAGGCTTTACCCCAACAACTCGAACCCCCGATTATAAAAACAAAATAGAATACAAACATCATTGTAAATCATCAACAAAACACATACATATAAAATGCCTATAGTGCTAAATAATAACATCATAGGAAGCCCTAGTGACATGCACCCGGCAGAAAGCGTCCAACACTCCCAAACGTGCATTCAGTATGACACTTGAGACAGATTGATCTTCATTGTTGTACTGTACATGCGAAAGATGGAGAAAACCGCCTTTATTGCCACTATTACTTACTTCTTCATCTTTCTTTTTTTTTCCGGGGTGTGGGTAACCCATTTTTTGGCCACATATTTAGGTACAGCCTATAACATGTGTGGGTTTTTTTCATTTCAGTCGTTTTCGTTGTAGATCTATTCTAAGGTGCTACTGATAAACATTTTGCATACGTGTTGTTCTGTGATTGCCTAGTGAGACATCACTAATGAGAGTAGTAGATCTCTGCACTATTTCTTTTTTTCTCTCTTTTTTTTTCTCTCTTTTCTTTCTTTCTTTCTTTCTTTTTTTTTTTTTTTTTTTTTTGGGGGGGGGGGGGGGGGAGGGAGGGAGGGATTCCGAGTCCATCCAAATATTTTCTAATAAAATAAATTGGGTCTTGAGTTTTAGTGAAAACGTAATTGATGATTGTCCACTGACAGTATTCCCATGTTCGCCATGTTATTCTATATTATGTGACAAGAATCGTGGGTTGGTCCTGATTTGGCTCGGAAGAGTCCGCTGGACGTAAAGCAATAATCATGTAATGTCATGACAAGAATCGTGGACAGAATTAGTGCACAATTCACCAAAACAATTGCCTCACCTCTCGCTGGAGTGTGCGTTCTGTGCGTCAAGAAAACATTTCGACATTACCGCTACGTCACTGCACGCCCGAACTATTCAGTGACGTAAAGTTAGTCATGACGTAGTTAGTTTGAAAAAGAGAACTTGTTAGGTGCAATTTTTATGTTATGTGATGTTAGTGATGTTATGGTTTGCTAGGCAATGCTATGATATGCAATATTATGCCATTTTCAAGAGGACCTCTCAGCGCTCGGGAATGCCCACGCCCACTCCGGCCCATGCTACAGGAGAGTTTTCAAAGTTGCTCTTAATAAACTGTTCCAAAGTTAGTCTGGTTGAAGATGGCTCTTTCGCGGCCTCTGTGTTGTCCAGCGCCTGCTGCCATTCTGTACTCTATGACGGCCTCCTAGCGCCAAAACCTGATAATTCCAAATATCATAAGATCATTACAAATATCATGGGATAATTACAATTATCAAGGGATAATTCAGGGTGGAGAATTCTCCGCGAATCCGCGGATTTCCGCGGAAGGCATTTGCATTTCCGAGAAAAAAATATTGAGTTCCGAGTGTGAGAAGCTGAGGGCTGCCCTTTACTGGGCATAGCGGCCAAAAGCGGCCGATGGTCTAAACAGGCAAAACGTCCAAAAGCGTCCGTATCAACCATGTGGTTATATTCTCGCGTTGTTTGAAAGATTGCGAGACTTCCGGCAATTGACTTCCGGTTAAATTCTGTTGTGAAAACATTCGACTGCATTTCCACAAGTTTTCTCTGTGATGCGTTCGTTTTTTCGATTTTTTTTTCAAATTTTCTTGTGTGTGTGTCTAAAATGGATGGTTTGGATTCTTCGACTGATGAAGGGGAGTTTACAGGCTTTCATTTATCAGACATTAAGGTGAGAGAAATGGACTTGGAGTCGGAGGAAGAGATCGGTACTGAGTACTGACATTAGACTGATTAGTCATTAGTCAATTAGTGTCAGTAGTGTGCATGCATACGATCTTTCAGACTGGCATGAAAGCGAAGAAGAGGAGGGGGCTTGTTTGGACTTTTTAAAACTTTTTTTTATTGTATACACATGGGGTAATCAAAAACAAGACATGACAAGAGAAGTATAAAAAGGTAGATAATCAAAAGAGAGTTATTTCTGTTCATTTTGCATTTTATTTCATTTAAATCTATACACTAGTCACTAATACCTAAGATGTAGTGTTTTTACTAACGTACCCCTAAATATCTCTAAAATTATAAAAATTCTTGCCTGTTAAGTGTTTACAGCTAAAAAAAATAGACAAACGTGTGCCCAGTAAAATTTGAAATGTGGAGTTTGTGTGTGTAACAGTGGTGGACCTCAAACTTTGTTAGGCCTACAAATCAAGATTCTTAACTTTTTTGAAAGACATGTGCATAAAACATTCTTTTTTTGGGGGGGTTGTTGTTGTTTCTATTCATGTTTACTTTGTGCTTTTTGCTTTCAGGAGGCCCTAAATTACTTTCAAAATAGTATAAATTCATTTTCTTCCAGGGGGCGAATACCGGGGCTTGGCCCCTGGGCCGCGGCCGGATTTCAGAGATTTCTTGATTCAGTTGTTCTCTACCCTGATAATTACAATTATCATTGCAAAATTACACATATGTACACGGGATCATGTTTAATTTTTTAATTTTGGCTCTAGCAATCCGCCTGGAAATGCGCCAAAACCAAAAATTGTAATTATCACATAGTAATTACAATTTGGAATGGAAATAAGTGCAGAGAAGACCAAAATGATGACCAACAACACCAATGGCATCAACACGGACATCAAAGTCCAAGGCCAATCCTTCAACGCAGTGCATAGCTGCAAATATTTAGGAGCCATTGTATTAGACAATGGGTCCCGACAAGAAGTCCTCTCCAGGATCGCTCAAACAACTGCTGCCCTGGCAAGGTTGAAGCCCATTTGGAAAGACAAGACCATCAGTCTACATTCCAAGGTAAGGCTGCTGCGCTCCCTTGTCATCTCCATCTTCCTATACACTTGCGAAACATGGATCCTCTACAACGAAGAATACGAAGCATGAAGATGGGGTGCTACAGAAGACTTCTGGACATTTCCTATTCCCAGCACATCACCAACAACGTCCGACAGACCATCACACAAGCCATTGGACAACACGATGACCTGCTCACAGTGGTGAAAAAACGTAAACTCCGATGGTATGGCCACGTCAGCAGATCATCAGGTCTTGCAAAGACCATCCTGCAAGGCACAGTGCAAGGAGGTAGAAGAAGAGGGAGACCGAAAAAGAGGTGAGAGGACAACATTCGAAAATGGACTGGTTTGAAACTGAGCGAAGCCATCAGGGTCGCTGAGGACAGAGAAAGATGGAGTACGCTGGTTAAACGATCATCTGTGGTGCCCCAACGACCTCCGAGTTACGGAATATGATAGAATAGGAATTACAATTTTCACTCTATAATTGCAATTTTTTCGTGATCATGCTTAATCCTGGCTAAGGCGGCTTACTAGCGCCAAAACGTGCATTTACAGGTATCAGTGATAATGGTAATTAACATGCATTCTGTGTAACTCACATCTATGACGGCCTACTAGCGCCAAAACCTGATAATTACAAATATAATGGGGTAATTACAAATATCAACAACATATTTACCATTAACTCGTAAAAATTGTAATTATCAAGTGAAAATTACAATTTTTGATTTTGGCCCATTTCCAGATGGATTGCTAGAGCCAAAACTGAAAACTAAACATGATCAGGCGAAGATATTTGTAATTTTTCAATGATAATTGTAATTATCCATTGACAATAATTATTGGACTTTTTCTATGATATTTGTAATTATCTCATGATATTTTTAATTATCAGATATTGGCGCTAGGAAAGGGTGGCAAATACTGATAATTATTATTTAACACTGTGGGTTGCCGGTATCTCTGTAAAGTATACAGAACACGTGTTAATTTCACTTATCTGGTGATAATGGTAACTCTCGGTTTTGGCGCTAGTAGGTGGTCCATTAAATAGTCTATGGTATATTGAATGACGTCATCTGTGACGTCATCTTGTTGACGTCATTTTTTTTTCTAATCTTATTGTCTCCCAAACTACTTGAGGTATATACACTTGGACTTTACCTATGCGTCCAACGTAAAACCAAACTTATGCAAATCGAGTGGTGTAAGCATAATGACGTCATCTTTTATTTTATTTTATTTTATCCTTCTTATATAGCGCTCTTCCCGCTCAAGAGCTGCTGAAGGTAAAGCCAGGTTGCATTCTTAAGCACACCATCTAACGCCTCAATCGTATTTATGTATCTGGCACTCACACGCCTAGGACATGAACGTCAGTATCTTTAAAATCCTGGAAAAGGTATCTTAATAATCCTCCTTTTCCTCCTTCTCCTCCAACTTCTTCTCATTTTGTCCTTCTTCTTCTTTATTGTCTAAAATCCAGGGTGTGTGCGTGCGTGTGTGTGTGCGTGTGTGTGTGGGTGTGGGTGTGTGTGTGTTTGTGTGTTACGATTTAGATGCACATGATAGATCCCATTTTTTTGTTTTGCAAAGCATGCAATGATAGCGTGCATTTACCTTTGATTTGATTTGACGCTGTTTGTGACGGTGGGTCTATTGTTGCTGGGCTCTGCACAATGGATAGCTATTACCCACTCGTCTTTCGTCCGTAAGGATAGACTTGTTAAATCACCCTGTGACTAATCTTAATACATTTATAAGTTTAGCTAGGTCTGTGTTAGGCTGGGGTTATAGAGATTGGGCGAAAATGGTAAAAGATTCACTGACACACTAGCTCTCACACGGCTATGAAACATAGGTAGTCCAGTTACTTGTTAACAGTAAATATCACACATTTATTTCCTCTACTCTATACAAAATCTTCTAAACACTATACTAACTAAAATGTCCAAATATCACTTCGAATAGTATGGCTCCTTGATAGGTCTATGCAGCTACTGTCTCATCATTGGGCTAATAATGCTTTCTGTCCTACTGTTCAGTTTCTGGAAGAGTGGACTATCGCACAGTCCTTCTAGAGCAGTTTTGGTGCACGATTTAGTTAGCACTTAGCTGTTTCCTTGAGGTGTTGTGATGGCATCTTCTCCTGGTTTGTAGACTGTTGGGCTATCGTAGCTCAGAGCTAGATGCTCCACGACAGGCCGAATGTCAGGGGTGAAGCTTAGTTGTCTTCCTCCTTCCTCGGGCCAACGATGCTTGCTCGTCTGCAAAATATGAGACGAATTTCTGCAACACCGTGTTTACTAAGGGTGTGCAGAGCGTCTCACTGATGGCAGAAATAGCCCTCAGTGATCGATTTAATACCGATCGAAGCTTTCAGATGTATCTCATAATAGCTAAGCATTCTTCTAACTTAAAGAATGTTCTATGACGTAAGACAGAGCGTAGTTCCGGTGATTAGAGTTATTTTGATTGGGTGTTATTGCGTCATGCTGGAATGTTCGCAGTTTTTCTTGATAGAAGAGAGGCTATATAAGTAATACAATGTCTACTTGTGAGAGTTATCTTTGAAGGGATTTTTGGAAAAAGATCTTCTTTGAAGTTGTTGATGTTTGCTGAATAAAGTTGGAAAACTTTAAACGACGACTCCTGCTTGTTGCTTAGTGAGCATTCTGCGTGGATAAACGAATTCGAGTTACACATATTCAGGGCTGAATCAGCTATTGATAAATAACGTGCCTGCCAGAGAGACTCGGTAAGGGGAGGAAGGAGAGAGAGAGAGAGAGAGAGAGAGAGAGAGAGAGAGAGAGAGCGCGTGACAGAGAGAGTGACAGAGAGAGTGACAGAGAGAGAAAGAGACAGACAGAGACAAAAAGAGCTGAGAGAAGCGTCAAAGAGAGAAAAAACTGAGAGATGAGACAAAGAGAGGCAGGGAGTTGAGAGAGAGAAAAAAGAGAGAGAGAGAGAACTAGTACTGGAGAAAGGTAAAGCTCTGTGTGTGTGTGCGTGTGAGAGAGAGGTAGTGCGTGCGTGTGTGAGAGAGAGAGTGTGTGCGTGTGTGTGGAGGAGGTAGGGGATGGGGGTAAGATGTGGGCGCAAGAACAATACACATACATTTCTTTAAAAATGTGTGTCTTGTGGGTAAGAGCATCGTCGTCCCACGTGGTGACCGTATCGGAGGTCACGTTCAAAGTCTGTGCTACTGTGGTACTTAATGAAAACTAAAAAGATTAAAATAGGCAGCCTAATTTTTTGTGTGTAGGTGGGGGAATTGGCAATAATTAGCGTGGCTCAGCTTTTTTCAGTTCAGGCCTGTTTGACTGAACTCAATAATAATAATAATAATAATAATAATAATAATAATAATAATAATAATAATAATAATAATAATAATAATAATAATTGTTACGATTGAGGCGCGCACGATAGTTCTGAAAGTTTTCTGTTGCAAAGCATGCAATAACAGCGTGTATTTGCCTTTGA
Organism: Oncomelania hupensis; assembly: GCA_036898135.1. Lineage (NCBI taxonomy): Eukaryota > Metazoa > Mollusca > Gastropoda > Littorinimorpha > Pomatiopsidae > Oncomelania > Oncomelania hupensis. The sequence goes on along the minus strand of CM072517.1, from coordinate 42,621,589 downwards.
TTTGGTTTTACGCTGTTGCTAAAAAAAAAAGGCTTTGTATAATGTTGGCCATTTCCGTCGATCGATATTGTTGTAGTATCCTTGAGAATTTTCTGGAAGTATTTGTTTATCATCGATTGACGTTTCCAGATCTATCTGGCGATAGCTTGTAAACTGAGGAATGTTCTATGACGTAAGACAGTGCGTAGTTCCAGTGACGAGTTTTATTTTGATTGGGTGTTATTGCGTCATTCTGGAATGTTCGAAGTTTCTCTGGATTGCAGAGAGGCTATATAAGTAATGCATTGTCTGCTTGTAAAAAAAATAAAACTAAAATTGTCCCACCGCCATAGCTCAAGTGGTAGAGCGTTCGCCTGGCACACCGATGATCCAGGTTCGAATCCCGTGGTGGGCGATATAAAATGTGGCCATTTTCACTGTCCATTTTAGCATTATGATTGCTCTGATGGTTCAGTGTTGATTCATGTCCCTACCCCTCTTTCCCTGGGATGGTTATCCTCGTCTGCCATATCGCCAATGATGGGAGTAGACCCCCGTTGGGGTGCCGGGGGTTTCAGTATAAATAGTATCCCCACTTTCTGGAAATTTAGTGCTTTAAATTCTCACTGTCGCTGTCTTTCTCATTTGCTCTTTCTCATTCCTGCTCTGTTCTATCAATCTGCTATACTATCGTCTTCTTCGCTGGACCAGTCTCCTACCTTTTTTCTTGAAAACTCTTCCGGGACAAGACTCCTTATTTGTGTATGAGGTCTGTTGGATCAGCTTGGGAATATTGGACGCTTTCTGCCAGGTGGTCACTAGGGCTTCCTATGATGTTATTATTTAGAAATGTAGGCATTTCATATGTATGTGTTTTGTTGATAATTTATAATGATGTTTGTATTCTATTTTGTTTTTGTAAACGGGGGTTCGATAAGTTGGGGTGAAGTCTCAGCCGTCCCCTGCGTGGGATGTCTTTATTGTAAAGTGACTGGCTGGTGGAGAGCTTTCGGTTTTACCACTAGGGTTGTTTCCGCAGATCATTTATACGGATCAAGGGTTGTCTGGTCCTGATTTGGCTCGGAAGAGTCCGCTGGACCTAAAGCAATAATAATGTAATGTAATGTAATGTAATGTAATGATGGGAGTAGACGTTAAACAACAATGTTCACATGTAAAAAAAAAGTTATTTGGGGAAAAGATTTTCGGCAAGCGATCTTGTATGCAGTTGTTGGTGTTTGCTGAATAAAGTTGAACAACTTTATACGATGACTCCTGCCTTGTTGCAGAGTGAACAGGCTGTGTGGATAAACGAATTCGAGTTATACATATCAAGATTCAAGCATCGGGGCTGAATCGACTATTGATAAATACGTAAAACTATAATAATAATAATAATAATAATAATAATAATAATAATAATAATAATAAATAATAATAATAATAATTATTATTATTATTATTATTATTATTATTATTATTATTATTATTATTATTATTATTATAATGGATGCTATTTACTCCTTATTCCTAAATCACTCAAAAAGGGCGGCGATCTGTCACCAACATAAACGCTCACATGTTACAGGCTCACTCACCATGTGAACGTTGATTGTGTATATATAGGCCTAGTTGTTTTCCGTTCTTTTTCTGGACGTTGTCAGCAAGCAGACTATTACCGAGGCCCCCGCTTCGGGCCCTAGGCGAATGCAGGACGGGACGTCTCAGATCCCCTCTCCCCTCCCCGACCCGACCCCCCTCCAGTTCTGGTTCCACCCGTGGGTCCACGGCTGGTGCTGCTCTGGAGGGACGGAGTCTGCCCGTCCATGAGTTTCTTTGGCGGCTGGAAAGGCACGTTGAGGATTATGCCGCTGCGCGTGATCGTAGCTTGACCGAAGACATAACAGACACGCTAGTCTCGGGTCTCCGGGCCCTCATGGCCCTTTTGACGGACAAAACGCTCAGGTCCATGGGCGTGACGATCCGTGATGTATCTCGCCCCAAGACCGCGCCGAAGCCGGCCGGGTCTTAACCTCTCCGTGCATTTGCCGGATCTAGCTCGGCTTGTACCTTTTACCTTTATATACCTCTTATCTTTTATCTTTTTTTGTTGTTGTTGTTTAATAGAATTTGCTTTTACCATTAAACTTAATGCTTTGATATTTTACACGTTGCTCGATTTTTATATGCTGTAGACCCGATTCCGTTTGTGCAATAGCCTAGCAGACCTGGTCTGCCCTTCATATAAAAGTCTTAATAGTTCCATTTTTGTTCTTGTAACAATTCCGCACACTCCAGCCTTGTTCGTTGCCTTTCTGGCCCTCCTCCTTCCCTTCCCAATACTCCGCTTCCTGCCTGACCATGGCGTCCCTCTTGGCACCCTTGTTCACCTCCGTTCCACTGTCTCCGTAACTACTAACTACCGATACCATCACATCTTTCTTTTGGATGTTGTAGCAGCGTTTTGCGCTACCTCTTCATGAAATTCCGACTGCATCATGACGCTGGGATGGGGGTGGGGTGAAGGAATGGTTTCCGGTTGGCCAGACTGAGGGACAAAACAGTTTTCAACATAATTATGAGAAAGAAGCAATGCCACGATCCAATCTGATTTGAGCACTCAAGCTTACAATAATAATGTAGGCGGGTGCCGGTACGTGGGTTACCTACTTCTTCGGAGGCTGTTTTCGATGTTTCAGGTGGGAAGAGCAGGTCTGGGGGTTCGATGGGATGGAAGAATTTACTGATTACAACACAACACAACGTTATTCTTCTCAACTAGAGCAATTCCAATGACAGGGTTAGCGCATTAAACTATCGCATGACATCACACACAACGAACATTTGCAGTTAAAAAATAAAATAATGGACGATTTTTTTTCCTTAGGTTGTTTATTTTTTTAAAATCTTGTTAGCATACAAAAAAGGGGCAAATTTGAAGTGTTGTCGATCGTAGGCTGAACAGCGGGATGTTTGTTTTTAAATCTCGTTAGCCCACCTGGTCTCACGTTAAGTGCGGGGTTGTGACGAGGCATAGAGGTTACGGTTGATAGTTAGACTGACTGTTATATTATCTTCCTTTATTACATTTTTGCCGTCTGGCAGTGAGAAAACATTGGAATGGCCAATTCAGTCCTATGAATAAGCTTCCGCGCTAACTCTTAGAGATCAGTACAAACAACCTTCGCCCCACACACCCCCACACACACGCGCACACACACACCCACACACATGCACACACACCCACTCTCTCTCACACACACACACACAAACACGCGCGCGCACGCACACACAAACATAGGATACACACAGTGAAAACGCTCCCAGAATATACAGACACATGTGGAATTCTCTTTGTAAATAATTTATTTGCGATTTTTTTTCAGTGTTTTTTGTACCACTTTCAACCAAATAACCTTTATATAGAAGATATTTTCTAAATATTCATTTGTTTCCCAACAATGTAGGCCTAAGATTTCTCTCAATAATACAACTTATACAACCACAAGTAAGTTGATATACTTGTGATACAACTTATACTAGTACAACTTATGTTAATCTGATGAATAAAAATTGATACAACAACAACAACTCTCAATAATATATTTTCTCCGTAAATACCTACGTGACAAAGTAGAGCATCATGCCTTGCATAGACCATCCTGCAAGGCACAGTGCAAAGAGGCAGAAGAAGAGGGAGACAGAAAAAGAGGTGAAAGGACAACATTCGAGAATGGACTGGTTTGACACTGAGCGAAGCCATGAGGGTTCCTGAGGACAGAAAAAAAATGGAGTACGCTGGTTAAACAATCATATATGATGTCTCAACGACTTTGGAGTTAGATAGGATAGGATATGATAGGAACTTATTATTTATTTATATAAGCAATACATTGTATATGTAAATAAATCATGATATAGATAAATAAGTCATTGTTTCTAAATTTAAAAAATATGTATCTATAAAATGCGTTATTTAGCAGATTGTGTGAAATAATTTATTATTTAGAAAAGTTTCTAAGTAATGATTTTTTTACATGTATAATGCATTATTTAGCAGAATTTGCTAAATTATGTATTATTTAGTAGACGTTTCTAAACAATGCATTACTTACATAAACAATTCATTTTCTTCGGCCGGCTTGCCCGGAGTTGTCCTACGTTGGGCGGACATTTTTCAGCAAACGAATACGGTTTCTTGCCTATAATTTCTGCTCTGTCCTCCATCAAACCTTACAAATCAACCAAAAGGTTGATTTCAGTTGCAATCCTGGCTAGCTCCGCTAGTTCGGCCTTGCACTGCCCTGCAACCACCGCCTCTCCGAAGAAAAGCTTGCAGCTGTGGGTAGCTTTCATAGTGTTCTGAGACAACATGCATTGATGATGTCCGTCTGAATAACTCTAGTTAACTAAAAGCAAAACAAACAGAACAGACAAGTTACCTCTCATTTCCGAATAAGGCCTATTGAGTGATGAATTTACATTTCCACTACATGTATGGTTGACATACATCATATCCTATCCCATCCCGTAACTCGAAAGTCGTTGAGGCACCACAGATTATCGCCTAACTAGCGTACTCCATCTTTCTCCGTCATCACCAACCTTCATGGCTTCGCACGGTGTCAAGCCAATCCATTCTCGAATGTTGTCTTCCCACCTCTTTTTCTGTGTCCCTCTTCTTCTGCCTCCTTGCACAGTGCCTTGCAGGATGGTCTTTGCAAGGCCTGATGCTCTGGTGACGTGTCCATACCATCGGAGTTTCCTTTCTTCACCACTGTGAGCAGGTCATCGTGTGGCCCAATGGCTTGTGTGATGGTCTGTCGGACCGCCGTGGGTGATTTAATAATAATAATAATAATAATAATAATAATAATAATAATAATAATAATAATAATAATAATAATAATAATGGACATTTATATAGCGCTATTACTTGTCTTTTTATAGACAAGCGCATAGCGCTTTACATAAAAAGAAAGAAACAAACATAAAACAACTTACAATATTGCATTAGAAATTATACAATGAGAAAAAAAAAAACACACACACACACAAAATAAAAAAAAATACATAAAGTTAACTTTCTGCAAACGAGTCATCATAATCACAGCAAATCCACAAGCATAGCCAAAAGCAGAACAAATATGAGCTGCGGCTAGGGTCTATAGAATGAAGGATTTAGTCAGGATAGTAGAGTTTGAAGAGGTGAGATTTTAGAGCTTGCTTGAATGAGGGTGTGGTCTGCTTGTGTCTGATGTTAGCTGGAAGAGTGTTCCATTGTCTGGGTGCACAATCGGTGAATGCCCGTTCTCCGTACATTTTGGTGTTGGTTTTTTGAATGCAGAGTGTGCGAGAGTCAGAAGAAGAGCGAAGAGTGCGAGAAGGGACATAGACAGCAGATCTGACAGGTATGAAGGGCAGATTTACTAGTGTTACGTTCGAGACGCGCACGATAGTACGTGTGAGACGCGCACGATAAATCCGATCGTTTTGTTTTGCAAAGCATGCAATAATAGAGTGTATTTACCTTTGATTTTATTTTGCATTGTTGTTAGAAGAAGCTTGGTATAATGTTGATAATTTTCGTTGGTCAATATTATTGGAGAATTCTCTAGGGTTGCTTGTTTACTATCGATCGAAGCATCTAGATAGATCTACTAGTAGCTGAGAGATTCTTTTAGGATGAAGAAAGTTGTATGACGTAAGACAATGATGACGAAGTTTATTCTGATTGGTTGTAATTGCATCACGCTGGAACGTTCGAACGTTCTCTGGAGTATAGAAAGACTATATAAGTGCCGGAGAGTTGAGAGTTGAAAAAGTGGAAAGTGGAAAAAGTGATTGAGCGATTGTATGCAGTTGTTGATGTGCGCTGAATAAAGTTGGAAAACTTCATACGACGACTCCTGCCTTGTTGCTGAGTGAACAGGTTGCGTGGATAAACGAACCTGAGTTACACTTATCAGGATTCAAGCATCGGGGCTGAATCAACTACTGATTAAAAAAAAAAAAAATACACAACGAGTGTAACAGCTAGGTTTAGGAAATGCCGTCTTCTGTTGCATCTCCATGCTTTGTATTCTTCGTTGTAGATCTGCTGTGAGGGTCCATGTTTCGCAAGCGTATAGGAATATTGAGATGGCAAGGAGCGCAGTAGCTTTACCTTGGAGTGTAGACTGATGGTCCTGTCTTTCCAAATGGGATTCAACCTTGTCAGGGCAGGAGTTGTTTGTGCGATCCTGGAGAGGACTTTCTGTCGGGACTCAATGTCTTTGTAGACCAAAAATCCAACGTCGTGTTCGTGTCTGTCATATCTCCCGCTGAAATAAAGCTTGTGGCATTTGTCGGTCGTTGATTCATCTAGGCCTTTCCTGCACAGTTCGCTGATACCTAAAATATTCCATCGATAGTAGTCCAGTCCGTGGGCCAGTTCTTCTATTTTTCCTTCCGCAATTAGGGTCCTGACATTCCAGGTTCCTATGATGATGTTGTCTTTTGTGCGGATCCTGCTAAGTTGTCCATCAGTAACACACTTATCACCTCCGTCCTAGTGGCCAACAGAAGGTGCGGTCCTTGGTGACCCGGGCGACGACCGATGCGGTATAGAGTGAGTGGAGCCAGAAAGACCTGGCGGGGCCCAATCCTTTTTCGGATGAATATAGTGTGACAGGCCTTGGCCCACAGCACGAGGTTGTTGAACCTATAGTAGCGTGTGGTTCTTCCGTTTTGGCAGGTGACATCTGTGTAGAAGACTTTCACCCACTGATGCCGTGCTGACTTCACCCCTGTTAGTCGCCTCTTACGACGCGCCTGGAAACGTTGGGTCTATTCATGATTATATTGTAAGCCCTGGACTGGCCAGAGCTTATTTTACATGAACTTTTATTATTAATTTCTCTACAACTATTTATTATCATACTCCCTGAAACTTTTTATTGAAGAATTTGCAGAAAAATAGCTTTTAGTTAAAATACAAATTCGTAGCAGAAGTTATCTTTGTTTCCTCCTTTGCTGTGTCTGCTAAGATTTAGCAACCCACTTAGGAAATGAGCTCGAAGCCTAAGGTGAGGGAAAATTCTTCATTCTGACTTTATTTTGACTTTATCTTTTTATAAACATACAGAAATGTTACAGTGGATACTATTCGAGCAAACGATGAAGTGGAATTGCCGTAATTTTGCTACAAAATAACTTTCTTTTATTTCCGTGTGATGAAGAATAGGCCTATCATACGGTACATTTAGAACCAAGAACTAATCTATTGAACCGCAGTTTAGATCTGAAGAATAACAATGCTGGAAATTATACTGCTATTTGTGTATTCATTTGTGTAACTTTGAGTGAATATTTGGTGACTGGAAAAGTTGCATATTGAGAATTTATGTTTTATTCATGTGTAGCTTCGACCGGTCAAATAGTCATAATATGAAGAAGACTGTGACTGTTTGGATCTAGCTGTGGTTGGTGTACTTTTAGATGGAATCTAGAGAATCTGCCTGATCAAATGTAGTAAAAGAACGTAATTTTTCTTGTGCTGTGGAACATTAGAGTGTAATTGTGTGAAGATGTTTAATTTATTTATAAAAAGGATTCGATGTTTAGAGTGCCAAGAGTCTCGAAGTTTAGCGTGTTAACCAGCGAGATGTGTTTTCTATTGATGGCCTGTGCACTGTTTTTCTTTAGTTTAGTTTGAGAAATTGGGAACTTAGAATTTTTCTTGACAGTTTGTTACTTGTTAGCTGAAGTTTGCCAGCAAGTCTAATCATAAAATTTATATTTATGAAATGTATTTGAGTGACAATTGAATTATCTCGGCACTTACCTGTGTATTGAGAATGGCCCCAGCTAGGTCAAAATGTGCCAGCTAGTGTTCGATTTGACAAGCCAATTTTCTTTCGTAATTTAATAATAAGTCCTATGCTCCGTTGATGCTAGAAGTCCGACGAAACTGGCTCATGTTTTGCACCGGGAATTAATCACTGTCAACCTTTGAAGAAATAGAAATCTTAGATAGTTCGCGACGCTCTTCCAGCTTTGCACCGTTCGTGTGCATGGGACGCCAATATCCGGGTTCCCTGGTTCAAATACAAGGTCCGCTGGCAGAGATTTCATTGGTCAACGGCTATGTTTTGCTCGTATGTCGTAATAAAAGGACCATTTCTGTGTAGAAATGGTGTGTCTCATATCGTTTTGATAACCGCTAGCACCCGTGAGCTTATTTTCCTTTTAAAAACTAAAGAAGTCCATTTTATTATTGTTTGTAACTTTAGATCCTAACCAAAGCAGAATTATCTAAGATAATAGCCTGGCCTTGCTCACGTTAAAAAGAAAAGTGAAAGTGACAGTAAAATGTTAGAACGAAATTGATAAGAATGCAAAAACCGAAAGTGAATTTTATAAAAAGTTGTTTTACCTTACAGAATTCTAAATTTGTAAATAGTATTCGACAGTTAAAATTGTTCAGTTATTTTGTTGAAGAAGTTAGTTATAAAAAGTAGTAATTTATAAATTAGATTTTATTTTCTTTTATTATTGAGAAAACCCTCAACGTAAATGGCAAGAAATGATTCTGAGAAGCGGAATTTTTCTAGAAGTTCCGAACATATTTTCTTTTCTTTCTTTTCGCTGCCTGGAAATAATCAATTAGTATTGTAATGTAAAATAATTGTAAACTGGTCATTGTACTATTTTTATGCCACCTAGGAATTCAATTCCTGAGTTGAGAGAAATAAGTAAATTCAACGTTTGAACGATCAAAGCAAGTTTTTGTTTAGCCTAACGTCAACGTACTAGTATTCTGTTTGTGTGGTTTTTCGTCGTATCGTTTCTATCTGCGCTAGATCTGTTTGTTGTTGTAGTAAAAATTCTTTCTAACTTCCCTTTGAGCGACAGAACGTGTGAATGTTTTTCCTTATTTGTGGAGGAATTGTTAATACAAGACATCACAGACTAGCAACACAATAAAACGGGTGCAAACACGGCATGGTAGATTTTGTCTGCTCCACGGTCTGTGGAACGTGATGGACCAGGGAGGGAGATGGGAAAGGAATTCTTTACACTGAGGTGTATGTGAGGTCTCCGTTCCTAGTCGTTGCTGAAGAAGTTGACCGTGGAGACGGAGAAAATATAAATTAACATATCGCAAGAAACATGCATTCAGCACACATAGACAAGACAAAAATGGAAGAGATTTTTATTTTATTTTATTTTGATTTTATTTTCATAATTGCTTGTCGGCCCGCGCGCGCGGCTGCCGCCGTGCTGGGGGTCTTCCTTCCTCCCTCTCCCCTCCTCCCAAAAAGTTGGCAAGGGGGAGAGGGGTTCTTTGGGGGTTGCTCAGCTGTCCTGACAAGATCTTTCGAGTGACCGGTAAAAAGAGAGGTTGACCTCGGGCGGGGGGCGGTGTGTGCGTGGCTTACAAGTAAAGTGGTGTCCAGAAGTGGGATGTGATTAATTGAGGCTAATTGCTGCCTCAGCCCATGCTATTTTAATTGAAGAATTATTTAAAGGATGACACCACTTTCTACAAGTAAAGTGGTGTCCAGAAGTGGGATACGATTAATTGAGGCTTGCTGCCTCAGCCCATGTTATTTTAATTGAAGAATTATTTGAAGAATGACACCACTTTCCTACAAGTAAAGTGGTGTCAAGAAGTGGGATTCGATTAAATGAGGCTAACTGCTGCCTCAGCCCATGTTGAAGAACTACACTATTATTTTAATTAAAATTATTTGAAGAATGACACCACTCCCTACAAGTAAAGTGGTGTTCAGAAGGCCGGATATGATTAATTGAGGCTAATTAATGCCTCAGCCCATGTTGAAGAATTTTGTAATTTTCTTATAAGTATTAGTTCCGTGTGTGGGAATGTGTTCTGAAAATTCCATTTTTAGCCATGGTTGTTGTGTCTTGTTAGTGATGTTGGAATGCAAGAGAGAAAGACACAAAATTTTAAGTAAGAGAATAAAGCAGATGATAAAATAGACAGTTCAAATGTTTTATTCTTTAATCACATTTCGTAAAACCAGACTATTTATTATACATTAATTTGAAACAGATTTACCTAAGGATATACTAGTAATGTACAAGGTTAAATCATATAGTCATAAATAAATAAATAAAATAAATATATACAAGTAATAATAAATAAAAATAATTAAAACAAAAATAAATTATGTGCATTGCTGTTGAGCATAGAAGTAAATAGGAAATTAAAATTTAGGCAGTATAGGAGCAAAACGAGAGACATGTATTGTTTATTTTAAATTCCACAACACTGGGAAAGTAAGCAAGTCATAATGGCAGACCGTCAAGTGCAAGAAGAAAGAGAAATGGCTGAAATGGAACGCCAAAGAAATCAGCAATTGATTGAAGAAGTGGAAGGAGAACTAATGGAACTTCGACAAAGGCAACGAGAATTACTGACAACACCCAGGGAGGATCTACAACAACCCCAGAATCAAGACGAACTCAACCTGCCCAGAGGAAATGGAATATGGGGAGAAGCTCCAGACTATGAATTTAACAACAACAATTTTGCTTTACATGGCCCGACGCAACCGGTCACCTATTTTCCTGAGCTGCCAAGAGGTAAATCGTCCATCAAGGTTAGACCTGACCCCTACGATGGCACTCAGAACTGGGAAGAATGGGAAGAACACTTTGAATGTTGTTCCTTGCTTGGCCGATGGAGTGAACCAGAAAAAGCTATTATGCTAGCAGCCATGCTACGGGGCGCTGCTCGCACCTTCTTCCAAAGTCTAAACCCTAGACTCAAAGGGCGTTATCCTGATGTTCTTGTCTGCATGAGACGTCGTTTTGGCTGCCAATCTAAGAATCAGCAGTTCTGGATTGCTCAGCTTGAGGCCAGAATCAGGCAGCCAGGTGAATCCATTGCTAAGCTGGCTGATGATCTTCTGCTCCTAGCTAGGAGAGCTTACCCTTATGACATGACCGACGCTAATTTACATGTCATTGCTTTGCAACAGATGTACAAGAGCCTTGATAATGAGACCCGATGGAAATGCATTGACAAGAGATGTACTCATCTTCAAGCTGCGGTGGAAATTGTAGAAACATACGAAACTTTCCAACAATCAACCAAGAAATCAGTGCGTGGAGTTCATGCAGCCATCAGCCAAGAACATAAACAACTGAATTTTGACAGCCTCACGGAGCGCATAAATCAGCTAGAACGCCAGACAGCAAATCAAGTAAATGCTGTTGCTTCCTCATCTATGGCTGCTTCCAGAAATCAACTGGCCTCTGCCACTGCTTATTCTCCAACCAGGGTGAATGGGCAAACCAACCACAGTGTGAATCAAAAGATCAACAAAGAGTACTCTGGCTGCTTTATTTGCAAGGATAAGAAACACAGAATGAGTGATTGCCCAATTTATCACAAATGCAAAGAGTTGCAGGCTCAAGGCCTGGGAAACTAGGCACCGCCTCTTCTGAGGGCCAAGAGGAGGTAGTCTGTACTAGGCCCAAGGAAGGAAAACAATGTAATGCTAGCAATGAGACTATCATGAACACACCACAGGCTCAACATGAACCAGAAGAAGATACAGCAGATAATACATCTCAAATTACTTTGCAAGTGCCAGTTTACGTTTCAAATGACTCTGTGAAGAAATCAAACCATCCAGTCAATGACAATGTCAGAACAACTAATCCACATAAGGAAAGCCAAGTAAATAATAACACCGGAATGTTTACTGAAGCAAACCTGTATGGCATTACAGTTGATTTTCTAATTGACACTGGTTCTGCTGCTACCTTGCTTGGAAGTCATGTTTTTCACCTGATACCAGAAGAACAAAGGCCTATTTTGCTTAACACCGATACTAGGCTAGAAGGAATCAATGGATGTAAAGTGAATATCCTAGGTGTAGCAAACCTGGAACTTGATTTGGGTAATCAGGAATTTGTGGTACCAACTATCATATGTGACATGAATATTGATGCAATTTTGGGACAAGATTTTACTTTTCAATTTGTGAAATCTATGAACATTGAGAAAATGCAGTTGATAACAAAGACTGGATACATTCCACTCTTCGTTGGTGGCAAATCAGAAATGGTCTGCCATGTCACGTCTTCTCAATCACTTGTCATTCCTGCCAGATCAATCATGAACGTTTCAGTCACAGTTAGTGGTAAACAGTATGTTAATCAGGACATGCTACTGGAACCATCAGATGTAGTAGTACAAACAAAGCAGCTGTACATGACACCAATGATAACTGCTGACAAAATGAACACAACTGCCATTGTGATCAACTTAGCAGAAAAAGACACCAAACTATACCCTAATACCTACTTAGGAACGGCACAGTCAGCGTACCAAGGGAGACAATCTAAGGTCAAGATTAATTTTACTGCTGTCAGAAATGCCAATTCTGAAAATAACCACCTTCCTGAATATTTGAAAGATCTATTTGAAAGAAGTACAGTAAATCTCAGTGAACAACAGTCTCAAGTTTTGAAAGAACTAATGGTAAGATACCAGCACATTTTTTCAAAATCTGCTAATGACATGGGCAAGACAAACAAGGCAAGATTTCAGATAAACATTGGTCAAGCTGTTCCTATTAGACAAAGAGCTAGAAGGCTACCACTTGGAAAGAGAGAAGCCGAACGGGAAGAAATTCAATGCATGCTAGAAAGAAATATTATTGAGCCTTCTACCAGTGCTTGGGCTAGTCCTACCTGTCTTGTGTATAAGAAAGACGGTTCTATACGTTTCTGTGTAGACTACAGAACACTAAATGAAGTCACTATTCGTGATGCTTATCCCTTACCGCTCATTGAAGAATGCTTGGATTCTTTGTCAGATTCCAAATGGTTCAGTACTATGGACTTACAGAGTGGCTTCTGGCAAATTCCCCTTGATAGGGAAGAAGACAGGCAGAAAACTGCATTTATCACTGGTATGGGATTGTACCAGTTCACCGTATTGAGTTTTGGACTTACAAATGCTCCAGCTGCTTTTCAACGCATGATGGAAAATGTTTTGCACGGATTGCAGTGGAGTGAGTGTGTTTTGTTTATGGACGATACAATCGTGCCAGCCCCTACCTTTGAAATAGGACTTACAAGATTGGAACATGTGTGGCAAAGACTTGAAGAAGCAAATTTAAAATTAAAACCTTCAAAGTGCTTACTCTTTCAATCAGAAATCAAGTTTTTGGGACATGTTGTCAACGAACAAGGAATTCAGACAGACCCAGAGAAAACCAAAGCTATTAAAGACTGGCCGCAGCCCGAAACTGTGAAACAAGTTCGAAGTTTCCTTGGACTTTGTTCCTACTATAGGAAGTTTGTGGAAAATTTTGCTGCGATAGCTAAACCTCTACATAAGCTGTGTGAGAAGGGAGTTCAATTTCAGTGGACAGAAGACTGTGCTTATGCTTTTCAAACACTGAAAGACAAACTATCAAGTACTCCTATCTTGAGCTACCCTCAGTTAGGAAAACAATTCATTTTAGACACTGATGCCAGTGACCAGTCTGTGGGAGCAGTGCTGTCTCAAATTGACGATGGTAGAGAAAAAGTCATTGCTTATTACAGTTCAACCTTGACTTCAGCTGAAACTAATTATTGTGTTTCAAGGAAAGAGCTGTTAGCTGTAATCAAGGCACTGAAGAAATTTCATAATTATCTTTATGGTCAAGAAATTCTTTTGCGCACTGATAACTCAGCTGTTAGTTGGCTAAAGACTCTGAAAAATCCGTCTGGCCAAGTAATGCGCTGGCTTCAAGAAATCTGTACTTACAACCTGAAAGTTACTCATCGTCCAGGTACACAGCACAGAAATGCTGATGCATTATCAAGACGTCCATGCCCAGCATGCATGAGAGTCCAATGTAAAGAAATAGACTCAGAATTACCACAAGAGACAGAAAATGTGTCAAATGCTTCCTGTTGTGCAATTATTAGCAATGGTGATGGAATCGACTCAACAACAAAAGCTAACAACTAAGCAAACCTCAAAGACTGTTGCTGATGTTGTGAAGTGCTGTGCAACAAAGCAAACGGCAGACTCTACAAATAAACAGACACTACCAGGCCAATCCACAGATACGATGTCAAGGTCCAATTCTCAGACCGAATTATCTCCCTTTACCTGTGATAGTGCTACTTGTGACAGTGCGAACACAGATGACAAACAATACACAATTGTTACACCAGTACTTCTTGATGGTTGGGACACTGAAAAATTACGCAAAAAGCAGTTAGAGGATGAAATTATTGGCCCTATTCTGCGGTCAATGGAACATTCTTCCTTGCGTCCAGCTTGGAATGAGATATCAGCCTATTCTGCAGAAGTTAAAGCGTTATGGGCTGAATGGAACCGCCTAGTTTTGTACAATGGAGTCCTGTATAGGCGTGGTGCTGAAGATAATTCACTACAAAATAATAGTCCCTGGATCACTGCAAAGGCAAGTCCTGGCGCACTCCCACGACATTCCAACTGCAGGTCACTTGTGTGCAGAGAAGACGCTGAAACAAATAAAAAGGTCATTTTATTGGCCTAAAATGCAAGACAGTGTAACTATTTACGTTCAACAGTGTGATCGTTGTGCTGCCAAGAAAACCCCAAAGAGTACAAAATATGCGCCACTTGGACACTATATAGTTGGTGAACCTATGGAAAGAGTTGCGCTAGATATTCTTGGTCCCTGCCTGTGACACATAAAGGCAACAAATACATTCTGGTTGTCACTGATTTGTTTACTAAATGGACTGAAGCATTCTCTATGCCAAATCAAGAAGCAAGAACAATCGCACAAACTTTTGTCAATGAATTCATATGCCGTTTTGGTACTCCACTGCAGATAATTACTGATCAAGGTAAAAATTTTGAAAGTGGTCTTTTCAAGGAAGTATGTGACTTCCTGCACATTGACAAAACTCGCACCACTAGTTATCATCCCCAGGCAAACGGTGGTGTTGAACGTTTCATGAGAACATTAACCAACATGTTAACCATGTACTGTGAAAACAAACAAAAAGTTTGGGACATTTTTCTTCCTCAAGTTATGATGGCATACCGGTCGTCAGAGCACAGTACCACTCAGCAAACGCCAAACAAAATGGTTTTGGGCAGAGAAATTGTTTTACCTATTCAAGCTGTGGTTGGCCGTCCCAAAGAGATAGGAGCTGAGAGACCAGTCACAGAGTACGTCCAAGATTTACAGAATTCACTTGTTGAAGCTCATGAAGTAGCTAGGAAGAATATCAGGAAAAATGCTGCTTACCAGAAAAGGAACTACGATCTTCATGCTCGGAAACGACAGTTCTCCCCTGGTCAACTTGTATGGTTATTCGACCCAAGACGCACAGTTGGAGTATGCCAAAAACTTGTCAGCCATTGGAGAGGTCCATACCTGGTGACAAAGAAAATAGATGACTTGACTTACATGTTGAAGAAAAGTGCAAAATCACCACCTAAAGCTCATCATATTGACAGAATAATAATCTACAAAGGAACAAGAATACCAAAGTGGATTTGCAAAAATTAACTCTGTGTGAATTCTGGAGTGTGACAAATTGTCAAAATTGTCTGAATGATACAGTGTGACTAACTGTTAAATGTGAATTTTTTTTTTTGAGATAGTGTGACTGTGAGTGACAAACTATAAATATTTGAAGTGAAAAGTGATACACTAATGCAGAAAAAAGTGACAAACTAATATCTCCAGGTTAATTAAATCCTGTCCTATACTAAAAAAAAAAAAAAAAAAAAAAATTTAATACATAAATAAATCATAAAATAAACACAGTCAGTAACAACAATAGAACATTCAGTGTGACATTAGGGAAGTGTTATTTTGAGACCATGGAGTAACTGTTTAGTTGCTTTTTGTTGTCATCTGATGGCAGATGAACTGTGTGAGTGAACTTCAGAGTGAAGTTAAACTGTTATTTTCTGGCACAATTGCGGCTGCCTGCTTATTATTTAGGGAGCAGTTAAGTCTCTCAAAAACTTTGGCAACTTGCTCAATTTGCGGACTAATGGACGATGCATAGGAAATTAGATTTTGCAAATTTAGTAACTATGCCAATTACCGTGCTAATATTGGAGTGATGGATTAGTTGGTCATTGGAGATGAGTGTTGGTCAGTTGGTCATTGGAGATGGCTGACATGGAGTGTTGGTTAGTTGGTCATTGGAGATGGCTTAACTTACAAAGAAGGTGTGGCACGGATCAGTGGCGCGTACGTCTCCATGAGTTTTGGATGACTTAGTCACTAACCTACGTTTTGTACTGTCACTTGTTTCCAGATAGTGAACATTAACAATACAGTTTACTGTGGAAATAACTGTCAGTCACTTTCTCCAGATGGTGCCATTGGTGCCGTGATCAGTAATAGAGAAAGCATTATAATTTATTATTTTACTCCATGCAAATATTTAACACAGTGTGAAGTGAAGTTACGGGAAGTTATGAAGATGTTGACATTGTTGTACCGTAAACTGAAAAAAAAAAAAGAAAGAAGTAAAATCAACTACAGCCAATTAAAAGCAGGATATATTCATAATGCAGGAGCATTATCCTTATTTGGCAGGGGAGCGTGTAAGCCCTGGACTGGCCAGAGCTTATTTTTACATGAACTTTTATTATTAATTTCTCTACAACTATTTATTATCATACTCCCTGAAACTTTTTATTGAAGAATTTGCAGAAAAATAGCTTTTAGTTAAAATACAAATTCGTAGCAGAAGTTATCTTTGTTTCCTCCTTTGCTGTGTCTGCTAAGATTTAGCAACCCACTTAGGAAATGAGCTCGAAGCCTAAGGTGAGGGAAAATTCTTCATTCTGACTTTATTTTGACTTTATCTTTTTATAAACATACAGAAATGTTACAGTGGATACTATTCGAGCAAACGATGAAGTGGAATTGCCGTAATTTTGCTACAAAATAACTTTCTTTTATTTCCGTGTGATGAAGAATAGGCCTATCATACGGTACATTTAGAACCAAGAACTAATCTATTGAACCGCAGTTTAGATCTGAAGAATAACAATGCTGGAAATTATACTGCTATTTGTGTATTCATTTGTGTAACTTTGAGTGAATATTTGGTGACTGGAAAAGTTGCATATTGAGAATTTATGTTTTATTCATGTGTAGCTTCGACCGGTCAAATAGTCATAATATGAAGAAGACTGTGACTGTTTGGATCTAGCTGTGGTTGGTGTACTTTTAGATGGAATCTAGAGAATCTGCCTGATCAAATGTAGTAAAAGAACGTAATTTTTCTTGTGCTGTGGAACATTAGAGTGTAATTGTGTGAAGATGTTTAATTTATTTATAAAAAGGATTCGATGTTTAGAGTGCCAAGAGTCTCGAAGTTTAGCGTGTTAACCAGCGAGATGTGTTTTCTATTGATGGCCTGTGCACTGTTTTTCTTTAGTTTAGTTTGAGAAATTGGGAACTTAGAATTTTTCTTGACAGTTTGTTACTTGTTAGCTGAAGTTTGCCAGCAAGTCTAATCATAAAATTTATATTTATGAAATGTATTTGAGTGACAATTGAATTATCTCGGCACTTACCTGTGTATTGAGAATGGCCCCAGCTAGGTCAAAATGTGCCAGCTAGTGTTCGATTTGACAAGCCAATTTTCTTTCGTAATTTAATAATAAGTCCTATGCTCCGTTGATGCTAGAAGTCCGACGAAACTGGCTCATGTTTTGCACCGGGAATTAATCACTGTCAACCTTTGAAGAAATAGAAATCTTAGATAGTTCGCGACGCTCTTCCAGCTTTGCACCGTTCGTGTGCATGGGACGCCAATATCCGGGTTCCCTGGTTCAAATACAAGGTCCGCTGGCAGAGATTTCATTGGTCAACGGCTATGTTTTGCTCGTATGTCGTAATAAAAGGACCATTTCTGTGTAGAAATGGTGTGTCTCATATCGTTTTGATAACCGCTAGCACCCGTGAGCTTATTTTCCTTTTAAAAACTAAAGAAGTCCATTTTATTATTGTTTGTAACTTTAGATCCTAACCAAAGCAGAATTATCTAAGATAATAGCCTGGCCTTGCTCACGTTAAAAAGAAAAGTGAAAGTGACAGTAAAATGTTAGAACGAAATTGATAAGAATGCAAAACCGAAAGTGAATTTTATAAAAAGTTGTTTTACCTTACAGAATTCTAAATTTGTAAATAGTATTCGACAGTTAAAATTGTTCAGTTATTTTGTTGAAGAAGTTAGTTATAAAAAGTAGTAATTTATAAATTAGATTTTATTTTCTTTTATTATTGAGAAAACCCTCAACGTAAATGGCAAGAAATGATTCTGAGAAGCGGAATTTTTCTAGAAGTTCCGAACATATTTTCTTTTCTTTCTTTTCGCTGCCTGGAAATAATCAATTAGTATTGTAATGTAAAATAATTGTAAACTGGTCATTGTACTATTTTTATGCCACCTAGGAATTCAATTCCTGAGTTGAGAGAAATAAGTAAATTCAACGTTTGAACGATCAAAGCAAGTTTTTGTTTAGCCTAACGTCAACGTACTAGTATTCTGTTTGTGTGGTTTTTCGTATCGTTTCTATCTGCGCTAGATCTGTTTGTTGTTGTAGTAAAAATTCTTTCTAACTTCCCTTTGAGCGACAGAACGTGTGAATGTTTTTCCTTATTTGTGGAGGAATTGTTAATACAAGACATCACAGACTAGCAACACAATAAAACGGGTGCAAACACGGCATGGTAGATTTTGTCTGCTCCACGGTCTGTGGAACGTGATGGACCAGGGAGGGAGATGGGAAAGGAATTCTTTACACTGAGGTGTATGTGAGGTCTCCGTTCCTAGTCGTTGCTGAAGAAGTTGACCGTGGAGACGGAGAAAATATAAATTAACATATCGCAAGAAACATGCATTCAGCACACATAGACAAGACAAAATGGAAGAGATTTTTATTTTATTTTATTTTGATTTTATTTTCATAATTGCTTGTCGGCCCGCGCGCGCGGCTGCCGCCGTGCTGGGGGTCTTCCTTCCTCCCTCTCCCCTCCTCCCAAAAAGTTGGCAAGGGGGGAGAGGGGTTCTTTGGGGGTTGCTCAGCTGTCCTGACAAGATCTTTCGAGTGACCGGTAAAAAGAGAGGTTGACCTCGGGCGGGGGGCGGTGTGTGCGTGGCTTACAATATTCATTCCCAAATGGTTATGAATAGAGTCCGCCATTTTGACTTTAAATGAAGACGAGTGCAACCAACTTCCGGTTATATAGAACATGTCTACTGTACAAGGAAGCTACACAAACGGCTCTGGTGCTCACTGTGCTATTAAAGGCTGCAGCAACAGTAGAAAAAAGCTACAAGAAGCATTAGGACGAGAATGTTTTGATCACAGACCTCTCACGAGGAAAGAATGTACGTGTGAGCCAC
This sequence comes from Oncomelania hupensis, assembly GCA_036898135.1. NCBI lineage: Eukaryota > Metazoa > Mollusca > Gastropoda > Littorinimorpha > Pomatiopsidae > Oncomelania > Oncomelania hupensis. Next base: position 42,602,209 of record CM072517.1, on the reverse strand, counting down.
CATTTCAACTGCACAAGCAGTTGTTACGAACAAAACAAGCAGAGATCGAGGCCTATGAGAGAGCCGCATCGAAAACCAACTTCCGCAATATGGAACTAATTTTAACGTGCCATCGGTTGCTTCGTGCGATCAGTCCTGAGATTAAAGTGCATGGACCCAACTGTGTGATCTAATCGTGCATCTTTCACACTATAAGATTCTAGTCCCTTATAATTCTCCATCTGTTCACCGTCAACGCCCTCGGATAAAACGAGATAGTTGAAGATGTTGGGATATGTGACAGGTGGCCAGCAAGACATGTCATCAATCCACTTCGATGAGGGCACCGAGGCAGGATGAGGAACCTTTGTGCCATCATTTTCATGTTTCCATTGTTTTTCAGCCTTTGCTAAAGTCGCCATGAACATAAATTACTTCAGAGAGCGATGGACAATTCCTTTGAATCACGGCAGATTTTGTTGAGACCGGAAATGGCTTGCACCAAGTAAATCCAACCATTTCAGATTTTCAGACCATTTCTAGAATTTAACCATTTCCTGTAAACTCGTGAATTCTAGTCAGTACCAGAGCCCACAGGGCTAATACATAATTTTGTACATATCGTACTGCAAATACCTTACGTGGGCCTTCCGGGGCGAATGAATGAACAATAAAGTTTAACGTCTACCACCACTGGCGAAATAGCAGACGAGGATAACCGTCCCAAAGAACAAAGAGAGCTCTCAACTACAAGAGTAATCTTACCTCTAAGATGGACAGTGAAAAATGGGCCACTTTTATCTTGCACACCACGGAATTCGAACCTGGGTCATCGGTGTGCCAGGCAAACGCTCTACTACTGAGCTACGGCGGTAGGCAAAGAAATTATTCTTTGTTATGAAGGCATTGCCAGCCGGAGGCTAAAGAGTTCATAACAAATGTCACTACGACCTAACCCCTTTAGTTTTAATTTGCCAGTAGCTATTATGATACTACTGTTGATGAGTCGACTGGAAATTACGAGCTGATTTTAAATCGAGAAATGATGTGTTACCAAAGTGAATGACCTACATAATGCACTTATATTCAAATAAGACGATACGTCACGCGGAACAATGACATGAAGCGTGCCGAGACAATGACGTGCATGTCACGCTTCACGTCATTGCTTCGGGATGACACTAATATTATAATAATACATACTGGATGCTATATACGCGCCTTTCCCCAAATCAATCAGGCTCAAAGCGCTGCGATATGTACCAACATACACGCTCACCTGTCTCATCCACACACACACAACAAAGAACAAATACACATCCATCACTCAAACAGGTGGTGTAAAGGCAGGGAAATCTTTGGACATTTTTATATTGACTGCGTCCAGTACCATTATTGAAGGGATGGAGGAAACCGGAGTGCCCGGAGAAAACCCTCTGTGACCTCAATAGTCTCGTACCTAAGTCACATACGTTCACCTCTTGCTGGAATCCAACCCGCGACCTTCGGCATAAGAAACCGGCGACTAATCCACTGCGGGCCACCCCTACCTGGAAAGCTGCTTTTGTTTTCACAATTCTTATGTTAAATAAAGGTCCACTTCCTGCTGACGTGCAAACAGCGTGGTCAAGAATACGACAATTTCTATAATAAGATTCCCGAGAGAATGGACACAGATCAACTGGGGTGGCCCAGATGGTCTCTGATGTTATGGGACAATGTACGCATATTTTCTGGTAGTAGGCTAGACCTAACAATAAAACTGCAATGAAGTCATTGACTAAAAATGAAGAAAATAACAATAAATGAATGAACATCGAATGAAATTAATATTTATGAAGAGAATTAATATTTCCCTTAAAAGCACAGTTCTCAAAGAGCTTACCCAACCCCAACCCCTAATCTCACACTATCCCAATCCAACCCCAACCCCTAATCTCACACTATCCCAATCCCATATATATATATATATATATATATATATATATATATATATATATATATATATATATATATATATATATATATATATATATATATATATATGTGTGTGTGTGTGTGTGTGTGTGTGTGTGTGTGTGTGTGTGTGTGTGTGTGTGTGCGAATGTGTGTGGGTGTGTGTACGTATGTGTGTGTGTGATCTGTGAAACGTGATATGATAAAAACAAAACAGCAGTAAATTGCGAAATCCTTATTAACCAGAAAGCGTTTATTACTTAAGCCATCAGGGCTGCTGAGGACAGAGAAAGATAGAGTATGCTGGTTAAACGATCATCTATGGTGCCCCTACGACCTTCGGGTTATGGGACAGGATAGGATAGGTTTATTACTTACTGTGTTTAATCATTACAAGCTTTCACTTTGCTGCCTGGTAGCGGTAACATGCTTTAGGGACTAGCTTTCAAATATTTCAGCGTTCATTGCGGATCCTTTTTCCAAATTCACAGTGAGTGTTGCTCAACTGGAAAATGAGGTGAAATCATACAATAATTAACCTGTTTCAAAAGTACGTTTTTAATATAAATCGATATATTCATTCGTTTATAAATAAATAATTTGTCTGTAAATAGCAGCAAGGTTTACAATTCTTTAAAATTTTAATTAAAAAAAAGAAGAAGCTCTACTGCGTACTGCCTATTGTACAGCACGGTTATGTGTTTACATGCCAAAGAAGAGAAGCCGAAAATTCAAAGCTTAGCGGTTTGAGGAATGAGTGTCCACTATATCATCTTTTAATGTGACAATAATTAATGCAGTTCCCATGTAAACTCATTGCCACACAAAAATAAACAAAATTCCGGAGTACCAGGTTCTTTAAAGTGTAAATAATAGTTTGACCTGAATTGGGAAAGCACGTATAACGTGAAAATATTACTTCAGGCCCATTGTCAGTTTTATCACATCTACAGTTTCGCCAAAATAGAAGTGACGCACTGTAGCGTTACCGTTATAAATATATATAAAATAAAACACTTTGAAACGACAACATGTTATCCACTCAATTTGTTTATTCTTGATTTGACAAATTTTCGGTTTTTTTTTTAAAACCTTATTCAGGGCATTCAAATGGCAGTGTGACAAACGTACAAAGCGCCCTTATTAACAAAATAAGATAAGAACTCACGACCACTATTCACAACACGCCACAATTAAATACACCTATATAAACAAACGAAAATGAACTAAAGTACTAGTACTATCACCACTACCATTACTACTATTACTACTACATGTACTACTATTACTACTACTACGACTACGACGACTACTACTACTACACAGACACACACATACACACAAACACACATGGAGAGAGAGAGAGAGAGAGAGAGAGAGAAAGAGAGAGAGAGAGAGAGAGAGAGAGAGAGAGAGAGAGAGAGAGAGAGAAAAGACAGAAGAAAGAAGGGAGGGAGAGAGAGAGAGAGAGAAAGAGAGAGAGAGAGGAGAGAGAGAGGATAGAGAGAGAAAGAGAGCTCCACCTTTGGGAAAACATGGGGTGGGGTTTTAGCAAACAAAACTTAACTTAATTTTAATCATAATAACAAACCCAACATCTATGAAACGTACCTTGCTTACCATAACTCCTTTAATGTGTTCTCAATCTTTTTTTTTCATCTACATTTAAAATCTTGTCACATAAAATCAGTACTCTGTACTTATATTCCAAAATAAACCAGTCGAAATTAAACCCTCCACATTTATATATCCCACTACACATATCCACACACACACACAAATGTACTTATACATATACAGAATGAGTTCTATAAAATGTACATCTCCCCAAAACTACTACCACAATTACTCCCATAACATACAACCTCACAAACTAGCAAAACATTAATTCAATTTAATTCCTCCGACAACCCGGAGAAAAAGGAAGAGTAGGAATGCAGGAAGGAAGGGATGGAAAGAAGGAAGAAGAAGAAGAACAACAAGAAGAATAAGAACAAGAACAAGAACAAGAAGAACAAGAAGAACAAGATGATGATGATGATGATGATGATGATGATGATGATGATGATGATGATGATGATGATGATGGTGATGATGATGATGATGATGATGATGATGATGATGATGATGATGATGATGATGATGATGATGATGATGATGATGAAGAACAAGACGAACCAGAACAAGCAGAACAACAAGAGGAAACAGGGGAGAAACAAGAATTTAAACCTTTTTGTTTTGGGGCGGGACTCTAGTGCGACAAGGCACTAATTCGTGTTCTATGACTGCCACAAGCTTTGTCTAAAATCACTTCGGCGAATAGACGTTAAATGAAATAAACAAACTAACAAACAAATGCCAGAAGCTGTATAATCGAATCGAGACGTCCGACGAGGAGAAGGAATTAGGAAGAGAGATGGGGAGGGAGGAGGGTATAGAGAGAAGACAAGTCCGAAGAAGGATAAGGTGAGTGGGGGGGGGGGTGATGGGTGAGGGTGCGGAAGACGTCTCTATAAAAATGACCACCGTCGCAGTCTGCCTAACCATGGTCAAGGGAGGTCACTCAGCGCAGCAGCTAGCTGCTGTGATTATCTACCATTGTACCTTCCTCTCGTTAACCAGGATGGTACTAATGACTGGATACTGGGCCAACCCCGAGTCCACTCTGTGTTTGCTACCAATCTGCCTCTGCGCTATTCAGTTTCTAATTGATCACCACTAATGAAGGGCGATTTCTGAGGACCCATCTTACAGTTATAGTAGACCTGTACCGTGTAAGTCTGAGGATCCATGTTATACAAAGAGCTTGTAAATGTGAAGCTGTCCTGAGGGCAGCAGACTATATCCACCTCACTGCCTAAAGAGTTTGAAAACTGGCGCTCATCTTGTGTTTTAGGTGACAACAAGCAGGTCGTGGGACGCTTATACTACGCATATGTTGCTCTCGTTGTATTTACTGAGCTGCTTTTCTACCGAATATCTTCTTTATCATCATCATCATCATCATCATCATCATCATCATCATCATCATCATCATCATCATCATCGTCATCATCATCATCATCGTCGTCATCATCATCATCATTGTCGCCATCATCATCATCACCATCTTCTTCTTCTTTATCGTCATTATCATCATCTTCTTCTACTTCTCCTTCTTCATCATCATCTTCTTCTTCTGCCTCTTCTTCTTCTTCTTGTGTCCCTTCTCCACTTATCATCCCTCTTCTCTTCTTTTTCTTTACATCCTCCTACTACTTCTTCATCTCCTTCTCCTCCTTTTTCTTCATCTTCTTCTTTTATTTTTAAAAATATTTATTTATTTAGTAAATTATTATTAATATAATTATCATTAGTTTGTAAGCATCGTCAATGTGCAGCCAACCTACTTACTTCGATCTCCTTAAAGTTTAAAATTTAATCGTATTAAATTACTAAATTGACAAGATTTTCACTATCTCTTCCATCTATTGCACACTTTGCTAAAAAAAAAAAAAAAAAAAAAAAAAAGGTTTCAAACTCAACGCTGTATTCAAATTACTGTAAAATTCACTATGCCTTTTATGTATGTTACAGATGGCTTACAAGACGACAGCGACATCGTGCTCAAACGCCGAAGCGGAGTGGATGCTTGGTCAATATGTCCCCCTCACATGACAGAAGTGAATTGCTTTTACGCATATTTACGCGTCTACGCACGCCTCCGCAAAGCTGCTCAAGAATCTGACAGGGTGTCCATGCGGAACATTGGAAAACGCGCTTTCGCGGCACCCGAACCCCAATCGTCTCCCTTTGAGATGAATGAGGAAATGACATCATCTTCTTCCGATCCCGATCGGAGAGAGCCGAAGCTGCGACTGACAGACGTATGTCCGGAAGGCATGTCGTTGTCACGGTGCTACCAAGTGGCCAAGGATGTGTATCGCCGAGTCATCAACAACCTTCGGAACGCACAATTGATGGCCAGCGTCGAAATCTAGGGAAGGGACTGGTTGTTGGGTGGGGAACATCGCACGCACGTACACAAGCTCAGATCACACACATAAAACACCCCACAAACATGATTTTGCTTAAGAAGCAGAACAGAACCATCAGAAGACAAGAAATAGCTAGTGGAGAAACAGAGCACTATCTCATGATACTGCTGTTACTGGTGTCTTCTTCTTCTTCTTCTTCTTCTTCTTCTTCTTTTTCTTCTTCTTCTTCTTCTTCTTCTTCTTCTTCTTCTTCTTCTTCTTCTTCTTCTTCTTCTTCTTCTTCTTCGTCGTCGTCGTCGTCGTCGTCGCCGCCGCCGCCGTAGTCGTCTTCCTTTTCTTTAAATGTGTTTGTGGGTGGATAGTTTTAATTACTGTCACTTAGGCGGTAAATATTTAGACATATTTTAGTTTATTATTATTGGTAGGCTATTTCAAAAAATCGAAAGCCAAACTACCAACCGAATCGCGATCTTGGCATATAAGCTGATGGTCTAAGGACTGAAACTGTGTTATTTCGTGACTGCAACTGCAGAATTCAGGCCACGACAGTTTGTTGTATAATTGTAATTTAAAAAAAAAAGTTTACAAGGGGAAATCAACTAAGTACAAAAGCATTGAGGAACATGTTGTGATTAATTAATGTTGGTTTCAGGTAACTTTTTAATTATTACTGTATATGATGGTTGATACAGTGCCGGCATCAATCAAGACAGACCTTAACACGTTTCAATTGGCCTTTGTGTGACTTAACTGCATCATATAACTTAAATTGTAGCTTACTACATTCCTCAAGACAAAGCAGTACACTGTTTTTTTCCGTTTATGAATGGTTCCCGATCCGTAAGCGTTGCAGACTACGATTAAAGATGTTAAAACCATTGAAATTATTTAGGCCCACAATTTAAGATGGATAAAGTAATAATGTGAAGTGTTGGTTGTTTAAAAGTAATAGACGCATCAACAACTTCTCCTCAAACCGAGTGACAAATATTCCAAATGTGGACTTACTTGGAACTGTACGGCATCATTTCCGAGGGAGATACGGACAATGTTTAACCGAATATCCTTAAAGGAATATTGAAAACTTCACCAACACCGGACTGTACCACCAAAAAAGCGTTTTAAATTGCAGCTTTATATAAAATGTTAATTACAATTATCAATATGTGCGTCTTCTTCTTCTTCTTCTTCTTCTTCTTCTTCTTCTTCTTCTTTAAGTCTTTAGGACACTATGTGTTGCTGTATTGTGTGCATGGCCATAACTCTTTGGGTTTTTTTAAATTTCACTTTACAGTAAATGAAAAGCGGGAAATATAACTTCGCAATATTTTCCTTTATAGTTTTGCCAATAATTATCAATAGTAGCACCGACGAATGCTTCATTTTCACAAACTTTGTGGTTTTAACGCCGTCTGAGCCTCAGAAACAGAAGAACAGCTTTATTAAATTGAAGGGACTTAACTCTTTTGGAATCATCGTGTTGCCAAATGTGATTTTCACATCTTGCAGGATGTTAACACATCTTATCTGTTCAGAGAGTAGTGGTATGTCTTGGATGATTGTTTTATCTGTACTATGCTTTGTAAAGTTTTAGTCTGCAAACCTAACAATAGGCGTAAACTATGTTAATAATGTGCGTTCATCTGTCTTTTACTTTTAATTTTCGTTCTGTGTTTTTAACTAGTTTGTTGTTGTACTTTCATTATTGAAGAAACTTTTTTTTAATTGATTGTACATTAAACTTGTAAGCTTTAAGTTTTTCCTCCACGTTTTTTTTTTTTTTTTTGGATTGGTTTAAATTTTAGCCGTACTTCTTGTTTGATTTAGTTGCTTTTAATTGTTGTGGCATTGGCAAGGTTGTAATGATGTGTTTATGGCGCAATGTGCGAATTATAAATTAAACCAAACAAACAAATATAGAACTAGAACTTTGACTTTATTGATAAAAGTGTACTTCTCGAAATTGTTATTCGCACTCTATGGGGACAATAAATTGCTTTTGATAAAGGTATTTTAACATGTGGGTCTATAGTTTGTTGACAATGTGATTGCTCGTGACTATTTCGTGTTTCTATCAATTGCTGCAATAAGAATACAGACAATGGGTACATAATATGTTACCTGATTTATCATCACATCGCCCACTAATATTACATTTTCACTTTTTGTGACATTTGTAGCTAGCCTTCTACAAATGTACACTTTAATTTACATATAAGTTTTAGGCTTTGTATCTGTACCTGTCGCAAGAGGCTAGTTCAACCCAGCACTAAGGCTACAAGCCTCCAACGTTCAGTCTGCTATGTCGTGGTCAGCTCATCGCCTTCACGTCCGGGGAACAACTATAACATTCTACGGAGACAATGTTTTACACAGACAGCTTGAGAGACAGTTTTCGAGAGATTTTATTTGCTAAACCACAACTCTTTCATTTTGTTTTTCTAACTATTTATTTATTGGGCAACACACATCAAAAATATTAAAATACAAAATCTTCATCCTACCTTTCTAGTATAATTCCATCACTTAGGCCTAATGCGGAGGCAGAGAACAAAGAACTGAGAGCTGAGACAGAGAGCGTTGGCTTGCTCCCTTCGTGCATCATCTTATATATATATATATATATATATATATATATATATATATATATATATATATATATATATATATATATATATATATATATATATATATATATAATGATTGGTCAACTGTGCAATTATGAATATTTATAACAACACCTATATGGACATGCGTTCTTTCTCTTATTAATATTAATTTCCAGAAACTTTCCAAAACCGTCTAACGATCTCTTATCATCCTTACAACATTCTGTGGAGTTTCATTCACCACCTAACCGGCTACGCAATGTTAAAGGTGAAACAGAATTAGGTTAACCACACTCCACGTCTTTCCTCTAACTTTAATTAAAAATTACTTTCCCACACCAAGACATCTCCTCACTACCTACCTTATTACTTTTAAACACTCACCTTACCTCTAAACCATTATTTTCTAAATTACTAATATTGCATCTATACTTGTAATCACCTCTACATCTCTTAATATTTACAAATGTATTATACAATAACTCTATATTGCTGAATAACCAAACCTATCAATGTCTTCATTTATATTCATGCTTCACAAATTTCCTTTACAACCCACTACCATAATCAACAAACATATTTCTTGTTTTACTTCTTATTTCATGTCTCTTGTTTTAATTTCACAAAACCCAAAACAATTTCTGACATTTCCACCACCCCTTTTAACCATCTATCTCAACAATTCATTTATCTTCCGCTTCCTTAAGGTTTGGATAATTTCGGCGCTAATTACGTTTTCGTTTGTATAACCTCTTATTATCAACACTAACACAGACTTCTTTGTATCAAAGCTAAGCATTTCCAGTAACTGTAATACGCTTCTGAAATGTGTTAAAACTGTCTAGTCACCCGAGTGGGTTCCGCGACGTTCAGCTCAACCAACGAGTGGTAGAATAGACACTCAAACAAAAGAACTAACACAAAATGCCAGATGAACAATCACACTCTTTTATTCAACAATGACACACACACTCACAGGATAATTGGGATACTAAACCACCCTCAACCCCTATCAAGACCCCCTACCCAGTATTTACTAAACAATTACCTCCCTTGTCTAACTGAAGAAAAAAAAAACAAAATTATACACAAACAAAATGCCCACGACGGAATGCAACAATGCGACAATCGATTAAACTTCAGATAAATACAATTCTCAACTGAATAAACAGAACTGCAAATCTTAGAAATTCAATTGCACCGCATAAACTAACTTGTATTCCAGTGTCACTGTACATACTTCACAGCCTCTTAACTGAGCTCAGAATAACAATAGTAGTTGTTCACTGAAGAGTTAGTATATGTTTAGGTGCGTGAATGCGAATCTGTATGTGGGGCGGTGTGGTGTATCTGGGATCCTGAGGCCATGGTGAAAAACGCCCGGTCGTCCGAAGTAGCAGGTAAGTCCCAGCGATGACGGGGATCCACACCCAGCAGCGGCGCCAACGACGACACAAAGACGTGGCAGTCGTGGTGGCAGCCTGGTAACGTCCACAAAGACAGAAGTAGCAACAGTAGAGAAAGCAAAGGTAGAAATCGAAGCCCAATCTGTGGACAAATAAAGGGTCTCACTAGTTCATCCACAAAACGTAAACATTACATAACAGATACGCCTTCCGCCGTCCGCCATCTTGACCTGCTTATACATGCATCTCAATAACATAATGCATTTCTTAATTCTATAATTTATCTCCTCCATAAAACATAGTTGTTTATACAAATATGCATAATGATTACAACTGCACTTCAGTCACACAATAGCGATTCGCCTCATTTACACTTCCATCTTCGTCACCCCTCTCTACGTTATAGTACATTATCTCCCTTCATTCAAAATTATATCTATCACGCTATAATACAAACACGCTTCCCTCATATTCATCACCTTCATCACCCCTCTCCAACAAAGTACATTGTTTCCCTTCCTTCACATTCATCACCCCTCTCTCTCTCTCTTTAACATGCATACTTCATTGTCACCCTTTGAACCCGGTTTGGCAACAATAGCAACGACATTATGCATACACATCTTCAACCAAGAGAATCATATGAAAATCATAAAAAATCAACAAACTACTATTTATCAAAATACACCCCTTTCCCCCTCATTCACCATCATTCATTCAAGTACGCAGACTCGGAATGCAACAGCCACTAAGGAAATGAATTACAGGTTTCAACTCACCTTATAAGTTCTCAGCTTGTGGCACACAGATAAACGTACACTGCACGACACAACACTATGCAACACACACATTACAGTACACACTGGTTAGATAGTTGAGAGTATCACGTTCGTTTTCTGGCTAATGCTTAGCTATGCACTGGAACATCTCAATACTGATGAAGTACTTGAGCTTTGGCAGGTGCCCAAACGAGGGCCACACAACCTTAAGACAGAACTCTACAACTATTACTTCCCAATAGATGGCAGTTACAGTCCTCCCACTACAGACTTTTAGACATTCTTGTCCCGATGAGGGCGTAAGTTCGAAACACAACGAACAAGCTACCCTTACAGAAGAACTTACTCTAACCTGACACACAGTCACAAAGTTACTTCTGTCCAAAAGACCGACAGCTTGCAAAAGCAACCACATTGACTCTGCAAACTAAATCACATACCAGCACACAGGACAGCATCAAGTCGAGCTCAGTAACCCAATTTCCTTTGCTATGCATTATGCACTTTGCGTTAAACACGTGAAACCCACACATACTTATCTTTCATACACAGTAAAAGAAACTGCGGAATCGACTATGTACACTATATCACTAGAGATGTGCAACTCCGCACGATATATAACTAACTCTAGCATGTGCTGAAAACTCGTGTCGTCACACATACACCCCCCCCCCTCCCCCCCCCCCCCCCAAGTTCTTAACACCTTGAAGAACCTAACTACGACGCGAATCTTTCACCACGCTAACTACTGAATGCTTCTGCTGAGGAAATCCGCTGGAACGTTGTCTTTCCCTGTAGTATGCTCGACAACTTTGAAAGATGGATGCAGACGAATTGCCCACTTCATCAGGCGGCTCTTGTCTCCTCTAACGTGTTCGTCGTCCCTGTTGATCATAGCTACCAACGCTCTGGTGTGGAATTTCTTCAAGAGATTGGCGTGGAATAACTTGCTTTTCCCACGCATCTTGATGCGGTAGTCGCAATCGACCACACGTTCTATCACCTCGTATGGCCCTCGCCATGCTAGCTGCAACTTGTTTCGTTTCTCCGGCAGCAACAGCAACACTTGCTCCCCTGCGTTGAACACACGCCGTTTCGCCTTCTTGTCGAAGTGTAACTTCTGCTTGGCTGATGCAACCTTGAGGTTCTCTTGCGCTAACTTGCAAGTTTCTTCGATGCGGTTGCGCAAGTCCACCACATACTGGCTACTCAGTTTCACTTCCTCCTCTTGCGTCTCCTTGGTCCACAAATCCCGTAGCACAGCCATCGGTCCTCGCACTGTGTCCTCCTCTTGCGTCTCCTTGGTCTACAAATCCCGTAGCACAGCCATCGGTCTTCGCACTGTCTTCCCGTACAGCAACTCAAAGGGAGAGAACCCCGTGGACTCTTGTCCTACCTCGCGATATGCAAATAGCAACGCTGGAATGTATCGGTCCCACGATGTAGGTTGCTCCGTCGCTAGTTTCTTGAGCATGGACACTAGCGTTCCGTTGAATCGCTCAACCAACCCGTTGCACTGCGGATGATAAGGAGTGTTGGCTTTCCCATGGATTGACAGTAGTCTATTCATCTCCCGCATTACCTCAGACATGAATTGCGTCCCCTGATCTGTCAAAACCTCCCTAGGAACTCCCACCCTCGACCAAATCTCCCACAGCGTTTCTGCCACTCTCTCTGCCTCTATGCCCTTGAGCGGTACAGCCTCGGGGTAGCGTGTGGCGTAATCTACTACCACTAAGATGTACATGTTACCCCGATCTGACTTCGGTCTAATGGGTCCCACAATGTCTATGGCTACTCTTTGGAACGCTCGTCCACCAGCGGAAGTTGCTGTAGTGGCACCTTTCTCACTCTTCCCCTTGGTACTACTTTCTGACATTCAGGACAACTTGCACAGTACCTCCGTACCTCGGCACACATCCCCGGCCAGTAGAATGTCCCCCAGATACGCTCCCTGGTACGCTTCCCACCCAAATGCCCAGCAATGGGTGGATCATGAGCTAACTGTAAGATCCCCCTCTCAACTGTTTCGGGACTACCAGTTGTGTCACCTGGCTACCTCTCTTGGTATGCACCCGGTACAACACTCCCTTCTTCTTACGGAACTCTGCCGACGCCCTCCCTGACGCTATAGCCCCACCACTCTGTGCCAACGTTCTCGCCTTCGCGAGCGTCTCGTCGGTCTCCTGCATAGCAATAAGCTCGGGTGTGCTAACAGCTACTTGGGATGTATGGTTCGACCACCGCTAACGGTACTTCCCTCTTCTTCTCTGCCTTCTCTTGCGCCCGGGTCTGCACTGCTGCAGCCATCGCGCACTCACCCCCAAACAAAGAAACAGGACTTTTCTCCCCGCTATCGAATGTAACCCAGTTACCCAGGATAACATCAGGCCCGTCCTCAAACACCACCAATTCCACCTTCCCCCTGACCAGCGCACAATCCACCTCCACCCAAGCTGTAGGTAAAAGGCCCACGTTCGAACGATTTGCCAAGCAAATCTCCACAGCCCGGCCCGTCAAATCCGCTGGTTTGACCAATCTGCCCGCGACTGCCCCTATCTCCGCCCCCGTATCTCTCAACACCCGAACGTCCTGCCCATTCGCCCTACCCTGGTCCCATGGATTATACGGTCTGATTGCGCACACGCTAGCCTGAGGTGCGGTCTCCGTGGAAATAATAATAATAATAATAATAATAATAATAATAATAATAATAATAATAATAATAATAATAATAATAATAATAATAATAATAATAATAATAATAATTTTATTTATAAAGCGCATTATCAAACAATAGTCTGCTCAAGGCGCATCAAACACAGTCACACGCACAGTACAATAGATACAATACAATCAATAAATAAAATTTCAAACAAAATCCATTAAATTTTTAAAAAAAAAGAAATTGGAAGTAAACCTTACTCTCACAATAGTCGCATTAAAACAATGTACTAATAGCTTAATAAGACTAGCAATATAATTTTAAAAAATTAAAAAAATAAAGAAAGAAAGAAATAAATAAAAATAAAATTGATGGTAAATGTAAAAACAGAAAATGTTATTAGAAATGCAATCACATCTTTTAAACTCTGGACAATAAATAAGTAAATATCAAATTCCAAGTTTAAAAAAAAGTCAGTCATATAAGATAGGAAGAATGATTACTAAAAAATCATGACCATAATGTCGTAGACATTACATAGCACCCATACACAAACACCTAGGAATTGTCAGAAACAGACGCAAGTACACACAGACACACGCAAGCTGTTGTGATGTTTTAATTCCTCAGCACCCACTCACTGACCATCTTACGTATGCAAGCATCTCTCAAAGACTGAAATCAGTCATTCGACCAGTGACAGAATCACAGCGGATAAGCATGAAGATGCTTGCAGAACAGAAAAGTTTTAAGATTCTTTTGAAAGCAGTAACAGACTGAGTGTGACGAAGTTCGGAGGGAAGAGAGTTCCACAGCGACGGAGCGAACACAGCAAAAGATCTTTTCCCGAAGGAGTTAAGAGAATATCTGGGGACGGTCAGTAAGGAGGCATCTTCAGAGCGAAGAGAACAAGTAGGTTTGTAGAGGAGGATGAGATCAGCCAGATAAGAGGGAAAGGTATCAGTGTGAAGACAGTGAAAACAGAGAGAAGCAATTTTGTATTCAATGCGAGCCTTTACAGGCAGCCAGTGCAGTGTTTGAAGTGCAGTGGTGGCACTAAAGCGCCGCGGCTGAAGGAGGACAAGGCGAGCAGCGTTATTTTGAATACGTTTAAGTTTGGAGAGTTTTTCATCAGGAAGGCCAGCCAGAAGAGAATTACTGAAATCAAGTCGGGACAGAATAAAGGAGACAGCGAGTTTGTTGGCAGTGTCCACAGAAAGGTAGCGGCGTATTTTACTAATCCTACGGAGGTGAAAGTTGAGGGATTTGCACAGACTGTTTATATGTGTCTCCATCGTGAGTGTCTGATCAAGGTGAACTCCAAGATTGCGGACCAACCTTGAAAATGGAATCTCCCGATCAGACACATTCATGGACAGAATAGCAGACTGATGAAGTTTCGATCTTGTCCCGACCAGGATGAGCTCGGTCTTATCTTCGTTCATTTTCAGTTTGTTTGAGCCCATCCAGTCAGCGACAGAACGAATGCAATCAGAAATGTTTTGGGCAAGAGCTGGGATTTCAGAAGGAGGAGCAGAATTGTGCAGTTGAGTATCATCAGCAAAGAACTGGAATGAATGATTGAAAGCACTGATTGTTGAGCTGAGAGGTTGTGTGTACATAGTGAACAACACGGGACCAAGAACAGAGCCCTGTGGAACTCCATACTTCAATAGTGAGGGAGTGAACTGCGAGTTGTTCACTATGACAGACTGGGTACGGTCAGAGAGGTATGAGCGGAACCATGCGTGAACCGCTCCAGCACAGCCAAAAGTCTACTCCAGCCGGACGCAAAGGATGTCATGATCAATGGTGTCGAAGGCAGCGGACAGGTCGAGCAACGACAAAATCGACACTCTGACCTGATCCGCCGCCGTCAACAGGTCATTGACCACGCTTAGTAACGCAGTCTCTGTACTGTGGCTTTTTTTTATAAGCTGACTGGAACGGCTCGAGTAGGTTGTTTGACTCAAGGTGTGACATGAGCTGTTTAAGAACGATCCGTTCAAGAACTTTTGAAAGGAATGGTAAATTTGAAACCGGACGATAGTTTTTGAGAAGTTCTGGATCAAGGTTGGACTTTTTGAGAAGTGGATTGACCAGAGCATGTTTGAAGACAGAAGGAACGCTGCCAGAAGAGAGAGAATCATTCATCAAATAGTACGCCCTACAGTAACCTGGCTCACTGCCTGAGGTTTGACCTTGCAATCTTTGACTAGGTGCTTCTCTGACCCACAACGGTAACAACGACGTACCCCACTACCCCCTTCTGTCCTCCCTACCTTCTGAACCTGACTTCCCCTGTTGCTAGGCTGCTGAGTAGCTTCCGGTCGTCTAGGGAAACTTCGCCGTTGACTGGGTAGTACGGGTGCCGGTGCTGACACTGCTCGCTTCGCGTCTACCACTCGTTGCGCAAACTCTGCTCCCTCTTCGCTCGTCTCAGGTAGATGTTCTCTCACGAAGATCTCCAACTCGGTCGACATGATAGAGAAAAGCTGCTCTCCAATGAAGGTGTCTAGTACCTGTGCCACGTCGGTGATATCTTTGCCTGCCAACGAAAACCATTTCTCACAAATGACGCAAGCCTAACCACTAGCTGAGGAAACGTCCCTGCAGCTTCCTTCTTGGCTTCCCGAAACTGTCTTCGGTAGTAATCGGCGTCGTTCCTGAAGCGTTTCAACAGCGCGTTTCTCACGGCGTCGAAGTCCTGCGCTTGTTCAGGCGTCAGACGAAGGTAGGTGTCCCGGGCTTCCCCTTGTAGCAAAGGCGCTAGCCTAACCGCCCATACCTCCCTTCTCCAACCCTGAATCTCGGCTACTCGATCAAACATCTGCAGGTACGCTTCTACGTCCTCTCTCTCTCCCAAGGGTTTAAGCTTGACGGAGTAGTTCGCCCCTCTCTCCCGAGCCCTATTCTCCCGTTCTCTCTGATCAGCTCTGTCTTCATCTCTAGCTCTACGTTCTTCGTCCAGCCTCATTTCTAGCATTCTTCTTTCATATTCCTTGGCTGCTCTCTCTTCCCTCTTCTCTTCTTCCCTGGCCTCTCTCTCTGCCTCTAATCTTAGCTCCATAAGCCTCCGCTCGTCTTCCCTCGCTGCTCGTTCTGCTTCTAGCCTAGCCTCTATACGTCTACGATCTTCTTCACTCTGTAGCTTTTCCTCTCTCTTCTCATCGTCTCTGGCTACTCTCTAGGCTTCCAATCTAGCATCTAAAAGCTTCCTTTCGTCTTCCCTGACTATTCTCTCTGCTGCCTCCCTCCTCATTCTCTCTCTCTTCTCTTCTTCTTTCTCTCTCCGCTCTTCTTCCCTTCTCTCTTCTTCCTGTTCTCTTCTCAACTCACTCACTACGTAGTGCGCCAACGCCCCATCTCTAAAGCCTAAACTTTCCCCAATCTGCCTAAGTCTCTCGCTATCACTGAGTTCGACTGCGACCCTGCCCTGTGAACTGGGTGACTTAGCATACATTTTAGGCAAAGTCAAATGGCTACTTACTGCGGAAGCCTCCCCTAGTAGCCCTGTCACCGAGCCCTCATCGCTGAGGTGCTGATCGTCCAGATCCTCCTCGCTACGGGCTCTGGCATCGCGACGCTTCGCGGCTCGGGCATCCCGCGTGGCCATGGTGAGAGAGAAACGAAGAACAGATTAGTACACAAATAACACAGAACACTTAACAGATACAAACACCTAACGGAACGAATACGCAACAGTCACAGGAGCCGAGGAAACGTCGTACCCTTAAAGGCGAGCAGTGAATCCTGCAACCCAATTCCCCGTTAATGCTTGCACTCCGAGTGTGATCCCTAGTGCAAAACACCCCACACTCCCGCCAACCGCCCGCTGCGTACCCTTTCAACACCCAACAACACAAGCGCACAACATACACATCTGGCACTACCCTAACAAATAAAATCGGCAGACGCACCGCCGCAGAGGATAGGAGAGGCGCCACCATCCCGAGCAGAGCGAAGGACAATGGTCTTAAGGTGTGGGGGGCAGGCGGAATATAGGGACATGGGACGGTGCCCTTGAAGGAGGGCTAGTTCCCATCTATCCGCACACCAGACAGTAAAATCCCCATCCCACCTGTTTCACAGCTTACATCTGACACGTGAGTAGATTTCGCAGGTGAAGGGGGGGGGGGGAGGGGAAGAGCAGGGAAGCACCAGAAAGGCCGGCGGAGCCAGCGGCAGCCGCTCGGTCCGCCCTCTCCTTGCCCCGGAGCCCGACATGGGAAGGGATCCAATAGAAGTAGACTTTAACACCACGCGCGGCCAGGGTGGAAATGGAATCAAAAATAGAGTGCACCGCACTGGGCCGGGAGTGACAACCCGTGCCCCCTACGCAGTGTAGGGCCCCCCCCCTGGAGTCAGAAAGTATAGACACCCGGGAATCTTGGGGCAGAATGCCCCCCTCTAGACCTCTGTGACGGGGGTTTTATTGTTGCTGGGCTCTGCACAATGGACTGCTATTACCTCCTCGCGTTAGTCGGTGGGGATCGCTAGTAATCTCCCTTTGACTTCACTTAATACATTTATTTGTTTAGCTCGGTCTGTGTTAAGGCTGGGGTACCGCGATAGATAGAAAAATGGTAAAAGATCACTGTCACACTAGCTTTCACACGGCTATGAATCATAATTATGTAGTCCAGCAACTTAATAACAGTAAAAATCACACATTTATTTCCTCTACTCTATACACGATCTTCGAAGTACGAAACTAACTTAAAAGTTCAAATGTCAATGCGAATGGTTCGCTCGCTGATAGTCTCGGCAGCTACTTTTTCTTCATCGGGCACTGGCTACTGTCTGCTTTAAGGGTCAGAAGTCTTGATGAGTGGACTACTGTGGTCCTGTTTATACAGAGTTTTAGTGCACGGTTTCTTGTTGCACTTAACTGTGGGCTGCGTTGAGGTCGCTTCTACGACACGCTGTGTTGTCGTTGCTTGTGTTCGACGGGTGGGCTATCTGCGCACAATGCTGTAGATGCCTCGGCAGCCAACTGTACGTGTCGACTTGGTTTTGTCTTGTGCTGAGTTGGGCTCACGATATACCGCCTGCTCGTCTGTAACATATGAGACGAAATTCTGCACAACCCGGTATAATAGGTCTGTGCAGAGCGTCTCGCTGAAAGCCAAAGAAGCCCTCAGTGATAGCTCCACATCTCTATACATAAGCGACGAACATTCTGCTAAGTCCGTGGTCCACTGGAATCTCCACTCTAATTTCCTATACATATATAAATATAAATCGTGGCTAACTATACACATAAAGAATTAATAATATTATAAACATTCTCGGGTACAGCCACTGGTCTGCAAGCATACATATAGGTTAAACAACAGTGGTTCCGTACATCTTTCAACATGGCGTCGACCGGTCGCCTCGTGGTCGGATTCGCCACGTGTTCAGGCAACATCGGACTAACAATTCATTCTATGCATAGCAAATTTCACAAACATAATTCAACAATAATATAAATACATCACGATGAAACAGAAGTATGTTCATTTACCTGTTTGACCATGTCAGGCCTGGCTACTTGATTGAATTCAAATATTCAACATGCACTGCTTCCCTGGTCTATCAGTGGAGAGATTTCTGCTAGGAAGTAGCTGTGTACTGCCCAAAGCTTTCAACACAAATGACTCTCTACATAGCCTTTGCCTACCCAGTCAGAACTGGTTCTACCTACCGGTGCTGTGTTCGGATTGGCTGAAGAAATCTGAGTGGCTGTATAATTCGAAGCTTTCTACCGGCAGCTGCGATGATGTCACTGCTATGCGGGCGTCAGGCTACAACTGTGTTACGCATGATCACTTCTGTCGTCTGCTAGAGACTAACAGTAACCTTCTAAGTCTAACTGACTAAACAAGGCAAAATCTCAAAGTGTGCAGGGTAAACAGGTCCTGTTGTTACAACCTCGCAGGGCCTCCCTAATGGCAACCAACTCGAATACCTCATAGTTATCACTGCTGCATGCGTTCTTCATAATTATAATATAATGAAGAATGGCACTGACGAGGACAACATTGAAATAAATGTAAATGTGAATGATGAGCAGTGCAATTCTGATGGTGATGATGTTTTGGCGGGGTTGGAAAGAGATTAGAAATTGACCATCAGTTAATGTAACTATATCTTGTGCATATTGTTTTTGAACTTTTGACACAGTAATACGAGTCATATTGTGTTTGCTGTTCTCCT
This sequence comes from Oncomelania hupensis, assembly GCA_036898135.1. NCBI lineage: Eukaryota > Metazoa > Mollusca > Gastropoda > Littorinimorpha > Pomatiopsidae > Oncomelania > Oncomelania hupensis. Next base: position 42,582,637 of record CM072517.1, on the reverse strand, counting down.
CAACTCATGTTCCAGGTGTGATAAACTTCAAAACTGTCATTCTTGTTGACGTAATTTATATTTGTGTTAAGAAGAAGCACGCATATGAAGGAAGTTTACAATGGGCCGCAGTCACAAGGTTGCATGCTAAATAAGGCAGTAAACTATATTGTTTACATTAACAGTAAACTCATCCTGTAAAACCTGTTTGAGTTATCTTGGGGGTAATAAAGATTTTTTTTTACGCCATTGTGTATTTTTTTTTGTTTTGTGCATGCATCAGAGCTGCGTTTCTTTAGCCAAGCAAATCAAGTTGAGACAAGAAAAACAAGGCAAGCGCGTTTCTTATCGCCCGTTTGCGGCAAGCAAAACAAGAGGCTTGGCAAGCAAAGCCAAGCATATCTTCGACATACTTAATTCAAGCACAAACATGGCGACTGTTACGCATGGATCTAAGTTTGACGACGGGTCTTTCTTTAATGTAGACACGGAGGCGTCATTTGGGAAAAAAAACCTTCAGCACTGTAAGTTATATTTATGTATATTCTTGAATATTGCATGCAGTTTTGTATAATTGAAGGTATATTTTATCCAGGAAAGCATGCAAGTTCCTCGGAATGCTCGATCGTTTTGTTGTTGTTGTTGTTCCAGTTTACGAGGAGGTAGAGATCTTATTTTGTTACCGTAATTTGGCTTAGTTGAACTTTTCGTACCAGTTATCGCTGTGGCTTGATATTTTCTTCTTTTGATTGGCAGGCACCAAACAATTTGTTGAGAAACCGACGCCGTCCATCAATTTTTTAAATTAAAAAACAACACCAACAACAAAACCACAAGGAACATGATAAATTTAATTTGATCTGTACACAAAGATGCAAATTCAATATGCACCATTAACGGGCTGATCTAAATGTGAACCTTCAAGTAGGCTACAAGCTCTTAGTAATAGATTCATAATCATTTAATAAAGTAATACTTGTGAGAGTTACAATGACATAAAGCGAGCGTAGTGACCGAGTGGTCTAAGACGGGACTAATGTTTTGCCTTGCCCACAGGCTAGAAAGAAATGGTGCCTGACAGGTGCGGGATCGATCCAGCACCTGGGCATTATGTTTCTCCGAATATTATTTACTTTTGACTCGGGCAACGTCTCTGGGGTTTTCTCCGGGTACTCCGATTTGCTCCCCCAGCGACATTTGAGAACATATTAGATAGGTTGGGTTTGGGCACGCCATAGGCTGCGACTACGCATTCCGCAGGGGAGGCCGGCCCATAATTTCCCGATAAAAATGGACAATGAAGTGTAAAAAAAACAAACCGTTTTCTTCTTCTTGGAGAAAATCTAACCTATATGGACCTATATATTTCATAATTAATGTTATTTTATTTTTGTTGTTGACATACATAAGAGCACTCGCATCAATGGTGAGTGATTCCATGGATCTTTAGGTAGCCTACTATCACACGTTGTTTTGGCAGGACAAGAGGGGGACCTTCAGGGTTATGCTGGTGAGCTGGCCAATGTTGTGCTGGTGAAGGAAGGAGGTATGCATTTAGATGTGGCTGGTGCGCAGAAGAGCCAAATCTACAAGATCCAAGACCCTCCTGCCACCAAAGAAAAGATACCTCCCGAGTCTGAAGTTGGAGACGTGTGCGTGACTGCTGCGACTTCTTTACCACCCCTCCAGGCATAGCATGTCTGTGTGTGCGCGTGTGTGTATGTGTCTGTAACGGCTATTTCTCATAAAATAAAGGACGGATTTAGTTTACTCTTATTCTGTTATTATATAGAATTTTATAATAATATAAGCCTCAAACAAAGTTTATTAATTTCGGTTGACCTCATCATGTTTGTTTTAATATAGAGTTAGTACAGATGCGTGGTGGCTGGTGCAAAGCAAATGATGATGCTATTAGATACGCCTTTCGGGTGTGGTGTGTAGTGGCTGTAGCAGGGTGAGGGTTCCTACTTATTTAGTTCATTTGTATGAGCTAAACAGGCTTTATTTATATTTCACAATGTGTCTCAAGGGGCAAACAAAATGTGCCAGTCAGAACATTTTATTTTTAGTCATTTTTATGCACTGTGTATTTGTGTGTGTTGTTGTATGTGTGTGTTAGTATAGTGTACTTTGCTTGCTAAATTTTAAGTTTTGTATTATTCTCAGTTATTAGTTTATCATAATTGTCATGCAACTTATATTTGATTGTCACATGTAAAGCCGCAAGTACATGTATTGCCCGACTTAGTGAATGCATCGTTGCCAACTCAGTGTAAAACTTTTATGTTTTCACGTTGATTAAAATGACGATGACGTCATGTTGTTGGCAGGAGCGAATGTGGTAGTCATGTCTATGAGTTGTGTGTATGTGTGTGTTGGTGTGTATACTTTTGTCAATACATGCATGTCGTTTTTAAAATGTGTGTGAAGTTTGTACAATAATAAATGTTATGGGCATTGAAATGTTGCTTCATTGTTTTCTTTTGGTAACCATCCCATCAAGTTGAAATTAAGGAAACCGTTGATGTGTGCTTTAAACATTCGTAAACATCGCTTGCATGCTCTAGTTACAGATGTCATATTATGCTAGACATATTCACAGATCAATACACGTAACACCTTACACTCATTGACAACAACAAAATAATGTGATAACTATAAATTTTGCACGGGCTCCACACGACACGGTTGTTTTATTTGCGTCTCCAAATAACTAAGCTGCCAGGCAAAATACTATCTGCACAGGCGACATGACAGTTTGTCATTATTTTCCTTCCACCTATTCAAATGAATGAAACAGATCTGCACTGCAAAATCATAGTTAGTGCGTGTGTGAGTGCTCGTGAGTGAGTATGTGTGTGTGGGTGCGTGCGTGCGTGTGTGTGTTTAGTTTGAGAGTCATTAGTTTTTGTTTATAAGCTTACTGTTAATAGTTCATGAGGTTTCTTCGTTCTGTTTTATAGTTAAAGTTGTTCTTATTCAAGTAAGCGCCTAGAGCTAGGTCTAGATTAGATTAGGCGCATAAATAATAATTTAAAATAATGATGATGATGATGATAATAATAATAATAATAATAATAATAATAATAATAATAATAATAATAATAATAATAATAATAATAATAATAATAATAATAATAATGACAGTTTGTGCACTGTCACTGCCTGAATCCGAAGACACCTCCTCTAAAACTATCGCCTTCACAATGCACATCGAAATGTACGCCATTTTCAAAACAAACTTGCTTCTGCTGGTCGTTTCTTAGGCACTCTTGATACCGCTTGGCCCGCGACGAGCATGCTTGTTTGGCTTGCGGCCTAAGAAACACAACTGGTGAGTATGTTCGGAGTATGCTTGCTGTGAATGTCCAAGCTTTGTACATATACACACACACGCTCACACACATCTCACACAATCTGTAACCAAAACAAAATAGAAATAGTAAATGAATATTTAATTTTCTATTTAAACATAAATAATAAAACTAACAAAATGCAATAACCTTTTTTTAAATCTCTGTAACTGAAATAACTGCATTAACACAGTAACCATTTGAAATTCACAATCCTAATGCCTGTAAAACAGAATGAAAGCATAAACATATTCAGAGAACATTCTTTGCTAAGAAAATGCAATTCCCTCAAAGCAAATTACATATATTAAATTTAACCATATGAAAGAATGACTTGTATGAAACCAATGTTTATACATGTACACGCACAGCTTAGCTCAGACTCCGGGAGTCATAAAACAAATTTCTTCTTGTGGATTATAAACATGTTACATTCTAGTTTCCATTCTCTTTAAAAATAAGATGAAGAGTCATTCAAATGTATTAGTAGACACATTACATTACATGATTATTGCTTTAGGTCCAGCGGACTCTTCCGAGCCAAATCAGGACCAGTACAGCCGAATCATTACATTACATTACATGATTATTGCTTTAGGTCCAGCGGACTCTTCCGAGCCAAATCAGGACCAAGCCGAATCAGGACCACAAAATCAAGACCACAACTTCGCTGAACGGGGACTTGCCCCTGATCCGCATAAAAGATCTGCCGAAACATGATAAATCCATAATAACAATTACTATAGGTTATGTGCAAGACATATTAAATTTCCAAAAATTCTTCTCTCTCTCACCACCCCTCACCCCCTCTACCCCCCCCCCCCCCCCCCCCAAAAAAAAAAAAAACACAAACAAAACACAACAACAAACAACAACAACAAAACATAGTAACACACCTTTGAACCAAAACATCTTCTGATAAGACTGATAGTAGTACAGCAGTAGAAATAAAATGCATAAGGAGAATAAAACCAGGTTTATTGATGCATTTTTGTAGAAATCACAAGGAACTGAAAGCCAATATGTCGCAGTATTAAAAAAAACACTAAATCAAGCAGTCGTATTGCCACCACATGAGTTCAGTACTACTACTACTACTACTACTACTACTACTACTACTACTACTACTACTACAAAATAATATAAAATTATAAACAGCAATACCAAAAATGTATATGACATAAACCAAAAGAACAATCTGACATAGATCCAAATGCAACTGTCAACATATTTTCATCCACATCCTCTTCTGCTACATCTGTCAAAGATCTATCAGCATTAGCAATAGCATCATCTTCACATTGCCCATCACTTTGAGCCATGAATGCTTGGAATTCTTCAACATGTAGAGTAGAGCAAAGTGAAATTGCAATAACAGCTAATAGTGCTACACACTTTTATGATTAGTAAATCATCTACAAATACCAAATAGTGTTCACCTATTTTTACACAACAAAAATTCTGTCATGGTCGCTGCAGAGGCAATCTCTGCATGCATGGAATTCCTTTCAAGAATGGACTGGTAAGTACATGCGTAATCATCGAGCGATTACAAAACATGCTAATATAGAGTAAACTAACTAAGATCACTCAGTTGATCTTGAGTGCCTACAGTCAGTATTGGAAAAACTTACGCTGAAAGTAAAACTGCTTTCCTTTTTCGCCATGGTTTTTGCTGCATTAGACCTGGACCTTGGATGAATAACCTCCCATTTTGGCGTCTATTTACCGAACACTAGACTTACACCTTTGGGTTTGTTTTCCTTTTTTCTAATTTCTCTTTGCAACATAGAAAGTGAAAGATTTTCCAATTGTGTGTGTGCAAAAGTTTTCCAAATAATAACGATATAATTTTTCTACATCCTGAATTATTCAAAATACGTGTAATATTAATATTGTTATCTAATTGTTTTTATGTTTTTTTTTTAGTTGTGTAGTATAGTCCATGATTGGAGAAGTGTAAATGACTTTTCAAGCTTGCAATACTACAATATATTTTGTTTCATATATATATATATATATATATATATATATATATATATATATATATATATATATATTTATATATATATATATATATATATATATATATATATATATATATATATATATATATATATATATATATATATATATATATATATATATATATATATATATATATATGCATGGTGAATATCTTTAGTTTTGTTGTACTAATTATTACACGGCACGTGTGCACCGTGAGTTTGAGCTAAAAATAGATTTGATGCTTTGCAGTCACCGTACTATAGCCTACTGTGCATCGTTCCTTGTGTAGATTATATTTTCCCCGACACATAGCATAGGGGACTATGGGAGGCGAGATATAGCAAACGCGCGCTCATTTGCGCAAGCATTTGCACGAGCAAATGCGCGAACCTCGCGCACTTGCTCGCGCATTTGCTCGCACACTTGCTGGGCAAATGCTCGAGCATTTGCGCGAGGTTCGCGCACTTGCTCGCGCATTTGCTCCAGCAAGTGTGCGAGCAAATGCGCGTGCGTTTGCTATATTCCGCTCCATAATCGTAAAAATTATACCCGGAAAAGAATGTGTATGTAAAAGAATTTGAGACGTGCACAAATGAAATATTTCTTGCATTTATTAGAAATATTATTACTAATCCTACATTCACACTTTGAGTTTGACTTGCCGCCATTCGTATCACAGATAAGACACCCCACGCGTTCTGGCGCGCAAGAAAAAAATACACCCGTTTCTATATATATTTACTTATTAATTACTAATACTTTAATAATATTTTAAAATAAATGCTATCTTAAAACATATTGAGACAGTTATTTAAATTGTATTCTACTTAGAAATTAAGTTTAAGGGCCACAAATATTACGTAAATATTTAACATCATTCAAACTAATGCGGATAAATACAAAATATCTAGGTCGGAGACCTAGAAAAAAAAAACATGTGTTCATTTTCAGTTTCTTTCCGTTGAGTTTTCAGCAAAACCCTTATAGCAACGGGCGTAGCGACCGCTCGAGCAAATGATCGTGCACTTCCTCGCGCATTTGCTCGAACACTTGCAGGAGCAAATGCGCGAGGTTCGCGCATTTGCTCGTGAACCTCGCGCATTTGCTCCTGCATGTGCTTGCGCAAATTCCCGCGCGTTTGCTATATCTCGCCTCCCATAGGGGAATAACTTCGTTCCTTCTTAGGTAAATTACCGTCCCCGAACACCTTGGCGTATGGGGGACTAACTTCGTTCCGCTTGGTAGGGTCGGAAAGTGTGCGTGTTTACATTGTAGGCAGCGCATCAGAGCCTCACCCGGTAAGGTCAGAGTTGCACATTGTTATCTTGACCTTGCAGGGTCAAGGGGCTTTTTAAAAAAATACTTTGATTGATTGATTGATTGATTGTTGCTTTAGGTCCAGCGGACTCTTCCGAGCCAAATCAGGACCGGACAACCCCCGATCCGCGTAAAAGATCTGCTGAAACAACCCTAGTGGGAAAATTGAATGCCCTCCACCGGCCAGTCACTTTACAATAAAGACATCCCACGCAGGGGACGGCTGAGGCTTTACCCCAACTACTCGAACCCCCGGTTACAAAAACAAAATAGAATACAAACATTATACATTATCAACAAAACATATACATATAAAATGCCTATATTGCTAAATAAGAACATCATAGGAAGCCCTAGTGACCATCCGGCAGAAAGCGTCCAACACTCCCAAGCTGATCCAACAGACCTCATACACAAATAAGGAGTCTTGGCCAGGAAGAGTTTTCAAGAAAAAAGGTAGGTCATTGATCTAGCGAAGAAGAAGATAGTATAGCAGAGTGATAGGACAGAGCAGGAATGGGAAAGTGTACATGAGGAAGAAAGCGACAGTGGGAATTTAAAGCACTAAATTTCCAGAAAGTGGGGATACTATTTATACTGAAACCCCCGGCACCCCAACGGGGATTTTTTAATACTTTGGCCTTCATCCTTTTAGTCGTTAGTGTTCAGCTTTTAACACACATACAGTCACACACAATCACACAATCGTACCTTCTTCATCACATGCGACCTACCCCAGCATGCAACAATCCCTCTTTTTTTTTAAAAAAAAGTGTTAAGGACCCCCCCCCCTCCTCCTTCCCCACCCCCGAAATGTCTGTTCACCGACACTAATTTTTTGGCCCGGCCCTAAACCTTTTTTGGGATCGTCTGGAAAAAAATTTTACCCCTCTCTCCCCCCCCCTCCCCCCCCCCCCCACAAAAAAAAAAAAAAAAAATATATATATATATATATATATATATATATATATATATATATATATATATATATATATATATATATATATATTACCGAAGGTGGAAAAGGTTTTTAAAAAATAATTTTAGACAAAAGCCGACCTGCTGATCCTATTTTTTGTCCTACGTCATCGTAAACAGACATTATTTTTTTATGGCCTAACATGCATGGTGGAGATAAAACAAGAACAAATGACGGTGGTTTCTCACAAGTATGGGCAGACAAGAGGTTTTTGGCCGGGCAGCTAGTACTGATTATAATTATCCTCACAAATGTATGCACCATTACCACCTCCAACCATTAAAAAAAAAACACAACGTACATGACCACTGATTAAGAGAACTGAAATTGCCAAGACCACCAACCTTTTACGTATTTCTCTTACACGTGGATGAAGGGTGACAAGCACATGTTTCATGTAAATTTGACGGCAATCGATAACTTCTACAGATTAGACAGGAGGGTGAGCGGCCGGCGGACGTGGCGAACTTATTTTTTCCAACCTAGTTCCAGTCATTCGCGGAAAAATGCAATTACCGAAGTCGAACGAAGCTCTCAGAGTCGAGCGAAGCTATCCGATGTTTTACGAACGAATGCTGGCGGGACTACATGAAACCACAGGTTGGGAAGTCTCGTCTTTCGTAGGCCTCAATTACATACTATACTACGTATGTATGTAGGAGGCCCACGAGTTTACAAAGAAAAAAGAAAAGACTTCAGAGCCTGTGGTGAAACATTCGTACATAAAAATAGCCGCTGTTGCTTCTAGATCTAATTTCTGTCCTCTATACCCAACGTGTCCGGGGACCAAGCAAAAGTAGCGAAAATTACGAAAGGGCCGATCCATCGGCCTCATGAGAGACCGGCTCTGGATGGCTGGCTAATAATAAATGCAGCCAATCAGATAATTTCTTTTACTTTTCCCTACTTCCGCCAGGTCGAATAGCGTCAGTTTCGAAGTTTTTAGATTGTTTACAGCGTTTTATTTGTCTTTTTCTCTTGTGTTTTGGAGTGCCAGCTGTGAGAAAATGTCGGAAAGTGAGAGTGCGAGTGACGCTGCTTTCAGTGAATCGGATTTTAGTGATGAAAGTGATGTTGTTTATGAAAAAGAAGAAGAAAGTTATGAGAGCAGTGAAGAGAATAGTGAAGAGGAGACCTGTGGAAGCAAGGAATCCATGGTTTAGAGTGCCTGAGAACGAACTTGAATTGATCGAGATGACCCATACCCCTTCTTCTTTTTTGCATGACATTGACTTTAAAGTGTTGTTGCTGTAAAGCATATTATTCTGTAAATAACTGGATAATACTACATGAGGTAAGTTATTATTCATATTATTTGTGTTCTGGGACTTCTTCTAATAATAAATAAATGTTACTTTACATTGCTTGTATTTTGTTTATGATGATAAAAGTGCATGCTGCCATGTCGTCGCGCAAAAATAACAAAACTAGTGACTTTTTCTAAACCCACCACAAAGTGTATAAAACACTAAATGGGAATGTAAAAATCTATGTAGTGCAAAGAAAACATATCCCCCTACTCAAAAATATGCATTTAGTGTGTATTTCAAAGACATTTCATCCAGAAAATCTTCCTGAAAATAGAAGAAAAAAAATTCTGATTTTTTTTTTATCATGAACTCATTTTCTAATAATTATATTCAAAAACACATGGCAGTGTTTTGACTTATTTCAGTCTTGACTGTATTCTTTATTTGCTTACCTTTCAACTGATATACAGTTTTCTATTTGTATTCTGTCTCTAACACTGACATTTTTGCTTTCAAAGATGGTAACCCACTCGCGACTAATTAATTCCCTTAATTAGTGCAGTGTTTTTAGCTAGTAATTATAAAAACGACCAGTGTCAAAAGGGTTACAAGTCAAGTCAAGTCTAGATCTAATTCTATTTCGATCTGCACAGCTTCAAGCTGTAAGTCAAGTCGAGATTCGCATTTTGAAGCAGTTATTATTATTATTATTATTATTTTATGATGATTAATATACTGACACAATTAGTAATAAAGAGTAAAAGTAATACATAACACATAATGCACACATACAACGATTTCACATCTATATCAACGATAAAACCATGACAAAACTTTAAAGCGCTATGGATACGTTGATTCTTTCAGCACAAGGCAAAGCAAGTTTATAATGGTCTCAAAAAACAGTGACATTTTTATTGCAAGCACCAAAGCAATTATTTATTTAACTAATATTATTCTTTTTAACTGATAGCGATACAGTAAATTTGTTATATGTATTTCAATTATATTTATTTTAATGAGAAACACGTATTAAATCTTTGGTAAATCAATAAGCAAAAAAATTAACCAGTAACACCATCTGAATATGTCGGGTTACACCCAACTTCAGCAAAAATAAACAAAACGTCACTGACCTTATTTACACCATTGAGCAGCACAGCAGCGCACTATTCTTTTTTTTTTTTAAGTAATAATAATAATAATAATAATAATAATAAATTAATAAATAAATTAATAATAATAATAATAATAATAATAATAATAATAATAATAATAATAATAATAATAATAATAATAATAATAACAAACAAACATAACAAAAAAATAAATTAAAGATTTAACTAAATAACTATATACTACTACTACTGCTACTACTACTACTACTACTACTACTACTACTACTACTACTACTACTACTACTACTACTACTACTACTAGCGAAGTTGTGGTCTTGATTTTGTGGTCCTGATTCGGCTCTTTGCAGTCCGCTGGACCCTGTAAGCAATGAATAACTAATTAGCTATTCTGATCTCGAGTTGTCTTGATTTTGTGGTCCTGATTCGGCTCTTTGCAGTCCGCTGGACCCTGTAATCAATGAATAACTAACTATTAATTTAACTCTGATCTCGAGTTATAAAAAACAAATTCGCTTAGCCTACTCGTCCTTCTCCGAAAATTTAAAGATTCGAATATTATAAAGTATAGGCCTAATTAATTAGAATAGATATAGTTTATACATTTATTTACGTATAAAACAAACAATACAGGTCTAAAAATTATATTCAGCTTGTGAGCTTCTTCGCTGCATGGAGATTGACTTATAATATATAATGTAGAATAAGCCTATGTATAGGCTACTGTATAACAGTGTCTACTTGGTTCTAGCAAAGAATATGTAGTATACCCATATTCTTTGGTTCTAGGCAGGAAATGGGGAATGCTATTATTAGCCTACTGCTGAAAACTAACAAAATGCAAATCAAGGAACGCAACTATTAAATATGGTCGATAATAATAATTATGCTCATATTAACAAAGTATACCGTTGCGAAATGCTAAATCTGTATAAATCGAACAGAATTAGAAGCAACAGCGATCATTTTTAATGTCAACTAGTCGTAGTCATGCAAGCATCATTTCGTAACACATCGGAGAGTTTCGTTCTACTTCGGTGATTGCCGTTTTGGGCGAATGACTGGAACACAGGCGCTTGTATCAGGACACGCGGGCGCCTATGCCTGTGACGCGTCTCCCTTTGTATTATAGATAACCAAAGGGAGACGCGTCACAGGCATAGGCGCTTGCGTTTCCTGATACAAGCGCCTGTGCAAAGGGAGACGCGTCACAGGCATAGGCGCTTGAGTTTCCTGATACAAGCGCCTGTGGACTGGAACTAGGTTGGAAAAAACAAGTTTGCCGAGTGCGAAAACAACTAGAGAAGCTGAGAAAAAATCTCGGCGTTTTCGTCGACTTGAATGAAATAAATTGGTGATGGTGATTTGCTGGGGGTGGTGATGATGGTGATTTGGTGGTGGTGCTTGTAATGATGCTGATGATGAGGAGGAGGTGATGAGGAGGAGGAGGACGGGTGGTTAAGAGTTGAAAGTTTGATGATGTTCGCAATAGTTCAAAGTCTTACGTCATTTGCAGATTATTTTGCGAGTCCCTTCCCGCCCACAGGCGCTTCCAATTTAGATGTGAGAGAAGCATAATTATATCGCTATTCTATGCGCTTCGCTCTGTTATATTATGTAATAAAGGGGCGCCTGTGTTCTCGCCTTATGCAGCCTCAATTTGTCTTCATTGATATCACTTTCCCATGGCCCATTGACGTGAGTGGGGCTGGCTAATTTGAGAAGGAAAATGTTTTTTTACAGTTGCATACAGGAAGTTTGTGTTGTCAAGATGCTGCATAAAAGGATCAGGGTATTAAGGATGTTTTGTTTATTTAGGCTTTTGTGGGTGTGTGGGTGTGTGTGTGTGCGCGTGGGTGTGTGTGTGTGGGTGTCACAATGCGTTTCCTCACATTACAAGATGATATAATGGGTAATCGTTGCTCAAAGCGACCGCTAAGCTTTGAAGTGTAGGCGTCTCTTCCTTTTTGTGTAAATATACAATTGTGTCTACTATACACACTTTAGCAGCGGTGCTATTTTTAGAATCAGCCTTGATGCTCACAATAAACACTTCTTTTTTTAAATTGTCGATTTACAGCAAAACCCGTATATTTGAAAATGTTTTTAAAAAATAATTTTTAAAAAGTGTGCTTACTTTTAAATATGAATTTGAAAAGGATTTGTGACGCTTAAATGTGTTATTTCGGGGTCCTTTAAGACAGCTTACTGTGAGCTTGTATAAACTTTGTCGATAGCAACATCATAAGACATAACATCCCTTTAATGCTAATTCGGCGACCTTATAATTATAGGTCGACTCAGTACAAAGCAGCGTTCCTGACACTCTGTGTAGGTAGCAGATGTTGACAGGAGCACACACGTGTAGACAACTTCCCTGTGGATTTAATGAACAATGGCGTTTTTTCTTGTGACGTAACTTAATTGTTTTCTCAGTTAATAATGCAGTATTACAACAAAGGTGAACCCCATGCATTAACGTGAGTCTGAAACTTTTTGTTTTAATGTTTCTGTTACGAATGAGAACGCACACGATAATTACGAACACTTTGTTGTGCGAAGCGTTCAATGGTAGTATTTGTGAACCTTTGATTTGGTTTGGTCTAAAATCACATACTGTACATGTGAAAAGACGTCAAAATAAATTATTGAATTACATTATTGATTACCTTTGATTTGGTTCTTATTAAGTTGATGCTAGAAAAGCTTTGCATAATGTTTGTTTGTTTTCGGCCATCGATATTGTTATAGCAAAATAATCAACACTTACACTAGAATATATAGTTTGAGCAGAGACAATGTTATTTTACACTATGGCATTGAAATCTTCCTTTGCTAGCCAAAATATATACAGGCGCTGTGTTGGTGGACTTCCTTATCAGGAAACGTTTGTAGCTCAGGCTGTCAGTTGTATAATACTTAAAACTAGTACCACGCTGTTTCTAACTGTGAGTGCAGCCTTCACGATGACTTTTTGCAAGGGAGCTAAGTCGTGTAGTTGGTCAGCGTACATCTGGAACAAATCATGACCTTTGTTTTTGTTACATTCACTTTAAGTTTCCAGAGCTGACAATAATCATACATTGAATCAAGGGCTGTCTGTAAAGCATCAGGCGATTCGGCAACAATAACAGTATCGTCTGCATATAATAAAATAAATAACTTGTACAAAATATCAATATCTATTTGACCTAATTGTGCCTCTTGTGATGCTAAATTCAAAGTTTCAAGTTTCAATCCAGAGTTACCAATAAAAGATTTTAAATCATTCAAATACACTGAGAACAACAACAAAGGTGATAGATTTTCTCCCTGACGGACCCCGGTAAAACAACCAAAATAATCAGAAACTTGGGAGTTACACTTTACACATGATTTTGCTTTACTGTACATATCTTGGGTAACAATTAACAACCTTCCTTTTACACCAGAGTTTAACAATTTCTGCCAAAGCATAGCTCGACTGACAAGATCAAAAGCCTTTTCATAATCAACAAAAACAGAATACAATCTTTTTTTTTAAACAGAAAAAAATCAATAATAGCTTGTAACGTAAAAATTTGGTCCATCGCGCTATGTCCTGATGTAAACCCTGCTTGCTCACTCCCTATTGTATGTCTTAAATTAAAAATGGTAGTCAACCTATTAGGTAAACTAGAAAAAAAATTGCTGAAACAATTCAAGATTGTAATAAATCTATAATTGTTTGGATCGCCGTCATCTGATCACCTTTGTTCTTGTAAAGCGGTTTAATTACACCTATTGTCCATTCTTCTGGAACCTTACCAGACACTAAAATTAAGTTAAAGAATTTAGTGAATAGAGGAAGAAGTCTAGTAGAAGCAGCCTTTAATAATTCATTAGTTAAACTATCTAATCCACATGCTTTATTATTATGTAGACCTTTAAGTACATATTTTACTTCCTCTTCGGTAAACCGGCCATTTAAGTAAGGGTCATTGTATTCAGGCTGATCATCTAACTCATTAGGAGGAGAGTGGTCAGGGCCATCATTATTAACATCAACTGGGTCACTAAGCTTTTGAAATTGTTGTAGGAAAACCTCGCAGGAGATTTTAGAAGTTACTTCTGCCTTTTCACTAGCACATCCGTTGATGATTTTCCAAATTACCTTAGGATCAGAACTCTTTAAATTACAGATTTTCTTTATAAATTTAGTCTTATATTTCTTGAAGGATAATCGAAGTTGTTTTTTGTATTCTCTACTAGCTTTTTTGTTGCTTTTTATAATAGTTTGACCTAAACCTTCTCGTTATTGTTTTAGCTTTGAACAATTCTATTCTTTTCTCACACTGTGCATGGAACCAAGGGAAATTCTCATTACTTCGATTTGTACTCTTATGTGTGGGCGTTGTCCTAAACAAACCTATTTCTGACGCAGGGTTTTTCATAATATTTCTTAACTGAGTACATATCAAGTCTATTGTGGCTTGAGGGGCCTCGTCTCCACTGGCAACTAATTCATTTAAACGTTTATGTAATGCATTGATTTCCTGCTCATAGTCATTCAATTTATCACAATATTTACTATGACTATCGTTAAACCACTTAGACCTAGAACAAAAACTACGGTTATTAATAGGAACATGATTTTCCCGATTATTATTACCAGAAGGCTGCATATTATAGTGAGCGTTACTTACATCGGCCTTCTTGAGTACGTTCAATGCAAGATCAATGGAAATCGGACAGTGGATATCAGAATACAGATAATTAAATTCGTGTACATGAAAATCGGCAACAATATCAAACAAAGATAAAGATACAATAACATAGTCAACCACGCTGCATTCTTTAGATGTAAAATTTCCAGTTACCCGGGTGCTCACGGCGACCGTTTACAATACAAACTTGCATTGTTTTACAAAAGTCAATTAAAGATAAACCAAGACTATTGGTCACATTATCATCAGAACAGCGATCAGGCAAAACAAAATTATTCTCATACGCTTCAAAGGTTTCATTTTCATTAGTTGTATCAGAATTCCAATCCCTCAAGTTTGCCGTTTTGGCATTAAAGTCGCCTAATAGACAAAAGGATTCTGCATTCAAATTAAGCATATCATTTTCTGTGCTGGTAAATGCATTTCCATCAAAATAGTCGGACCCTACCGGTGGAAAATAAACACAGCCAAATAAAATATCCCTACCTATCAACCTGTGATCTAGTTTAAAATATAACACATAATTACATAACTCGTGATCAACAAACTTATATTTACTTGCTAAAAGGGGATCAATACATGCCTTTCGGCTGGTCGTGTATTGCCCTAGCTTTGCTAGAAGGCTGCGGCTCATGAGTCAAACTTGAACAAGACCGTAGTGGCAGTACGGGATTGTCTGGGTGTATATCCCCCCCTCTCCCCCTCCCCCTGTAGCCTTGGTGCGCTTCCGTGCTGGATTTTTCGCTTGGACGCATCCCCTTGTTGGACTCCGTGGTGGGTGGGGAGCAGGGGGGGGGGGAGTGAATTACTAATTTAAAAACATGGCATCCACCAAAAAAAAAAAATTCCGACTTGACGATGACGGAACGGACACGGACAGTGATTTGGACATGAGACAAAAAGCTTGTGCATAGGGAGTGGATGGGGCCTGGCCTCGTATTTTGGTTGTGGAGGGGACGGATCCGGCTCAGCCACTGGGCAAGCCGTCCCCGTTTGCTATCCATAAAGTGTATTTCCCAAGTTTCTGATTATTTTGGTTGTTTTGCCGGGGTCCGTCAGGGAGAAAATCTATCACCTTTGTTGTTCTCAGTGTATTTGAATGTATGATTATTGTCAGCTCTGGAAACTTAAAGTTAATGTAACAAAAACAAAGGTTATAATTTTTTCCAGAGGTAAATTAAGAAATGTCCCAATTTTCATGTACAATGGTGAGCAAATTGAGGTTACGTACGATTTTCAATATCTGGGAATAAAAATCAATTACAATGGAAGCTTTAAGCCAGCTCAGAAATACCTATATAACCGAGCCACCTAGGCGATGTTTGCTTTACTCCGCAAAGTTAGAAAATTGGCTTTACCTGTACCTATTGACATGCAAATTGAACTCTTTGATAAAACTGTTGTACCTATTATTATTATTGTATGGTTCGGAAGTATGGTGTTCTCAGATGACTGACCTGGTAAACAAATTGCAACTACGTTTTTATAAGTTTATCTTAAAGCTTGGTAAAAAGTACACCGACATGTATGGTTTTAGGAGAAGTAGGTCAGTTCCCTATAGATATCTTAGCAAAATGCTGTATATTAAATTTTTGGTACAAGCTTGCTTTTGACAGAAATAGTACTAAATTATCTTGTGTGGTTTACAGGTTTCTGCTGAAGCTGTACGAACTAAACTTGTCCTATCCTATCCTGTCCCATAACCCGAAGGTCGTAGGGGCACCACAGATGATCGCTTAACCAGCATACTCCATCTTTCTCTGTCCTCAGCAGCCCTCATGGCTTCGCTCAGTGTCAAACCAGTCCATTCTCGAATGTTGTCCTCCCACCTCTTTTTCGGTCTCCCCCTTCTTCTACCTCCTTGCACTGTGCCTTGCAGAATGGTCTTTGCAAGGCCTGATGATCTGGTGACGTGGCCATACCATCGGAGTTTCCGTTTCTTCACCACTGTGAGCAGGTCATCGTGTTGTCCAATGGCTTGTGTGATGGTCTGTCGGACTTCAACGTTGGTGATGTGTTGGGTATAGGAAATGCACAGAAGTCTTCTGTAGCACCTCATCTCCATGCTTTGTATTCTTCGTTGGAGATCTGCTGTGAGGGTCCATGCTTCGCAAGCATATAGGAAGATGGAGATGACCAGAGAGCGCAGCAGTCTTACTTTGGAATGTAGACTGATGGTTCTGTCTTTCCAAATGGGCTTCAACCTTGTCAGGGCAGCAGTTGTTTGTGCAATCCTGGAGAGGACTTCCTGTCGAGACCCATTGTCTGACACAATGGCTCCTAAATATTTGAAGCTGTGCACTGTGTTGAGGGATTGGCCTTGTACTTTGCTTTGATGTCCGTGTTGATGCCATTGGTGTTGTTGGTCATCATTTTGGTCTTCTCCGCACTTATTTCCATTCCATAAGCTCTGGAGGTGGTGTCAAGCCTCTGTACAAGCTGTTCAAGTTCTTGTTCCTCTCCAGCCAATCCATCAATATCATCCGCAAAACGAAGATTGGAGATTGCTCTGCCCCCTATACTGACTGTGCCTTCGTGATCTGCAAGAGCATCTGACATGATGCGCTCTAGGAAGATGTTGAAGAGTGTTGGAGAGAGTAGGCATCCTTGACGCACACCGATTGTTGTTCTGAACCAGTTCCCGATGACGCTGTTATGGAGGACTGCACTGGTAGCCTTGTCATACAGGCTTTTGATGACTTCTATAATTTTAGGGCTGATGTTGTACACTTTCATGGTTGCCCATAGAGCTGCATGCCAGACTCGGTCAAATGCCTTCTTGAAGTCTATGAACA
Source organism: Oncomelania hupensis (assembly GCA_036898135.1). Taxonomy (NCBI): domain Eukaryota; kingdom Metazoa; phylum Mollusca; class Gastropoda; order Littorinimorpha; family Pomatiopsidae; genus Oncomelania; species Oncomelania hupensis. The sequence continues at coordinate 42,565,130 of CM072517.1, read as the reverse complement.
CATGATATAGATGTTGTTGGTGCTGTAGGTATTTCTCACAGATTATTCTGAGGTTGAAAATCTGTTCAGTGGTACTTCGCCCTGCCATGAATCCTGCTTGTTCTTCAGCTATGATTTGTTCAGCTTGTGGTTTCAACCTGTTGAGTATTATTTTCAGGAGGACCTTGCTGGGATGGCTGATGAGGCTGATGGTGCGGTAATTTTCACACTCCTGAAGGTTACCTTTTTTGGGAAGAGTGATGACAAGCGACTGGGCCCATGGTGTAGGCCATTCCCCACTCTGCCAGATCTTGTTGCAGATAATGGTGAGAGCATCAGTCATCGCTTCTCCTCCTGCTTGTAGCAGTTCCGCTGGTATGTTGTCCACTCCCGCTGACTTCCCTTTCTTCAGCGATTGCACTGCTGCCTCAACCAACTTCTTCCCGGAGAATTGGGAGGATTTCTTCTTCTCTGCTCTCGGGACATGCTAGAACTGATGGGTCTCCATTTGGTGTATGGTTGTAAAGGTCAGAGCAGTACTCTGTCCATCTGTCCAAGACTTCTTGTTCTTCTGTAAGGCAAATGCCAGACTTGCTTTGGATAGTGGAGACTTTGGGCTGTTTAACACTTGTCAGCCGCTTCACAGTCTGGTAGGCCTTCTTGCTGTTGTTCTTGTTCAGATTGTTCTCTATTTCCTGGCATTGATCTTCTATCCAGTTCTCCTTTGCTGTGCGCATGCCTTTTCGGATGTCATTGTTGATTTTTCGGTAGACATCAGCTCCCTGTGAGGTGTTCTTTTTCTTTTTTAACTCTCTTCGTTTATCACACAGATCCAAAAGTTCAGGTGTGATCCACGGCTTCTTCTTTGGTCGGTGCTTGCCAAGGATCTCTAAACTTGTACAAACATAATTATTTAGACTGTGTCAGGAATTCTCTGGAAAAACGAGGGTTAGGAAATGTTTGGTATGAGCAGTCTCAAAGCTCGAATTTTTCTGTCGAAGGGTTTAAAGAAAAGATAAAGAAAAGGCTGCAGGATCAACATGTGCAAAACTGGCACTCAGAAATTAACACAAATGATTTATATTATCATTATAGAATGTTTAAAGAAAATTTTGAATTTGAAGAATATTTGACAGTTTTGCCCGCCAGCCTAGCTGATGTTGTCATAAAATTTAGAACCTTAAACCATAGGCTACCAGTGCAATGGGGACGGTTTATTGGAATCCAGAGTGTAACAAGCAGACCAGTTTACCCCGCACTATTTGAGCTTTTGGTTGTTTAGCAGTAGTAAAACTTAGAAGGTTACTGTAGTCTATAGCAGACGATAAAGGTATAACTGATTTGTACACACACACTGCGAGCTGACGCGAGCCGTTTAGTGACACCATCGCGACCTACGATGGTGTTTCGAACTTTATAGCCACTTAGATTGTTTCATCCAATCGGGACACAGGTAGAGTGGTTAGAACCAGTTCTGGCTGATTCAGTCAAAGCCAGGTAGGAAGTCAGTCGAGTTTGAGACGCTAAGGAGTACACAGTACTCTCTGACAGACTCTCTCCTGAGAAGATTAGATAGCAGTGCTTGGTGAATTTTTGAATTCAATCAAGTAGCCACGGCCTGACATTGTCAAACAGGTAAATGAACATACTTCTGTTTCATCGTGATGTATTTATATTATTGTTGAAATTATGGTTGTGGAATTTGCTATTCATAGAATTGAATTGTTAGTCCGACTTTGCCTTACCACGTGGAGAAGCCGACCACGTGTCAAGCACGACCGGGTTTGACGCCATGTTGTATACCTGACGGAACCACTGTTGGTTTAACCTATATGTATGCTTGCAGACCAGTGGCTATACCAGTGAATGTTTATAATATTATTATTTTTTATGTGTATAGTTAGCCACGATTTATATTTATTTTTGTATAGGAAATTAGAGTGAAGATTCCAGTGGACCACGGATTTAGCAGAATGTTCGTCGCTTATGTATAGAGATGTGGAGCTATCACTGAGGGCTACTTTGGCTTTCAGTGAGACGCTATGCACAGACCTATTATTCAGGGTTGTGCAGAATTTTGTCTAATATGTTACAGACTAGCAGGCGGGATATCGTGAGCCCAACTCAGCAAAGAACAGAACCTAATCTACGATTCGAGTTGGCTGCCGAGGCATCTACAGCATTGAGCGCAGATAGCCCACCCGTCGAACACAAGCAACGACAACACAGCGTGTCGTAGAAGCTACCTCAACGCAGCGCTTCAACCACGAAACCACTCAGTTAAGTGTCCAGGAAACAGTGCACTAAAACTGTATCAAAAGGACCACAGTAGTCCACTCTTCATGAACGCTAGTAGCCAGTGCCTGATGAAGAAAAAGTAGCTGCCTAGATTATCAGCGATCGAACCATTCGCATTGACAATTGAACTTTTAAGTTAGATTCATACTTCGAAGATCGTGTATAGAGTAGAAGAAATAAATGTGTGATTTTGACTGTTATCAAGTGGCTGGACTACATATGATTCATTGCCGTGTGAAAGCTAGTGTGACAGTGATCTTTTACCATTTTTCTATCTATCTCTGTACCCCAGCCTTAACACAGACTGAGCTAAACAAATAAATGTATTAAAGTAATTCACCGGGTGACTCACTAGCGGTCCCCTTAGAATAATACGTGAGGGTTACAGCATTCCATTGTGCAGAGCCCAGCAACAATTAAAAAAAACTTCACACAGAGATGTGACAGAATCTGTAATAAATGTACTTTTAATGAGTTAGGAGATGAATTTCATTTTAGTTTTATATGTCCACATTTTGACGATGATAGAAAAGAGCTGCTTAAAAGGTTTTTCTATGTCCGACCCAATGCTATTAAATTTTCTAATTTATTTTCAACGAAAAATAAGACTATTCTGCTGAAACTGACTAGGTTTATGAAAATAATAATGGATTGCTTCAGAACGTAATATAATGATTTGTAATATTAATGATAGTAATAATAGGGATTTTTTTCAATAATGACAATATAAATACTCAATACCAGTGTGTAACCCCCCCCCCCCCCCCTTCTCCCCTTCTTTATCACCCAATCTTGCGAGAGAGTGCGTGCGATTTGTGATCAGATTGTGTGGACATAAGTTTTATGTAGTATGCTTGTGTTGTGTGATAATAATGAATGTGTATTTTGTAAATGTTTATTATGTCTCTTAGAACGCGAGTGTGAAAAATTAACTTTTATTTTTGTAATATATGTACATATGTATTTTATATTGTATTTTATTATTTTTATGGTTATTCTACATGTATGTTTATTTTTATTCATTTTCGTTGTATCCACGTGCCCAAAGGGGTTTTATGGAATAAAGCGCTTTTGACTTGACTTGACTTGACTTGCTTGACTGACGCGGGCCACGCCAGCCTCCCGTCTAGGAGAAGTCCAGGCCAAAAAGATGTGTTAGCGTGAGGGACCGCAGTCCCTCAGTGACCTCAACCTCCAGGATCCCATTCTCCCCCGACACGTGTTGCCCTGCACGGCAAACGCAGGAGGCCAAGAGAAGGCCACAGAGAAAAAGAAGGGTAGACAAAGAAGGCATGATGGGGAAAAGGAAGACAAAAAAAAAAGTCCGGTAAGGCAGAAGAAAGGAAGTCAAAACTGCACAGTATATTGGGAGAGTTTAAGGGTGAAAAGAATATAGGTGAAAGGACCAATAAGACAGAAACAAGACCAAAGATAAGAAAAATGGGAAGGCAACTTTGTCACCCAGCCAGAAAGAGGCTGGGGTCCACCCCCGGCATGCGGAGCCGAGCCCGTGGGGGTTTTGTGCTAACAAAGCCCAGTCACAACACCAACAGGAAAACGTACACTTCAAAACGCGTATTGTTCGGCCACGCGTGTGATTGGTAAATTTGAGTGACTTGCCATGTTGTGTCATTATGCAGATTGGGGGCGTGAACAAAAGCAGCCTTTCTGTAGCTGACGGTATAAAAAATCAAGGCAAATAGGTCCAGGAATTACCGTTCCATATATGCGGGTACGTGAATCTACACAACAACCAATATAGCCATCGTTTGTGGCAAGCAGAAATCTGGTCCCCGGGCGAAATGAAGGAACAACCAAACATGCGTTTCATTCTTCTTTGTCTGTTTGTCGGCTTGGTGATTGCCAGTGACAGTAATGACAGTAAGTGATTTTATTTTCCGTCTGTTTGTTTCTTTGCCGACTTGGTGGTTGTCAGTAAGTACTTTTATTTTCCGTCTGTTTCTCTCTCTTAGTTAACGAAGGAAAAAAAGCTGTATTTAATTTATGCCGCTTATTTCAAAAGATGAAAGAAATGACCAAGGACACATTCTTTAAAATATTTGATGCTAAAGTTCAATCGATATTATTATATTCATAAGAGATTTGGGGTACTCATAGATTAGATACGTTAGAGAAAGTCCATCTTATGGCTTGTAAACATTATCTAGGTGTTCCAGCTCGCACTCCAAACAAAATGGTTTACAGCGAACTTGGTCGATTTCCATTATACATTAACTCCTGTGTCCGTAGCCTTAGATATTGGCTTTGTTAGAAATGGGTCAAGACAGATTTCCAACGCAAGCTTATGAAATGCTAGTTAATTTGAACACAAATGGTAAACAGACATAGGCTTCGGATATTCGTAACATTTTGTCAACTAGTGGGTTTTATTTCGTATGGTTGCAACAGGGGGTTGGTAACGATAATGCCTTTCTCAGAATGTTTAAGGAAAGATTACAAGATATGTTTAGACCAGAATGGGAAGCATTAATCAATGAGAAAGACAGATATGCTTTGTTTCATTCATTTAAAACAGAATGTAACCAAGAGTCGTACATTATAGATATATTGATATTTATTGTTTTCGCGTAGCCGTAACACAGTTTAGATTTGGAGTTTTACCGAATAATAACAATATGCACAGGTATAGTGAAAATGTATTAAATAAAATATGTGATTACTGTAAGAGTCAACTGGAAGATGAATATCATTTTGTTTTTGTTTGTCCATTGTACAACGATCTGGGCAGCAGATTCATAAATAACCTCATATCTGTTACGCATTTGCTTGTAAATTATGACACTGACAGATATCGTTCGCTTAGAAATACATCCATTATGCTGTAGGAAGAAGGAATAAACTTGTCGACCCATCATTGATTTCATGAACCTCTATTATGTAACGAATGCTCTCTCTCTCTCTCTCTCTCTCTCTCTCTCTCTCTCTCTCTCTCTCTCTCTCTCTCTCTCTCTCTCTCTCTCTCTTTTTTTTAAATCAAGACAACGAGGCTTGATTTTGTGGCATCAAACATGTCTACCACGAGATTTATGAACCCTTCGACTTGCGAATTTCTCCTACTGGCAGGTGATATTGAGGAGAATTCAGGGCCTCAGGATCAGAACACAACAACGACTTGATCATAAATCTCGGTGCCACGTTATCAGCGAAGATCGACGGAGTGTCGCGTGAGGTGGCTTCCATGTCTCAGAATCTGATATCCCTGTCAGCACAGATGAGCGTCCTGAGGAGCGAGCTACAACAGAACAAATCTGACATTGCAGCCATGATGAACAGAAATAAAGTGCTGGAGGACAACGTGGAGGAACTCAAAGAAAAGCTGGAGAATCACGAAATCATGACGAAATATAACAACATTATTTTCTACGGCGTCAAAGAAGCTAGCACGAAGGAAACAGAAGATGTCTGTGTACGAACAGTAGTAAAGATTCTGAATGACCATGACTCAACGAAAACATGGCTGGCTGGCGATATTTCATGCTCCTACAGGCTCGGCAAGAAAGACAACATAGAAACACACCCAAGGACCTTGACAGCGAAAATTATACGGTACAGAGACAAGCAATACTTAATAGCTAGTAAAGTGATGAGGAGCAGATTGGGCAAAGTGGGCATTCGCATGGACGACGACCTGACTAAGAAGCAAAGAACCAAACTGAGTGCGCTGCGGAAGGACGGCTATTTGGCGTACTACCGGAGACCAAGATTAATTCAGAAGATGTTGCAGAGAAATGTATCTGCGCGCCAATAAAGTAACACAGATCACAACGGCAGGGGTGAAGGGGGCTCCGAGCCTATATCACCAGTATCTCAACCACTGACGACTGATAAAGACTGGATACCGTCATCGCAGACACTCGACGCAGAAGCAGACAGTGTCGAACAGGCGGCGGAATGGACCGGTGAAAGCGTGAAAGACTCCTCAGGACGTCGCTCGACTCCGGGGTCTGCTGGACGTGGACGTGGCGGGCAGCGCTCTCCTAGAGGCGACAGAAGCGAAAGCGAAAGGAATAGTCTACTTGTGGTGACGAAAACGACAATGTGGTTCTTCGCGGCCTTGGCCGTGGATCTCCTGTGCGGGCTATTAAAAGTCAAATCGACAAGGATGGGGTTGACAACACTCTGCTTCCGGCGATAGAAACATCTGCTTGTCGTCCAAGGACAAGACTTCAGTCTCGTGATGTTCGGCCCTCAGGAACAACGGCAGGCAGCAGCCTGTTCCAGGGAAGAATCGACGATATGCTACGTGGTCAGCAATGAAGGTTTGCAGTCTCCACCCCTAGTAATGCAGGCAGTAATGATAGTTCGAGTAGTGGGGACGTCAACCACAAATCCTTTAACTTCATTTGACCTGGAATGTAAAGTTGTCAAACGTAATACACGGCGGCATTGGAGGCAGTTTCGTCGCACCAGTTGCGAAGAGGCTAGGGGACGTAGTAGACTGTTGTATGTGGATTCTCAATTTAGTGTCAAAGGCAAAAGACTCGAAGCTATTTTGGAGTGAAGTCAAGTCTATTTGCCAGTCTACCAGAAGCAATCCTGACATAAGTTCTGATACCTGGTTCAATCATTTTAAATATGTATTTAATAAGGGTGCTGATCAGGCAGAAGTTTTACCTCCGACACTTCAAATATATGAGGAACCAGCAAGTATTCAATTTCTGGATAGGCCCTTTACTTTGCAGGAAGTGCTGTCAACAATACAGCATTTGAACATGAAAAAATCACCTGGGCTTCACGGCATTCTAACGGGAATGCTAAAGGGCACAGTCACTCAGAGCCTTCCATTTTTAGTCGAACTTTTTAAACACGTTTTGACTCGGGTGTTTACCCAAAAGCATGGACAGGAGCAGTTGTAGTCCCTATACACAAAGCTGGTAGTACAGAAAGCCCAGATAACTACCGCGGAGTGTCTTTGCTGAGCATTCTAGGTAAGGTCTTTGCACAGATTTTGAACAGGCGTCTACATTAAGTGGGCAGAAGAGAACAGTAACATACACGAAGTACAGAGCGGTTTTAGGGCAGGATATTCAACAGTGGACAACCTATACGTACTTTTTTTATATCGTTAAGAAATGTTTACTTAAAAGGTCTGGCAAAGTAAATGTGTGCTTTGTCGACTTCCGAAAAGCATTTGATTGTGTGAGCCGTGCTGTTTTGTGGAACACTCTTATGAAGGCTGGGGTGGGTGGTAAAATGCTGAAGGTCTTGCAAAGTATGTTCAGAAGTGTCCGGTCTTTTGTTCGCTGTCCAGATACTCTTACAGATTTTTTCGAGTGTGTGTCTTTTTGGGGTCAGACAGGGTTGTGTGCTTTCTCCCACCCTGTTTTCATTTTTAGTGAATGAACTTGCTCTGGAAATAGCAAATAAAGAGCTGCATGGAATACAACTGTCCCCAGATATAATTCAAATTCTGATCTTGTTGTTTGCAGGCGACGTAGTATTGACATCGTACTCTGTAGTTGGACTTCAAAGCCAAATCAATATTTTAAAACAATTTGCTGAACAGTTTTGCATGGAAGTGAATTTGGATAAGACTAAAGTAATTGTTTTTAGGAAAGGTGGATTTTTGGCTAACATAGAAAAATGATCATACGGTAACCTACCAATAGAAGTTGTGAATAGTTACAAATATCTAGGCCTACACTTCACGACAAAACTTTCAATTACATTGGCCGTAGGCGAGTTAGCTTCCAAGGCCAAAGTAAGAACTATTCACATTTTAAGATGTCTTTTCAATTCAATTCAATTCAACAAATCTTTATTACCTCTTACAAGGAATTATGACAGGCACTTGATCACTAAAATAAAACAAATAAAAATGAAAATAAAAATAAAAATGCATGTAAAAAATTAAACATAGTATAAAGTAATATTTGTTTAGAATCTTTACAACATGTAGGATACGATTATATATGGACAAACAAATACACACCCACACTATTAATTTATGTAGTAAATTATGTCATAAAATGTAAAACAAATTCTCACAGAAGAGGCTGTTTCCATCCAATCACAAATTCAGCCAGGGTACAGTTATCACAGAGAGCCATTACAAAAAAAGGTTTACGAGCAAGATATCACAGTCCAATACAATAATGAAATTAAAGTTAAACTGTACTAACAACCAACACATTTAATATTTATTTTAAAAACGATACCTACGTCTATATACATATCTAACCTAATTTCGGGTTCCCACTCTTCCTCCCTCTCCTCCTTCCGCTTCATCAAACCACACATGCACAACCGCACGCACCCTTACACACTGTAGAGCCGATTACAACAAGCAAGAGGAAGAGGCTTGGGGATAAACGTAGAGATATATTTTTTAAGATTTTTGATGCTCGTTTTACCAGTGTTCATGTACAGAGCAGAAATTTGGGAACTTCAACAATTTCATAGTTTGGAAAAGGTCCACCTTTTTGCTTGCAAGAGAGTTTTGCATGTCGGTCAACAGACGCCGAAAAAAATTATTTTTGGAGTTCTGTGAAGATATCCTTTGTATATTACTTCAGCGATTAGGTGTGCGAAATATTGGATAAAGCTAATGGGGTTACCCCAGGAAAGACTTCCAAAGAAGGCATATATTATGTTAGGCCAAATGCGTGATGCAGGCAATAAAACTTGGATGTATCACCTTAAGAACCTCATGTTTCATATTGGATTCGCAGACGCTTGGACTCAACAGAGTGTTGGAGATATTCCTGCCTTTATTAATTTATTTCGTCAAAGGTTAATTGACCGTTTCAAACAGTATTGGAGTGTTGCCTTAACAACAAGCGACAGATTTGACTTTTATGCATCATTTAAAAGTTTTTTTAACTGAATCTTATTTTGATTATCCCCAATTAAGATGTTTCAGAGACGCCTACACTCAATTCCGTTTTGGTATCTCACCCATTAACACTCATAGGAAGCGTTACAGGACAGAGGCGCCTTATTTGAATGTAATGCCTATGATGAACTCAGAGACGATGTCCAGATACTGAAAACGCTGATCCAAGAAGACAATCATGATGCATCAGTGATGATGTCGGCGGGCGATGAATTATCCATAATTGAATTGTCTCATTATTTGTATAAAGTTTACAGAAGAAGGAACGAAAGAGGATTGAATGTTGATTAAAAATAGTGTGAATGCTTGCATGTTAATCAGCTTTACATAACATTCTTCTTATTCTGAACAACCAAGGTTTTGATTACATTATGTTTGCTATTTTGTATTTTCTACGTCATTATTCTATAAAGAATAAAGAATGAAGAATGTGTGAAATGAACATATAAGCAAAGTGATCCGGCCTAACGCCAGGTCTTTTCGTCTGTAAAGGGTCATTGGGATCGTTTTTAACTGACAATCCATACGCATATCGCGATAAATACAATGTAGATATACTATGTTCCTTTAAAGAAGAGGAAGAAGATAAGAGAGCACAGTTTGCGTTCGCGTTACAGTTTGTTAATGTTGCACACATACGTAGGACCTTTAAAATCGATATGACTTCTAGTTGGTGAAACACTTGCTAAGAAAAGAAAATGATAAGATGATGTTAAACAACCAACCATAGAGATTGGAAGACTGTGAGTGTGATCAATCGAAGATTCGAGATCTAAGTTAATTAGCAACTTTCTTGTTCCAGTTGATCTTTTTGCTCTTAGCGATATTGCGTATGTATTTGTAAAATATTGTGAGACCTGATATTTCGATGCATCCCCTCCCAACTTTCCCAATTTGAAATGAACCTGTTGTTTATTCAATCAAATGTCAAAGTCAAAGTCGCTCTCTCTCTCTCTTACTCTCTCTCTCTCTTACTCTCTCTCTCTCTTACTCTCTCTCTCTCTCTCTCTCTCTCTCTTAAATGAAATCTATAAATGTATTATGTAGTATTTGTAGTGAGAGTTGGAGAAAGAGTAGGTGTGTGTGTATGTGTGTGTGTGCGTGTGTGACAGCACGCGATGGAACTCTGCACCCGTTATAGTCCAGCACTTGTTTTTTTCAGTGTCTTTATTAAGTTACAGATCAACAAACTAACAAATGAGTCATCGTCATTATAGCCGGGCATGCAGGTAAAGATGTTGATCAACTTTGACTTGATGACTGATTAAATTTTGCACCTTCACCCGCTTGTGTTTAAATTGCATGGATTGCACTTAGATACTGTGAGTTAAACAAATACCGTCATAACACGTACACAGTCATGATTCATTACGTAATTATTAGGCCAATCTTTTCCGTAAACTTGATTTTTATAGTACTTTTATAATTATATACTATAATTGTATTATTTTGTAGACCGGTGACCCACTAGCAATATAAGGTACGAAGTCCACGTCATTGCAAGCAATTTTTTTAAAATTGAAAATGTTAATTAATTGTTTTTTTAAATGTCATTTATGTTATGTTATCCAATCCTATCCTATCCTATCCCGTAACTCGAAGGTCGTTGGGGCACCACAGATGACCGTTTAACCAGCGTACTCCATCTTTTTCTGTTCTCAGCAACCCTCATAGCTTCGCTCATTGTTAAGCCAGTCCATTCTCGAATGTCGTCCTACCACCTCCTTTTCTGTCTCCCTCTTCTTCTGCCGCCTTGCACCGTGCCTTGCAGGATAGTCTTTGCAAGACCTGATGAACTGGTGACGTGGACATACCATCGGAGTTTCCATGTTTTCACCACTGTGAGCATGTCATCGTGTTTTCCAATGGCTTGTGTGATGGGTCTGTCGGACTTGGTTGTTGGTGATGTGCTGGGTATAGGAAATGCCCAGATGTCTTCTGTAGCACCTCATCTCCAAGCTTTCTATTCTTCGTTGTAGGTCTGCTGTGAGGATCCATGTTTCGCAAGCGTGTAGGAAGATGGAGATGACAAGGAAGCGCAGCAGCTTTACAATGGAATGTAGACTGATGGTCATATCTTTCCAAATGGGCTTCAACCTTGCCAGGGTCGCAGTTGTTTCTGCAATCCTGGAGAGGACATCCTGGCGAGACCCATTGTCTGATACATTGGCTCTCAAATATTTGAAGCTATGCACTGTTTTGTGGGATTGGCCTTGGACTTTGGTGTTCGTGTTGATGCTATTAGTGTTATTGGTCTTTATTTTTGGTCTTCTCTGCACTTATTTCCATTCCAAAGGCTCTGGAGGTGGTGTCAAGCCTTTGTATCAGCAGTTCAAGTTCTTGGTCGTCTCCAGCCAATCCATCATTGTCATCCGCAAAACGGAGGTTGGAGATGGCGCTACCCCCTATGCTATATGTGCCTTCGTGATCTGCAAGGGCATCTGACATGATGCGCTCTTGGAAGATGTTGAAGAGTGTTGGAGAGAGTAGGCATCCTTGGCGCACACCGTTTGTTATTCTGTACCAGTTTCCGATGGCGCTGTTGTGGAGGACTCCACTGGTAGCCTTGTCATACGGGCTTTTGATGACTTCAATAATTTTAGGGCTGATGTTGTACACTCATGGTTGCTCACAGAGCTTTCCTGAAGTCTACAGACACTTGATAGAGATGTTGTTGGTGCTGTAGGTATTTATCGCAGATTATTCTGAGGTTCAAAAATTTGTTCAGTGGTACTTCGCCCTGCCCTGAATCCTGCTTGTTCTTCAGCTATGATTTGTTCAGCTTGGGGTTTCAACCTGTTGTGTATTATTAAGAAAAAAAATAATAAGATGATGTTAAGCAACCAACCATAGAGATTGGAAGACCGTGCGTGTGATCAATCGAAGATTCGAGATCTAAGTTAATTAGCAACTTTCTTGTTCCAGTTGATCGTTTTGCTCTTAGCGATATTGCGTATGTAGGCCTATTTGTAAAATATTGTGAGACCTGATATTTCGATGCATCCCCTCCCCACTTTCCCAATTTGAAATGAACCTGTTGTTTATTCAATAAAATGTCTCTCTCTCTCTCTCTCTCTCTCTCTCTCTCTCTCTCTTAAATGAAATCTATAAATGTATTATGTGGGTGTGTGTATTTGTAGTGAGAGTTGGAGAAGAGTAGGTGTGTGTGTGTGTGCGTTTGTGTGTGCGTGTGTGTGCAGATAATAATTACATTACATTACATTACAAGGTTATTGCTTTATCTTCAAATATTATAAAATGGTTCAAATCTTAAATTACAAGCCTGCCACTCTTAAATTTTCAAACAAACTTTCACACGCAACCTTTTGAAAAATCTTTTTTTAAATCTGATGCATTAAAAATACGTTTTCTTTCTTCAATCAAATCGCTAAAATCAGTCTTACCAATAAAATCCAACAAACAACACAAAACAAGACGACATCATTTATATGCGCTAAAACAAACCAACATCATGTAAAAATTGAAACAGGTGTTGACCATTGCATACTTTAAAAATCTTTTTGAAAGGTATTGAACCAAAATATTTTTCTCCTTCATCAGTCAGTCAGCACATTCAGACATGAAATGGCGAACGGAAAAGGATTTATCACATGCAAAGCACCATGGTGGTTCTTCTCCTTTTAAAAGGAAACTATGGGTGACATAAATATGCCCAATATGAAGGCGAGACAAAACTGTTTCTTTTTTGCGAGTGGATGCAAAGTTAGGCAAAGAAGCTGACAAATGGGGAAGAATTTGAACTAATTTGTTATTGATATGGTTAGACCAGTCAGTCTGCCACAGCCGTTTACAATAAGATCCAGTCATACAACGCAGGTCAGAGTAAGCAACAAACTGGAAAATCTCTGAAGGGAAATCAAGATGCATAGCTTCTTTAGCCGCTTTGTCCACTGCAATATTTGCCGCGGATGCCCATGTGACCATGTACCCACATAAAAACTATCTTTATACCCTCAAAAACAAGTTGTGTGTGGAGGTCATGGATCTCTGCCAGAAAAGGGTGCGATATCTTTCTCGTGGAAAGAGCCTGAAACGCTGACAGTGGATCAGACATGGTTAAAAATGAGGTTCTTTTGGATTGATAAACATGTTTCAGAGCTAGATGGATTGCCTTGAGCTCAGCTGTATAAAGAGAACAAAAATCAGGTAGACGCTGTTGCAAAGGCTGCTCTAGGTGTCTCCCAGACACCAACACAGCAGCAACTGAGTCTTCTTTCTTTGACCCGTCTGTAAAACGTTTTTCCTATCCTGGGTACAAAGCACACTGTTCTAAATAAAGTTGGTAAGACAGTTTCAGATGTATTGTTTTTGAGGAAAGCGGACAATTGCCAGTTAATGTTTGGGTTACTTAATTTCCATGGAGGAGCTGCAGTCCGAAGCTCATCATCGTTGACGGAAGCAACTTGGTTGCCTGCTTTATTCAAATGAGCCTGCATTCTGATACCAAACGGAGGGATTGCGTTCGGTTTGGCCTCAAATTTCTGCAAAAAATGTGGGTTGAGAACACAGTCATAAGCGGGATGCATAGGATCAGTTTTTTTTATTTTAAATAGTAATTCAGTAAAAATTTTAAACGTCTCAGTTTCAGTGGAGTTTCGTTAGCTTTACAAGGGGAGGTGCGAAACGCATTCAAAGCAATGCGTAATACCTGATGAGCAATTGGTTCTAACATTTTAAGATAAGACTTTCTAACAGAACCGTAAACAATGCAACCATAGTCTAACTTGGATCTAATTAAAGAACGGTATAACATCAATAACGTTTTCTTCTCAGCCCCCCAGTCTGTACCACTGATAACCTTGAGCAAATTGCAGGCCTGTTGAAATTTAGTTTTAAAATCTTTCAGATAAGGGAGGAAGGTTAACCTTTGATCAAAAATTACACCCACAAATGTGATTTTTTGGACCATCTTTATTAGAGTTTTATTGATTGTGATATTAGGATCTTGAATGATTCCTTGGTGCTTGGAATAGTGAATGATTATATTCGTTTTTTTCCTGCGAAACTTTGAAACCATTTCTTAATACCCAGTCTTCAACGGCATTGACGCATAACTGTAGCTGACGTTCTGCAGATGCCAATGTTTTACCCTTGGCTATCCTATCCTATCCTATCCTGTCCCGTAACCCTGAGGTCGTACGGGCACCACAGATGACCGTTTAACCAGCATACTCCATCTTTTTCTGTCCTCAGCAGCCCTGATGGCTTCGCTCAGTGTCAAACCAGTCCATTCTCGAATGTTGTCCTCCCACCTCTTTTTCGGTCTCTCTCTTCTTCTACCTCCTTGCACTGTGCCTTGCAGAATAGTCTTTGCAAGGCCTGATGATCTGGTGATGTCTGATACAATGGCTCCTAAATATTTGAAGCTATGCACTGTGTTGAGTGATTGGCCTTGGACTTTGATATCCGTGTTGATGCCATTGGTGTTGTTGGTCATCATTTTGGTCTTCTCTGCACTTATTTCCATTCCATAAGCGCTGGAGGTGGTGTCAATCCTCTGAACCAGCTGTTCAAGTTCTTGTTCCTCTCCAGCCAATCCATCATTGTCATCCGCAAAACGAAGATTGGAGATTGCTCTACCCCCTACGCTGACTGTGCCTTCATGATCTGCAAGAGCATCTGACATGATGCGCTCTAGGAAGATGTTGAAGAGCGTTGGAGAGGGTAGGCATCCTTGACGCACACCGATTGTTGTTCTGAACCAGTTTCCGATGGCGCTGTTGTGGACGACTGCACTGGTAGCCTTGTTATACAGGCTTTTGATGACTTCAATAATTTTAGGGCTGATGTTGTACACTTTCATTGTTGCCCATAGAGCTGCATGCCAGACTCAGTCAAACGCTTTCCTTTTTAATGTTCATGTGTAGACCCTTGGCCACTAATGCAAAATCATCAACAAAGAATTGTCAATTCCACGTTTCACTGAACGAACAATATTATTTATTTTAATATTAAACAGCAAGAGAGACAAGATTTCCAAAATACAAATTCGAGTTTCTTTCCGTTTTCTAATAGCGATTTCCCAGCCTTTACACCACTTCTTTGAGTGATGGATGTGTATATGGTGTGTGTGAGGGTGGATGAAACAAGTGATGTTGGTATAGATCGCCGCGCTTTGAGCCTGATTGATTTATGGAAAGGCGCGTATACCTGTATTATTATTATTATTATTATTATTATTATTATTATTATTATTATTATTATTATTATTATTATTATGGGCGGGCCTGTTTAGTACTTTTATTTTTGAGTTTGCGGATCACTTTCCAAACCTTCGACATTTTTGCTTTCGAATTTATTGTGGAGCAGAAACCTCTCCACGATTCTCTTCTTTTACATTTGAAGAGCTGTCGACATTTTCTGTTGGACCGACCACAGGTCGTGAGAGTCAATAAAGCCACATCATGCTCTCGAGTCCTAAATACTGGGGCTCCGCAAGGTTGTGTTTTGTCACCGCTTTTATTTACCCTTTTCACAAACGATTGTGGGTCGTCAGATCCGTCGGTGCTAGTGGTCAAGTTCTCTGACGACACTACAATCGAGGGTCTCGTTTCGGGTGAAGATGAAAGTGCATATCGCGAGGAGGTCGGGCGGCTGGTTGGCTGGTGCTCCGATAACAATCTTGAGCTCAATGTATCTAAAACAAAAGAAATGGTCATCGACTTCCGCAGGAATAAAAGCACAATCTCACCTCTTATGATTAACAGTGAATGCGTAGAACAGGTTGATTCATTTAAATTTCTTGGAACGGTCATTTCCAGCAACCTGTCTTGGGACAATAACAGCATGTCCATTATCAAGAAGTGTCAGCAGCGCCTCCACTTCTTGAGACAGCGCAATAGGCTCGGACTTAACCAGACTATATTCGCGCATTTCTGTCGCGCGTGATTGAGAGTATCCTGTGCTTCAGTATCACAGTCTGGTTTGGAGGCGCCACCTCGGGCGAGAAGTTTCAACTCGAAAGAATTGTGAAACGCGCGGCAAAAATCATAGGTTGCGATTTATTATCTCTCGCGTCCTTATACAGCACGCGTTTGGCAAGAAGGGCCAGCAACATTACTGGCGACCCATCCCATCCAGCCAACTATCTGTTCGAGCTCCTCCTGTCAGGCAAACGCTTCAGAGCACTAAAAGTTAGAACTAGCCGGTTTAGACGCAGCTTCTTCCCCGAGGCTGCCCTCTCAGTACCAGTGTCCTCAGTTATCCACATAGCATGAGCTAGGTGTTATACTTAAACGCCAATTTATTAGTTGCGATAATGTGTTAGTGGTGCAATTCTGATTATTTAATGTATTTTATTTTATTACATGTTGTTTTTTTTTAATTTAGATACCCATGTGGGTATGCGTGAGTATGCGTGTGCGTGTGGGGGTTGCGAGTGGGCGTGTGCCTGTGCTTTACTCCTTAAAATAACTTCCTCTATTAGAGTATTTTAATGTTTTAATGTCCAGTGGAAGGTTGTTTGTTGTTGTAGAGGGACTGAATGTTTTACCGCATCACCAAAACAAAATCCTATGTATTTTGAATTCATTGGGTAATAAAGTGTCTTGACTTGACTTGACTTGACTTGACATTGGGCTCGCAAACCTTGGTGGTTCTGTTTATTTTCAGAGCTTGGATGTCAATACATAATTTTTAAAGCTTTTTTACGGGCTTGCTGACGTTTTTTACATTCATCATCTGTAAATAATAATAATAATAATAATAATAATAATAATAATAATAATAATAATAATAATAATAATAATAATAATAATGGATGCTATATACGCGCCTTTCCCCAAATCAATCAGCTTCAAAGCTGTTAAAGATGTTAGAATATTGTTGGATGTATAATGTGTAACTGTTGTAGAAATGTAGGTTTAGTAGTTGTTATCTTGTGATTTTATGTACTACCTTTATTTTTTTAATTGCTGAGATGTAATAGGTTGTATGACTTCTGCATTGTGGGTAAGAACGATTTGTTGACTTGACTCTCTCTCTCTCTTTCTCTCTCACACTCTCTCTCTCTCTCATATGTTATAACAAAACTTTTAATATGATGATAGGTAAACCGGTAGATTATATAATAATAATAATAATAATAATAATAATAATAATAATAATAATAATAATAATAATAATAATAATAATAATAATAATAATAATGTTCGTCATTTGTAAGGCGCCTTAGCCTAAGGATCAAGGCGCGCAAGGGGTTGGGGGAATGGGAAGACAAAACAGACAAAACTGGACAAACGATACATAATAATTATACATATGTACAAAATACAGTTAAACTATGAAAAACACAAGTACGCACACCTGCTTACACTATAAATAAACTATTAAGAGTTTTGAGACACTGTTCATAATAGCATACTCCGACATTCTTCAAATCCTCTCACAAAAAAGAAGAAAGGAGAATTAGTAATAATTAGGTGGGGTTTTTTTTTTTTTGAATGGTTCATTCCTTTTAAAATGTTACTTAAAAAGATTATATTTGATTTGTGCCAGAGGAATTAGACAATTGCAGTAAGTGATGGTGAAGTTCTTAGTGTTAATAAGCCTACTTATAATACTGAAGATCCGGATGTGTTGATATAGATGAATTGCTAAGTTCCGTTGTCAATCCACTTGTTTCCTTTTCTCACTCATTTCTAACTTGCGTGTGTGTGTGTGTGTGTGTGTGTGTGTGTGTGTGTGTGTGTGTTTATGTGTGCTCCTCATTTATTGTCCATTATTTCCCCCAAGTGATTTAGAAATTATCATAAATAATCTGAGTTCTTACTATTATATACAGCCTTCTTATTTAAAATGTTGTGGAGAAGGAGGTACGATTTTCCCTTTAATTGTATTTAGATACACTTAGTTCTGTTGATTTAAATTCTCCTTCTGTCCACTCAGATCCTTTAAGATTTGCAACCTCTACAGCTCTACACTGTCTTCAAACTTTTTAATCAAGATATTAATTAAAAACCTTGTTTAGGTCTGCAGTTTTTAACATTTCAATTTGATTTGAAGAAACCCACACAGTCAAAGTTTCATCAAGATTGTCTGGTTTAACAAAAATTACCTGAGCTAGTACACCTATTTTTTACTTGTGATGAGATACTAGTGTTAGTCCCCTATACGCACTGTGTCCGGGGACGTTAATCTACTCAAGAAAAAAGAAAGAAAATGAGAGAGAGTTGACAGTAGAGAGAGTTGTTGTATTAAAGTTGAGAAAGTTGTAAAAAGTGGAAAGTTGATAGTTGAGAATTAAAGTGAAAAGCGATTAAGCGATTGTATGCAGTTGTTGATGTGTGCTGAATAAAATTGGAAAACTTCATACGACGACTTCTGACTTGTTGATGATTGAACGGGTTGCGTGGATAAACGAATCTGAGTTACACCTATCAGGATTTCAAGCATCGGAGCTGAATCAACTAATGATAGAGAAAAACAACATCGAGTGTAACATTTGGAGGGGGCCAAGCCGATATCTACGCCATAGCCAAGGGTTCAACTGTTACAACAAGCGAGTCAACGTTACGAGAGGCAGTCATCGAGGGTAGCCGCCATCAAGTTTCGTCGGGAGGGGCCAACATACTGGGAATACATCCCCGATAGATTCGGGTTGACTGCAAGGGCGTGTAGTCGCCGAAGAGTTGCTTCGTGAGCGAACAACAGATCGGGACTACGTGGCTGCCGTAAGACTACGTCGAGGGACAGTCTCGGAGCTACATCGCCAGTATTTGAGAGAGCGACGAGCGGACTACTTCAGCACAGGAGCGTGTACATCAACACCAGCGTGGTGCAGCGTCGCATACGACGAGGACAGCGGGGCCTGCGTCAGCAAAGGCGACTAGTGACAAGCATCAGCGCTACTGCAGAAAGCGTGCTGTTCTAGAACCGTCTAGAAAGGGACAGCACAGTCAAGAACTTTCCAGTAAAGAACTTTCCAGAAAAGCATCAAGATGGCTGACTTCTGGCAGAAAGGGGTTGAACTGAATCTCAAAGGCAAACAGCTGACGGAGTATGTCAAGTCTCAAGAGAGAATATGGCGTGAAGAAAGAGAAATAGAATTAGAACGGAAGCGGCTAGAACTAGAAGAACAGCGTCGCCGAGAAGAAATAGAATTAGAACAGAAGCGTCTGCAAATTGAACAGCAGCGGCAAGAAAAAGAAGAGCAATGACGTCGTGAAGAAAGAGAGTTCGAGCTGAAGCGTCTTGAAGGCGAGCGTCAGTACCAGCTAGAGTTGGCGCGTATCCAAAACAATCAGCATGCGCCACATGTTATCATCGACAACAAGGCTCCAAAATTGCCAGCGTTAGTCGACGGGAAGGACCAGATTGACAGTTATCTGGCGAGATTTGAAAGGTTCGCCGAAAGCTCTAACTAGCTACCTCAAGACTGGGCAATTCGACTCAGTGCACTTCTGACGGGGCAAGCGCTGGAAGTTTATACCAGACTGTCGAATAATGACGCCAAAAACTACGACGTCTTGAAAGAGGCCCTATTGCATTGCTACAGCTTCACAGAAAAGGGCTACCGTAAACGCTTCCGTGAATGCCGGCCTTTGTCAGATGAGACACCAAAGCAATTTGTGGAGCGCCTGTCGTCATACTTACACAAGTGGGTGGAACTATCAGGCAAAGGGAAGTCTTACGATAGTCTCCATGACCTGATCGTGAAGGAGCAATTCCTCAATGCCTGTCACAAGGACCTGGCGACCCACTTAGAATTACAGAAGCTGCAGCAGGAATGATGTGACTGAGGTTGCTGAAAGATATATCCTCGCTCACGGGAAGACGCTGGGGCCACCCCAGGCGACGAAACCATTTCAGAAGACTGGAAACCATGTGAACCAGATCCAGGGGAGTCAGACGAGCCAGAGACACACGGACTCCACGCCACCTTCCAGTGAAGGGCATTCAAGAGGCTGTTTCACCTGCAACGCTACAGACCACAGAGCGGCTAACTGTCCTCAAAACAAAAGTAGCGGACAGCGGGGCAGTACGGACAATGCAGCGGCGGGAAACCGGCAGAGGCGGTTCTCAAATCAAGGGCAAACCAGTAGATCTGACCATCAAGTGTGCGGCGGGAGCGCCATCCTTCCGAGTGAGACCGAGCGCACAGCTACTCCTGCGGACGTGCAAGAGTGCATGACTGATGGCCAACTTCTCCTTGCCAACGGGAAATCCATCCCCGTCGTCGCCAGCGCAGCTATGACCGTCCAGAACATGCCTGTATCCAAGGGACGCGTCGGAAATCATGAAGTGACTGTTCTAAGAGACTCTGGCTGCAATGGGGTCATCGTCAGAGAAGATCTAATCGCTAAAAAACAGTTCACTGGCGATTCTAAATGGACACTTATGGCCGACAGCAAGTGTGTGAAAGCGCCAGTTGCAAAGATTCAAGTCAGCACCCCTTTCTACATAGGCGAAGTAGAAGCGGTTTGCCTGAAGAAGCCGCTATACGATTTGATGATCGGGAACATCGACGGCGCGAGACGACCCGACGACCACGATCCAGAGTGGAGTCCTGCCTCAACCCAACGCGTCGAAGTTGTGGAGGAGGATCCATTGCCATTTCCCGATGGAGACCTTACAGAGCTGCTACGGGACAATGTGACTACTCCGGCTCATCCCTGCCGACCAGAGATCGTCGGTGCTGTTATTACCAGGGCTCAGGCTAAGAGAGATAAGACGTCTACGCCACTGAAGGTCGCCGACAACTCCAAAGCTTCCATCGTGGACAAAGGTAAACTGATCCAGCTCCAGGGAGCTGATGGTATATTAAACAAGTACAGGAACCGCCAAGACCAAGTGACCAAGGGCAGTGGCACGGTCTATTTCGAGGTGAAGGCCAAGATCATGTACAGAATCTTCCAGCACCCGAGGGTCAACGGAGGGAAACCACTACGTCAAGTCTTGATACCGCTACCCCTAAGGCGCCAAGTGATGGAAGTAGCTCACGACTCCATCATGGGAGGTCACCTAGGCAGCAAGAAGACGTCAGACAGAATCCAAGCGGTGTTCTACTGGCCAGGACTTCATGCGGACGTCAGCCGTTTCTGCCGATCATGTGACATTTGCCAGAAGACCATACCTCGAGGAAAGGTCCAGAAAGTGCCTATGCAGAAGATGCCTTTGATCGACCGACCTTTCAAGAGGGTGCCCTTGGATTTAATCGGCAAAATAAGATCTCCGAGTGAAGAAGGTCATCGGTGGGTACTGACTTTAGTGGACTATGCGACTATGGCAGTGCCTCTGAAGAAGATTGACACTGAAAATGTTGCAGAGGCACTGGTGGACATGTTCAGCAGATTCAGAGTGCCTGAAGAAATCCTGACAGACCTCGGGACACAGTTCGTCTCTGACTGCATGAAGGAGGTCAACAGACTGCTGAGCATCCGGCATTTGACTACGACACCCTACCATCCAATGTGTAATGGGCTCGTCGAGAAGTTCATTGCTACGCTGAAGTCCACCCTGAAGAAACTATGCAGCGAGCAGCCCAGACAATGGCATCGCTACATCAACGCATTACTTTTCGCCTACAGAGAAGTACCGCAGGAATCCACCGGCTTTTCTCCGTTCGAGCTGTTGTACGGAAGAACCATCCGAGGGCCGATGCACATCCTGAAAGAACTGTGGACGAAAGAAGTAGAAACCCCAGAGGTGAAGAACAGCTACCAGTACGTGTTTGAGCTACGGGAGAAGCTGGAGCAGACTCTCGAGATAGCCAGAGAAAACCTGAAGAAGTCCCAGGACTGTGGAAAGCACTACGATCGTAGGCTGTGAACAGGAAGTTCAAACCTGGCAACAAAGTGCTGGTGCTGCTACCTACCGATCACAACAAGTTGTTGATGCAGTGGAAAGGCCCGTACGAAGTGGAGACCGTGGTGGGGATCAACGACTATAAGGTGAAGGTTGGCCAGCATTCCAAGATATATCACGCCAACCTCCTTAAGCTGTACGTGGAGAGGCCGCCAGAGACTGTACGCGCAGCAACAGCAACTGTGATCGACGACAGCTTTGACAGCGAGGAACTGTTGGAACTTGGAGACTTCCACAGCAAAGAAGGCATCGATGATGTTAAGCTAGGACCAAGCTTGACGGAAGGTCAAACGATGCAGCTCAAGAACCTTATGGGCGAGTTTCCCCGCAACTTCAGCGATGTCCCAGGCTCTACGACTTTTGTCGAACATGAAGTCCACCTCACTTCAGATATCCCGGTTCGATCCAAACCCTTCCCGATCCCTTTCAAGGCCCGCGAATCCTTGAAAAAGGACATCGATGAGATGCTGAAGATGGGCATCATCTGGGAGTCCAGTTCCCCCTACGCATCCCATGTCGTGGTCGTGAAGACGAAGGACGGGAGCAACAGAGTATGCATCGACTACAGGAAGGTTAATAAGATCACCGTCTTCGACCCCCAGCCGATGCCTACTGCAGCAAACCTCTTCCGCCAATTATCGGGGAGTAAAATCTTCTCAAAGATTGACCTCAGCAAGGGTTATTGGCGAGTCCCCGTGCGTCAACAGGACATACCAAAGACCGCTTTTGTAACTCCTGGTGGGACGTACGAATGCCTGAGAATGCCTTTTGACATGGTCAACAGCGGTGCTACCCTGAAGAGAGGAATGAGAAAGATGCTCAAAGGGATGGACAAAGTCGTGTGTTTCTGGGACGACCTGCTAGTCCACATCCACACCTTGGAAGAGCATCTGCACACCTTAGGGAGCTGTTCCAACGTCTTCAAGAAGCCAACCTGACCGTGAGACCCAGCAAGTGCATTCTGGGAACCGACAACGTCGACTTCATCGGACGTTCGATGGAAGAAGGAGACAACGGAGGATGCACTGATTCCAGGGAAGCCCACAATGTACATTTCGCGCGTATTGTTGACCTACTGAAAGAATTGTGCGCCGCCCGCGTATGCTATTCTCCGAGTTTTTCTTTTAGTCTATGCGCTAAGTCTGTGAACATCAACGGAGACATTGTAGAACTGTGATTGAAATTTTGTGCTTTAGACTAAGCCGCTTCTTCTGTGATGAACACGCTTCATTATCTTTTTTTCAAAATGTCGCGTGCTTCTAGAATTGTCAATCATGGCGAGACATTTAATGAAAGCAACATCCAGAACAAATGGAAATGGGAATGGATGGAGAAGTCAACAAAAGTTGGAGGTGAAGAGCAGAGGCTTTCAGCCTTTTTGCGAATGGTGGATTGTGCAGGGATGATGAGATGTCTATTGTGCGATAAAGAATTGAGCTATGTCAATAAATGATCTTAAATTTTTTTTTAAAGGCAATTTGCACTTTTTTGTTATTTGTTTATAAAAAAAAAACTCTTTTTCCCCAAAACATGGCTATACATTTTCCAGTATTTCCATCCAGGAAATACAACAAAATGGCCTTAAAAAGTGCCATTTTTCTTTTCATTCGGGGGGCTTCATCCCCCTGAAACCCCCACCAGGGCTTTGCCCTTGGACCCCACAGAGGCCTAGGCGGCCCCTAGACCCCAAACAAACTTCAGCGATTTTTTTTTCCAAAGTTGCTCTGCAGCCTGTTGAAAACACTGGCAGCACTTGAAAAGTGCGGCTGCTTCTCCCCGTCACTATTTATCGTTTATCGCATCTCATTAAAAATCAGGACTGTCTGACAAGCCCAGGTAGTAACGGTCTTTTTCATTGGTCAACCACAAACAAAGCTGGTGCGTGATTGGTGAAAAACATACGTTGTTTTGCCGTTGTGTTCACGCTAGCGAAGAAAAACAGTTACTTGAGAGAGTACTATTGAATCAGTTCTATTTTTATTAGCGTTGCTCACTTACTTCGTTTTGCCATTTTATTCTGGTACTTAAAAAATATTTAACAAGCACAACATCCTAACATAAAAACTGCAATATCTTCGTCAAAATTTGACATTTTTATTCGGGATTTTTTTTAAGATGTGCCCCCTCCTCATCTATAGGGCAGTATTAATAACTCATTTTCGCCCAAAACTGCAGATACTTTGTTTTGCCATTGCACGTTAGACTGGATATTACACTGGGAAAAAAATCACAAATGTTTCATCCTCGTCCCCAAAGTGTTGTGTTTGAGGTAGAGGGAAAATGCACTGAAAGAACAAACGTAACAAATAACACAACTCGTGTGCTGATGGTTCTGTGGTGTATTCTGGTTGATGAGCAGAATAGGAGAGTACAAAGTCGTTTGTAAAGCGCTGGGTAAAAGCATAAATACTGAAATCTCGTAAGACAAGAACCGGAAATAAAAGTTTTACTTTCGCTTTCATGGACATTACACTCATCCTTCTTCTTCATAAAAAAATGGCATCAACACGGACATCAAAGTCCAAAGCCAATCCCTCAACACAGTGCATAGCTTCAAATATTTAGAAGCCATTGTATCAGACAATGGGTCCCGACAGGAAGTCCTCTCCAGGATCGCACAAACAACTGCTGCCCTGGCGAGGTTGAAGCCAATTTGGAAAGACAGGACCATCAGTCTACATTCCAAGATAAGACTGCTGCGCTCACTTGTCATCTCCATCTTCCTATATGCTTGCGAAACATGGACCCTCACAGCAGATCTACAACAAAGAATACAAAGCTTGGAGATGAGGTGCTACAGAAGACTTCTGGGCATTTCCTATACCCAGCACACCAACGACGAAGCCCGAAAGACCATCACACAAGCCATTGGACAACACGATGACCTGCTCAAAATGGTGAAAAAACGGAAACTCCGATGGTATGGCCACGTCACCAGATCATCAGGTCTTGCAAAGACCATCCTGCAAGGCACAGTGCAAGGAGGTAGAAGTATAGGGAGACCGAAAAAGAGGTGGAATGACAACATTCGAGAATGGACTGGTTTGACATTGAGCGAAACAATCAGGGGTGCTGAGGACAGGGAAAGATGGAGTACGCTGGTTAAACGATCATCTGTGGTGCTTCTACGACCTCCGCATTGCGGGATAGGATAGGAGGAGGGATTTATTTTTAAAATTATTATTAATATAATTATAATTAGTTGTCAGCTTCGTCAATGTTTAGCCAACCTACTTACTTCGATCTCCTTAAAGTTTAAACTTTAATCGTATGGTTCGTGAGGCTCAGTTTTAACAGGCTGGCATCTGTGACGACACGAGTTTCAGCATTAACAGAGAGAGCAATATTTTGTGCGAAGTTGCACCTCTCTACTGTGTAGTGTACATAGATAGCTTGACCGTTTTCTTTATTGCGTACGAAAGAATGCAGTAGCTCTAAGTCCACGTGCGTAACGTAGAAATAGGGATATGTTGAATTAGAAGAGGGGTACTGAACGAGAACTCGACCGGTTTACCTGTGGCCTGGGTTGCGTTTAGTAAGGCAGAGTCGATTTGGTGCTTTTGTGAGAGGTCAGCTTTAGTCGGAAAAGTAACCTTGTGACTGTGTGTCAGACGAGTATTAGGTTTTTCCTTTCTGAAAGGGTGTTGTAATCGTTGTTTCGAACCACCCAAGGTCTTACGCCCTTGTCGGGGTAAGAATGTCTAAAGACTGAGAAGGAGGGATGTAATCGCCATTTATTGGAGATAAATGTAGGATTCTTTCCTAAGGTTGTGTAGTCCTCTATTGGGCACTTGCCAAGGCTCAAGGTCTTTTAAAGAATTGAGATGTCCTTGTGTGAATAACTTGCAAATAGCCAGAAACGAATTAACTCTCAGACTAACCAGTGTGTTGTACTGTGTTGTGGTGTACTGTGTTGGGGGAGGTGTGTCACAGGCCGAGACTTAAGGTGAGTGAAAACCCTGTAATTCATTTCCTCAGTGGCGAGCTTCGAGACTGCGTACGCGAATGAATGATGATGAATGAGGGGGAAGCGGATGTATTTTGAAGAATAATGATTTAGTGATTTTGTATGATTTTCCTATCATTTTCTTATTATATACATGAATGGGAAATGTCGTTGCTGTTGTGGCTAAAGGGGGGTCAAAGGTGACGATGAAGAATGCATGTTAGAGAGAGACGTAACACGTAAGACGTAAGACATTTTATTGCGTAAACAAAGTTCATTGCAATGGGAGATGGGATTACAATAAAACGTAAAACATACCATAAAGCTTTACATATATAAACAAATACAAGTAAAATTTAAAAACTAAAAGAAATTTTAAAAAAAAATCCTCTATGTTTACTATAGGATTTTACAACAGAAATGAATTTCATAAAAATATATAAATCTAATTAATAAATAGTCTAAAATAATGTTATAAAACTGCTGTAAGATAAACCGAACACTCTAGTAAATCACCTTCAAAAAACCAACAACAACACCAACACAACCTGCTAATTACAATAAAATTAATAAACCAAATCAGCAAATAATAAATCATACATACATAAGACTGATTAATTAACCAACCATTTAATAATTCAATAAATGTATAAAGAATCAAAACTATGCACAAAATGATACCATCTATACAATTAGTTTTACACATTGGTAATAAAAATATGTAAGCAAACTTCCTGCAGGTTTACTTTTATACACTACTACCGCATCTTCTCTATATACACAATCCCTTACGATTAAGTATTGTATATGCAGTATTAGCACATTTTTACTGTATATGCTTATCATTGTTCATGAATTAATCGTCTTCTCTTCTGAAAGACTTTGTACAGGAATTGTGACAGGCCTAGAACAGAGTGTTCGTCATCTCTGGACATCACTAGCGCTGCATCAGCTGCCGCCGGTTCAGATCCATTCAGAATCCGCAAGTCCACCCGAAATTCAGTATAGGCATTGCATCTAAACAGTACGTGTTCCTCTGACTCTATTTCTCGTTTACATGTTGGGCAAAGAAGCTGATGCGGAGCAATATTATCTGTATAACGTAATTTGTGCATATTTATGGGCGATATTCCCAGTCTAAATTGTACATAACAGTCTCTAAAACATCTTTTTTTGTTTATAATAACATACGCTTCTCTCTGAAAAACAGATTTAAAGGAAGAATAAAATGTAAATCGTTCTTTTGACTGCACCTCATCATGCCATGACTGTACAAACTGATCAGTGAGTCTCTGTCTAAAAGCTCTAAGAAATCATCCTACGTCCCCCACACCCTGCTGCATCCACACATGGCCAAAGCCGTTTCTGTACAGCAACAACCGGACATGAAACGCCCACGTCTGCTGCCCGTTCTCCTGGAAACGCAACAGCATGTTATACACTTTTCCTGGCAATCTGTCTTCGGGAAGACTCAGGACCCTAAGCCAAAATTTCACACATCTCACAGCAGTAAAAATAAATATTGGGAACCTGCCTACATCACCCAAGACCATAGTATTAGGTGTCTGACCACCTACATTTAAAAGTTTCTTGCACGCAAAAAGATGTACTCTCTCCAAAACTTCAAATCGTTGATAACCCCACATTTCCGATCCGTACGTTATAACAGGTAAGATCTGGGCATCATAAATCTTGAAGAATACGTTAAAGTCAGTAGTTCCCAGCTTCCAAAGACACCTTAAGATCTGCACTGTTCTTGTTTTAGCTTTACTTGCTAGTTCCGAAACGGCTTGTGTCAGAGACAGCTTGGTTGTAAAAAGCAAGCCAAGGTACCTGTAGCTATTTACAACTTCAATTCTCTGGTCCCCATACCACCACTTTTCATTGACTCCCAGGAATCCTCCTTTTCTAAAGACTATGACTTTAGTTTTGCTTAAATTAACTGACATGGAAAACCTGTCTGCAATGAAGAATGCATATTAGAGAGAGAGAGAGAGAGAGAGAGAGAGAGAGAGAGAGAGAGAGAGAGAGAGAGAGAGAGAGAGAGAGAGAGAGAGAGAGAGAGGGATGTATGTAAGGGAGAGAGATAATTGTACTATGCTGGAGAGAGGTGAAGAAAGTGATGGATATGAGGAGAGCATGTTTATATTATATTACGATAAGATAGTATGGATGAAGGGAGATAATCGTGATGTATTATAACAGTTGAGAGGGGTGATGAGGATGAAGATGAGTATGGAATGAATTAGGACTGTGTGATTGAAGTGTGGTCGTAATGATTATGTATATTTATATAAATGACTGTGCTTATGAAGAGACATGAGTTATTGGTATTAGGAGTTGCATTATATTATTGAGATGTATGTATGGCATCCTGTGTTGTTATTATTATTGTTATTATGTATAACCAGGTCAAGATGGCGGACGGCGGAAGGCGTATTATGTTATGTAGTATTTGAGTTTTGTAGGCAGACTGTTAAGACTATATATTTGTCTGCAGGTTTGGGCTGTATTAAGCTGTTTTGATACTTTGCTGATGTAGTTGTTTCTCCACTACACCGTTACCGTTGTGCCGGTTGTGCATCTGCGCAGTAACCTTTGCCTCTACAGCTGGGAAGTGAGGACGTTTTGACTTCGCCACCACCGCCTCGTCTTGCTTCGGGATCGTGGGCGTCGCCATTTACTACAGGAACTTCACGCACCACACCCACGCACACACAGATTTGCACGACACGCACATAAAAACATATTTCATTTAGTTAATGTAAACCATCCATCATATTGAGTGAATAACTGCTTTAGCTCCTACGGAGCTCAGAACAAATGACATTTTGAACAGTGTTTCTGACCTGCAAGCTAGCTTGAATAATAGTTCGAATATAATAAGATTTGCAGCTCCATTCTTCATCTGGAATTTATAGTATTTTGAATTGATTGTTTATTGATATTTTGTTGTACATTCAGGGCGCGAAATTAAGGCGGGTCCGGGGCGAATTACCCTCAAATGTTGATTCGGACCCGCTCTTTTCATTTCCAGCGTGCCCGATTTACCCGCAAAAAAAATGTCAACTACGTTACAAAATTGAGTAATCAATTCATTTTTACTGAAAAAAATCTTTGATGCAAACATTATTTTTGAGTGAAAAGTAAAAGGCAATAATAAATCTTCGAAAATCGATGTCGAGTACCCATCGCGCTATATGTTGCTATGGATGCGAGGTATTTGTCACTCGAGTTATTACCCTTGAATAATATTAAGTACGTCTTTTTTTATTGGCTCGGAGTCACGCTTTTTGGCCAATCAATGTGCTGTTCGTATTTTCACTGTCGAGCGTCTGCTTTCACTATGAATCCCGAAAATGGCTAGTGAGAAGAGCAAATACTTTTCCATTTTTGGAAAAAGACCTGCCTCGACAGAAAACGACGATGAAAGGAAGAAAAAACAAAGGCAGTACGAGCAAGCAAAACTTAGCAGAAGCTACCAAGAAGAATGGTCTAAGAAATTCCCGTGGCACAGAAAAATTCGGCGAGAGGATGGTGTCGAAGTCTTGATCTGTATGCCGTGCAAAAATCAGGCCAAAAAACGAGGAAACCAAGCATTTGCGCAAGGTAAAGACAACTATATAACAATATTTTAAAGCTTATTTTGTTTCAGATGAAGCAGCTTAACGTATTAACATTATTAATACACTTTAATTGAGAAAGTAATTAATCAAAACATTTTTATACAAAAAGAGTAAAAAGAATCAGAGAGAGAGAGAGAGAGAGAGAGAGAGAGAGAGAGAGAGAGAGAGATTTCGAATTAAAAATTTGGGACTCAGATAGAGTACCAGTACTTATTTAAACATATCCGTTGTTAATGAATAAAAAGAGGGAATTAAAGTTCTGTTTTATTAAAATGTGTTTGAATTTTTTTTATGTGCGATTGTTCATTATGTATTAGGACCCTCACATTTCAGACAGGACCCTCACTTTTTAAAAGTTAAGGGTCCTGTTTACCCTCAAAGAAAAGAAGCTAATTTCGCGCCCTGACATTGCTATGGAAAATCTGTTGTTGTTTAGTTCTGTTTTGGGGTTAAACAAGGGAGGTAATTGTTAGTTAATACTGGGGTGGGGGTCTTGATAGGGGTGGAGGGTGGTTTAGTACCCCATTGTCCTGTGTATGTGTGTTTAATTGTTGAATAAAAGAGTGTGACTGTTATTCTGGCATTTTTGTGTTAGTTTATTTTGTTTGAGTTTCTATCTCCCCACTCGTTGATTGAGCTGACGTCGAGGAAACCCGCCCGGGTGACGTGACAGCACCTGTACTAAGTTGACAAGATTTTCACTACCTCTTCCATCTATTGCACCCTTTGCTAATAGCACGGTTTCAAACTCAACGTTGTATTCAAGTTCCCCCTTTGGGGTGCCGGGGGTTTCAGTATAAATAGTATCCCCACTTTCTGTTTAAATTCCCACTGTCGCTGTCTTTCTCATTCCTGCTCTGTTCTATCAATCTGCTATACTATCTTCTTCTTCGCTAGACCAGTCATCTACCTTTTTTCTTGAAAAACCTTCCGGGACAAGACTCCTTATTTGTGTATGAGGTCTGTTGGCTCAGCTTGGGAATATTGGACGCTTTCTGCCAGGTGGTCACTAGGGCCTCCTATTATGTTATTATTTAGCAAAGTATGCATTTTATATGTATGTGTTTTGTTGATAATTTATAATGATGTTTGTATTCTATTTTGTTTTTGTAAACGGGGGTTCGATAAATTAGAGTACAGCCTCAGCGTCCCCTGCGTGGGATGTCTTTATTGTAAAGTGACTGGCTGGTGGAGAGCTTTCAGTTTTACAACTAGGGTTGTTTCAGCAGATCTTTTATGCGGATCAGGGGTTGTCCTGTCCTGATTTGTCTCGGAAGAGTCCGCTGGACCTAAAGCAATAATCATGTAATGTAATGTTGTATTCAAGTTACTGTGAAATTCACTATGCCTTTTATGTATGTTACAGCTTATGTACCACCCGGGTACTTCCGCATAGATGGCGTGTGGGTTTATTATAACTGTTACCCAAGACAGCCAGAAAGATATTGCCTGGAGAAGATTCGCGAATGCATGCGAAATATGGACCTAATGGGTTACCCAGATGACCCAAAAAAGTTGTGGCCGATTGGAAAACGTGCATTCCCGGCATCCGAACCGTAGTCGTCTCTCTGAGCTGAATGAGGAAATGACATCATCTTCTTCCGATCAGACTGGGGAACAACGCACGCACGCACACACACAAGCTCAGATCAAACACATATACACACAAACACGATAAACAGGAACCATCAGAAGAAAAGAAATTGCTAGTGCAGAAACAGCACAATATAAGGATACTGCTGTTATTGCATGCTCAGGATCAGAATAAGTATCCCCCGTTGGGGTACCGGGGGTTTCAGTATAAATAGTATCCCCAATTTCTGGAAATTTAGTGCTTTAAATTTCCACTGTCGCTGTCTTTCTCATTTGTTCTTTCTCATTCCTGCTCTGTTCTATCAATCTTCCATACTATCTTCTTCTTCGCTAGACCAGTCACCTACCTTTTTTCTTGAAAACTCTTCCGGGACAATACTCCTTATTTGTGTGTGAGGTCTATTGGATCAGCTTGGAAATATTGGACTTTTTCTGCCAGGTGGTCACTGGGGCTTCCTATGATGTTATTATTTAACAATGTAGGCATTTTATATGTATGTGTTTTGTTGATAATTTATAATGATGTTTGTATTCTATTTTGTTTTTGTAAACGGGGGTTCGATAAATTAGAGTATAGCCTCAACGTCCCCTGCGTGGGATGTCTTTATTGTAAAGTGACTGGCTGGTGGAGAGCTTTCAGTTTTACCACTAGGGTTGTTTCAGCAGATCTTTTATGCGGATCGGGGGTTGTCCGGTCCTGATTTGGCTCGGAAGAGTCCGCTGGACCTAAAGCAATAATCATGTAATGTAATGTAATGTAATGTAATGTAATGTAATGTAATCAGAATAAGCCTACCATAGTCACCGCCCCCTGTATCGCTTTGTCAACCCGAGATCGTGAATACCAGACAGCGTAAAGGAGCCTGATTTACTCCCTATTCTGATTAGGGAGCAGGCCTCATTAGACACAGGCACGCTGTGTGCGTGAAAAACACTTGTTTTAGTCTCTGGTGTAACTTCGCAAAGTAGAAGTTATTGACAGCAATGCACTTAATTACCTTTCTTTGCAAGTTTCCTGTTCAAAATGACCGTTTAGTACGATCAAAGACGTACCTTTGGTACGGCTACAAATATTTCCTTTGGTACGGTGTTACACTCGTTTGATGGTGGTGTTTTTCTTGAGCAGTAGTTGATTCAGCCCTAATGCTAAAGTACTGATGAGTGTAGCTCAGATTCGTTTATCCACGCAACCCGTTCAATCAGCCACAAGGCACGGAGTCGTAGTATAAAGTTTTCAAACTTTATTCAGCGTTCATCAACAACTGAATACAATCGCCTTTCACTCTCTTCTTTCACAACACAGTGTGTCCATTATATAATTTTTCTCTCAACTCAAGATAACATCAGGACGTTCCTGAATGACGCGTTACAACCAATCAGAATTAACTTCGTCATCACTGTTTTACGTCATACAATTTTCCTTTCTGTCCAAGAATGTTCTCAAATATCGCAAAGCTTCTATTGACAGTAAACAAGCAAATCTAGAGATTTCTCCAATAATATCGACTAACGAAAATTATCAACGTTATACAAAGCTTCTTCTAACAACAATGCAAACTCAAATCAAAGGTAAATACACTCTATTATTGAATACTTTGCAAAGTGAAACGATTAGATCTATCGTGCATGTTTTAGACATACTATCCTTCGCGTTTCAACGTAAAATAACCCCCCACTCAAGAAGAAATTTACCCAATTTCTTTCAACAACGTTGAAACGTAATGCACAAAGTCCAGAATTAAAACTTATTTGAGACTGTCTGGATACTGTCAATGTTCTCAGTTTATATACACAGAGTCAATGTTTTTCATCTTCAAGTCTGTCTGGATATTGCCAATGTTCTCAGTTCATCCACATAGTCAATGTTCTTTCATCCGCAAAAAAACTATGTCCGTTACGTTACGTCATCGGCCCAGGGTCAAAGACAGTGATCTCGTGGGCTTTCCTGGAGTCAGTGCATCCTCCGTTGTCTCCTTCTTCCATCAAACGTCCGATGAAGTCAACATTGTCAGCTCCCAGAATGCATTTGCTGGGTCTCACGGTCAGGTTGGCTTCTGTGAGACGGTAAAACAGCTCCATCAAGGTCTGCAGATGCTCCTTCCAGGTCTGGGTGTGGACTAGCAGGTCGTCCCAGTAACACACGACGTTGTCCATCCCTTTGAGCATCTTCCTCATTCCTCTCTTCAGGGTAGCTCCGCTGTTGACCATGCCAAAGGGCATCCTTAGGCACTCGTACGTCCCATCAGGAGTTATATAAGCAGTCTTTGGTATGTCCTGTTGACGCACGGGGACTTGCCAGTAACCCTTGCTGAGGTCAATCTTTGAGAAGATTTTACTTCGCGATAATTGGTGGAAGAGGTCTTCTGCGGTAGGCATCGGCTGGGGGTCGAAGACGGTGATCTTATTAACTTTTCTGTAGTCGATGCATACTCTGTTGCTCCCGTCCTTCTTCACGACCACGACAGGGGACGCGTAGGGGGAACTGGACTCCCTGATGATGCCCATCTTCAGCATCTCATCGATGTCTTTCTTCAAGGATTCGCGGGCATTGAAAGGGATCGGGAAGGGTTTGGATCGAACGGGGATATTTGAAGTGAGGTGGACTTCATGTTCGACCAAAGTCGTAGAGCCTGGGACATCGCTGAAGCTATGGGGAAACTCGCCCATAAGGTCTTTGAGCTCCAACTTTTTACCTTCCGTCAAGCTCGGTCCTAGCTCAACATCATCGATGCCTTCTTTGCTGTGGAAGTCTCCGAGTTCCAACAGTTCCTCGCTGTCAAAGCTGTCGTCGATCTCAGCTGCTGTTGCTGCGTGTAGAGTCTCTGATGGCCTTTCCACGTACAGCTTAAGGAGGTTGGCGTGGTATATCTTGGAATGCTGGCCGACCTTCACCTTGTAGTCGATGATTCCCACCACGGTCTCCACTTCGTACGGATCTTTCCACTGCATCAGCAACTTATTGTGGTCGGTAGGTAGCAGCACCAGTACTTTGTTGCCAGGTTTGAACTTCCTGTTCACAGCCCTACGATCATAGCAGTGCTTTTCACAGTCCTGGGACTTCTTCAGGTTTTCTCTGGCTATCTCGAGAGTCTGCTCCAGCTTCTCCCGTAGCTCAAACACGTACTGGTAGCTGTTCTTTACTTCTGGGGTCTCTACTTCTTTCGTCCACAGTTCTTTCAGGATGTGCATCGGCCCTCGGATGGTTCTTCCGTATAGCAGCTCGAACGGAGAAAAGCCGGTGGACTCCTGCGGCACGTCTCTGTAGGCAAAAGGTAAGGCGTTGATGTAGCGATGCCATTGTCTGGGCTGCTCGCTGCAGTTTCTTCAGGGTGGACTTCAGCGTAGCATTGAACTTCTCGACTAGCCCATTACACATTGGATGGTAGGGTGTCGTGGTCAAATGCCGGATGCTCAGCAGTCTGTTAACATCCTTCATGCAGTCAGAGACAAACTGCATCCCGAGGTCTGTCAGTATTTCTTCAGGCACTCCGAGTCTGCTGAACATGTCCACCAGTGCCTCTGCTACGGTCTCCGTGTCAATCTTCCTCAGAGGCACTGCTTCTGGGTACCGAGTCGCATAGTCCACTAAGGTCAGTACCCATCGATGACCTTCTTCACTCGGAAGTCTTATTTTGCCGATTAAGTCAAAGGCCACCCTCTTCAAAGGTCGGTTGATCAGAGGCATCCTCTGCATAGGCACTTTAGGAACCCTTCTTCGAGGTATGGTCTTCTGGCAAATGTCACATGAACGGCAGAAACGGCTGACGTCCGCATGAAGTCCTGGCTAGTAGAACACCGCTTGGATTCTGTCTGACGTCTTCTTGATGCCTATGTGACCTCCCATGATGGAGTCGTGAGCTACTTCCATCACTTGGCGCCTTAGGAGTAACGGTACCAAGACTTGACGTAGTGGTTTCCCTCCGTTGACCCTCGGGCGCTGGAAGATTCGGTACAGGATCTTGGCCATCACCTCAAAATAGACCGTACCATTGCCCTTGGTCACGTGGTCTCGTCGGTTCCTGTACTTGTTTAAGGTACCATCAGCTTCCTGGAGCTGGATCAGTTTATCTCTGTCCACGATGGCGGCTTTGGAGCTGTCGGCGACCTTCAGTGGCGTAGACGTCTTGTCTTTCTTCGCCTGGGCCCTGGTAGTAACGGCACCGACGATCTCTGGTCGGCAGGGCTGAGCCGGAGTAGCCACATTGTCCCGTAGCAGCTCTGCAAGGTCTCCATCGGGAAACGGCAATGGATCCTCCTCCACAACGTCGCGGCGTTGGGTTGAGGCAGGACTCCATTCAGAATCGGGGTCGTCGGGTCATCTCGCGCCGTCGATATTCCCGATCATCAAATCGTATAGCGGCTTCTTCAGGCAAACCGCTTCGACTTCGCCTATGTAGAAAGGAGTGCTGACTGGAATCTTCGCAACTGGCGCTCTCACACATTTGCTGTCGGCCTTAAGTGTCCATTTAGAATCGCCAGTGAACTGTTCTTTAGCGATTAGATCTTCTCTGACGATGACCCCACTGCAGCCTGAGTCTCTTTGGATAGTTACTTCATGATTTCCGACGCGTCCCTTGGAAACAGGCATGTTCTGGACGGTCACAGCTGCGCTAGCGACGACGGGGATGGATTTCACGTTGGTAAGGAGGAGTTGGCCATCAGTCATGCACTCTTGCACGTCCGCAGGAGTAGCTGTGCGCTTGGTCTCACTCGTAAGAATGACGCTCCCGCCGCACACTTGATGGTCAGATCTACTGGTTTGCCCTTGATTGGAGAACCGCCTCTGCCGGTTGCCCGCCGCTGCATTGTCCGTACTGCCCCGCTGTCCGCTACTTTTGTTTTGAGGACAGTTAGCCGCTCTGTGGTCTGTAGCGTTGCAAGTGAAACAGCCTCTTGAATGCCCTTCCCTGGGAGGTGGCGTGGAGTCCGTGTGTCTCTGGCTCGTCTAACTCCCTTGGATCTGGTTCCCATGGTTTCCAGTCTTCTGAAAATGCTTCGTCGCCTGGGGTGGCCCCTGCGTCTTCCCGTGAGCGAGGAGATATCTTTTCAGCAACCTCGGTCACATCATTAAGCGTCTGCAGCTTCTGCAATTC
The DNA here is from genome assembly GCA_036898135.1 of Oncomelania hupensis. Lineage (NCBI taxonomy): Eukaryota > Metazoa > Mollusca > Gastropoda > Littorinimorpha > Pomatiopsidae > Oncomelania > Oncomelania hupensis. Next base: position 42,528,914 of record CM072517.1, on the reverse strand, counting down.
TAAGTGGGTCGCCAGGTCCTTGTGACAGGCACTGAGGAATTGCTCCTTCACGAACAGGTCATGGAGACTATCGTAAGACTTCCCTTTGCCTGATAGTTCCACACACTTGTGTAAGTATGACGACAGGCGCTCCACAAATTGCTTTGGTGTCTCGTCTGACAAAGGCCGGCATTCACGGAAGCGTTTACGGTAGCCCTTCTCTGTAAAGTTGTAGCAATGCAATAGGGCCTCTTTCAAGACGTCGTAGTTTTTGGCGTCACTGTTCGACAGTCTGGTGTAAACTTCGAGTGCTTGCCCTGTCAAAAGTGCACTTAGTCGAATCGCCCAGTCTTGAGGTTGCCAGTTAGAGCTTTCAGCAAACCTTTCGAATCTCGCCAGATAACTGTCGATTTGGTCCTTCCCGTTGACAAAGGCTGGCAACTTTGGAGCTTTGTTGTCACTGAAAACTTGTGGCGCGTTCTGCTGTTGCTAGATGCGCGTCATTTCTAGCTGGAACTCAAGACACCTCAGTTCGAGTTCTCTTTCTTCTCGGCGACGTTGTTCTTCTCTTTCTTGACGCCGCTCTTCTAATTCTCGTTCTTCACGGCGACGCTGCTCTTCTAATTCTCTCTCTTCACGGCGACGCTGCTCTTCTAATTCTCTTTCTTCACGCCGACGTTGTTCTTCTCTTTCTTGACGCTGCAGTTCAATTTCTCTTTCTTGTATTATCTCCTGAGACTTGACGTACTCCGTCAGCTGCTTGCCTTTTAGATTCATTTCAATTCCTTTCTGCCAGAAATCAGCCACCTTGATGCTTTTCTAAAAAGTTCTTGACTATTCTGTACCTTTCTAGAATGTTCTAGAACAGCACACTTTCTGCAGTAGCGCTGATGCTTGTCACTTGTCGCCTTCGCTGACGCAGACCCCGCTGTCCTCGTCGTATGCGACGCTGCACCACGCTGGTGTTGAGGTACACGCTCCTGTGCTGAAATAGACGCGACGTCCGCTCGTCGCTCTCTGTAATACTGGCGATGTAGCTCCGAGACTGTCCCTCGACGTAGTCTTGCGGCAGCGACGTAGTCTTGCGGCAGCCACGTATAGTCCCGGTCCGTTGTTCGCTCACGAAGCAACTCTTCGGCAACTACACGCCCTTGCAGTCAACCCGAATCTTTCGGGGATGTAGTCCCAGTATGTTGGCCCCTCCCGACGCAACTTGTTGGCGGCTACCCTCGATGACTGCCTCTCGTAACGTTGACTAGCTTGTTGTAGCAGTTGAAACCTTGGCTATGGCGTGAATCGCAGCTTGGCCCCCCAAAATGTTACACTCGTTTGATGGTGGTGTTTTTCTTGATCAGTAGTTGATTCAGCCCTAATGCTGAAGTACTGATGAGTGTAGCTCAGATTCGTTTATCCACGCAACCCGTTCAATCAGCCACAAGACACGGAGTCGTAGTATGAAGCTTTCAAACTTTATTCAGCGTTCATCAACAACTGCATACAATCGCCTTTCACTCCACAACACAGTGTGTCCATTATATAGTTTTTCTCTCAACTCGAGATAACATCAGGACGTTCCAGAATGACGCGTTACAACCAATCAGAATTAACTTCGTCATCACTGTTTTACGTCATACAATTTTCCTTTCTGTCCAAGAATGTTCTCAAATATCGCGAAGCTTCTATCGACAGTAAACAAGCAAATCTAGAGAATTCTCCAATAAGATCGACTAACGAAAATTATCAAGGTTATACAAAGCTTCTTCTAACAACAATGCAAACTCAAATCAAAGGTAAATACACTCTATTAGTGAATACTTTGCAAAGTGAAACGATTAGATCTATCGTGCAAGTTTCAGACATACTATCCTTCGCGTTTCAACGTAACATACGGCTACAAATATTTCCTTTTTTCCGTTTTGTATAACATTTCCTTTCAAGGCATTACATTGACGTTGTCGACTGAAATGTGTAATTTTGTACGTTTTAACTAATATAACATTTTTAAAAAAATACAAAGATATTAAAATAAAGGAGTTAATAAGCAAAATTAGATTAAAAACTATTTAGAAAAGCAAAGAAAAAAAGGAAAGAAAAATGGTAGGCTACACGTAGAATGTCCTGTCCAGTTTGTCAATGTCAATAATATTAATAATGTAAAGTTCTTTCAAAGACACCAAAATCATAACAACATGATAATCAAATATTGTTTTGTGTTTTCTCAACCCTCAATGGCTGTTCAGTAATGACCACGATGTAGCCTTGCTGGTATTTTAACAATTCACGATGTTAGGCTTTGCCGTAGCATTTAATTACATACGTATTGTTTAATTAAATAATGTAATTGAATGCGTGTAGTTTAATTAAATGCATAAATTAACTTGTTAGTAAAGAGTTATGTAACAGCGCGAACAAATGAAGCTTGAAGACTTCTAAAAGTCAACTGTAAAAAAAAAGCCTGTTACAAATGAATGAAGCAGCTTATTTATTAGTTCCCGAGCTGTAATGCTCTGTTTTGAGCTTTGGGAGTCCGGCGACCGTCCGTCCCTCCGGATTTTTCTCTGAAAATAATGGACGGATTTCTTTCAAACTTGTCTTTATTTAGGAAAAGTGCACTTTACCAGATTACAAAAAATATGCATGTTGGGTGACGTCATCATGTTGTTTTTTAATCCTATTTTCTCTCAAACTACTGAAGGGATTTAGCTCCAGTTTGATATGTAAGCTTACTTAGACTTTACCTGTGCCAAGCTAAAACTAAACTTATGCAAATCGCAAAACGTCATAATCGGAACGTAATATTTTTTAAAAGACAATTTTTTTTACACTTCGCCATGTAATTAGAGTGTTTAGATGCTTTGAGCTTTAAGATAGTCGGGTACGTTGAAAACAAAGTGGATGGAGTTTCCTAAAATTAGGTTTATTTTAAGGCAAACATTCTGAGATTACATAAAAGGCACAAGCAGTATTCTCATATTGCTAGCCGTTTTTGGAAACCCTACAATTTACATGAAAAAGTAATCAAAATATTTTCAAACTTTGCAGACATTATCTGTAATATCATCTAGTTACATTATGTCTTTCTTTATTGTCCCTTTTCATCGGGAAATTCTGGGCCGCCTCCCCTGGGGAAGGCGTAGGCGCAGCCTGTGGCACGCCCAAACCCAACCTACCTAACATTAGTTGTGATTTAGAAATTTCTTGAAATTTTTGAAATTTTGCTGGGGGAGAAAACCCCCGAGACGTTGCTCGAGTCGAAAGTAAATAATATTCGGAGAAACATAACGCCCAGATGCTGGATCGAACCCACACCTGTCAGGCGCCATTGGTTTCTGGCCTGTGGACAAGGCAAGTTAGTCCCGCTTTAGCCCACTTGGCCACAACGCTCACTCTACCTGCTTCAATGTCTGTCTCAGTGTGTCTGTGTGCTTGCCTGTTTATTTGTTGATCTCCGGTGTTAACGATCCAATTGAGGTGAAACTTGGTACACACGTTTTATTCAATGCTAGGTAGACGCTCACTGGAAAGAAATTTCTTGTTTTCCCTTCAAGGGACACGCATTTTGATATATCGTCAGCTCATATCTGACGCCATTCCTTTCAGTTGCAGACTGACATTTATAAAAAAAAAATTAAATCTTTTCCGCACAAACTACTTGACCTATAGAGAGATTTCCCTGCACATTTATGTCTATAATCATCTCTGGTCGGAACGCTGTGATCTTCTATGACTAAACGGTTCAGTTTCGGTTGATGTGAAATGAAAACAACAATGTTCGTCCTGCAGATACCTAGATTTAAATGAACATGTGTAAACAAATGCACATTTCTGTTTCTAACAAAAGGAATTAACTTATTATTATTGTTTAACATCACCCAGAAACATAAAAGTCAAAAATGAGGTAGTTTTTGCATTTTTTTTTTCATCATCATTTGCACTGGTCGGGATGTCGTGAAACACACAAGACACGGAATCGATTTTGGCACTTCTCACGTTTGTTTCTTCAAAGACAAATGCCGTCACATCTTCACCATTCTGAGCGATTTCATATTAGTACTCTTAGCATCTGTGCAACTAAAATAATTCGAAAAGATAAGAATAACATGGTAATCTTTTCCTTACTAAGAATTTTTCTTCATTTTCTCCTTGCTCGCTGCTAGCCTACCATCACAACTCAATTTTGGAGAAGCTGAAATACTTTCGTCAGCAACATCACGTCAGAATGTATAGTCATGCTTTGCTTCATAATAACGTCGTGAAAGATTCCGAGAGAATTTAGATCTGAAAGTCAGCGATCAGTTCACGAGTGCTTCGCCTATTCACAATTATGAACTCAGAATTTGGCATGTTCTAATCGCGAGTTTTCGTGTTGACATTTATACAAATACAGTACTGATAAATACCTCCCCAAAAAATATTTTGTGCATTAATCAGGTGCGTTCAAAAAGATTTCATTGTAATTTCTTCAGATTAGGTACGAATGGAATAACCTTTTTGGATAATAATAACTGCGATATGACGAACACATGGATATAATTATAAATGCGTAGAATAGTACGCGAATCAACCTACTCGACTATCTTAAACGAAACTATGGAGCGACATCATCATATTGACGTCACCCCTTTTTTTTTTCTTCTAATTCTATTTTCTCCAAAACTACTGGTTTTTAATTGCAACTGTATAACTTTGTAAGTAATAATCCCATCACTAATCTGTTAGCATCAACATCGTGTTGTTAGTTCCGTGATGGAATAATCTTTAATCGTGACATGGCAATTTATTTTATCAATTTTATTTTAGTTTGTTTTACTTTATTTTATTTCTAAGTTTATTTTCGTTGATTAATTAATGTCCAAACAATGTCGGCTTATGCGATTTTGTACCTGACATTAATTGAACTAACCGAACAGTGTCATTATATGATTAAGCTTTAAATAAAATTTGAACATTATGTCAATATTCTATTTTTAGCTCATTTTACCCGCAGTGTTACAAAGTTAGGGAAGTGCTTATGGTTACTACAGGTGGGTTTATTACATAAAATGGGGACAAACAAATTTTAAGCAATAAAGTTGAAGATGTCAATATCATTTCGTGAAGTGTGGTAAATTGTATGGTTATCTCTCTTTTCTCCGTCTCTTTTTGTCTGTCTCTTCCAATTTCTCTTGTTTCTTCACCCCCTCCTTGACTCCTTGTTTGTGTATGAGGTCTGTTGGATCAGCTTGGGAGTGTTGGACGCTTTCTGCCGGGTGGTCACTAGGGCTTCCTATGATGTTATTATTTAGCGATATAGGCATTTTATATGTATATGTTTTGTTGATAATTTATAATGATGTTTGTATTCTATTTTGTTTTTGTAACCGGGGGTTCGAGTAGTTGGGGTAAAGCCTCAGCCGTCCCCTGCGTGGGTTGTCTTTATTGTAAAGTGACTGGCCGGTGGAGGGCATTCAATTTTCCCACTAGGGTTGTTTCAGCAGATCTTTTATGCGGATCGGGGTTTGTCCGGTCCTGATTTGGCTCGGAAGAGTCCGCTGGACCTAAAGCAACAATCAATCAATCAATCAATCGTGTTCAACTGCCAGTCGTATTGTCTGAAAACTAGTTTCTGACAAAGGTGTTACTTTCTCACGATTACCCTGGCAACAATGAACGACACATATAGGTCCTCCTAATGTCCTTTTCTTTCTGACTTTGGCATTGATTTGTGCAGACTTCAAATTTAAGGGCTTTTCGTCGGATTGCCTCTTTGACATTGCAAACTTCTTGCCCACTCTTCAGATTTCTACTTCTTTACATGACACCTGCAAAAAATGAAATAATGGATTTTACATGTGATTGTATTTTCTTTAAAATGAAAAACCAAGAAAATTGCCACAAGTGAGCAGAAGTGCCAAAACATGACACTTACAGAGTATGTGAACAGCTGCTTTTAAGGGGTACCCTTGCATCTGTAAATGCTACAGCCACAATTTGGGGCTATCAAACCTAGACAGCTTGAAATCAGTTGCTTGATAACAAAGGCATTAGACGGTATTTGCCTTGTTTGGTCCACAATTGGAACTGTTCAGTTGTTTAAGATAGAGACCGCACAGAAGGGTAATTCTCGGAGGGTATTCTTACCCAAATCAGGGCACCAGGTCCCCAGTAAGTCAAGTACCTTCACCAAGCACTTGGAATCAACTACTAGATTTCATAAGTCATGTAGAAATGTGTCTAAGATAGGCCAAATGAAAACAAAACGGAACTGTATAGGTCGCAGATTGTGAAAACGGGTTTTTACCCTTACGCCAAGAGGTGTACCCCAGCCATGCCCTTAATGAACATGATATTATCAAAAAACACATACTATCTCAAACTATATTCTTACCCAAATCAGGGCACCAGGTCCCCAGTAAGTCAAGTACCTTCACCAAGCACTTGGAATCAACTACTAGATTTCATAAGTCATGTAGAAATGTGTCTAAGATAGGCCAAATGAAAACAAAACGGAACTGTATAGGTCGCAGATTGTGAAAACGGGTTTTTACCCTTACGCCAAGAGGTGTACCCCAGCCATGCCCTTAATGAACATGATATTATCAAAAAACACATACTATCTCAAACAACAATCAATTATCTTCCAAAAACTGTAAACTGATTAGAACTATGTTGATAAACCTTAACACAACAGCTCTCCAATGAACCATACCGCCCAATTGCAAATATAGGGCCCAAAGAAGGAAAAATGGGCCCTTCTGGGCTGTCTGGTACCCAAACCCACCCGTTTATCAAAACCAAACAACCGGCAATCAGTAACTTGATGACCAGGGTACCTGCGGATATATGTCTCATAAATTCCCTAGAGGGGGGGGGGGGGTGGTAAGGGGGGTCATAGGCCACCTAACGGACTAATAGCAGTTCCTTTACGACCTTTCATTGGTCGCTAAGAATACGCGCTATTAGGCCTAATGAAGGGCGGACTACTCTAACCTTTTAACGAATTCGAAAGTCGCCAACGATCTTTTGTTTATATCTGTCAGGTTGACAGTGTTTATGTATAAAATATATTAAAGTTAAAAATGTGAATGTGTCCCTTTAAGTGTAATTCTAAAAGTCGAAGTAGCAAGAAAGTGAAGCGCACGTGCGAAACGATCTTAGCGTTGCACCTCGTGCTGTTATTGTTTAGCTACGGGCTGAGTAGCGTGTACAGCTTTATGAAATTTAGTAATAATATAGAAGGGCACACCAAAGTTTGACTTTGGCTTTAGAATTGTTGTAGTGAGTTCTTTTATTTTTCTAGAAAGTTCGGGGTGGGAATATATATATACGTAGGTTAGCGACATTGAGGCAGGGAGACATATTTTTTTATGCGGTTGTGCGACCAACTTGAATTTAGCCTAGCACTGAAGTCAAGGACAGTAGACATCTTAGGTCTGTTGTGCATGTGACCGGTCTATAGGTGTGTTTATATCTAGGTATAAGCAGACAGTCGAGTGTCCACAAGTCAAAAGATTCTAACACGGACTGGTAAGTGAATGTTTTATTTTCTTACAGCCGTTGCTTCTTGTCTTGGTGTAAATGAAAGATAGTTTGTTTGTGTTCCTATTTATTTCTCCCGTTTTGCTTTTTATTGCATTTGTTAGGTTGAAAGGTTGGGTCGGGAGCAGGTAGCATTTTATATGTCCCCATGTCATGTGTTGTGAATGTGTTAGAATGTTTGTGAATGTATATATTAGACATTGTATATATACTCCGTGATTAAGAAAAAACATCATGTTTATTTGTAATAGAGCTTATCTTTCCCGGGTTATATATCTGTGGTATATATAAACATTCTTTAGTATAAAAAATCGGCAGGGGATAGATAATCGTATATTTGCACTGGGACTTATTACAGGATGAGTCTTCTTCTTCTCCTTCATCAATGACATCTTCATTAACCACATAGTCCATTGGTCATCTGGCCATCAACACGTTTACCCGGTCGGCTACTGAGCTGGGTGACACCGGGCGATATCAGTCAAGACAGAGCGGCATTAGCAGTTACCGGTGTGACTGGGTCTGCGTCTGGAGCCGTCTCAACCTTCCGGGCCGTCGGTACGACCGGGTGCAGCAGCGGTTGTCAGAGAACCCCGAGGGTGGGCAGGTTGAAGCTTACCTCGCCGCCTCCTGCGGACAGTGCTACCCCCTCGGGGTGTTCTTCCCTGGACCTTTGCCAGCGGTGCCGGCTCAGCGGTCTTCTGCCACGTGGTCTTCGTTATTTATTTATTTATTCTTTTTGACTATCAACTGTTTTTTTTTAATATTAATTCATTTGAAACATACAAGGCACCTATTAACTCTAAATGAACGTTTGACTTTTGTGCCTTGTTAGTAACCAAAGAAGATTTTGGGGTTTTCTTTCCTAGTGGTATTTTTCTGGTCTAAGAAGTTTAAAGTGTGAAATACCATTTGATTTACTTTGTTTTTTTTAATTTGTCATGTTTAAATAGTACATACCGATTCAGTCATTTATCATCTCATTTCATTCATTTTCCATTTCACCTGATTATATTTTTGTTGATGCTTTGTTTTGTATGGTTGGTGTGATTGTTGTTTTGTGCGTATGAAAGTGTGTGTGATTTTGGGAAGTAAAACTTGTTTTTTATTTTAAAAACTTCACTGACGTGTTTGTTACTTATTTTGTGTGTGGGTGCGTGCGACTGTTTAGTTTCGGGTAGGTAGTTAGATAGCTGGGTTGTCCGGGAGGGATCTCTGTCCGACATATATTTGGTGACCCTGACGTGATTACGATTGACGACGACTGACTGACCAACTGACTGCTAGGATAGTGTTAGTAGTATTAGTAGCCTGTGTTTAGCTAGGTTGTGTTGTGAGATTGTGGTGTGTATGCAACTATTTTTCAGTGGGAGGTAGGCGGGCGTCCGGGGCCTTGTGCAAGCGGACTTACACCAGGTTCCACGAGGGAGTTGCGGCTGAAAGAGGACGTTCCTTGCCAGTCCGTGTTCTGTGGCCAAGACGCGGACACTCACTCGCGACGACTGTCTGCACTTCTATTGTAAGTAGTTGGTTAGGTGGGGAAGTAGGGTGGGGTGTTTGTTAGGGGGTTAGGTAGGTTGTTTCAAGAATGGCATTAATAATATGGGGGAAAGTATCAGCCTGAGTTGAGTAATAGTGACGTTGATGAGAATGTTAACGCGAAAGACTTGGTTGTGGCAGCCACTGGGGAGACTGGTATTGTCGGGAAACCCGTGACGGAAACCACTCCACGTGGAGGACGCACCAAACCCCAAGCAACACCGATCAGCGCGTTCAAGATGACGGCAAAGGGACGAGGTGTGTCACCGTCAAGAGGAGCGTCAGGAGGAGCGAAATCTTTTGGTAAGGAGTCGGGGGTGGGACGTTACATGTCTATGCTTGTTTCGTCAGGAATGACGATGGGGCCAGACTTGGTTAAGATGGCCGCAGACCTCGCCAGAGCGGATGAGGAGCGTGACGCTCTTCAGGAGGAGCTCAGGCAGCAGGAAGAGTTCCGGAGGGATGATTGAGACAGGAGGAGCTCAAGAGGCAGGCGGAACGTGACGCTCGACTGGAGGAGTTTCGTCAGGAAGAGCTCAGCATACGCCGCGAGGAGCTAAAAAAACAAGAGGAACTGCGAATCGAGGAAGTTAGTACTTTAAAGGAAGTACTAAAAGCACAGACCAGTAAGTTAAATGATAGTGGGTACCGGGTGGAGATTTCGTCTTTTGATGATAAGGATGACATGGACCAGTATCTTCTACATTTTGAGCGGGTTGCGACAATGCATGGCTGGGTAAGAGCTACGTGGACGAGTAGGTTAGTTCAACTTTTGCAGGGTGCAGCTCGGGAGGCATTTTTGCAGTTGACGCCAGAGGATGCCAAGAACTACGATGAAGTGAAGAAGGCCTTACTGTTTCGCTTTCGACGGGACGCCGACTACTTCAGGCGTACGTTCAGGTCGATGAGGAAGTAGCCGGCCGAGAACTTTGCGTCTTTCATCAAAAGGCTCAAGCAGATGTTGTTTCGGTGGTTTTGCCTCGCCATTGTCGACCAGAAGGACCCAGAGCAGGTTGTAGATGCTTTTGTTTTAGAACAGTTTGTGAACACTCTAAACCCAGAGTTAGCTATCATTGTGCGGGAGCACAAGGCGGTCACCCCAGAGCAGGCTGCGACGATCGCCGACGATCGCGTCTTAGCCAGACGGTCGGTGAGGGATGATCGGGTCGGATCTAACCAGGATGGCAAACGACCAAAGCGGACGGGAGATCGGTCGCCAGAATCTAGTAAGACGAGTGGGTCGGGCGCTAAGCTCAAAGGTGACGCGAAAACAAAGGAAATTTTTTGTTTTCAGTGCAAGCAACCAGGTCATGTCCGGAGAGATTGCAAGCAAGGGAAGACAACCAGGTCAGCAGTGATGCGACCGGATTCGCCGGAGCCAGAGATGCGAGGCGTCCCCAGTTTGTGTGACCAATGCAACCAGCTGGAAGTCGTGTCAGAAGCTAAGGTAATCGTGAAAGGTGTCCCAGCGGTAGCTTTGCGAGACATAGGAGCTGAGCTGTGCATCGTTTCAGCCGGGTTAGTCTCAGAGGAAGACATTTTGGCGGGGGTGAAACATAGGGTATCGCTTGCAGATCCAACCGTCATGCGTGAGTACCCTGTTGCATCTGTGGTTGTTTCTTCTCCATGGGTAAGAGGGAGAATACACATGCTAGTAGCTGTCCATCTGTGCCGTGACGTTGTAATAGGCAACACTGTTACTTTTACCAGTGGTGAATCTGTCAAGGTGCCAGTTTATGCATCACGAAGTTTGGCTGCAGTCCAAACTAGAACCCAGGCCAAGAAGGAGAGGGAGACACATCCATTGCCTGTCGACATTATATCAGGGCTGGACGTTACTCCAGAACAGCTGAGTAAGTTGCAACGGGAAGACCCTACGCTTACCAGAGCCCAACGGGCTGCAGACACAGGTGAGCTCGTTGTTAGCCAAGGAAAGCAAATGGGCAGAGTCAGGTTCATCAGAAAGAAGGGATTGTTGTTGAGGGTAGTCGAGGATGAGAGGAGGACGTATAAACAGATATGTGTCCCAAAGTCTCTTCGACAGGATGTCATGAAGTTGGGCCACGACACTCCCATGAGCGGACATGCTGGAGGAAGACGGACGTTGCACCGGATTTGGACTGATTTTTATTGGCCTCAGATGTCGGGGGACATTCGCCGGTATTGCCAGTCATGCGACGTGTGTCAGCGAGCGTTACCCAAAGGTAGAGTGCCTAAAGCCACATTGGTAAGCATGCCTGTCACGTCACCCGAGCGGGTTCCGCGACTTCAGCGCATACAACGAGTGAATTGGAATAAAACTCAAACAAAATAAACTAACACAAATGCCAGAATAACAATCACACTCTTTTATTCAACAATCTAAACATACATACACAGGACAAATGGGGAGCTAACCACCCTCCACCCCTATCAAGACCCCCGTCCCAATATTAACTAACAATTACCTCCCTTTGTTCAACCCCAAAACAGAACTAAACAGCAACAGGTTTTTTACAAAATGCACAACAAAATCACAATCAGTAATCAATTCAAAATACTATAAAATTTCAACTAAGAAATGATGGAGCTGTGAATCTTTAAATCTTCGAACTATTGTCCAAGTTAAACTGCAGAACTTAAGCACTGTTCAAATGTCTGGTGCACGTAGCTCAGATGGAGCTAAACAGTCACTTTCACAATATAAAGGATGATTTTCTACAACTAAATGAAATATGTTTTTATGTGTAGCGCTGTGCAAGTCTGTGTGTGCGTGCGTGTGGTGTGTGGAGTTCCTGTAATAAAGGTAATGCCCCGATACAGAGGCACAACAGGCAGCAGTGGCGGAGTTTACTTTCACGCTCCCCCACTGTAGAGGCAAGGTCACAACACAGAATCACGACTGCGCGAGGTGGCGATGGTGTAGAGGAACACAGCTATACTGGTAAGGAATTAATCAGCGTAATACAGATGATAACAGATGATGTAGTTGATACAACAGGTAACAACAGGTAACGTCAGCCCAAACCTGTAAGCAGATACACAGTCTTAACAGCCTGCCTACAAGACATAAACACTATATAATATAACACGCCGTCCGCCATCTTGACCTGTTTATGCATAACAATGATGATAATATTACATGACGCTATGCATACATTTCAATAATATAATGCAACCCTTGATGCCTAATAATTTATATCTTATAAACACAGCCATTTATATAAATATACATTATCATTGCGACCACACTTCAATCACACAGTCCTGATTCATTCCATCTCCATCCATCCTCATCATCTTCCCAACTGTTATAACTACATCACGAATATCTCCCTTCAACCATCTATCTTGTCGTACTATACTGTAAACATGCTTTCTTCATATGCACCATTTCCTTCATCTTCCCCAGCATAGTACATTTATCTCTCTCTCCATACATACACCCTCACCCTCTCTCTCTCTAACATGCATTCTCTGTCGTCACCATTGACCCACTTTTAACAACAACAGCAGCAACGACATTTCTCATTCATATATATAATAAGAAAATCATATGAAAATCATACAAAATCAATAAAATCATTATGCATCAAAAATACATCCCCTTTCCCCCTCATTCGTCACCATTCATTCGCGTACGCAGTCTCGGAGTGCTGCCACTAAGAAATTGAATTACAGGGTTTACTCACCATCTCAGCCTCGGCTTGTGACACAACTTCTTCCCCAACACAATACAACACAACACTGTCACAACACAATGGTTAGTCTTGAGAGTTACTTCGTGTCTGGCTATTGCTGGTTATTCTCACTCAATAATAACACTGATAATGAGGACGAGGACACCTCAATTCTGTAACAGACCTTGAGTCTCGGTAGGTGTTCAATAGAGAACCACACCACCTTAGGAATGAACCCTACATTTACTTATAAATGGCAGTTACATCCCTCCTCTCTCCAACTCTAAGCATTCTTACCCCGACGAGGGCGTAAGACCTTGGGTGGCTTGTATCAACAATTACAACACCCTTCCAACACAGAAACCTAGTTCTAATATGACACACTGTCACAGAGTCACTGCCTGGTTAGAGTCGACCTCTCGCAAAAGCATCCAAATCACTCTGCCTTACCAAATGCACCCAGGCCAAGAGCAAAACAGTCGAGTTCTCCTCAGTATCCATATTTCTTATTATGCATACCCCTATTTCTGTATTTGGCCTACCCCTATTACTACGGTGCGCACAGGACTTTACGGCTCCTGCACTCTTTCGTACGCAATAAAGAAAAACGGTCAAGCTATTCTATGTACACTACATAACAGAGAAGTGCAACTTCGTACAAAATATAGCTCTCTCTGCTACTACTGAAACTCGTGTCGTCAAAATGCCTTTAGTGGATCAGCCGTTTGAGAAGGTAGCGGTTGATATTGTTGGGCTGATCATTCCATGTTCTGACCGTGGGTACAGATTTATTTTGGTCATGGTGGACTATGCAACCAGGTACCCAGAGGCTACTGCTTTAAAAGACATTAGGGCAGAAACCATCGCCGAAGCATTATGGGAGATGTGCACAAGGTTGGGCATCCCAGGTGAAGTGCTCTCTGACCGAGGTTCGCAATTCACTTCAGAGGTAATGAAAGAGGTGTACAGGTTGTTAGCTGTTAATGGAAACCTCACGACGCCATACCATGCCATGTGCAATGGGCTAGTGGAACGGTTTAATAAAACCTTAAAGTCCATGATCAAGAAGTTATGTTCAGAAAAGCCAAAAACCTGGGACAGGTATATCCCAGCATTGTTGTTTGCCTACAGAGAGGTACCACAAGCAAGTACAGGTTTTTCTCCTTTTCAGTTGCTGTACGTTCATACACCTAGAGGACCGATGTAGGTATTCAAGGAACTGTGGACTCGAGAGATGCAGGAGTAGGAAGTCAAAACAGCCTTACAACACGTGCTCGATTTGCGTGAAAAAGTTGAAGAAACTTCAAGGATAGCAAAAGAATCCCTTGGAAAGGAAGCTGCACGTCAGAAGCGTCACTTCGACAAGAAGGCAAAGCTCAGGGTTTTTCTAGTGGGATGTAAGGTGCTCATGTTGTCCCCATGCAAGGAGAACAAAATGAAAATGTCATGGAAGGGACCTTACGTAGTGCAAAGCAGAGTGGGTCCTAAGGATTACAAAATACAGGTGGGAGACAAGGTAAAAACTTACCATGTAAATCTATTGCAGCGTTACCTGGAGCGAAATAGAGTTGTCGCCGCTGTATCTGTTCTGGATGAACAGAATGACTCCGAGGTTAAGGAGAGTTCCGGATCTCTACCTGTGTTTCCCTTAGTTGCAGAGGAGTCTTTGGACAACATCAATCTAGATCCGGAAACGCCAGAGATCCATGATGCCGTTCGGGAAGTGGTGGGACAGTTCGCTGATGTTCTCACCGATTTGCCACTGAGGACCGAGCTGGCTGAATGCGAGATTCGGACGGTGGACGACACTCCGGTGCGAACTCGGCAGAAAGGAATTATTCCCCCATTGAGAAAGAATGCTTGGCAGTGGTGTTCGGGGTACAGAAGTACAGCCAATTCCTCTTGGGACGTCACTTCCGAGTACAAACGGACCACAGTCCTTTGCAGTGGTTGCATAGGATCAAGCCTCTGAGTCCCAAGTTGATGAGGTGGGCTATGCAGTTGCAGGCATATGACTTCACCGTGGAAGCAATACCAGGCAAGCAAAATGTTGACGCCGATTTTCTGTCCAGAAATGTTTAAAAGACAAAACTGTAAAATGTAAATTTCCCTGTTTAAAACCATAATTGTAATTAAACTGGTAGTTTAATCTTGGTGGGGGGGTATGTCAGGTTGACAGTGTTTATGTATAAAATATATTAAAGTTAAAAATGTGAATGTGTCCCTTTAAGTGTAATTCTAAAAGTCGCAGTAGCAAGAAAGTGAAGCGCACGTGCGAAACGATCTTAGCGTTGCACCTCGTGCTGTTATTTTTTAGCTACGGGCTGAGTAGCGTGTACAGCTTTATGAAATTTAGTAATAATATAGAAGGGCACACCAAAGTTTGACTTTGGCTTTAGAATTGTTGTAGTGAGTTCTTTTATTTTTCTAGAAAGTTCGGGGTGGGAATATATATATATATATATATATATATATATATATATATATATATATATATATATATATATATATATATATATATATATATATATATATACGTAGGTTAGCAACATTGAGGCAGGGAGACATATTTTTTGATGCAGTTGTGCGACCAACTTGAATTTAGCCTAGCACTGAAGTCAAGGACAGTAGACATCTTAGGTCTGTTGTGACCGGTCTATAGGTGTGTTTATATCTAGGTATAAGCAGACAGTCGAGTGTCCACAAGTCAAAAGATTCTTACATGGACTGGTAAGTGAATGTTTTATTTTCTTACAGCCGTTGCTTCTTGTCTTGGTGTAAATGAAAGATAGTTTGTTTGTGTTCCTATTTATTTCTCCCGTTTTGCTTTTTATTGCATTTGTTAGGTTGAAAGGTTGGGTCGGGAGCAGGTAGCATTTTATATGTCCCCAGGTCATGTGTTGTGAATGTGTTAGAATGTTTGTGAATGTATATATTAGACATTGTATATATACTCCGTGATTAAGAAAAAACATCATGTTTCTTTGTAATAGAGCTTATCTTTCCCGGGTTATATATCTGTGGTATATATAAACATTCTTTAGTATAAAAAAATCGGCAGGGGATAGATAATCGTATATTTGCACTGGGACTTATACTCGTGCCTGATTACAGGATGAGTCTTCTTCTTCTCCTTCATCAATGACATCTTCATTAACCACATAGTTTATTGGTCATCTGGCCATCAACACGTTTACCCGGTCGGCTACTGAGCTGGGTGACACCGGGCGATATCAGTCAAGACAGAGCGGCATTAGCAGTTACCGGTGTGACTGGGTCTGCGTCTGGAGCCGTCTCAACCTTCCGGGCCGTCGGTATGACCGGGTGCAGCAGCGGTTGTCAGAGAACTCCGAGGGTGGGCAGGTTGAAGCTTACCTCGCCGCCTCCTGCGGACAGTGCCTTACCCCCCTCGGGGTGTTCTTCCCTGGACCTTTGCCAGCGGTGCCGGCTCAGCGGTCTTCTGCCACGTGGTCTTCGTTATTTATTTATTTATTCTTTTTGACTATCAACTGTTTTTTTTTTTATATTAATTCATTTGAAACATAAAAGGCACCTATTAACTCTAAATGAACGTTTGACTTTTGTGCCTTGTTAGTAACCAAAGAAGATTTTGGGGTTTTCTTTCCTAGTGGTATTTTTCTGGTCTAAGAAGTTTAAAGTGTGAAATACCATTTGATTTACTTTGTTTTTTTTATTTGTCATGTTTAAATAGTACATACCGATTCAGTCATTTATCATCTCATTTCATTCATTTTCCATTTCACCTGATTATATTTTTGTTGATGCTTTGTTTATGTATGGTTGGTGTGATTGTTTTGTGCGTATGAAAGTGTGTGTGATTTTGGGAAGTTGTTTTTTATTTTAAAAACTTCACTGACGTGTTTGTTACTTATTTTGTGTGTGGGTGCGTGCGACTGTTTAGTTTCGGGTAGGTAGTTAGATAGCTGGGTTGTCCGGGAGGGATCTCTGTCCGACATTAGGTCGTGACATATATTGCTAGAGTGGTCTGCCCTTCATTAGGCCTAATAGCGTGTATTTTTAGGCGACCAATGAAATATCTTAAAGCAATTGCTATATATATTAGGATCGACTAGCGGCGTGGTGTCCAAATTCGAACCAGCTTGTGTGACTGCGTTTTTGACCAAATTCGCAGTGAATTTGGAGCCGACATCGTTGAAAGTGTAACGAATGTGTTGCTACGAGTGTTTGTGATTCGTCTGGCCCCTCCGTTTGAGTTTGAAGTGGGCACAAAAGGTAGGAAAGTCGTTTTGGGGGGGTCAGTCGTAAACCGGACTTTGAACGAGTGGAGGACCTTCTATGTATAGTATGTAATTGAGGCGAGGCCTACGGACTTCACAGCCTGTGGACGGACTAGCGAGGTCACCACACATATTATACCGGCTTGCATCAAAGAGAAAACAGTGACAGTTCTCATTACACTTTGCATTTGATTCGCTACGCTCCAGTGCCCCACACGCTTTCAGCTGTAGAAAAACCTGTGTACGAACTGAAAGCCCCAAACACTCACGATTAGCGCTGCTTTTCCAATGCCAGACATTGTTGTTTTCCTTCCCGCTGTGCGTCCTCACTCGGCCCTATTCCTAAATTTACGGGATTCCTTTGAAATCACGTGATACTTTGTGACTAATTTTAGCCCTAGGTTCTTTGCGCTTTTATGCCCAAGCCAAACTGGTACACAAACTAATTACTGTTTACTCTATTTCCCTACTAATTGGGCATAAAACCAGAAATTGACAGATTGTTTAAAAAGGCTTAAATAAAACAATACTAGCTAAAGGAGATAACATAGAGGTCCCGGAGAAATGACAACTACAGAATCAACTGCATGTAGACTACCAAATCCAGTTTAAAAGTCTAAATTTAACCTTGAACATTTTGGAAAATAAATAAATTATATGACATAGGAATAACAATAAATTAATAATGTATATTAACAAGAAACTAAATGAATGGAAATTAATTAACTATCAAATAAGAAATCTGAACCACCAGAAAAATGGTTTTCCTTAACTTTTTTAACACCTAGCTGTTTGGATATTACAACTAAAGTTCTACATTTCCGTTTCTGGCACATACAAGGGCTTCATAAAAAAATGAACATTCCTACCTAAGTTGATAACTTTTGCCTTTTGTTCGTTTGTTTGTTTGTTTCCTTTGGGTTTCTAATTAAACAATCTCATTTTGTTCACTGGGATCAATTATATTCCTCTGCCTTTATATAAATTCCTCTGTCAACTGATGTTATAAAACAAATGTGTTAAGTATAGTCAATTATATGATTAATAGAAGTGCTAATAATTGTACTTGAAGACTGTCAAAACAAATATTAGTCAGTTCTGAGGACGTTTTCAAAATAAAATAAAATAAAATAAAATAAATATAATCTAAAATAAATAAATAAATCAATACAGAAATACTAAACTAAAATAATACATTACAAAAAAATCCAAATGCGTAAAGAGCATTCATAATAATTTTAAATTTATGTAAACATGGATCAAACACATAAAGTTGTCTTGCTGGAGGGAATGGCACCAAAGTTAATGAAAACATCTTGGATATAAACCCTACTACTTGCAATTTGGCAAATATTCAGTGTATGCTCAAAGACTAGAAGAAGTTACCAGCTTCAAATATTTAGGAGCAACTCAAATATTTAGAAGCAGCTCTCTCCAGTTGGCACCTGCACAGCAGAAGTTGGGATTAAAACAGCAACAGCTGCTTTGGCCAGATTATGCAAAGTATGGAAAGAGTGTTCAGAGTACAGACGTCCTGCAAGATCAGCTGCACCATCAAATATCAACTCTATGACTTGTTTGTACAAGTCGCTGCATGGTGACCTCTATATATATTCTCCTCCTATACAGCTGTATTCATCTTCTTTAAGGCATATGCCAGATTTGCTTTGGATCGTGGAGACCTTGGGCTGTTTAACACTTGTCAGCCGCTTCACAGTCTGATAGGCCTTTACAACCACACACCAAACACCAAACGGAGACCCATCAGTTCTAGCATGTCCTGAGAACAGAGAAGAAGAAATCCTCCCAATTCTCCGGGAAGAAGTTGAGGCAGCAGTGCAATCGCTGAAGAAGGAGAAGTCAGTGGGAGTGGACAACATACCCCCAGAACTGCTTTCAAGCAGGAGCAAAAGCGATGATTGACTCAATCACCATTATCTGTAACAAAATCTGGCAGAGTTGGGAGTGGCCTACATCATAGACCCAGTCGCTTCTCATTACTCTTTACAAAAAATGTAACCCTCAGGAATGTGAAAATTACCGCACCATCAGCCTCATCATCCATCCCAGCAAGGTCCTCCTGAAATAATACTCAACAGGTTGAAACCCCAAGCTGAACAAATTATAGCTGAAGAACAAGCAGGATTCAGGGCAGGGCGAAGCACCACTGAACAGATTTTTAACCTCAGAATAATCTGCGAGAAATACTTACAGCACCCACAACATCTATATCACGTGTTCGTAGACTTCAAAAAGCCGTTTGACCGAGTCTGGCATGCAGCTCTGTGGGCAACCATGAGAGTGTATAACATCAGCCCTAAAATTATTGAAGTCATCAAAAGCCTGTATGACAAGGCCTCCAATGCAGTCCTCCACAACAGTGCCATCGGAAACTGGTTCAGAACAACAATCGGTGTGCATCAGGGATGCCTACTCTTTCCAACACTCTTCAACAATTAACTTGCTAGAGCGCATCATGTCAGATGCCCTTGCAGATCACGAAGGCACAGTGAGCATAGGGGGAAAAGCAATCTCCAACCTTAGGCTGCTGGGCCATAGAACCTCACGCCTCACGCCTCACGTGTCACGCCTCACGCCTCACGTGTCATGCTCTGGGCCATAGGTCTTCATGCCACACGCTACACGCTTCACGTTTTATGCGTCAGTTTTGTGTTTCCTCAACTGATCACACACAATATTTGTGGTCTGTGACTTTTTGAGAAGATGAGATTAGATCTAGAAAATAGGATACATGTGTACAAGCCCTGAGATAAGTCTGCCACCTTTTCGTTGACTGTGCTATGAATTACAGTAAATACCTTTGGGTGTATTCACAAATTTTTTCAACTCCTCCCAAACTTGTGCTCTCTGGTCTTTATCTTTGTAATCCGGAACATGTGGGTCCCAGAGAAGAGGCCTTGCCCGGACTAACTCGATTAAATTTACTCTAAAGTCATCCATTTAGATCTAATTTCTCGTGTCTGACCACTTTGGTAAGCTAGAACGTGACAACACGCATCGAAAAAAGTGGGCATGCTCACTTTTCTCTCCACACGTGTAGCGTGAGGTGTGACGCATGTGGCGTGTGTGACGTTGTATGGCCCACACCAAGAGATACCATGTCTGTTCATTTTTATCATCACGCGTGAGGCGTGAGACGTGACACGTGAGGCGTGAGGTTCTATGGCCCAGGGCCTATGTGCATGAACGAACTTAAAAGCCGACTTAGACTTAAGTAGCATGTTTTAGTGAAGCGTTAAGTCTAAGTCGGCTTTTAAGTTCGTTCATGCACGCCAGCCTGCTGTTCAAGTTCTTGTTCCTCTCCAGCCAATCCATCTATGTCATCCACAAAACTAAGGCTGCTGGGCTGGCGTGCATGAACGAACTTAAAAGCCGACTTAGACTTAACGCTTCACTAAAACATGCTACTTAAGTCTAAGTCGGCTTTTAAGTTCGTTCATGCACATAGGCCACTTGGACTTGGAACTGTATGTATGTGTTCCATTTGTATTCCATGTGCATCATGGCGTTTGTTTAACGTCATTGTATGAGAGGTGACGTAAAGACTGTATGTGTGTGTTCCATTTGTATTCCATGTGCGTCATGGTGTTTGTTTTACGTCATGGTATGAGAGGTGAAGTAAAAGGAGAAAATAGAGGAAGAATAAAAAACGAATCAGCTAGCAAGCTGCTGTCTTCATGGACTTTTAGAGTTTGAATGCATAACTTCCACAGACACCACCTCCATAGCATATGGAGTGGAAATAAGTGCAGAGAAGACGAAAATGATGACCAACAACACCAATGGCATCAACAAGGACATCAAAGTCCAAGGCCAATCCCTCAACACAGTGCATAGCTTCAAATATTTAGGTGCCATTGTATCATACAATGGGTCCTAACAAGAAGTCCTCTCCAGGATCGCACAAACTGCTGCTCTGGCGAGGTTGAAGCCAATTTGGAAAGAAAGGACTATCAGTCTACATTCCAAGGTAAGACTGCTGCGCTCCCTTGTCATCTCCATCTTCCTATTTGCTTGCGAAACATGGACCCTCACAGCAGATCTCCAACAAATAATACAAAGCATGGAGATGAGGTGCTACAGAAGACTTCTGGGCATTTCCTATACCCAACACATCACCAACGACGAAGTCCGAAAGACCATCACACAAGCCATTGGACAACACGATGACCTGCTCACAGTGGTGAAAAAAAGGAAACTCCGATAGTATGGCCACGTCACCAGATCATCAGGTCTTGCAAAGACCATCCTGCAAGGCACAGTGCAAGGAGGTAGAAGAAGAGGGAGACCGAAAAGGAGATCGGAGGACAACATTCGAGAATGGACTGGTTTGAAACTGAGCGAAACAATCAGGGTTGCTGAGGACAGGAAAAGATGGAGTATGCTGGTTAAACGATCATCTGTGGAGCCCCTACGACACGACCTCCGAGTTACGGGATAGGATAGGATATGATAGGATAGGGTACAGCTATGCTCTTGCTTGTCGAGGCAAGAGAGGAAGATTCAGGTTTTTTATTATAGATGTCTGAGGAAGCTACTGCAAGTCTCCTAAGTCCACTGAATCTGTGTGGAACATGGTCAACAGCCTCAGAGACTCACACTCGCAGGAATTCCTGTTGAACAACACAAAGCAATAAAAACTGGCATGGTTTGGCCATTTTACCTGTCATAACTGTCTTGGCAAACCAATCAGGAACTGGTCAGAGTATGAGAAATACTGAACAGACATACACATGCTGAAGCTACTCCTGCAGCTCAGGAAAGAGCAGACTTAATTGAGGAGACTATATCTACTTTATAAATTATATTGTCCCTCATAAAGTCTGATCCCCCTCAACAACCAGACCAGTTAAAAAGACATAGTAACTCCTATCCTATCCCATAACTCAGAGGTCGTAGGGGCACCACAGATGATCGTTTAATAAGCGTACTCCATCTTTCTCTGTCCTCAGAAACCCTGATGGCTTCGCTAAGTGTCAAACCAGTCCATTCTCGACTGTTGACCTCCACCTCTTTTTCTGTCTCCCTCTTCTTCTACCTCCTTGCACTGTGCCTTGCATGATGGCCTTTGCAAGGCCTGATGATCTGGAGACATGGCTGTACCATCGGAGTTTCCGTTTCTTCACCACTGTGAGCAGGTCATCGTGTTGTCCAATGGCTTGTGTTATTGTCTGTCGGACTTCGTCATTGGTGATGTGCTGGGTATAGGAAATGCCCAGAAGTCTTCTGTATCAACTCATCTCCATGCTTTGTATTCTTCGTTGTAGATCTGCTGTGAGGATCCATGTTTCGCAAGCGAATAGGAAGATGGAGATGACAAGGGAGCGCTGCAGAATTACCTTGGAATGTAGACTGATGGTCCTGTCTTTCCAAATGGGCTTCAAGCCGTTGTTTGTTCGATCCTGGAGAGGACTTCCTGTCGGGACCCATTGTCTGATACAATGGCTACTAAATATACTACTCAAAATAATTGATGGGCTACTCTCATATTTCATTTAGTTTAATTATGTTTTGCTGTGTCACGTCCCAACTGCCTCAACAGAGGTTCGACATGTGTGCTCTTCCACACGAGAAAATAACCCAACACCTAAATAAACTCTAAAAGACAAAACCAGAAGTGACAAGACAATTTCTTTATTTCACTCACACATTCGCACTAAAAACTAACTCCCTTTTCCCCTTCCCAACCTTCCAACCCTCAACCCCACTAGAACAACCCGAAACTAATACATAAAACAATTCGCTCAAAATAACAATGATAATTAATCAAAAAAATGAAAATAAATGACTAACTACAAAATGTACAAAAGATTTATAATAATTATGTCTGGATCAGCTTATTAACAATCAAGGTAAATAAATGTAAGCAATAGCTTTAAATCTTCATATATATTCAAACCTTGTTTCACTTAAACTTCAAAACAGCTACTAACAACTCTTTTATATTATATAAAACAATAGGGAAAATTTATATTTTATACAAATAGAATTTGTAAGAAAATAATCTAAATTAATAACTAGTAAAGATCTGGCAAATTAATTCCCCCAGACAAACCTATACAATCACAAGGCTACTCTATCAGGTAGGTAATATTCCACGGACAAAGTTTATTATTCAATTCAAATTAAATATATTTCAATCTGCTGTAATTTACAAGTTATCACATGTAAATAAATTTTGTTTTTCACAACTGTTTATCAATAGTTATAATTATTTGGGGGTGTCGGATAGTGCAGTGGTTGGAGCACTCGCTACTGTGTCGAAAGTGAAGCACCGTCCGGTGCGGTTAGCACTTGGATGGGTGACCGCTAAGGTGTGAAGCGACAAACAACAACGCCCCCAGTTGACTCAACTGTGATTGAGTACCTACTCTCTTGAGGGTGGGGAAGGTAAAGCAGCGAGGGAGAGAGTTGGGCATCACCCTCATTACGCTGGCCCAAGATAAGTGTGATCTCCAACATCACGCTCCCCTACGGCCACAAGGCTATGGGACTACCTTTACCTTTTTTTTTTTTATAATTATTTGTTGTGAATTGCGGGGTGTGTGTGTGTGTGCTATGTAAACAAAATAAGGTTTTCCTTCCGACTACCTCAACCTTTAACACTAAGGTCGACTCAAGGAAACAATGTCGTCACAGGACGTGGCACACCACATCACCCCAGCCAGGCTACCGCACAGCACTCAATGAATCCGGTTTTAGGTTTGGTACATCTGCAGCAATACATACAAAATACACAACCATAAATAATTATATTACAATATATTGTACAATCATCCCTCTGACGGTATGATTGCCTCCCTTGCACCATGCGCATTCTTAATCATTCTTCCTGTCATAACTTCTGTCACTGCACCCATGCATTCCCATTCACCTCCTTCCTGTCACTTCTTCGCTACATAACAGCGAATTCTTTTATATTAATTTGTAATCATTTAATTTATAATTCATTTTAGAAAATCCTTCCACTCTCTCTCTGGTATTTATGTAGCAGATAATATAAAACATAAAATAGAATCAAAGAGAATATAATCAACTATCCATTCACGCTCGCACTCATAACCCAGACCCCCGAACGATATGGCCAACTGAGAAATTGAAACAGGCGACTTACGATACCAGTGGGAATCCTCCGGCTTGTAGAGACAAGGACACACGAACGACGAGACAAACACACAGGCACAGATGGTTATACAAGGTGGTACACAGGCACAAGAAGTCCTAAGCGGCGTCACAGGGCACCCGACGTTACTCGTACGTAGCTCGGATTTCACCGTAAATACACAGTAGGCATTCAAGCGGTTTAAGAAAATGAAAGTTAAACAAACACTTTTCAAAGTGTTCCTTAGATAATCTTCCTCTGCCGACTTAGACTCTTTTCGTTGACAGTCTGTTCAGTAACATCTCACAGACATGGTCACTATCTGTCACCTTGACAAAACACAGATCCATCGACTTGACTTATACGCCGATCTTACTACAAGCGATGCCAAAATTTCTCTTCCCTAATGAAAATATGCAGTGCAAGAGGTTTTATACTGTTAACCTAGAATGTTCTAGAATATACTCATTTCAATTATAATTTACTTCTAGGAACAAACGCGATTAGAGCACGCATTCCACACATAGCAAATCGCATGGCAGCAATCAATCTTCTCATAATAACATAGCCAACTACTGTTTCCTAACAATAGTGCGTTCTGCACGGGCGCGATTCATTCGCTACTTTTATTAATTATAAAACTTAATTAATTTATCCTAATACTCTCCCCTTACTCCCGTAAATTTTAACCTCTATGTACAGACTGACGATTAAATTATATACATAGGCGCACGACTGCAAACTGCGTAGCGTGACACAGCACCCCACCAAGACGAAAACTAACAGTTTTAGTTCTTAACAACCACGCTACTCAGTTCTGCTCAAGAAATCAGCTGGTACATTTTCTTTCCCATGGAATACTCTCCCCTATCAAATCGAAATCTGACTGCTCTGTCTTTCTTATTCACCAGAACGATCGGTGAAACGAATAGCACTACGGTGGGAATGCATTCATCTGCTTCGTCTACTACCACAGTGATGGTACAGTTTCAGTAGATTGGCGTGAAACAGTTTCACCTTGTTCCCAATGCGGATCTGATAATCGCATTCGTTTCTACGACTTACGACTTCGTATGGCCCCCTCCAGCTCATTTCTAGTTTGTTGTGCTTGGTTGGCAACAAAAGCAACACTTTGTCTCCTGCTTGAAACGTTCTGGGTTTCGTCTTCCTATCGAAATGTCTTTTCTGCCTCTCGCCTGCTTTCTTCAGACTTTCCTTCGCTAGTGCGCACGTTTCCTCGATTCTATTTCGCAGGTCCACTACATACTGACTAGCCACCTTCACCTCTTCTCCTTGACTGTCCTTCGTCCACAAATCTCTCAGAACTGACATGGGACCCCTCACTGTCTTGCCATACAGAAGTTCAAAAGGAGAAAAACCTGTGCTCTCTTGAGGTACCTCCCTATACGCGAATAACAGCGCTGGTATGTATTTATCCCATGCTTTGGGTTGCTCCTTCGTCAGCTTTTTGAGCATCGACACGAGTGTACCGTTGAAACGCTCCACAAGCCCGTCGCACATCGGATGGTATGGTGTTGTTGCCTTCCCATGGATTGCTAAAAGTCTGTTTACCTCAGCCATCACGCTTGACATGAATTGTGTCCCTTGATCTGTCAGTATCTCTTTGGGAATTCCCACTCTTGTCCAGATCTCCCACAAAGCTTCGGCAACTCTCTCAGCCTCTATGCCTTTCAGTGCTACTGCCTCGGGATACCGTGTCGCATAGTCTACCATGACCAAAATGTATTGGTTGCCTCTGTCTGACATAGGTTTTATAGGCCCCACAATATCAACTGCAACTCTCTGAAATGGCTCATCGACTAGAGGTAGTTTCTGCAGCGGAACTTTTGCTACCCTACCCCTAGGAACTGTTTTCTGGCATTCGGGACATGATTCGCAGAATCGCCTAACATCCCCGCACATTCCTGGCCAATAGAACACTCCCCATATCCTCTCACGTGTCCTCTTTCCACCCAAGTGTCCGGCCATAGGAGGGTCGTGCGCCAGGCGCATCACCTCTCCTCTGAGCTTGCTAGGCACGACTAGCTGCGTTAGCTCCTCTTCCCCCTGATGGTGCACTCTATACAAAATGCCCTTCTTTTTGCAGAAGCTAACCATCACTTTGCCTGACTTGAGTTTCGTCCCTTGCTTCTCGCACTCTCTAGCTCTAGCTAAGGTAGGATCTTCTTCCTGCAACTTGGCCAACTGATCGGGCGTCACGTCGAGTTGAAATGGCTTCGGAATCGGCAGTGCTTTCTCCTGCTTCCCTTCTGCTTTGGCCTGTGCCCTGGTCTGAACGGCGGCTATTGCACACTCTAACCCATCTACAGCCACTGGACTACGATATCCTCCCTTGAAGGTAACCCAGTTGCCTAGAATGACATCAGGTACAACTTGCTCGATGACAATCAGTTCTACTGTACCCTTCACGAAAGACGAGTCTACCTCTACATACGCTGTAGGATACTTCCCTGACTTGACCTGATCAGCGAACATGACCTCAATCTCTCTGCCTGTCATATCCTCGGGATGCACCCACTTGGCTGCTACTGCCCCCACCTCGGCACCAGTATCTCTCAGAATTTTCACAGGCTGACCCCTGACTGTTCCCATGCTCCAAGGGTTATACGGCTGAACAGTGCTAAAACTAGTCCTAGTCATTTCAGAGTGAATCGGTCCTGAATCCGGACTGACAGTGATGCGTAGCAACTGTTTCGGACTACGGCACTCCTTCGCTATGTGACCTAGCTTCCCGCACTTGAAACACTTCAAAGGACGTTTCTCCCCACTAGGTTCCCTTCTCTTGTCCTCCTCACCCTTGTTGCCACTAGGACCACTCCTCGCTACCCCTACAGACTGACTGACAGCACGATTACCCCCCTTGTATGGCACGCTACCGAACACTGGTCTGTTCCTCACTGTCCGTTTCGCATCTACATGTAACTGGGCAATCTCGGCTGCACGCTCGCCGTTCTCCGGCTGCCTCTCCCTCACAAACAGCTCTAACTCAGGGTTCATTACTGACAACAACTGTTCAGTCAGAAAGACATCAAGCACTACGCCCGCATCATCTATATCTTTCTTAGCCAAAGAAAACCATCTCTTTACTAAGACCTGTACTCTACTCAAGTAGTGCGGAAAAGTCTCTGTCCCTTCCTTCCTACTCCCCCTGAACTGTTTGCGGTAGTAGTCATCATCCCTCCTAAATCGTTTCAGAAGAGCTCCCCTGACCACTTCGAAATCAGCTATCTGCTTAGGCGTCAACTTCAAATAAGTTTCTCTTGCCTCCCCTGACAGCAACGGTGACAACCTAGCCGACCACGTTTCCTCCTTCCATTTCTGCGTTCTAGCTATTTGCTCAAAGTGCTGTAGATAGCTTTCAATATCCTCTTTACCGTCAAATGGTTGGACCTTGATTTTATAGCTATCAGGCTGAACTCTGTCTCTTCTACGTTGGGCTTCTAGTTCTCTCTCTTGCTCCAACTGCACCCTCAGCCTTTCTCTATCGTCTTCACGAGCCTGCTCTCTAGCCGCACGCTCTTCCTGCAGACGCAACTGGACACTTTCTCGTTCGGCCTCTATCTTCTTCTCTAAGAGCTTAAGTTCTCTAGCCTTGTCCTTGCACTCCTGCTCTAGCCTTCTTTCTACCAGGGCTAACTCTTCTGCTCTTTCCTTACCAGGGTGGAGAACAACTGAATCAAGAAATCTCTGAAATCCGGCCGGGGCCCAGGGGCCAAGCCCCGGTATTCGCCCCCTGGAAGAAAATGAATTTAGGCAATTTTGAAAGTAATTTAGGGCCTCTCCTGAATTCAAAAAGCACAAAGTAAACATCAATAGAAACAACAACCAAAAAAAAAAAAGAATGTTTTATGCACATGTCTTTCAAAAACGTTAAGAATCTTGATTTGTAGGCCTAACAAAGTTTGAGGTCCACCACTGTTACACACAAACTCCACATTTCCAATTTTACTGGGCACACGTTTGTCTATTTTTTAGCTGTAAACAGGCAAGAATTTTTATAATTTTAGAGATATTTAGGGGTACGTTAGTAAAAACACCACATCTTAGGTATTAGTGACTAGTGTATAGATTTAAATGAAATAAAATGCAAAATGAACAGAAATAAATTCTCTTTTGATTATCTACCTTTTTATACTTCTCTTGTCATGTCTTGTTTTTTATTACTCCATGTGTATAAAAAAAAAAAGCTTTAAAAAGTCCAAACAAGCCCCCTCCTCTTCCTCGTCCCCAATATGCCCTTTGGTGTTGGGGGACGTAAATTTTAAACAACGAACGAACCTCCTCTTCTTCACTTTCATGCCAGTCTGAAAGATCGTATGCATGCACACTACTGACACTAATTGTCTAACTCTAATGTCAGTACCGATCTCTTCCTCCGACTCCAAGTCCATTTCTCTCACTTTAATGTCTAATAAATGGAAGCCTGTAAACTCCCCTTCATCAGTCGAAGAATCCAAACCATCCATTTTAGACACACACACACAAGAAAATTTGGAAAACAAAATCGAAAAAACGAACGCATTTCACAACAGGAAAACCGGAAGTCAATTGCCGGAAGTCTCGCAATCTTTCAAACAACGCGAGAATATAACCACATGGTTGATACGGACGCTTTTGGACGTTTTGCCTGTTTAGAACTTCGGCCGCTTTTGGCCGCTATGCCCAATAAAGTGCAGCCCCTCAGCTTCTCACACTCGGAACTCAATATTTTTTTCTCGGAAATGCAAATGCCTTCCGCGGAAATCCGCGAATTCGCGGAAAGTTCTCCACCCTGCTTACGCTCTTCTGCTCTTCTTATCTCTGCTAGGGCCAACTCTTCTGCTCTTTTCTTCTCTTCTCGTTCTATCTTCCTCTCGAGCCTAGCTGTTTCTTTCGCTCTATCTTTCCGCTCTAATTCCATCTCTCTCGCTAAACTGGCAGACTGCTCTGCTAATCTAGCAGCCTCCTGCTCCCTCTTCGCCCCGTCTACCACAAAACTGGCTAGACCTGCTCCCTTCAGCCCCATGCTAGCGCTCAGCTCCTTATATCTAAGGTATACTTCCATGCCAACGCTACTTTTTCCTGCGCCGGTCTTAACTGAAGTAGGGGTAAGATCAGCTGCCATGCGAGTACCATGAGCGAAAGGCGTACTCACTGTGGTTTCCTCGTCCAGTGGTTCCCGACGCGAAGCGGCTGCGTCGGCCTCGGGGTGTACTGGTCCATCGCTCGCGCCTCCTCAGCTGCTCTCCGAGTCGCAGCCCTCGTCAGCATACAGTCGCGGACTAGGGGTGAAAAATGGGAAAAAATGGGTGAATAACAAATGAAACAAATAACACTTAACACATATACAAACAGTCGGACAAATGACAAGTAAACAGTAACAGGAGCCGGAGAAATACCTTATCGTCTAGGCCTCGACGACAAGGTTACCTGTCCCAATTTCCCGTTTGTGCACACACGCTCGGGGTGTGAACCCTTTTGCGCAGCGCAACCTCACTCCCGACCAACCACCCACTGGCCAATCATCCGACACACAAGACGACAAAAAAAACAAACATTGACTTCTGGTATCTAAACAATTAAAATAAATCTACCCTAACTATTACCCCCTACCCTATCCTAGATCTATCCCACTGCTGCCACCATATGTCACGTCCCAACTGCCTCAACAGAGGTTCGACATGTGTGCTCTTCCACACGAGAAAATAACCCAACACCTAAATAAACTCTAAAAGACAAAACCAGAAGTGACAAGACAATTTCTTTATTTCACTCACACATTCGCACTAAAAACTAACTCCCTTTTCCCCTTCCCAACCTTCCAACCCTCAACCCCACTAGAACAACCCGAAACTAATACATAAAACAATTCGCTCAAAATAATAATGATAATTAATCCAAAAAAATGAAAATAAATGACTAACTACAAAATGTACAAAAGATTTATAATAATTATGTCTGGATCAGCTTATTAACAATCAAGGTAAATAAATGTAAGCAATAGCTTTAAATCTTCATATATATTCAAACCTTGTTTCACTTAAACTTCAAAACAGCTACTAACAACTCTTTTATATTATATAAAACAATAGGGAAAATTTATATTTTATACAAATAGAATTTGTAAGAAAATAATCTAAATTAATAACTAGTAAAGATCTGGCGAATTAATTCCCCCAGACAAACCTATACAATCACTTTTTTTTTAAATCAGTTTATAGTCCCCTCTCTTCCCGATAAGGATTTTCAGAGAGGAGACTTATTGCAAGCAAAAGCGAAGCTTTACGTCCTATATTTTAATAAAGTTAAGGACAATAAAATTGGGCTGTAAGGCCCTCATACATATTGGTCAGACCAAGTCTGGCCTTCTAGACTTATTGCACAATCACAAGGCTACTCTATCAGGTAGGTAATATTCCACGGACAAAGTTTATTATTCAATTCAAATTAAATATATTTCAATCTGCTGTAATTTACAAGTTATCACATGTAAATAAATTTTGTTTTTCACAACTGTTTATCAATAGTTATAATTATTTGTTGTGAATTGCGGGGTGTGTGTGTGTGCTATGTAAACAAAATAAGGTTTTCCTTCCGACTACCTCAACCTTTAACACTAAGGTCGACTCAAGGAAACAACGTCGTCACAGGACGTGGCACACCACATCACCCCAGCCAGGCTACCGCACAGCACTCAATGAATCCGGTTTTAGGTTTGGTACATCTGCAGCAATACATACAAAATACATACAAAATACACAACCATAAATAATTATATTACAATATATTGTACAATCATCCCTCTGACGGTATGATTGCCTCCCTTACACTATGCGCATTCTTAATCATTCTTCCTGTCATAACTTCTGTCACTGCACCCATGCATTCCCATTCACCTCCTTAGTATTTTAATTTAGATTAATATTTCTGTGTTGGTTTGTTGTCCCTTGCTGAATTCCACACGAAAACTATGTTTTCCCATTTTAAAAAACACCCCCACCCTCCCCAGCTCCAGCCCCACACCCCCGGACAGCCGTCTATAAGTCGTCGTGGAGACGTTTGTCTTACCAGAGTTGCCAAGAACAAAATTCAAAGTATTTATTTGAGTGGTTGGACAAGCTCTCTCTCTCTCTCTCTCTCTCTCTCTCTCTCTCTCTCTCTCTCTCTCTCTCTCTCTCTCTCTCTCTCTCTCTCTCTCTCTCTCTTTGTCGAACATGGCCTTTTCAAAATGTATATTTTCTTCTTCTTTGTGTTTTCCTTCCCCCACCCCACCCCCAATGGGTATTACCTATTGCTATCGTAATTACAGGTAAATAGCAATTACGTTACTTGAGTGCGCATTATGAATATGCACTCATCGTCAAGATCTATTGTTTCTGGACACAGCCACATGATAACAAGTGATATTTCACGAAAGTGAAAAAGTCCTTTTAGACTTTCGTATGAAGCCACCAGAAATCCACGGGAAATTGCTGAAAAAGATACTTTTTTTATAGTCCCTTATTGGATTCCATTACACTCACGTATGTTGATTGATTATTTTTTTTTTATTAACTCGGGTATTATAAACTCTTCAAGAATACCTCTCTTATAACCCAGTTTGTGTATATTGATTGAAATGTTACAGTATTATTTGTTTATGTCCGTGTGTGTAAGTTCACGTGTGTGTGAGTGTGTGTGAGAGAGAGAGAGAGAGAGAGGGTAAGAGAGAGAGAGAGAGAGAGAGAGAGAGAGAGAGAGAGAGAGTCCATTACCGATAAGAAATAATATGTGAGCCTTCGTGTCCTAATTATTTCAAACCAACCCTTTAATCGGAAGGATAAATCATAAAAGTAGATCATGAATTGTACATGTTGTACTATCGTCATTGTGGAAAAACAAAAAGCTCACAAAATTAAAGCAAACAAAGACATGAACAAAACCTAAACAATATGATGGATTTAAAAAAAGATGGTTTGTCTTGCAAAGCCATGCAACAGCTTAGGAATAAATCTCTTCTTTACTTCTCATTTGAAAGTGCAGTCCAGTCAAAACGTTGGTTTCCCAGTTCTCCATTGATTCGGATTCATCTCAGTACAAAAGGTATAATTATAATGTGTTCAACTTATAACACCCTTATTTAGTCATAAACGCATTTCATCATGTATAGCGAAAGTGAAGTCTCATTTGCTTTGTAAGTTTCTAAGCTAGGTACTCTTTTTCTGCCAAACAGTTAAATCTCTCCTTCAGTTTTTCACTCTCCTTCATAATCACTGTTACTGTTGATGCCGAAATTCTAAATTGTTCAGCAATTTCTTTTTTTTTTCTCATCTTTTCATCTTCAAGTGCGTGAATTAGATCTATTTTAGGCTTCATGGTAAGCGTGACGTGACGATGTTGCGTCAGTATGAACGTCAGTAACTCTCATGAAACTTTAATACAGTAATCTCCCTTGAAACTTTATTATAAGCGGCAGCAAAACTCGCCAGGGGCCTTAGAAAACACTTTATTATAAGCGGACTTTACTATATTTTTTTTATTATATCCGATTTTTAAAAACAGAGACAAAGAAGAGTCTTGGTCGGGACCAAGACTGGACTTTACTAAAACCGAATATTTACTTTATCCGGCCTTTATTATATCCGGAGTTCACTGTATCTACATCAATCAAATCAATGGCTTTGTCTAATTCTACACGTGTATATTCTTCCATCAACCTTTCATGAAATGTTCCAGCCTTATCATCATTCCAAACAAACCTATCTACTGTAGTACAATAAGACTCATCCGAATTGTTAGCATGCACTTTTGGAAAAAATACGGTAAACAACACGGGTAAGTGTTGAGATTCAATACGCTGCAAGACATCTAATTGACAGTCATCGGAAATAAGGGAAAACAAGTCATTAGATAACAAAAAATAATCAATGACACTACTACCTGTATCACATAAGAATGTGTAGTGACCATCAAGGTCACCATGACACACACCATTTAATACAAACAAATTAAGAGCAGTGCACATATTCAAAAGCATTTTATCATAGCCATTAATTACAGTGTCCTGAGAATGTCTGCCAACATTAACAGAGCGACTCTCATGTAACGACTCGTAGCCATTATCAACACTCGGAGAAACATTAGAAGTTCTACCATTAAGGTCACCAGATATAAGAAAATAATAATCATCCACAGAGAGAGCACGGTCAAGCAAGCAGTCTTCCAGCATAGTAATACCATCATCATACCCTTCAGCAAACTTATAATACCTGGATCCCTCTGGTGGCACATAGGCACAGACATACAGTACGTCTTTTAATGTACCAAACAGATCTTTTCTTATGACAAAAGCTAAAAAATGTCCAACATTAACATCTATTTGTCTCACGTATTTAAACAAAGAACTCCACCAGAGGGTCTCCCTAGGCCTGGAAACTTAGTTGCAGGCTGACAGAAAACCTTATGACCCGGGAAAACATTTTCATTCAAGCTTTGAGTAAATGTTTCAACCATACAAACAAAATCAAAGGAACCGATAAATGACATAAAACTGCAATCTGTCAATGTAGACAAAAGACTATTAATGTTCCAGTGTAGAAATGAAAAGGGTACATGCTCATTATTTACATGACCATACTCAACATGGAGAATCTCCTCTTGCATATTAGGCCTACGCAATGAAAAAACACTGTCGCTGTCACTACTACTACTGCCACTACAAGGTGCACCAAACAGTGACTCGTTACAGTCCAGAGTAAATAGAGGCTTACTAGCTTTCTCGCACGGTACGGGTACAGCACAAAGGTCAGCTGCACCGCAGTACTTTCTCTTATTACATTCAGTCATATACAAAGAAAGATGACAATCATTACAATCAGTAGGAACGAAAACCTCTGTAACTCCGGCTACAAACACATCGTCATCACCCCTAACGCAATCACCACCAACGCAGTCATCACCGTCACTATCATCATCACCACCTTTATCACCCACATGAACAACACAAACATCAGCATTAACATCAACACATCTAACATCGTCAACATCAACAGCATTAGTGTAACCATAGTGATCAAAAGGCCTACTATGAATCGCGGGAACGAAACTACGTCGCTTGTTACACATTACACGTGCGAGGTGGTTACTACTACAATGCGCACTGCACCCATCAGTGCACGTGTTCTCAAAGATGTCACACTGTACGCTTGGCCCATGGACATTACGTTTATGAACTTGAATACTTTGTTTACAATGACGACAGAGGCTGCCACAGTCCTATGTCCTCTTTACCAATCTCTCCCCATCCTTCGAAAGAAAAAACTTTTGATTATCAATGATCAAGTGGTCAAACACCATAGCTACGTTCTTCCCGGCGTTCCTTTGTTCTTTCAAAAACTTGTTCAGTTTTTTGCGCTGTTCTCGGACGGACGAAGAAAAATCTTCACTGATGAAAACATTAGTCCCTTTAAGCTTAGATTTTGCTTTCAAAATTGCTACTTTGTCTTTATAAGAAGTACAACATGCAATCACAGGGGAATCAGGCTTAGCATTTAGGCGATGTACACGGTCAAATTGTAAATCATCCAGTCCCATGTTTTTGTTCAGCATAGTTTTCAAAACAGATTCACAGCCAGTACTCGTTTCGTTTCCATCACGCTTCATGCCATAAAACAACAAATTATTCCTCCTTGATCGTCCTTCTAAATCATCTACTTTTCTCTCGAGCTGTTCTACTTTTCCTTCTAAGTCACTATTTCTTTGCTCTAAGAGCACATTCTCATCACTCAGAGATCTGTATTTTTCTGTCAATTCGTCAACATCCTGTTTAAGTTTACTAAACTGACCTTTGATTGTATGCACATCCTCTCTTACAGTGTCGAGTTTTCCATTCATAGCACTGTCCATTGTTTGTAATTTGGCCATTATCTCGCTCAAAGAAGGTTCACCGGTCACTGATGAATAGGAACGCATTGCCTGTTTGGTACCGCCTTGTCCGCCACTGTCACGTCCACCACTGCCACTGCCCTCGTTCCGTCTCTCCCCACCGCTAGACTGCAACCTCGTCTGCACCATGCCGCTCGGACCTTGGTTTGGGCCAGGGTTGACTTCCACATCTCCACAACAGATCAACAAAATGCTACCCCAGAACATATATGATAAGACTGCAGGGGCGGACGAGGGGGGGGGGGCACAGTGGGCACGTGCCCCCCCTCCCCCCCCCCCCCCATGGGCGACCCAAAAAAAAAGGGAAGAAAAAAAAAGAAAAGACAAAATGAGAAGGAAAAAAAGGGGAAAAAACCACACACACACACAAATAATAATAATACAAAAATTTTAAAAGGTGGAAAGAAGAAAAGCGTGCCCCCCTTCCCCACTAGTCCATCCACCTGTTCAGGGTCCTCATTGGCCCTCGGGCACGCATTCAAGAACTTAACAAGCAAACTCTGTACTTCCACTGCGCATCTCATTGCTTGAACCTTTGTGTTGTTCATGCCTGCAGAATTCTAGAAGTGAAGAACATGTTTGGAGTCCTGAAAGAAGTGTCCCTGTTCTTCTCTCTTTCTCCAAAATGACAGAGAAAGTTTGAACATGTGGTGGAGTCAGCCCAAGCAGAAAGCAAGAAGAGAAAACTGGTCGACCTGTGTAAAACACGGTGGGTCGAGAGGCACTCTGCCTTTGAAACTTTCGCCGAACTCTTCCCTGTGGTCTATGACTGCCTTGGCCGGATGGTGCAGGAGAACACAGCAGCTGGTTTCAGGAAGCAAGTCGGATGGCAGCAACAGCCGACTCTGATCTGCGCAGACCAAGAGGTGCAGAACGACAGACATGTCGCAGTAACCCGCCAGCAGAGACAACTGAAGATTACTTCCGCCGTTTTTGGATCACCTCATCGCCCAGCTGGACTCTCGCTTCACCACCGGCCCTGAAATTGCTGTTGACGGGCTTGGTCTTGTACCCTCGTGCATCGTGCAAGGCAGGAACGGGCCAGTGGCAGGTTTTCGGAAGGTACCCGAGGGTATCGAGCGACTTGCCAGTCTATGGCAAGCAGATCTGCCAAGTTTTCGTGAGCTGGGCACCGAGTACATCCGATGGATGCACAAGTGGCAGAGCGCTGATGCAGGGGGCCGTTCCTGATACTGTGGCCAAGACTCTCAGAGCATGCAATGTGGATTTTTTTTCCCGAACATTCACGTGCTACTGACCCTTTTGTGCACTCTTCCGATCACAACAGCTGAATGTGAAAGAACTATCAGCAGCATCAGGACGCTGAAATCCTATCTGAGATCAACGATGGGTGAGACCAGGCTCAACGGGCTCGCTCCAATGAGGGCTCACCGACACATGTCACAGTGGACATTGACGATGTTGTAGAACGGTTTGCGGGAAGATACCGCACCATCATGGCTCTTCAACCTCGCAATATGCTGAAAGCCTGAGAAAGTAAGTGTTCTAGCTGTGGGCCAATGTGTCAACCATTTTTTTTACATTTTTTTTAATCACAACTAATTTCTAATTTCACACGAAACGCGCACGTGTTGATCTCTCTCTCTCTCTCTCTCTCTCTCTCTCTCTCTCTCTCTCTCTCTCTCTCTCTCTCTCACTCACTCACACACACACACACACACACACACACACAAAAACCACACTCATGTCAACCTTTCTTTTACTGTGTTTGAGTGCAAGCACGAATCTGTATACCGGATAAAAATTTTTAAAAAAATGGCAGTGCCCCCCTCCGGGCATTTACTCTGATCCGCCCCTGAGACTGTACCAATCAGTAGACTGTCAAAACCGTTGCGTGGGGTCAAAGTCCGGATTCGAAGTTTCTTCTTCTCTTCAGCTCTCAATGCCATAAAATGGATGTAAACCGGTAAGAAAGATCCACACACATACCGAAAACAAGTACTTGATGCAGGCATACTTCAGCACAAAACAATGTACCAAACAACATGTGTGACCAGAGAGAGAGAGAGAGAGAGAGAGAGAGAGAGAGAGAGAGAGAGAGAGAGAGAGAGACTCGTGAAGGTCGATGGACACAATAACCTGTTGCCGGGCAAAGACCTAGTGGCACCTAGGTTCTTCCGAAGTTTAACAGATCACAAAGTCAAGTAAAAGGTAAACATGTAAAGGTAGTCCCATAGCCTTGTGGCCGTAGGGGAGCGTGATGTTGGAGATCACACTTATCTTGGGCCAGCGTATTGAGGGTGATGCCCATCTCTCTCCCTCGCTGCTTTACCTTCCCCACCCTCAAAAGAGTAGGTACCCAATCACAGTTGAGGCAACTGGGGGGCGTTGTTATTTGTCGCTTCACGTTGCGGTCACCCATCCAAGTGCTAACCGCACTGGACGGTGCTTAACTTGCGACACAGTAGCGAGTGCTGCGCTATCCGACATCCCGACACATCCGACCTCCGACAAAGTCAAGTCCAACTGTAAACTGCAATGCCCCAAGGACACACAGTCCAGAGTAACAAGTCCTTTTAAAATTAACAATCACTATTGTTCTACAAGGATAAAACGCTAAAACAAAAATAACCTTCTTTAATATAAATCGATCCATTCGTTGGCTTATGCACCTATTGATAACAACAATGTTGATTTTAATGATAGCTCCGCAGCAAAAGCGCCTCGGGCGGCTTGATTAATTTTCTGTATCAGCCAGCGCCTTGAGCAGCTCTCGAGCTAAAAAAAATGCGCGATATAAGAACGATTTATTTACAAAGTTCAAAATAAATCGTTGCTGGATTAATTGTGTGGACAATTTTGCCCTATTTACGATCTTGTGAATGACGTAGTCTTAGGTGTTTTGTGGCTGCAGACGTGAACGGTCTTTGCACTGGTTATGACCTCGCGGAGAACATGAACTCTTTGTCGTGTGTACGACCTCGTTAATGACATAAGGTCTTGGACCTGAGTTCAAAATCTCGAAAAGGAAAGCGAGGTGACGTAAGGAGAGAAAAGAAGAAGAAGAAGAATGGGGGAAGAGGGTGGGAAAGAAGAAGAAGAACAACAACAACAACAACAACAACAACAATAACAACAACGACAACAACAACAATGACAACAACAACTGCTACTACAATAATAGCAACAACAACAAATGTTATAAAATAATTTAGAATAATATCGTGATGCCCCTTTTTGGCCAGGATGCGGGCAAGGCATTCTGGACTATAATGTACACATTTATAATTGTATTGGAAAAGTGAGTTATAATCTGGTAGATAAAAAAAGGAATAAAAAAACCAACTAAAAATACTCATCGACGATGTTAGTCTTATAATAATAATAATAATAATTTATTTTGTATAGCGCAATTCAAACATAAAATGCTTCACAAAGCGCTTGATCACACGCAGCCACACACAGATACACACGCATAATAAATCTATTCAGCATTTAAAAACAAGACAACATGTAAACCTAGTGAAGGTAACAAACCAACAAATAAAAGTATAAAATCAGTCAATCAATCAATCAACTTATAAAATCAATGAGTAATTTCAAAGAAAAAATTTAAGAGAGGGACGTAATACCAAAAGAGGCAGATCAACAATGCCTCATGTAAGATGTAAAGTGTAAATGTTGGTGAAATACAGCAGTTTTAAAAGTATACTAATCGTTGAATAAATAAACATTGTTACAACATATGACAGGCCAGAGGAAGAGAATAAAAGCTTGTGTAATGGCATTAATCTGGTTTAAAAAGAAAATATATTTGTGATTCACATAATAATAGTAACAACAACAATAACAATAGTAACAATAACAATCATAATAACATTAATAATAATAATAATAATAATAATAATAATAATAATAATAATAATAATAATAATAATAATAATAATAATAATAATAATATTATTATTATTATTATTATTATTATTATTATTATTATTATTATTATTATTATTATTATTATCACCATCACCACTATTACTACTACTATTATTATTATTACTATTATTATTATTATTAATAGCAGTTCTAATTTCATTTACAGTGAAAACAAGTTAAGAGGGATCAAATGTCATTTAAAAAGCAAAACAATTTTAAGACAAGTACACGCATACGCACATGCATCCACATACACACGCATTCACTCAAACATTCACACACACATATTCACACACTCACACACACACACACACACACACACACATTTCAGATGTCAGCGCGATAGGGTGTCCGCAAGGGAGGATGTTCTACAGGTGTAAGCGGAAGAGATAGGTTTTCATTTGGGCTTTGAAAGAGTCAAGAGATGGAGATTGGCG
The DNA here is from genome assembly GCA_036898135.1 of Oncomelania hupensis. Classification (NCBI taxonomy): domain Eukaryota; kingdom Metazoa; phylum Mollusca; class Gastropoda; order Littorinimorpha; family Pomatiopsidae; genus Oncomelania; species Oncomelania hupensis. Next base: position 42,489,580 of record CM072517.1, on the reverse strand, counting down.
AAGGCTGCATGGGAGTTTGTTCCACAGGGTAGGAGCATAGACGGAAAAAGCTCTCTTGCTAAATGTTTCAAGAGAGTAGTGAGGAACTGTCAGAAGAGAAGCGTCTTGAGAGCGAAGAGTGCGGGTTGGCTTGTAAGGGTTGAGAAGTTCAGAGAGGTAGACAGGAAAATGTTGGTCATGAAGAGACTGATAGCAAAGAGAGGCAACTTTGTAGTCAACTCTGGCTTTCACTGGCAACCAGTGAAGAGCAGTCAGAGCGGAAGTGGCGCTAGCGCGTCGGGATTGTTGGAGCACCAGCCGAGCGGCATGGTTCTGAATGCGCTGAAGTTTTTGAAGTTTGTTGTTAGGAAGACCAGCCAAGAGAGAGTTGCAATAGTCAAGCCGAGAAAGGATGAAGGAGACGGCAAGCTTGTTGGCAGAATCAACAGAAAGATATTGGCGGATTTTGCTGATACGACGAAGATGGAAATACAGAGATTTGCAGAGATTGTTGATGTGAGATTCCATGGACAGACTCTCATCTAGATGTACACCCAGATTTCGAGCAGAAGTTGAGAAAGGGATAGAGTGATCATTGACTTTCAAAGAGTGTGTCGAGAGCTGGCGGAGCTTGCTGTTGGTACCAATGGCGATGACTTCAGTTTTATCATCATTGTTTTCTGCCATCCAGTCTGCGACACAGCTGGTGCAGCGCGACAAATCACCAGCAAGGCTGGGGATGTCGGCTGGAGGAGCGGAGTTGTGAATTTGAGAGTCATCAGCAAAGAAATGGTACAGATGATCGAAAGTTTTGATGATTGAGCTGAGAGGTTGAGTGTACATGGTGAAGAGGATAGGACCAAGAACAGAACCCTGTGGAACTCCAAACCTCAGAGGAAAAGAAGAAGACTGAGTGCCATTGACAAGAACAGATTGAGTGCGGTCAGAAAGGTATGAACGGAACCAAGCCAGAGCCGTCCCAGTGCAGCCAAACACCGACTGGAGTCGTGCACAAAGAATGTCATGGTCTATAGTGTCGAAGGCTGCGGATAAATCCAGCAGCGTCAAAATGGACACCCGGCCTCGGTCAGCCGCCATGAGCAGATCGTTTACTACACGCAGCAACGCGGTCTCAGTGCTGTGGCTCTTTGTGTAGGCTGACTGAAACGGCTCGAGCAGGTTGTGGGTCTGGAGATGAGAAAGGAGTTGAGAGAGAACGATTCGTTCAAGAACTTTAGAGAGGAACGGAAGGTTGGAGACGGGTCGGTAGTTTTTCAGTATTTCGGGATCGAGAGTAGCTTTTTTCAGAAGAGGAATGATGAGAGCATGTTTGAACGAAGGGGGAACAGAGCCAGACTGGAGTGAAGAGTTCATGATGGAGGTGATGACAGGCAAGAGATCATCAAGACATTCAAAGAAAAACTTGTAGGGCAGGGGGTCGAGAGAGCAGGATTTCTTAGGCATGTTGAGAATAACTTTTTTGACTTCGTCAATGGTGACTGGTTGAAATGCACAGAGAGGAGTCCCAGAGAAGCTCGGCAAGTTGGCAGCACCCGCAGTATGAGGAACGGCATCCAGACTTTTTCGGATGTCCTCAATTTTGCCTACGAAAAACTCGCCAAACTTCTCTGGAAGACTCTCAGGAGGGATGGTTGAAGGAAGCGCCCCGCTCGCAGTCACACCCATCAGTTCGTTGCTCAAACGGAAAAGTTCACGCGAGTTGTTTGACTCGGCGATCCTCAACTGGACAAAAGATGTCTTGGCGCCACGGACAAGGCGTGCGACCCGCTTACGGTGGTTGGAGAAAAACTCTTGCATGTATTATATAATGCAAGACTTAAGTTTTGACACCTAGCACAGAAATTTTAGCCACGTAACTGAGTGGTCGTAAACGCGTTATCACCAACGGATAATAAGTATATTCTAAAGTGCCGGTCGTCACAAGTGAGACTCAAAAGCAAAGTAAATAATTCGTTTTTGGTTCACACGCATCTGATCATGAGTGAGAAAGAAAGCAATATCCACACACACATTACATGACATGGTTAATGGTTTAGGTCCAGCGGAATCTACACACACATACACACGCACACACATGAATGAACATTAAGGTTTAACGTCTACACCCACCATTGGCGATATGGCAGACAGGGGTAACCATCCCAGGATAGAGAGGGCAGGGACCTAAATCAACACTGAACCGCCAGAGCAATCATACTGCAAATACTGACAGTGAAATTGGTCACATTTTTTCTTGCCAGCACGGAAGAGAAACCTGGGTTAACAGGTGTGCCAGGCGAAAGGCTCTCCCACTGAGCCTACGGCTGTGGGACAAATCCAAACTGCTTTGGTTTCCTCAAGTGAAAGCTACTTTAAAATGACCCATTTTGACACGTCCTTGTGAAGGATCCCTTTAAAATGACTCATTGTGACCACCTCCCCACCACAGATCCCTTTAAAATGACCCATTGTGACCACCTCCCCGCCACAGATCCCTTTAAAATGATCCATAGTGACCACCTCCCCGCCACAGATCCCTTTAAAATGACCCATTGTGACCACCTCCCCGCCATAGATCCCTTTAAAATGATCCATAGTGACCACCTCCCCGCCACAGATCCCTTTAAAATGACCCAGTTTGACCACCTCCCCGCCACAGATCCCTTTAAAATGATCCATTGTGACCACCTCCCCGCCACAGATCCCTTTAAAATGCACAGTGAGTGTTGCCTCACTGAAAAACGCTTTAAACAAAACAACAACAAAATTCTCATTCCAAAGTAAAGTTGTTGTTTTTTTAATCTATAACAATGTCTACTAGACGGTCTTTTACCGTATTAATGTGCCGTTCAACTTAGAGGAAATCAACCCCTGTCAGAACAAACATGGAGAATTCAAACTTTGGCTGTTGGTTTGAGCAACTAAAGCCCACTTTATCATTGTTTAATGTAAAAACAAAAACGTCAAATATTAGGAGAAATCTGTTTTGCCAAAAATACAAACATTCTTCAACTTGGGGTTCTTAAACTTTTAGTTTTTGTTAACCAATCACACTTTATGTAATGTTAATGTTTTTTGTACACACAATCATACCATAATAATCTCACAAACACAGATTTTCACCCAGTTAGGACTTTGAAGCGTGGTCTTCACCCAGGTTACAACCTCACTAATAGGTTCAAACCTTTGTCCTGGTTACGACCTCGCGAATGACGTGAGTAGTCTTGCGTCTTTTGCCCAGGTGATGACCTAAAGACTTAAACGAGGTCATTACCTCAAGAATGTCAAGACTCCTTCACCCAGGTTTAATGTCACCTCGTGGTACGAACTCGCGAATGACGTGCGACCTGTGCCCAGGTTATGTGTCCTAGTGGCTGGAGTGAGAGGTTTTTGTCCTCGTCGTGAACATGAACCTTTGTTACTTGGTTATGACCTCGTATATGGCACAATGCCTTTGCCTTGGTTTAAACCTCTCGAACAAACGTTCGAGGTGATAATTATAATGAACCACACCAACAAACAAACAAAGAAGCAGCTAAGGTTATGTGATAATTATAATGAACAGCACCAACAAACAAACAAAGAAGCAGCAAAGGTTAGGTGATAATTATAATAAACAACACCAACAAACAAAGAAGCAGCTAAGGTTAGGTGCGCAAGATAAAAGTGGCCAATTTTCACTGTCCATCTCAGCAATATGATTGCTCATGTGGTTCAGTGTTGATTTAGGTCCTTATCTCTTCTTTCCTGGAGGGTATATCCCCGTCTGCCATATCGTCAATGGATGGAATGGACGTTAAACATCAATGTTCAGTCTTATAGAAAGGAGGGGGAGGAGAGAGAGGTGATAGAGAGAGGGAAAGAGAGACTGAGGGGGAGAGAGACAGAGGTGGAGAGAGAGACAGAGGGGGAGATAAGATAAGTTAAGATAAGATAAGATAAAATAAGATAAGAAAAGATAACAATTTTATTTTGCAAGGGTAAAAGAGTAAGTGCTGGATGCGTTTTTTTTACATCTTGCCTTTGGGGCTTTAACAATTACTATTAAATACAACTCAAGTTTAACTTATAACATTCACATCATGGAACAATAACACTGCCACTACGGTCTTGTTCAAGTTTGACCCATGAGCCGCAGCCTTCTAGCAAAGCTAGGGCAATACACGACCAGCCGAAAGGCATGTATTGATCCCCTTTTAGCAAGTAAATATAAGTTTGTTGATCACGAGTTATGTAATAATGTGTTATATTTTAAACTAGATTGCAGGTTGATAGGTAGGGATATTTTATTTGGCTGTGTTTATTTTCCACCCGTAGGGTCCGACTATTTTGAGGGAAATGCATTTGCCAGCACAGAAAATGATATGGTTAATTTGAATGCAGAATCCTTTTGTCTATTAGGCGACTTTAATGCCAGAACGGCAAACTTGAGGGATTGGGATTCTGATACAACTAATGAAAATGAAACCTTTGAAGCGTATGAGAATAATTTTGTTTTGCCTGATCACTGTTCTGATGATAATGTGACCAATAGTCTTGGTTTATCTTTAATTGACTTTTGTAAAACAATGCAAGTTTGTAGGCTATTGTAAACGGTCGCCGTGGGCACTTGGGTAACAGTGGAAAATTTACATCTAAAGAATGCAGCGTGGTTGACTATGTTATTGTATCTTTATCTTTGTTTGATATTGTTGCCGATTTTCATGTACATGAATTTAATGATCTGTATTCTGATATCCACTGTCCGATTTCTGTTGATCTTGCATTGAACGTACTCAAGAAGGCCGATGTAAGTAACGCTCACTGTAATATGCAGCCTTCTGGTAATAATAATCGGGAAAATCATGTTCCTATTAATAACCGTAGTTTTTGTTCTAGGTCTAAGTGGTTTAACGATAGTCATAGTAAATATTGTGATAAATTGAATGACTATGAGCAGGAAATCAATGCATTACATAAACGTTTAAATGAATTAGTTGCCAGTGGAGACGAGGCCCCTCAAGCCACAGTAGACTTGATATGTACTCAGTTAAGAAATATTATGAAAAACCCTGCGTCAGAAATAGGTTTGTTTAGGACAACGCCCACACATAAGAGTACAAATCGGAGTAATGAGAATTTCCTTTGGTTCGATGCACAGTGTGTAAAAAGAAGAAAAGAATTGTTCAAAGCTAAAACATTAACGAGAAGATTTAGGTCAAACTATTATAAAGAGCAACACAAAAAAGCTAGTAGAGAATACAAAAAACAACTTCGATTATCCTTCAAGAAATATAAGACTAAATTTATAAAGAAAATCCGTAATTTAAAGAGTTCTGATCCTAAGGTATTTTGGAAAATCATCAAGGGATGTGTTAGTGAAAAGGCGGAAGTAACTTCTAAAATCTCCTGCGAGGTTTTCCTACAACATTTTCAAAAGCTTAGTGACCCAGTTGATGTTAATAATGATGGCCCTGACCACTCTCCTCCTAATGAGTTAGATGATCAGCCTGAATACAATTACCCTTACTTAAATTGTCCAGTTTACTGAAGAGGAAGTAAAATATGTTCTTAAAGGTCTACATAATAATAAAGCATGTGGATTAGATAGTTTAACTAATGAATTATTAAAGGATGCTTCTACTAGACTTCTTCCTCTATTCACTAAATTCTTTAACTTAATTTTAGTGTCTGGTAAGGTGCCAGAAGAATGGACAATAGGTGTAATTAAACCGCTTTACAAGAACAAAGGTGATGACGGCGATCCAAACAATTATAGAGGTATTACAATCTTGAGTTGTTTCAGTAAAGTTTTTTATAAGTTTACTTAATAATAGGTTGACTACCTTTTTTAATTTAAGACATACAATAGGGAGTGAACAAGCAGGGTTTACATCAGGACATAGCGTGATGGACCATATTTTTACGTTACAAGCTATTATTGATTTCTTTCTGTTTAAAAGAAAAAGATTGTATTCTGTTTTTGTTGATTATGAAAAGGCTTTTGATCTTGTCAGTCGAGCTATGCTTTGGCAGAAATTGTTAAACTCTGGTGTAAAAGGAAGGTTGTTAATTGTTATCCAAGTTATGTACAGTAAAGCAAAATCATGTGTAAAGTGTAACTCCCAAGTTTCTGATTATTTTTGTTGTTTTACCGGGGTCCGTCAGGGAGAAAATCTATCACCTTTGTTGTTCTCAGTGTATTTGAATGATTTAAAATCTTTTATTGGTAACTCTGGATCGAAACTTGAAACTTTGAATTTAGCATCACAGAAGGCACAATTAGGTCAAATAGATATTGATGTTTTGTACAAGTTATTTATTTTATTATATGCAGACGATACTGTTATTTTTGCAGAATCGCCTGATGCTTTACAGACAGCCCTTGATTCAATGTATGATTATTGTCAGCTCTGGAAACTTAAAGTTAATGTAGCAAAAACAAAGGTTATGATTTTTTCCAGAGGTAAAGTAAGAAATGTCCCAATTTTCATGTACAATGGTGAGCAAATTGAGGTTACGTACGATTTTCAATATCTGGGAATAAAAATCAATTACAATGGAAGCTTTAAGCCAGCTCAGAAAAACCTATATGACCGAGCCACCAAGGCGATGTTTGCTTTACTCCGCAAATTTAGAAAATTGGCTTTACCTATTGACATGCAAATTGAACTCTTTGATAAAACTGTTGTACCTATATTATTGTATGGTTCGGAAGTATGGTGTCCTCAGATGACTGACCTGGTAAACAAATTGCAACTACGTTTTTATAAGTTTATCTTAAAGCTTGGTAAAAGTACACCGACATGTATGGTTTTAGGAGAAGTAGGTCAGTTCCCTATAGATATCTTAGCAAAATGCCGTATGTTAAATTTTTGGTATAAGCATGCTTTTGACAGAAATAGTACTAAATTATCTTGTGTGGTTTACAGGTTTCTGCTGAAGCTGTACGAACTAAACTTGTACAAACATGATTATTTAGACTGTGTCAGGAATTCTCTGGAAAAATTAGGGTTAGGAAATGTTTGGTATGATCAGTCTCAAGGCTCGAATTTTTCTGCCGAAGGGTTTCAAGAAGAGATAAAGAAAAGGCTGCAGGATCAACATGTACAAAACTGGCACTCAGAAATTAACACAAATGATTTATATTATAATTATAGATTGTTTAAAGAAAATTTTGAATTTGAAGAATATTTGACAGTTTTGCCCGCCAGCCTAGCTGCTGTTGTCATAAAATTTAGAACCTTAAACCATAGGCTACCAGTGCAAAGGGGACGGTTTCTTGGAATCCAGAGATGTGACATAATCTGTAATAAATGTACTTTTAATGAGTTAGGAGATGAATATCATTTTATTTTTATATGTCCACATTTTGACGATGATAGAAAAGAGCTGCTTAAAAGGTTTCTCTTTGTGCGACCCAATGCTATTAAATTTTCTAATTTATTTTCAACGAAAAATAAGACTATTCTGCTGAAACTGGCTAGGTTTATGAAAATAATAATGGATTGCTTCAGAACGTAATATAATAATTTGTAATATTAATGATAGTAATAATTGTTTTTTTTCCAATAATGACAATATGAATACTCAATACCAGTGTGTACCCCCCCCCTTCTCCCCTTCTTTATCACCCATTCTTGCGAGAGAGTGCGTGCGATTTGTGATCAGATTGTGTGGACATAAGTTTTATGTAGTATGCTTGTGTTGTGTGATAATAATGAATGTGTATTTTGTAAGTGTTTATTATGTCTCTTAGAACGCAAGTGTGAAAGATTAACTTTTATTTTTGTAATATATGTACATATGTATTTTATATTGTATTTTATGATTTTTATGGTTATTCTACATGCATGTTTATTTTTATTCATTTTCGTTGTATCCACGTGCCCCAAGGGGTTTTATGGAATAAAGCGCTTTTGGCTTGACTTGACTTGCTTGACTGACGCGGGCCATGCCAGCCTCCCGTCTAGGAGAAGTCCAGGCCAAAAAGATGTGTTAGCGTGAGGGACCGCAGTCCCTCAGTGACCTCAACCTCCAGGATCCCATTCTCCCCCGACACGGGTTGCCCTGCACGGCAAACACAGAAAGCCAAGAGAAGGCCACAGAGAAAAAACAAAGGGCAGACAAAGAAGGCATGATGGGGAAAAGGAAGTCAGAAAAAGTCCGGTAAGGCAGAAGAAAGGAAGTCAAAACTGCACAGTATATTGGGAGAGTTTAAGGGTGAAAAGAATATAGGTGAAAGGACCAATAAGATAGAAACAAGACCAAAGATAAGAAAAGGGGGAAGGCAAGCTTTGTCGCCCAGCCAGAGAGAGGCTGGGGTCCACCTCCGGCATACGGAGCCGATCCCGTGGGGGCTTCGTTAGCACAAAGCCCAGTCACAACACCAACAGGAAAACGTACACTTCAAAACGCGTATTGTTCGGCCACGCGTCTTTTAAATTTGAGTGACTTCCCATCTTGTGTCATTATTCAAATTGGGGGCGTGAACAAAAGCAGCCTTTCTGTAGCTGACGGTATATAAAATCAAGGCTAATAGGTCCAGGAATTAACGTTCCACTTATGAGAAAGTGTCCGGGTACGTGAATCTACACAACAACCAATATATCCATCCTTTGTGGCAAGCAGAAATCTGGTCCACGTGCGAAAGGAACAACCAAACATGCGTTTCATTCTTCTTTGTCTGCTTGTCGGCTTGGTGATTGCCAGTAACGGTAAGTGATTTTATTTTCCGTCTGTTTGTTTCTTTGCCGACTTGGTGGTTGCCAGTAAGTGATTTTATTTTCCGTCTGTTTGTCTCTCTCTCTCTCTCTCTCTCTCTCTCTCTCTCTCTCTCTCTCTCTCTCTCTCTCTCTCTCTCTCTCTCTCTCTCTCAGTTAACGAAGGAAAAAAAGCTGTATTTGGTTTATGCCGCTTATTTCAAAAGATGAAAGAAATGACCAAGTACATATTCTTTAAAATATTTGATGCTAAAGTTCAATCGATATTATTATATTCATCAGAGATTTGGGGTACTCATAGATTAGATACGTTAGAGAAAGTCCATCTTATGGCTTGTAAACATTAACTAGGTGTTCCAGCTCGCACTCCAAACAAAATGGTTTACAGCGAACTTGGTCGATTCCCATTATACATTAACTCCTGTGTCCGTAGCCTTAGATATTGGCTTTGTTATAAATGGGTCAAGACAGATTTCCAAAGCAAGCTTATGAAATGTTAGTTAATTTGGACACAAATGGTAAACAGACACGGGCTTCGGATATTCGTAACATTTTGTCAACTAGTGGGTTTTATTTCGTATGGTTGCAACAGGGGGTTGGTAACGTTAATGCCTTTCTCAGAATGTTTAAGGAAAGATTACAAGATATGTTTAGACAAGAATGGGAAGCAGTAATTAATCAATGAGAAAGACAGATATGCTTTGTTTCGTTCATTTAAAACAGAATGTAACCAAGAGTCGTACATTATAGATATTGATATTTATTGTTTTTGCGTAGCCTTAACACAGTTTAGATTTGGAGTTTTACCGATTAATAACAATATGCACAGGTATAGTGAAAATGTATTAAATCAAATGTGTGATTACTGTAAGAGTCAACTGGAAGATGAACATCATTTTGTTTTTGTTTGTCCATTGTACAACGATCTGCGCAGCAGATTCATAAATAACCTCATGTCTGTTACACATTTGCTTGTAAATTATGACTCTGACAGATATCGTTCTCTTAAAAATACATCCATTATGCTGTAGGAAGAAGGAAGAAACTTGTCGACCCATCATTGATTTCATGAACCTCTATTATGTAACGAATGTTCTCTCTCTCTCTCTCTCTCTCTTTCTCTCTCTCTCTCTCTCTCTCTCTCTCTCTCTCTCGCTGTGTGTGTGTCTCTCTCTCTCTCCCTCTCACTACTAAATTATAATTTGATTTTGCTTTGGAAGAATTTGCAGGCAGAGCTAAAGGCAAGGTGGTAGAAATCATGAAAACAATGTGGAGTCTGGGGAGTTTGGATATATCTGTATTTTTTAAGTTGTTTGATGCACAAGTGAAACCTATGCTTTTGTATGCCGCGGAAATATGGGGCCTAGCTCGTTTCTCTGTTATTGAATCTGCTCATTTATTCGCTTGTAAACGTTTTTTGCGCGTTTCGCCCAAAACCCCGAATATGATGGTATATGGAGAGCTAGGCCGTTATACACTATACATTGGTAGTACCATAAGAGCCGTTAGATACTGGTTTAAACTTCAAACCTTTCTTCCAAATCGGTTGCCAAAACAAGCTTATGAAATGGATAAAAAATACTTTCCTTAGACAACCTTCAAATCAGCTTGACACGAGAAATTGGGTGTACATGATAAAACAATGTCTGGATCATTTTGGTTTTTCAGAGGTTTGGTTAAATGGAGCTGGCAACGAAATATTATTTTTACGTCATTTGAAGCAACGTATGGTAGATTGCTATAATCAAGATTGGTTTGCGAAGCTTAGAGACAGCGAAAGGTATATTACTTACCGCTCTTTCAAATCAGTATTACAGCCTGAAATATATTTCATTGATATAACGATAATTAAACTTAGAAATTCTTTTGTCAAGTTCCGTTTGGGTGTTATTGATATAAATGGAAACAAAAGATATAGTAATGTGTCCAATAACTGTCCATTTTGTAACCACATTGAAGATGAAATACATTTTCTTTTGTATTGTCCTAAATATGATGATCTAAGAGATAAATATATTTCCAAACATTACACAAATGTACATCAACCACCTCTAAACTTTTTGTTACAAAATTATAACAAACATATTACAAGATCCGTAGCAATGTTTATTTATTATGCTATAAAAAGACGCGACGAGCAATGCAATGTCCGCTCACAAACGATCGTCTTGAAATGGTGTTCCACAGTTACTTTGCTTTTCCATGGAAATGAGTTGAAATGTTTATTTTGCGTTATTGGTGCTAAGCACCTATTTGTTTATTTCCGGCATTGTTTCAATGATTATAGTTGTTTTGTGTTTGACCTCTTGGCGAACAGGCTGGAGGCCTCGTCAATAAAATTGTGAATCTTGTGAATGTGAATCTCTCTCACTCTCACTCTCTCCCTCTCTCTCTCTCTCTCTCTCTCTCTCTCTCTCTCTCTCTCATGAAAAGATGTCTGATAGGATTATTACTATTGACAAATCAAAAGAAAACAATCTAGAGAAATTAGCAAACTTTTGTCATTCTAAGAACATTAAAAGCAAACTAGACATTCCTTATTTGTCTACAGAATTTGTACACAAAGCACTAACAAACCTTAAGCAAACAAATTCAAGAGGAATTGATGAATTGGATAGTAAAATACTAAAATTGTCTGCGTCATTTATTACTGACACTTTAACGTATATATACAACCTATGCATAGACAAATCACATTTTCCTATAATGTTCAAAAAAGCTAAGGTTATACCCCTTTTCAAGAATGGTGATAGCACTGACCCATCGAACTATAGGCCTATTTCGATTCTTTCTACTCTCTCTAAACCTCTTGAAAAGCACATAAATAATAATATTCTTGATCATTTCACTGAAAACAGCCTCTTACATGAAAATCAGTCGGGTTTCAGAGCTAAACACTCTTGTCACACAGCTCTTACATCAATGATAGAACAATGGCTAAATAATATTAATAAGAGACAATTTTCTGGAACATTATTTGTTGACTTCGCAAAAGCTTTTGATGTAATAGACCATGACCTTCTTCTACGTAAACTAAACCTATATGGCATTCATTCCAAATCTCTTGAGTTTCTTAAATCGTTTATTTCGGACAGAGAACAGTGTGTTTATGTAAATAACCAAAAGTCACAATTTGAAATTGTTACAGCTGGAGTACCGCAAGGATCTGTTTTAGGACCGTTGTTATTTTCTATCTACATAAATGATCTCCCCCTTTATATTTCTACTTCTTGTGAACTCTTTGCTGATGACACTACATTACATTCTCAAAATAGAGACTTGAATAAACTCTCCTCCTCATTACAAAAAGGGGCTAGTGAACTACAGGAATGGACTGAATACAACCACATGGCCCTCAATCCAGACAAAACAAAATCCATGCTAATTACAACAAGACAGAAAAGACAAAATGTATCAATAAAACTTCTTCCATTAAAAATTGGCAATACAATAATTGCTGAAGTACAGTGTCATAAACTACTTGGAGTAACTATAGACAATAATTTGTCCTGGGTAAAACATATTTCAAATATTAGTAAAACTATTTCTAAAAAGACTTACCAATTGTCAAGGATAAAGCATTTATTAAATTTACATTCTCGTAAACTATTTTACTCCGGTCATATTCAATCATTTATTGATTATTCTTCTACTATTTGGGATTCTGCCAGTGGCAATGCAATGAAACCTTTAATTAGAATTCACAAACGTGCAATTAAACAAATTTTGCTGAAACAAAAAATCTCTCCAGATGACTATAAACGGATCAATATTCTACCCCTTACCGACAGACTAAAATTTAATAAAGGCGTTTTCATGCACAAGGTCCTTTCTGGCAATGCACCTTCCTATCTTTCTTCTCTTTTTTCAAAAAAAAACTGCTGATCGTCCACAAAATTAAATGTTCCAATTCCAAGAATTGATCTCTACAAAACTAGTCTAGCTTATTCCGGTTCCATTTTGTGGAATAACTTTCCTGAAGATCTCCGCACTCCAGCATCTAAATTTACATCATTTAGAACACGTCTCCTAAAACACATTAAAAATTAAATACACATTAATTGTTAATGTTGTTGATTGAGATTAACAACATTAATTTGATTTCAATTGTTTGAAAAGGATTTTATCTAATGATGACTTTGTTTATTTGTTATTGTTCCATGATGTGAATGTTATAACCTTGAGTTGTATTTAATAGTTATTGTTAAAGCCCCAAGGGCAAGATGTAAAAAAGTGCATCCAGCGCTTATTCTTTTACCCTTGCAAAATAAAATTGTTATCTCTCTCTCTCTCTCTCTCTCTCTCTCTCTCTCTCTCTCTCTCTCTCTCTCTCTCTCTCTCTCTCTCTCTCTCTCTCTTTCTCAGGACAACGAGGCTTGATTTCGTGGCATCAAACATGTCTACCACGAGTTATATGAACCCTTCGACTTGCGAATTTCTCCTACTGGCAGGTGATATTGAGGAGAATCCAGGGCCTCAGGATCAGAACACAATCATACTTGATCATAAATCTCGGTGCCACGTTATCAGCGAAGGTCGACGGAGTGTCGTGTGAGGTGGCTTCCATGTCTCAGAATCTGATATCCCTGTCAGCACAGATGAGGGGCGAGCTACAACAGAACAAATCTGACATTGCAGCCATGATGAACAGAAATGAAGTGCTGGAGGACAACATGGAGGAACTCAAAGAAAAGCTGGAGAATCACGAAATCATGACGAAACATAACAACATTATTTTCTACGGCGTCAAAGAAGCTAGCACGAAGGAAACAGAAGATGTCTGTGTACGAACAGTAGTAAAGATTCTGAATGACCATGACTCAACGAAACCATGGCTGGCTGGTGATATTTCATGCTCCTACAGGCTCGGCAAGAAAGACAACATAAAAACACACCCAAGGACCTTGATAGCGAAAATGATACGGTACAGAGACAAGCAATACTTAATCGCTAGTAAAGTGATTGGGCAAAGTGGGCATTCGCATGGACGACGACCTGACTAAGAAGCAAAGAACCAAACTGAGTGCGCTGCGGAAGGACGGCTATTTGGCGTACTACCGGGGACCAAGATTGATTCAGAAGATGTTGCAGAGAAATGGATCTGCGCGCCAATAAAGTAACACAGATCACAACGGCAGGGGTGAAGGGGGCTCCGAGCCTATATCACCAGTATCTCAACCACTGACGACTGATAAAGACTGTAACCGTCATCGCAGACACTCGACGCAGAAGCAGACAGTGTCGAACAGGCGGCGGAATGGACCGGTGACAGCGTGAAAGACTCCTCAGGACGTCGCTCGACTCCGGGGTCTGCTGGATGTGGACGTGGCAGGCAGCGCTCTCCTAGAGGCGACAGAAGCGAAAGCGGAAGGAATACTTGTGGTGACGAAAACGACAATGCGGTTCTTCGCAGCCTTGGCCGTGGATCTCCTGTGCGGGCTATTAAAAGTCACATCGACAAGGATGGGGTTGACAACACTCTGCTTCCGGCGATGGAAACATCTGCTTGTCGTCCAAGCACAAGACTTCAGTCTCGAGATGTTCGGCCCTCAGGAACAACGGCAGGCAGCAGCCTGTCTCAGGGAAGAATCGACGACATGCTACGTGGTCAGCAATGAAGGTTTGCAGTCTCCACCCCTAGTAATGCAGGCAGTAATGATAGTTCGAGTAGTGGGGACGTCAACCACAGATCCTTAACTTCATTTGACGTGGAATGTAAAGTTGCCAAACGTAATACACGGCGGCATTGGAGGCAGTTTCGTCGCACCAGTTGCGAAAAGGCTAGGGGACGTAGTAGACAATTGTATGTGGATTCTCAATTTAGTTTCAAAGGCAAAAGACTCGAAGCTATTTGGGAGTGAAGTCAAGTCTATTTGCCAGTCTACCAGAAGCAATCCTGACATAAGTTCTGATACCTGGTTCAATCATTTTAAATATGTATTTAATAAGGGTGCTGATCAGGCATAAGTGTTACCTCCGACACTTCAAATATATGAGGAACCAGCAAGTATTGAATTCCTGGATAGGCCCTTTACTTTGCAGGAAGTGCTGTCAACAATACAGCATTTGAACATGAACAAATCACCTGGGCTTGACGGCATTCTAACGGGAATGCTAAAGGGCACAGTCACTCAGAGCCTTCCATTTTTAGTCGAACTTTTTAATCACGTTTTGACTCGGGTGTTTACCCAAAAGCATGGACAGGAGCAGTTGTAGTCCCTAAACACAAAGCTGGTAGTACAGAAAGCCCAGATAACTACCGCGGAGTGTCTTTGCTGAGCATTCTAGGTAAGGTCTTTGCATAGATTTTGAACAGGCGTCTAACTTAAATGGGCAGAAGATAACAGTAAAATAGACGAAGTACAGAGCGGTTTTAGGGCAGGATATTCAACAGTGGACAACATATACGTACTTTTTTTTCTATCGTTCAGAAATATTTACTTAAAAGGTCTGGCAAAGTAAACGTGTGCTTTGTCGACTTCCGAAAAGCATTTGATTATGTGAGCCGTGCTGTTTTGTGGAACACTCTTAGGAAGGCTGGAGTGGGTGGTAAAATGCTGAAGGTCTTGCAAAGTATATTCAGAAGTGTCCGGTATTGTGTTCGCTGTCCAGATACTCTTACAGATTTTTTCGAGTGTGTGTCTTTTTGGGGTCAGACAGGGTTGTGTGCTTTCTCCCACCCTGTTTTCATTTTTAGTGAATGAACTTGCTCTGGAAATAGCAAATAAAGGGCTGCATGGAATACAACTATCCCCAGATATAATTCAAATTCTAATCTTGTTGTTTGCAGACGATGTAGCATTGACATCGTACTCTGTAGTTGGACTTCAAAGCCAAATCAATATTTTAAAACAATTTGCTGACCAGTTTTGCATGGAAGTGAATTTGGATAAGACTAAAGTACTTGCTCTTAGGAAAGGTGGATTTTTGGCTAACATAGAAAAATGGTCATACGGTAACCTACCAATAGAAGTTGTGAATAGTTACAAATATCTAGGCCTACACTTCACGACTAAACTTTCAATGACATTGGCCGTAGGCGAGTTAGATTCCAAGACCAAAGTAAGAACTATTCACATTTTAAGATGTCTTTTCAGGCTTGGGGATATACGTAGAGATATATTTTTTTAGATTTTTGATGCTCAAGTTTTACCAGTGTTCATGTACAGAGCAGAAATTTGGGGACTTCAACAATTTCATAGTTTGGAAAAGGTCCACCTTTTTGCTTGCAAGAGATTTTTGCATGTCGGTCAACAGACGCCGAGTTCTGGGAAGATGTCCTTTGTATATTATTTCAGCGATTAGGTGTGCAAAATATTGGATAAAGCTAATGGGGTTACCCCAGGAAAGACTTCCAAAGAAGGCATATATTATGTCAGGCCAAATGCAGGCAATAAAACTTGGGTGTACCACCTTAAGAACCTCATGTTTCATAATGGATTCGCAGACGCTTGGACTCAACAGAGTGTTGGAGATATTCCTGCCTTTATTAATTTGTTTCGTCAAAGGTTAATTGACAGTTTCAAACAGAATTGGAGTGTTGCCTTAACAACAAGCGACAGATTTGACTTTTATGCATCATTTAAAAGGTTTTTTAAGCTGAATCTTATTTTGATTATCCCCAATTAAGATGTTTCAGAGACGCCTACACTCAATTCCGTTTTGGTATCTCACCCATTAACACTCATAGGAAGCGTTACAGGACAGAGGCGCCTGTCAAGCAGTTCTTCTGTCCTGTGTGCGAGGAGCGTCCTGAAGACGAGATTCATATTTTATTTGAATGTAATGCCTATGATGAACTCAGAGACGATGTCCAGATACTGAAAACGCTGATCCAAGAAGACAATCATGATGCATCAGTGGTGATGTCGGCGGGCGATGAATTATCCATAATTGAATTGTCTCATTATTTATATAAAGTTTACAGAAGAAGGAACGAAAGAGGATTGAATGTTGATTAAAAATAGTGTGAATGCTTGCATGTTAATCAGCTTGTGACGACACGAGTTTTCAGCACGTACTAGAGATAGTATATATTGTGCAGAGTTGCACATCTCTAGCGATACAGTGTACATAGTCGATTCGGCAGTTTCTTTTACTGCGTATGAAAGATAAGTAAGTGTGGGATTCACGTGTTTAACGCAAAAGAGCATAATGCATAAATGGGGAAACTAGGTTACTGAGCTCGACTCGATGCTGTCCTGTGTGCTGGTATGTGATTTAGTTAGCAGAGTCATTTTGGTTGCTTTTGCAAGCAGTCGGTCTTTTGGACAGAAGTAACTTTGTGACTGTGTAAGTTCTTCTGTAAGGGTAGCTTAACCGCTTGTTCGTTGTGTTTCGAACCACCCAAGGTCTTACGCCCTCGTCGGGACAAGAATGTCTAAATGTCTATAACGGAAGGACTGTAACTGCCATCTATTGAGAAGTATAGGTGTAGAGTTCTGTCTTAAGGTTGCGTGGCCCTCGTTTGGGCACCTGCCAAAGCTCAAGTATTTCGCAAGTATTGAGATGTTCCAATGCATAGCTAAGCATTAGCCAGAAACGAACTTGAACTCTCAGACTAACAACCAGTGTGTACTGTACTGTGGGTGTTGTATAGTGTTGTGTTGTGCAGTGTACGTGTATCTGTGTGCCACAAGCTGAGTACTAAAAGGTGAGTTGAAACCTGCAATTCTTGTCCTTAGTGGCTGTTGCATTCCGAGTCTGCGTACGTGAATGGATGATGGTGAATGAGGGAGAAAGGGATGTATTTTGATGAATAGTAGTTTATTGATTTTATATGATTTTCATATGATTTTCTTGGTTAAAGATGTGTATGAATAATGTCGTTGCTGTTGTTGCCAAACCGGGGTCAAAGGGTGACAATGAAGTGTGCATGTTAGAGAGAGAGAGAGGGTGATGAATGTGAAGGAAGGGAGATAATATATTATAACGTAGAGAGGGGTGATGAAGATGGAAGTGCGAATGAGGCGAATCGCTATTGTGTGATGGAAGTGCAGTTGTAATCATTATGTATATTTGTATAAACAACTGTGTTTCATGGAATAGATAAAATATAGAATTAAGAAGTGCATTATGTTATTGAGATGCATGTATAAGCAGGTCAAGATGGCGGACGGCGGAAGGCGTATCTGTTATGTAATGTTTACGTTTTGTGGACGAACTAGTGAGACCCTTTATATGTCCACAGATTGGGCTTCGATTCCTATTTTGTTTTATTTCTACCGTTGCTTTCTCTACTGTTGCTACTTTCGTCTTTGCCACCGTGGGTGTGGACGTTACCAGGCTGCCACCACCACTGCCATGACTTTGTGTCGTCGTGGGCGCCGCTGCTGGGTGTGATCCCCCGTCATCGCTGGGACTTACCTGTTACTTCGGACGACCGGCGTTTTTCACCAGGGCCTCAGGATCCCAGATACACCACACCGACACACATACAGATTCGCATTCACGCACCTAAACATATACCAACTCTTCAGTGAACAACTACTATAGTTATTCTGAGCTCAGTTAAGAGACTGTGAAGTACGTACAATGACATTGGAATACAAGTTAGTTGATGCGGTGCAATTGAATTTCTAAGATTTGCAGTTTTGTTTATTCAGTTGAGAATTGTATTTATCTGAAGTTTAACTGATTATCACTATTGTTGCATATTGATGTGGGCATTTTCTTTGTATATAATTCTGGGGTTATTAGTTAGACAAGGAAGGTAATTGTTTAGTAAATACTGGGTTGGGGGTCTTGATAGGGGTTGAGGGTGGTTTAGTATCCCAACTATCCTGTGAGTGTGTGTGTCATTGTTGAATAAAAGAGTGTGATTGTTCATCTGGCATTTTGTGTTAGTTCTTTTGTTTGAGTTTCTATTCCTTACACTCGTTGTTGAGCTGAACGTCGCGGAACCCACTCCGGTGACGCAACACAACTTTACATAACATTCTTCTTATTCTGAACAACCCAGGTTTTGATTACATTATGTTTGCTATTTTGTATTTTCTACATCATTATTCTATAAAGAATAAAGAAAGAAGAATGTGTGAAATGAACATATAAGCAAAGTGATCGGGCCTAACGCCAGGTCTTTTCGTCTGTAAATGGTCATTCGGATCGTTTTTAACTGACAATGTATACGCATATCGCGATAAATACAATGTAGATATACTATGTTCCTTTAAAGAAGAGAGATTAGAGAATGAAGATAAGAGCGCAGTTTTCCTTCGCGTTACAGTTTGTTAATGTTGCACACATACGTAGGACGTTTAAAATCGATATGACTTCTAGTTGGTGAAACACTTGTTAAGAAAAGAAAATGATAAGATGATGTTAAACAACCAACCATAGAGATTGGAAGACTGTGCGTGTGATCAATCGAAGATTCGAGATCTAAGTTAATTAGCAACTTTCTTGTTCCAGTTGATCGTTTTGCTCTTAGCGATATTGCGTATGTATTTGTAAAATATTGTGAGACCTGATATTTCGATGCATCCCCTCCCCACTTTCCCAATTTGAAATGAACCTGTTGTTTATTCAATAAAATGTCAAAGTCTCTCTCTCTCTCTCTCTCTCTCTCTCTCTCTCTCTCTCTTAAATGCAATCTATAAATGTATTATGTAGTATTTGTAGTGAGAGTTGGAGAAGAGTAGGTGTGTGTGCGTGTGTGACAGCACGCGATGGAACTCTGCACTCGTTAGAGTCCAGCACTTGTTTTTTCAGTGTCTTTATTAAGTTACAGATCAACAAACTAATAAATGAGTCATCGTCATTGCCGGGCATGCAGGTAAAGATGTTGATCAACTTTGACTTGATGACTGATTAAAGTTTGCACCTTCACCCACTTGTGTTCAAATGGCATGGATTGCACTTATATACTGCTGTGAGTTAAACAAATACCGTCATAACACGTACACAGTCATGATTCATTACGTAATTATTAGGCTAATCTTTTCTGTGAACTTCATTTTTATAGTACTTTTATAATTGTATACTATAATTGTATTATTTTGTTGACCGGTGACCCACTAGCAATATAAGGTACGAAGTCCACGTCATTGCAAGCAATTTTTTAAAAATTGAAAATGTTAATTACTTGTTTTTTAAATGTCATTTATGTTATGTTATCTTATCCTATCCTATCCTATCCTATCCTATCGCGTAACTCGAAGGTCGTTGGGGCACCACGGATGACCGTTTAACCAGCGTACTCCATCTTTTTCTGTTCTCTGCAACCCTCATGGCTTCGCTCATTGTTAAGCCAGTCCATTCTCGAATGTCGTCCTACCACCTCTTTTTCTTTTTCCCTCTGTTTCTGCCGTCTTGCACCGTGCCTTGAAGGATAGTCATTGCAAGACCTGATGAACTGGTGACGTGGACATACCATCGAAGTTTCCATGTTTTCACCACTGTGTGCATGTCATCGTGTTTTCCAATGGCTTGTGTGATGGGTCTGTCGGACTTGGTTGTTGGTGATGTGCTGGGTATAGGAAATGCCCAGATGTCTTCTGTAGCACCTCATCTCCAAGCTTTGTATTTTTCGTTGTAGAAATGCTGTGAGGATCCATGTTTCACAAGCGTGTAGGAAGATGGAGATGACAAGGAAGCGCAGCAGCTTTACCTTGGAATGTAGACTGATGGTCCTATCTTTCCAAATGGGCTTCAACCTTGCCACCGTCGCAGTTGTTTCTGCAATCCTGGAGAGGACATCCTGGCGAGACCCATTGTCTGATACATTGGCTCTCAAATATTTGAAGCTATGCACTGTTTTGAGGGATTGGCCATGGACTTTGGTGTCCGTGTTGATGCCATTAGTGTTATTGGTCTTTATTTTTGGTCTTATATACACTTATTTCCATTCCAAAGGCTCTGGAGGTGGTGTCAAGCCTTTGTATCAGCAGTTCAAGTTCTTGGTCGTCTCCAGCCAATCCATCAATGTCATCCGCAAAACGGAGGTTGGGGATGGCGCTACCCCCTATGATATTTGTGTGCATTCGTGATCTGCAAGGGCATCTGACATGATGCGCTCTTGGAAGATGTTGAAGAGTGTTGGAGAGAGTAGTCATCCTTGGCGCACACCGTTTGTTGTTCTGAACCAGTTTCCGATGGCGCTGTCGTGGAGGACTGCACTGGTAGCCTTGTCATACGGGCTTTTGATGACTTCAATAATTTTAGGGCTGATGTTGTACACTCATGGTTGCTCACAGAGCTTTCCCGAAGTCTACAGACACTTGATAGAGATGTTGTTGGTGCTGTAGGTATTTATCGTTTTGCTCTTGGTTGTTCAGTGGTACTTCGACCTGCCCTGAATCCTGCTTGTTCTTCAGCTATGATTTGTTCAGCTTGGGGTTTCAAACTGTTGTGTATTATTAAGAAAAGAAAATAATAAGATGATGTTAAACAACCAACCATAGAGATTGAAAGACTGTGCGTGTGATCAATCGAAGATTCGAGATCTAAGTTAATTAGCAACTTTCTTGTTCCAGTTGATCGTTTTGCTCTTAGCGATATTGCGTATGTATTTGTAAAATATTGTGAGACCTGATATTTCGATGCATCCCCTCCCCACTTTCCCAATTTGAAATGAACCTGTTGTTTATTCAATAAAATGTCAAAGTCTCTCTCTCTCTCTCTCTCTCTCTCTCTTAAATGAAATCTATAAATGTATTATGTAGTATTTGTAGTGAGAGTTGGAGAAGAGTAGGTGTGTGTGTGTGTGTGTGTGTGTGTGTGTGTGTGTGTGTGTGTGTGTGTGTGTGTGTGTGTGTGTGTGCGTGTGTGACAGCACGCGATGGAACTCTGCACCCGTTAGAGTCCAGCACTTGTTTTTTCAGTGTCTTTATTAAGTTACAGATCAACAAACTAACAAATGAGTCATCGTCATTATAGCCGGGCATGCAGGTAAAGATGTTAATCAACTTTGACTTGATGACTGATTAAATTTAGCACCTTCACCCACTTGTGTTTAAATTGCATGGATTGCACTTAGATATTGTGAGTTAAACAAATACCGTCATAACACGTACACAGTCATGATTCATTACGTAATTATTAAGCTAATCTTTTCTGTGAACTTGATTTTTATAGTACTTTTATAATTTTATACTATAATTGTATTATTTTGTTGACCGGTGACCCACTAGCAATAAAAGGTACGAAGTCCACGTCATTGCAAGCAATTTTTTAAAAATTGAAAATGTTAATTACTTGTTTTTTAAATGTCATTTATGTTATGTTATCTTATCCTATCCTATCCTATCCTATCGCGTAACTCGAAGGTCGTTGGGGCACCACGGATGACCGTTTAACCAGCGTACACCATCTTTTTCTGTTCTCAGCAACCCTATGGCTTCGCTCATTGTTAAGCCAGTCCATTCTCGAATGTCGTCCTACCACCTCTTTTTCTATCTCCCTCTTCTTCTGCCGCCTTGCACCGTGCCTTGCAGGATAGTCTTTGCAAGACCTGATGAACTGGTGACGTGGACATACCATCGGAGTTTGCATGTTTTCACCACTGTGTGCATGTCATCGTGTTTTCCAATGGCTTGTGTGATGGGTCTGTCGGACTTGGTTGTTGGTGATGTGCTGGGTATAGGAAATGCCCAGATGTCTTCTGTAGCACCTCATCTCCAAGCTTTGTATTTTTTGTTGTAGATCTGCTGTGAGGATCCATGTTTCGCAAGCGTGTAGGAAGATGGAGATGACAAGGAAGCGCAGCAGCTTTACCTTGTTTGTAGACTGATGGTCCTATCTTTCCAAATGGGCTTCAACCTTGCCACCGTCGCAGTTGTTTCTGCAATCCTGGAGAGGACATCCTGGCGAGACCCATTGTCTGATACATTGGCTCTCAAATATTTGAAGCTATGCATTGTTTTAAGGGATTGGCCCTGGACTTTGGTGTCCGTGTTGATGCCATTAGTGTTATTGGTCTTTATGTTTGGTCTTAAATGCACTTATTTCCATTCCAAAGGCTCTGGAGGTGGTGTCAAGCCTTTGTATCAGCAGTTCAAGTTCTTGGTCGTCTCCAGCCAATCCATCAATGTCATCCGCAAAACGGAGGTTGGGGATGGCGCTACCCCCTATGATATATGTCCCTTCGTGATCTGCAAGGGCATCTGACATGATGCGCTCTTGGAAGATGTTGAAGAGTGTTGGAGAGAGTAGTCATCCTTGGCGCACACCGTTTGTTGTTCTGAACCAGTTTCCGATGGCGCTGTTGTGGAGGACTGCACTGGTAGCCTTGTCATACGGGCTTTTGAGGACTTCAATAATTTTAGGGCTGATGTTGTACACTCATGGTTGCTCACAGAGCTTTCCTGAAGTCTACAGACACTTGATAGAGATGTTGTTGGTGCTGTAGGTATTTATCGTTTTGCTCTTGGTTGTTCAGTGGTACTTCGACCTGCCCTGAATCCTGCTTGTTCTTCAGCTATGATTTGTTCAGCTTGGGGTTTCAACCTGTTGTGTATTATTAAGAAAAGAAAATAATAAGATGATGTTAAACAACCAACCATAGAGATTGGAAGACTGTGCGTGTGATCAATCGAAGATTCGAGATCTAAGTTAATTAGCAACTTTCTTGTTCCAGTTGATCGTTTTGCTCTTAGCGATATTTCGTATGTATTTGTAAAATATTGTGAGACTTGATATTTCGATGCACCCACTCCCCATTTTCCCAATTTGAAATGAATCTGTTGTTTATTCAATAAATTGTCAAAGTCAAAGTTAAAGTCTCTCTCTCTCGCTCTCTCTCTCTCTCTCTCTCTCTCTCTCTCTCTCTCTCTCTCTCTCTCTCTCTCTCTCTCTCTTAAATGAAATCTATAAATGTATTATGTCGGTGTGTGTATTTGTAGTGAGAGTTGGAGAAGATTAGGTGTGGGTGTGTGTGTGTGTGTGTATGTGTGTGTGTGTGTGTGTGTGCGTGTGTGTGTGTGTGTGTGTGTGTGTGCAAACGCTGGGTTTGCAAATGGCGAAGTGCTGCTGAGAATGCG
Organism: Oncomelania hupensis; assembly: GCA_036898135.1. NCBI lineage: Eukaryota > Metazoa > Mollusca > Gastropoda > Littorinimorpha > Pomatiopsidae > Oncomelania > Oncomelania hupensis. Next base: position 42,465,918 of record CM072517.1, on the reverse strand, counting down.
ACAGCTATCATCCCATCCACGGCATCAGAAGCACTGAAACATTGTGACAGGGATTTTTTATCCCAACCTGTTCATCATGCTTTAGAACCTTTGCACCCTACCTGTCACTACTGCCGAGTGTGAGCGTTCAAACAGTCAGTTGCGCAACCTGAAAAACTACCTGCGCTCTACAATGGGGCAACAGAGACTAAATGGACTTGCTTTACTGAAAGTGCACAGGGATGTTGATATTGACTTCAAAGAGGCAGTGAACTGTTTTGCCAGAAGATACAATTCACAATTGGTACTAATGCCGAGGAACCTAGTGCAGCAAGACTGAATTAAGTGAAAGCAGGGCGGTGATGTTCATAAACTACAAATTAAAGCTTTATACCGTTAACGATCAACAAAAAGTAGTGAATAATAATAGTATGCAAAACATCTCTGCTGATAAATAAATGTGTGTGTGTGTGTTTTAAGGGAGGGGCAGAGGATAATTTTTGTACCCCAGAGTTTGTCAGTTCAATTGTTCAAAAAGCTCAAAGTCCCAGACCATCACAGATGGCTTTTTCAAGGTTCAGATTGCACCATTTTGCATCCTTGAAAAAAAAAATGTCTAAATTGCGTGTGTTTGTGTGTGTGTGTGTGTGTGTGTGTTTATGCGTGCTCCTCATTTATTGTCCATTATTTCCTTCAAGTGATTTAGAAATTATCATAAATAATCTGAGTTCTTACTATTATATACAGCCTTTTTATTTAAAATGTTGTTGTGGAGAAGGAGGTACAATTTTCCCTTTAATTGTATTTAGATACACTTAGTTCTATTGATTTAAATTCTCCTTCTGTCCACTCAGATCCTTTAAGATTTGCACGTTCTACAGCTCTACACTGTCTTGAAACATTTTAATCAAGATATTAATTATAAGCCTTGTTTAGGTCTGCAGTTTTTAACATTTCAATTTGATTCGAAGAAACCCACACAGTCAAAGTTTCATCAAGATTGTCTGGTTTAACAAAAATTACCTGAGCTAGTACACCTATTTTTTACTTGTAATGAGATACTAATAAAGTTATTTACTACGAAAGGGTAGTTATTCTTAATAGATTTAATAACATCTTGACTGTCATTACATTACATTACATGATTATTGCTTTAGGTCCAGCGGACTCTTCCGAGCCAAATCAGGACCAGAGAGACGTTATCTTAAAATATTATAAAATGTTTCACATCTTTAAAAATAAGCCTGTTACTCTTAAATACTCAAACAAACTTTCACATGAAACCTCTTTAAAAATCTTCGCTAAAACTGATGTATTAAAAATATGTTCCATTTCTTCAATCAAATCACTAAATTCATTCCTATCAATAAAATCCAAACTAAACAAAACAGGTCGATATGATTTATATGAGATAAAACAAACCAACATCATGTAAAAATTGAAACAGGTGTTGACCATTACATACTTTTAAAATCTCTTTGAAAGGTTTTGAACCAAAATAATAGTATGTTTTTCTTTCCTCAATCAGAGCAGCACATTCAGACATCAAATGGCGAACAGAAAAGGATTGATCACATGCAAAGCACCATGGTGGTTCTTCTTTTTAAAATGAAACTGTGTGTGACATAAGTATGCCCAATATGAAGGCGAGACAAAACTGTTTCTTCTTTGCGAGTGGATGCAAAGTTAGGCAAAGAAGCTGATTAATCCAAAGAATTTGAAATAATTTGATGTTGATATGGTTAGACCAGTCAGTCTGCCACAGCCGATTACAATAAGATCCAGTCATACAACGCCGGTCAGAGTAAGGAACAAATTGGAAAATCTCTGAAGAGAAATTGAGATGCAGAGCATCTTTAGCCGCTTTGTCCACTGCAATGTTGCCGCGGATGCCCATGTGACCAGGGACCCACATAAAAACTATCTTTTTACCATCAGAGACAAGTTGTGTATGGAGGTCATGGATCTCTGCCAGAAAAGGGTGTGATATCTTTCTCGTAGAGAGAGCCTGAAATGCTGACAATGAATCAGACATGATTAAAAACGAGGTTCTTTTGGATTGATAAACCTGTTTCAGAGCGAGATGAATTGCCTTGAGTTCAGCTGTATAAACAGAACAAAAATCAGGTAAACGCCGTTACAAAGGCTTGTCTAAGTGTCTCCCGGAGACCGACGCAGCAGCAACTGAATCTCATTTCTTTGACCCGTCTGTGAAAGGTTTTTCATATCCTGGGGATAAGGCTCACTGTTCTAAATAAAGTTGGTTATATACGGTTTCAGATGTATTGTTTTTGAGGAAAGCGGACAATTGCCAATTAATGTTGGGGGTACATAATTTCCATGGAGAAGCTTCAGTCCGAAGCTCATCATCGTTGATGGAAGCATCATCAATGATTGCTTTTTCCAAATGAGCCTGCATTCTGATGCCAAACGGAGGTATTGTGTTAGGTTTGGCTTCAAATTTATGAACAAAATCTGGGTTGAAAACACAGTCATAAGCGGGGTTCATGGGATCAGTTTTTAATTTTAAATAGTAATTCAGTGCCAATTTTGTACGTCTCAGCTCCAGCGGGGGTTCGTTAGCTTCCACGTAAAGGCTTTAACAAGGGGAGGTGCGAAACGCACCCAAAGCAATGCGTAGTGCCTGATGAGCAACTGGGTCTAACATTTTAAGATACGATTTTCTAGCAGAACCATAAACAATGCAACCATACTCTAATTTGGATCTAATTAAAGAATGATATAACAGCAATAAAGTTTTCTTGTCAGCTCCCCAGTCTGTACCACTGATAACCTTGAGCAAATTGCAGGCCTGCTGACATTTAGTTTTCAAATTTTTCAAATGGGGAAGGAAGGATAGTCTTTGATCAAAAATAAGACCCCAAAATTTGACTTGTTGGACCGCCTTTATTGGAGTTTTATTGAGGGTAATATTAGGATCTTGAATAATTCCCCGTTGCTTGGAAAAGTGAATACATTCAGTTTTTGCTTCAGAAAAATTGAAACCATTTTGTAAAACCCAGTCTTCAACGGCATTGACACATAACTGTAGCTGACTTTCTGCAGATGCCAAGGTTTTACCTTTGGCTACTAATGCAAAATCGTCAACAAACAAAGAATTGTCAATTCCTGGTTTAACGGAACGAACAATATTATTTATTTTAATATTAAACAGCAAGGGAGACAAGATGCTACCCTGAGGCACTCCCATATCCTGTTCCCTCGTACCTGATAAAGATCCCCCAACCTTAACCTGAAAAATTCTGTCCGTTAGAAAATTGGATATAAACAGAGGTAAATGTCCCTTCAAACCCATTTCTAGTAAATCTGAAAGAATGCCATATTTCCATGTGGTTTCATAGGCTTTTTCCAAATCAAACATGATGGCAACGACATGTTCACCCTGGACGAACGCGTTACGGATAAAAAATTCCAGTCGCACCAGGTGGTCAACATTACTTCGACAACTTCGAAAGCCACACTGAGTGTTGGATAAGATATTATTTGTTTCCAGATACCATAGTAAACGGGAAGAAACCATTCTTTCCAGCGTCTTGCATAAGCAAGACGTTAAGGCTATTGGCTTATAATTTGTTGGATTAGTACGGTCTTTGCCAGGTTTAGGAATGGGTACAATAATGGCCTTTCTCCAAGAGGGAGGAAAGGTGCCAGTGATCCAAATCTGATTGAAGATGTCCAGCAGTTGAGACCGTGAGTACCTTGTTAAATGTCTGAGAAATTGATAATGTACATCATCCGGTCCAACTGCTGGATCTGCACTTTTGTTAATTGCATCGTCAAGCTCGACTAATGAGAACGAAATGTTGTAGTCTTCAGAATTATCAGAGGTAAAATTTAACCGTTGTTTTTCTTTAAGTGTTTTAATTGTTTGAAAAGAGACGGAATAATTTTCAGAAGAAGAATTTGCAGCAAAAGAAGAGGCCAAAAGATCAGCTACTAGTTTTTTTTTATCTCCAATTACGTCCCCCTGCACAGTAAGGCATGGGCTGACCTGTTTGTTACTTTTATTTTTGAGTTTGCGGACCACTGTCCAAACCTTCGACAGTTTTGCTTTCGAATTTAGCGTGGAGCAGAAATCTCTCCACGATTCTTCCCTCTTAAGTTTGAAGAGCTGTCGGCATTGCGCTCACAAACTTTGGTGGTTCTGTTTATTTTCAGAGCTTGGGTGCAGATACATCATTCTTAAAGCTTTTTTATGGGCTGCTGAAGTTTTTTACATTCATCATCAAACCAGGGTATTTTAATTACATTCGGTTTTGATGAAGTTTGTGGGATGGACTCCTTGGCACTGTTTATAACTATGTCAGTATAGAGCTGTATTGGATCTATGGCATTCGAAAATTCCCGTTTCTTAGCACGTAATTGAACCTCAGACAGGTTAGAAAACAGACTCCAGTTAGCTTGTTTCAGCTTCCACCTGCGATGTGTTTGCTCAAGGTCGTCTGAATCATGTTTTAATAAAACCGGAAAATGGTCGCTGCCATGGAGATCTTCTAAAACTGTCCATTTAAAATCCAAAAGTAAGAGATCACAGATCGATATATCAATGTGGGACAAAGAAGCGGTTCTTGAACAGGAAAAAGTTGGAGCACCCTCGTTCAAAGTTACTAGATTCAAGGAGTCTAAAATGTCTTCAATTATTTTCCCTTGAAAATCGCTATGATCGCTACCGCACAAGGGAGAGTGTCCATTAAAATCTCCCAACAACAAAAAAGGGGTAGGTAACTGTTGGATCAAATTCTCAAGGTCATTTTATTTACATTTATTGATGGGGTCAAAGATATAGAAAAAACTGTGAGGGATTTAAAAAGAGATACTCTGGCTGCAACTGCTGGTAAACTTGTATTAAGTGAAATTGGGTTAAATGGGATGTTTCTATGAATAAAGAGTGAAACGCCTCTAGAAGATATATACAATCTAGAGACGAATAACCAGTAATATCTATAAGCTGTTTCTCTGATACTAGCAGTTATTACCCGTCCAAATAAATTTTTGATGACCCAATTGCTGGGCCTGATGTTATATGCCCGTTTCAAAAATTTTCCTGGAAGTGACATTTTTTGTGCATTCTGCAGCATTTTGTCATTTTATGTTTGTTTTTAATCTGAAGAAGAGCAAAGCACGAAAATTCATTTGTCTTGTATTGTTGTATAATTAAAAGTATCTATTATATTTTGTTGTTGTGTTGCTGATTTTATGCCCGTTATAGGTTATCTTTGGGTGTCCAAGCTGTCAGCCACTGAGTGAAGTCAAATTTATTTGAGACTATAATGTTCCATTGTAGCCTACATAGTGCATAGTTTATGTTGTGGTGTTGGTACAATAACTACATGTAGGAAATATCAATTGCCTGAAAGTGGAAGAAATTGTAAACACAACAGGAACTGCTAAGTATTTTGAACGTAAAATACAATTATATGTTTATCTTTAATCTATGTCTCTTTTTAGTGATTCACCACTGACAGTGCACTTCAGCCTTCCACTTCCAGAATCATAAACACAACTAAGATATACAGTATATCAAATATACTTTTAATTAACATTAGCTCGAAAATTAATTCACATTGTATAAAAGTATCTTTGATATAATAATCTTTGTTGTGTTTATGATTCTGGAAGTGGAAGGCTGAAGTACACTGTCAGTGGTGAATCACTAAAAAGAGACATAGATTAAAAATAAACTTATAATTGTAATAAAACACAATAATCATTTATTTGAGGAGAACAGCATTACTGATTTATTGCACATGCATGTGATTAAAACAATAAGGCAATGCTATCACTGCATGCACAGAACTTTTTTCCTTATAATACATACCAATGAAATACCAAATTGAGGCAATCATAAAAAAAAGCACCAAGCCATGTAAATGTAAATATGGACCTTTAGTCCCTACAGATATTTATTTGGGAACAATTCAGTTTTAATTTAGATTCTAAATATTTATTTTTAATGTAAAGTTTGCTCTTAATTTAATTTTTTTTTCTGATGAATCGAATGACAATTAATTATGCCATGAAATTTACAATAAAACTATAATGTTATTTTCTAAATGTTTTTTTTTTTAAACAGACTTACCTATACCTAATTTTTTTTTAAGAAGCATAAGATGTTAAGTGTTCTAAGAAGTACACGCATCATGGATAAATGAAAAAAAAAGAATATGAAGCAGTTATTAATACCCGTGCTATGATTTTATTTTTATTTATATATTTATTTTTTTTTTTTTTTTTTTTTTAGCATTTTACTTGCACTTCGTTTTGTTTTTCAGTTGCCTCTGTTCCGCTCTTTTTCTGTATTATCTATATCTCTCTTATATCTCTCTCGCTCTGTATTATTAAATTTTATTTTAAAAAAAAAAAAGGACCAAGCGAGATTTGAACCCGGGTCTTCTTATTGACAGTCAAACGCCTTATCTATTGAACCACAGGATACTATAAGTCTCCAAACTGATTTTAGGTCCCATATCATAAAACATGTTGAACCCCTCGATTTTATTAGTGTTATAAACTTGAAACCGGATTAAACAACAATATAGCGAACGCCGATCGATTAAAAGCGATTTGGAATAAAATACGAAATCCTTGGTAGAAATGGTATGCGGAAATGATGGCAGGGCTAAGGACAAAAATGATTGGTTCTAAAAATACCGTCTCACACATGTGTTTTTACAGTGTTTTTGGAGGCAGTAAAATGCAAACTAAAGCCGTTTTGCGATCGAAAAGAATGTTAAGTTTCGTTGTATCGACAGCGGGTGATCGAGCGCCGAATGGCAAAACTCGCGTGGAAGCAATTATATGGACAGTTCAGCTGTAATCTGTAAAACTTGGAGCCAACTGAAGCTCAAAATTAACTTCACAACAAAGCCGCTGGTTGGCTAAAACGGCCCCTCGTGATCTGAAAAGGCTGCTCGATTAATATATAGAAGAGAGTTTCCTGAATGGCTAACACCTCAGGTTGATGCTCCGTCAGCAGACAGCAGAGCTCCTCATAATTTGCCCTTATCCCTCGGATATTCCATTGTAAAATGGCCATAGAAATGAAGTAAAAGAATGCTAAAACTTTCATCTCTGAGAGCACAATTACGTCTCTTTAGCTTTCGGACCCTCGTCCATCTCTTCATGTTCCTTTAACCCCCCGAAACGGTTCTCCGTCTCGAGAGGTTGATGGTGCTTGGAAGAAAGGGGTCCGGGCCTTTGATTTTTCGTCAAAGCCCCGGAACCCGAACTGCCAGCCGACTTCCTCCCCTTCTCCCCAGCACCGGTGTTTATATCTTCCTTCTCTCTTTCACCCTTTCCAACCTTTCCCTCTCCTCCTCTGACGCTCCTCTGCTGAGCCACTAGAATCTTAGCCGCCTCAGCAACTACCCGGTCGCTAAAACCTGTCGTTGCTGGTGCAGCGGCCTAAGGCATAGCCTCCTTTGTAGCAGGTGTGACGGCTTTAGACACGGCCGTCTGCGTGTTGTGGGTGACGGTTGGGGACGTGCCCGTTGGCACGTTCTCCAGTGTAATCGGTGGGGCTGGAGAACCCCCCTTTTGAGCAAACAATGTGAGCATTTTTTCTAGAGCATCCATCCGTCTGCACAATGTTTCCAAGATCTGCGTCATTTTATTCATAGCAGTGTCCATGAGATGTGGAACCCGCCACAGATGCAAAGGACCTCTCTTTAAGAACCGGCCTACTTTCCAGAACTTTTTTCCTGCGTCTCCGAAGGAGCAACTCTCAGTGGCCCGCACCTTTTGGATTTCCAGCTCCAACTGCCACTGAGGACAATCTTTGGAGCTGGAAGAATGATGCCCGGCGCAATTCACGCAGCAAATCGGATCTTTGCATTCATTTTCATGTTTGTCTTTAGCACAATCTCGACATATTTCTTTGCTTTTGGGGATTTTGCTACCGTGACCAAACTTTTGGCAACGGTAGCATCGCAACGGTGACGGTATGAAATGTGTCACCTTGACCCTAAGGTACACCACCTTGAGTGACTCCGGCAACTTGGCCATAGCGAAGGTCACAAAAAGTGTGTTGGTGGGGATACATTTGGGTCCTTTGGTTACAAAGACCCGCTGGACTGCTGTGACCCCCTGGCTGGAGAGTTCATCTCGGATTTCCAATTCCGACATGTCGATCAAATCCTGACATCGGATGACTCCCTTGGAGGAATTCAACCGTCCATGCACAGAAACTTTGATTTGTCTGTCAACAAATACGGTCAAATTCCTCTTTAGAAGATAATCCGATGCCCTTTTGGTTGAGCACTCCACCAGGTAGGCCCCAGATCTCAGTTTTTTAACATCTTTGTAACCGATTGTGCAGACGGATTGGAAACCCTTCTGGATGGCAAACGGAGACAGCTTGCCTAGTGGCATAGCCGGATACGCCCCCTCCACAACCAAAAAACGAGGCCAGGCCCCTTCCACCCATGATGCACAAGCTTTTTTTCTCCTATCCATGTCACTATCCGTGTCCGTGTCCAGTCCGTCATCATGCAGTCGTTTTTTTTTTGGTTGATGCCATGTTATTAATTTGTGAATTCACCCCCCCCCCCCCTGCTCCCCACCCACCACGGAGTCCAACAAGGGGATGCGTCCAAGCGGAAAATCCAGCAAGGGAGCGCACCAGGGCTACAGGGGGGATATACACCCAGACAATCCCGCACTGCCACTACGGTTTTGTTCAAGTTTGACCCATGAGCCGCAGCCTTCTAGCAGAGCTAGGGCAATACACGACCAGCCACTTGAATGACGCGGGCCACGCCAGCCTCCCGTCTAGGAGAAGTCCGGGCCAAAAAGGTGTGTTAGTGTGAGGGACCGCAGTCCCTCAGTGACCTCAACCTCCAGGATCCCATTCTCCCCCGACACGGGTTGCCCGACACGGGTTGCCCTGCACGGCAAACGCAGGGGGCCAAGAGAAGGCCACAGAGAAAAAGAAGGGTAGGAAAAAAAGGAATGATGGGGAAAGGGAAGAGAGGAAGTCAAAACTACACAGTTTAGTGGGAGAAATTATGCGTGAAAAGAATATAGATGAAAGGACCAATAAGACAGAAACAAGACAAAGATAAGAAAAAGGGGTAGGCAACTTTGTCACCCAGCCAGAGAGAGGCTGGGGTCCACCCCCGGCGCGCGGAGCCGAGGCCGTGGGAGCTCTTGACTGTCAAGAATGGGAAGTATTAATGTCTTGAAAACATCTTCACGCATGAGAGATGATGTTGGACTTTTTGTGTCCACCATTTTTATAATGAGTTTAAAATCTTAAATCAAAACAAATTAAATAAACGGTAACCTGAACCTAAACCGAATATCCATCGCAATTGCAATCACAACTACAATTAAACTCGCAATCATGATAACAGTTGCAGTCAGATACACAATCACATACAGTTTTCTTGTTGGTTTTTTGTGTGTCACGTCACAAGACACAGTTTATCACTTATGCAACATTGCATTCCACAAAAATGTTTTGTGTGATTTTTTTTTCTGATCAAACTTTGTACTATTCCACTTTGTTCAAATATTGTTTATTTCGTTTTTTGATAGACTTTTGTATGTTTTGGGCAAACCAAAGAGAGCTACATATTTTGTTATATCAATGTGTCAAATTGAGATTGAGACTGAACGGTTTTCTTTACATATGTTTCTGGAGGTAAAATTGCGACTCTTATGTATATGTTTCTGGAGGTAAAGCAATGATGTGTGTGAACTTAAAGGCTACGACTCTTACATATGTTTCTGGAGGGAAATCCATGGTTGCGGTGATGGTGGCTAATATTTAGTACCTCGTGTGTGAGAGATTTTAATGGTATTGTAAGTGATGTTAAAAACTCTTGAAATCAGCTAAAACTCACGGTAGAAAGAGGGTTAAAGCCAAATTAATATACACCCACCGATGTGCTTCAGATTCCGTCTTAGGCTGCAATATATATTTCAACCTTAAGTGACAATTTATTATGGTGTAATTAGACGTTGGGCACAGAAAAAGATGGAGTACGCTGGTTAAACGATCATCTGTGGTGCCCCTACGACCTCTGAGTTAGGGATAGGATAGAATAGATGTTGGGCAACAATTATGTGTCGGTCTTTGGTTACAGTTTATAGATTGGGTATTATTCCGGGTTTCACTCACCCATATGTATTGTGTCTCATAAATAATTGATGGATGACATCTAATACTTACTTCACCACATGTCTTCTCACTTTCCACAATATTAAACGCTTTCTGCCAAATGGTCACTAGGGCTTCCTATGATATTATTATTTAGCAATGTAGGCATGTTATATGTATGTATTTTGTTGATATTTTATAATGATGTTTGTATTCTATTTTGTTTTTGTAAACGGGGGTTCGATAAATTAAGAGTATATCCTCCCCTGCGTGGGATGCCTTTATTATACAGTGGCCGGCTGGTGGAGTGCCTTCAGTGTTACCACTGTGGCTGTTTTAGCAGATCTTTTATGCGGATCAGGGGTGAGTCCTCTTTCAGCCAAGTTGTGGTCTTGATTTTGATATCCTGATTCGGCTATTTGCAGTCCAATGGACCCTGTAAGCAATGAATAACTAACTAACTTCTCACTTTCCACAGTTCAAATTGTGTCAGTCCATATTCTTGTAGAAGCAGGACTTAAAAGTTAACACTACTCTGGAAGTAAAGTCAACAGTTAATTTTCAATCTGCATCAGTGTGGCTATACATGACAAAAGCAATTTTCACGCTGTAGCTATCGCTTCACCTAGCATTTGCCACTAGGCATCCAAAAAATAGCTCAATGACATCACTTCCGATTCATGTTGTTTGCATTTGAAAATGAAGTCCTGGTGCAACCGGAGTATCTGGCTTAACTATAAGTTTAAACTGTTGGATACGAAAAGTGATGTAAAGTTCCACAATCAGATTAATTCCTGGATCGTTTTTTTAATTGTGTCAAATTCCACCCCACACCCCCTACAAAAAAAAAAAAATAAATAAATAAAAAACTAAAAAACAACAGTCAATGTTTTTTTTCTTCTGAATTGCATGTTGTCACTTTTAACGGTATACATTCATAGACAAATATCAACACTGATTTTGCAGACCTTGGCACATGATTTCTATCATATTCCTTTAGTTTATTATTTCAAGGGCGTGCTTTTAAAACGAAATGAAGGAATGTTTCTGGTTGTTTTGTCTTGAATTAAATCATTACGATGATACGTGTGTCTTATCCTTGCGTATTGTGTTGTGTGAATGTCACCCTGTGAGCGTACATGTTGGAATAAACTAAAACGCCGAGCGCCTAAGGTATTAGCGGGTAGTGCAACAATCCCGACACTTTCTCTATCGCGCCAGTGTCGGGATATTCCGTCAACAGACATGGTTACTTGATGAGTGTTTACTTCAAAATCATTAAGTTATGGTCGTCTATGTTCAAATTGGTCAAGAAGCTCCTGCTCTCTCCTTAGAAATTTGTCAAGAAGAAAATACGTTTATGTCCCACAGCCCTTGGTAAAAACAACAACGAAAACCCAAGGTAAACTCTGTTACGTCAGGCAGCTGCAGTTAAGCGCTGTGTGAAAGGGCCCGCTATCCACTGAGCGAGCTGCCCCCACGGGCTCGGCTCCGCGCGCCGGGGGTGGACCCCAGTCTCTCTCTGGCTGGGTGACAAAGTTGCCTACTCCTTTTTCTTCTCTTTTGTCTTGTTTCTGTCTTATTGGTCCTTTCATCTATATTCTCTTCAGCCGTAAATTCTCCCACTAAACTGCAGTTTTGACTTCCTCTCTTCTGCCTTACCGGACTTTTCCTGTCTTCTTTTTCCCCATCATTTCTTCTTTTTCTACCCTCCTTTTTCTCTGTGGCCTTCTCTTGACCCCCTGCGTTTGCCGTGCAGGGCAACCCGTGTCGGGGGAGAATGGGATCCTGGAGGTTGAGGTCACTGAGGGACTGCGGTCCCTCACACTAACACACCTCTTTGCCCAGACTTCTCCTAGACGGGAGGCTGGCGTGGCCTGCGTCAGTCAAGCGGCTGGTCGTGTATTGCCCTAGCTCTGCTAGAAGGCTGCGGCTCATGGGTCAAACTTGAACAAAACCGTAGTGGCAGTGGGGGATTGTCTGGGTGTATATCCCCCCTGTAGCCCTGGTGCGTTCCCTTGCTGGACTTTCCGCTTTGACGCATCCCCTTGTTGGACTCCGTGGTGGGTGGGGAGCAGGGGGGATGAATTAACAAATTAATAACATGGCTTCAACAACAAAAAAACGACTTCACGGTGACGACTCTGACACGGATACGGACAGTGAATTGGACGTGAGACGAAAAGCTTGTGACTCTGGAGTGGAAGGGGCCTGGCCTCGTTTTTTGGTTGTGAAGGGGGCGAATCCGGCTATGCCACTGAGCAAGCTGTCCCCGTTCGCCATTCATAAAGGGTTCTAGTCCGTTTGCACAACTGGTTCCAAGGATGTTAAAAAACTTAGATCTGGTGCCTACTTGGTTGAGTGCTCGACCAAAAGGGCATCGGGCTGTCTTCTAAAGAGGAATTTAGCCGCCTTCGTTGATAGGCAAATAAAAGTTTCTGTTCATGGACGGTTGAATTCCTCCAAGGGAGTCATCCGATGTCAGGACTTGTGAGATATGTCCGAGTTAGAAATCCGAGATGAGCTCTCCAGCCAGGGGGTCACGGCAGTGCAGAGGGTATGCGTCACCAAAGGACCCAAACGTATCCCCACCAACACACATTTTGTGACCTTTGCCATGGCCAAATTGCCGGAGTCACTCAAGGTGGGATACCTTAGGGTGAAGGTGACGCCCTTCACACCATCACCTTTGCGCTGCTGCCGTTGCCAAAGGTTTGGCCACGGTAGCAAGACCTGCAAAAATACAGAAATTTGCCGTGAATGCAGAAAAGATAAACACGAAAGTGATTGCAAACATCCTATTTGCTGCGTAAATTGCGCGGGGCAGTATGCTTCCAGCTCCAAAGATTGCCCTCAGTGGCAGTTGGAGCTGGAAATTCAAAAGGTTCGGGCCACTGAGAGGTGCTCCTTCGGAGACGCAAGGAAAAAAGTTCTGGAAAGTAGGCCCGTTCTTATAGAGAGGTCCTTTGCGTCTGTGGCGGGTTCCACATCTCATGTGGAACCTAGCGCACACCCGTCAATGGACACTGCTATGAATAAAATGACGCAGATCTTGGAAACATTGTGCAGACGGATGGATGCTCTAGAAAAATTAATGCTCACATTGTTTGCTCAAAAGGGGGGTTCTCCAGCCCCACCGATTACACTGGAGAACGTGCCGACGGGCACGTCCCCAACCGTCACCCACAACACGCAGACGGCCGTTTCTAAAGCCGTCACACCTGCTGCAAAGGAGGCTATGCCTCAGGGCACCGCACCAGCAACGACAGGTTTTAGTGACCGGGTAGTTGCTGAGGCGGCTAAGATTCTAGTGGCTCAGCAGAGGAGCATCAGAGGAGGAGAGGGAAAGGTTGGAAAGAGTCAAAGGGCGAAGGACAATTCTAAGACCCGGTGCTGAGGAGAAGGGGAGGAAGTTGGCTGGCAGTTTGGGTTCCGGGGCTTTGACAAAAAAATCAAAGGCCCGGACCTCTTTCTTCCAAGCACCATCAACTTCTCCAGACGGAGAACCGTTTCAGGGAGTTGATGGATCATGAGGAGATGGACGAGGATCCGAAAACTAAAGAGACGTAATTGTGCTCTCAGAGATGAAAATTTTAGCATTCTTTTACTTCATTTTTATGGCCATTGTACAATGGAATATCCGAGGGATAAGGGCAAATTATGAGGAGCTATGCTGTCTGCTGACGGAGCATCAAACTGAGATGTTAGCCATTCAGGAAACTCTCTTATCGGAGAAACAGCTTATAGATATTACTGGTTATTCGTCTCTAGATTGTACATCTTCTAGTTGCGTTTCACTCTTTATTCATAGAAACGTCCCATTGAACTCAATTTCACTTAATACAAGTTTACCAGCAGTTGCAGCCAGAGTATCTCTTTTTAAATCCCTCACAGTTTGTTCTATATATTTGACCCCATCAATAAATGTAAATAAAAATGACCTTGAGAATTTGATCCAACAGCTACCTACCCCTTTTTTGTTGTTGGGAGATTTTAATGGACGCTCTCCCCTGTGAGGTAGCGATCGTACCGATTCTCAGGGGAAAATAATTGAAGATATTTTAGACTCGTTCAATCTAGTAACTTTGAACGAGGGTGCTCCAACTTTTTCCTGTTCAAGAACCGCTGCTCTTTGTCCCACATTGATATATCGATCTGTAATCCCTCCTTACTTTTGGATTTTAAATTGACAGTTTTAGAAGATCTCCATGGCAGCGACCATTTTCAGGTTTTATTAAAACATGATTCAGACAACCTTGAGCAAACTCATGGCAGGTGGAAGCTGAAACAAGCTAACTGGAGTCTGTTTTCTAACCTGTTTGAGGTTCAGTTACGTGCTAAGAAACGGGAATTTTCGAATGCCATAGATCCAATACAGCTCTACACTGACATAGTTATAAACAGTGCCAAGGAGTCCATCCCACAAACTTCATCAAAACCGTATACAATTAAAAAATCCTGGTTTGATGATGAATGTAAAAAACTTCAGCAAGCCCGTAAAAAAGTTTTAAGAATGATGTATCTGCATCCAAGCTCTGAAAATAAACAGAACCACCAACGTTTGCGAGCCCAATGCCGACAGCTCTTCAAAAGTAAGAGAAGAGAATCGTGGAGAGGTTTCTGTTCCACGCTAAATTCGAAAGCGAAACTGTCGAAGGTTTGGAAAGTGGTCCGCAAACTCAAAAATAAAAGTAACAAACAGGTCAGCCCATGCCTTACTGTGCAGGGGGACGTAATCGGAGATTTAAAAAAATAGTAGCTGATCTTTTGGCCTCTTTTGCTGCAAAGTCTTCTTCTGAAAATTATTCTGTCTCTTTTCAAACAAATAAAACACGTAAAGAAAAACAACGGTTAAATTTTACCTCTGATAATTCTGAAGACTACAACATTTCGTTCTCATTAGTCGAGCTTGACGATGCAATTAACAAAAGTGCAGATTCAGCAGTTGGACCGGATGATGTACATTATCAATTTCTTAGACATTTAACAAGGTACTCATGGTCTCAACTGCTGGACATCTTCAATCAGATTTGGATCACTGGCACCTTTCCTCCCTCTTGGAGAAAGGCCATTATTGTAGGCCTACCCATTCCTAAACCTGGCAAAGACCATACTAATCCAACAAACTACAGACCAATAGCCTTAACGTCTTGCTTATGCAAGACGCTGGAAAGAATGGTTTATTCCCGTTTACTGTGGTATCTGGAAACAAATAATATCTTATCCAACACTCAGTGTGGCTTCCGAAGTGGTCGAAGTACTGTTGACCACCAGGTGCGACTGGAAACTTTTATCCGTAACGCGTTCGTCCAGGGTGAACACGTCGTTGCCCTCATGTTTGATTTGGAAAAAGCTTATGATACCACATGGAAATATGGCATTCTTTCAGATTTACAAGAAATGGGTTTGAAGGGACATTTACCTCTGTTTATATCCAATTTTCTATTCGGACAGAATTTTTCAGGTTAAGGTTGGAGGATCTTTGTCAGAAACGAGGGAACAGGATATGGGAGTGCCTCAGGGTAACATTTTGTCTCCCTTACTGTTTAATATTAAAATAAATAATATTGTTCGTTCCGTTAAACCGGGAATTGGCAATTCTTTGTTTGTCGACGATTTTGCATTAGTACCCAAAGGTAAAACCTTGGCATCTGCAGAACGTCAGCTACAGTTATGTGTCAATGCTGTCGACGACTGGGTTTTACAAAATGGTTTTAAATTTTCTGAAGCAAAAACTGAATGTATTCACTTTTTCAAGCACCGGGGAATTATTCAAGATCCTAATATTACCCTCAATTAAACTCCAATAAAGGCGGTCCAACAAGTCAAATTTTTGGGTGTTATTTTTTATCAAAAGTTATCCTTCCTTCCTCATATGAAAGATTTGAAAACTAAATTTCAGCAGGCCTGCAATTTGCTCAAGGTTATCAGTGGTACAGACTGGGGTGTTAACAAGAACAATTTATTGCTGTTATATCGTTCTTTAATTAGATTTAAGTTAGACTATGGTTGCATTGTTTATGGTTCTGCTAGAAAATCTTATCTTAAGATGTTAGATCCAGTTGCTCATCAGGCACTACGCATTGCTTTGGGTGCGTTTCGCACCTCCCCTTGTGAAAGCCTTTACGTGGAAGCTAACGAAACCCCGCTGGAGCTGAGACGTATAAAATTGTCACTGAATTACTATTTAAAATTAAAAATTGATCCCATGAACCCCGCTTATGACTGTGTTTTCAACCCAGATTTCGTTCAGAAATTTGAAGCCAAACCTAGCACAATACCTTCGTTTGGCATCAGAATGCAGGCTCATTTGGAAAAAGCAGGCATCGATGTTGCTTCCATCAAAGATGGTGAGCTTCGGACTGAAGCTCCTCCATGGAAATTATGTACCCCCAACATTAATTGGCAATTGTCCACTTTCCTCAAAAACAATACATCTGAAACCCTATCTAACCCACTTTATTTAGAACAGTGTGCCTTATACCCAGGATATGAAAAACTTTTTACAGACGGGTCAAAGAAAGGAGATTCAGTTGCTGCTGCGTCGGTCTCTGAGAGACACTTAGACCAGCCTTTGCAACAGCGTTTACCTGATTTTTGTTCTGTTTATACAGCTGAGCTCAGGGTAATTCATCTAGCTCTGAAACAAGTTTATCAATCCATAAGAACCTCGTTTTTAATCCTGTCCGATTCACTGTCAGCACTCCAGGCTCTTTCCACGAGAAAGATATCACACCCTTTTCTGGCAGAGATTCATGACCTCCATACACAACTTGTTTCTGAGGGTAAAAAGATAGTTTTTATGTGGGTCCCTGGTCACATGGGCATCCGCGGCAACATTGCAGTAGACAAAGCAGCTAAAGATGCTCTGCATCTCGATTTCCCTCCAGAGATTTTCCAGTTTGTGCCCTATTCTGACCTACGTTGTGAGACTGGATCTTATTGTAAACGACTGTGGCAGACTGACTGGTCTAATCATCTTCATCTTGTTAATAATTATATTTTTTTTAATCAATTTTAAAAATTCTGTTTAGCCTTGGTCTTTATTGTTTATTTTTAGAGGCTTGCTTGCATGATCAATTGCTTGACTGATGATGTAAATCTCATGCAAACTCTGAATAAAATCAAATCATCCCAACCAAGTGTTCGTCTTATTGGACAAAGACTGCGCGATATCACCTTCTACTTTTAATCACTCATATGCACACACACTGCAACATGAAAGATTGTCACAGCAAGTCCAGTCTGTCTTGTCAATCGTAACGAGCAACACACAGCAACACATGGAATTACAAAGACAGATGGCTGCTAACCACTGCGCTGTTAAGCAAGACATGACAGACATCAAACAACAAATGAGATGGGTGACACGCTCAGTACAAGACCACACCAACAGGATCAAAACACTTGAAGATCGCTTACAGCAGGCTGAAGTCAAAACAGCTAAACTTCAAAGTGAGCTAGATCGTGTACAGTCCGACTCGCGTCGTAAAAACCTGAAGTTGACGGGGTTGCTAGATATGGCAGATGAGTCGTCCCCGTCATTGGTGGAGAAGGTTGTAGACGTATTGAACAGTAATTTGGATAGTCTCTCACTGACTAAGGAAGACGTCTATGATGCTGTGCGTGTCGGCAGAAAGGGACACGACGCCTCGAGACCTAGACCAGTGATCGTCTCTTTCAAGCAGCAAGAGAAGGCGATGATTGTAATGTCTAACAGGGAGGGGCGACGAACGATGGCACAAACGTCAGGCATCAGAGTGGGACCAGACCTCACACCTTCACAGCGAAAAGAGATGGAACGACTCAGGAGTGAAGGCAAAAGGGGCTATCTGAAAGACGGCCGAGTGGTGCCTGTGAGCGGTGCCAGAGGTAACAGAAACACCGCACAACAGCAGGCTGTTACTGAGGGACAGCTGCGCATCTGTGAAAAAGGAAGTGAATGGAGAGGGGAAGGCACTGAGCGACGGACAGCGTCACGCGAAGAGCAGAATGAGCACCAGACTACAACTTTGGATGGGTGCCAGGAACCTCTTCCCAGGTTTTCAAATGATGACCATTGGGGTGACTGGGCCAAACCTATGGATGATGTTGTGCAGAGCAATGATGACCTGCAGGACGCCGCATCTCTTGATGAGGTCGATCCGGGACATTTTGATGATGGAGCTACGTCATCGTCTGAGAAAGTTATGGAACCCAGAGATCCATTGATCAACGCAGTGTCAGATGTATATGGGGACGACATCGTGCGGGAAAGTCTGGGCAAAGGCAGATCTGGTAGCACTTCACCGACCCTATTCCGAGGGTTCGGTCGTGGCACGCCAATTGCTGCGCCTAGCTGTGCTAGCGGCGGTTCTTCTGGTACCGGCGGCAGAGGGAGGGGTCGGCGTACATCTGGGGCTGAATCTCAGCGTCAGCCGGTCAATGATGAGATGTCTCCAGACCTGTCCAGACGCTTGAGAAGTAACGTGCACAGTGCGTCAGATGAGCGGAGCCTGGCGGGTCTGCGTCTGGAATGGCAAGATATTTTTGACAAGAGCAAAGTGGACAGCGCGCATGCAGACAGCAACGGTCGCGGAAAGAATAGCGGCGCAGCTAAAGACAACAAGAAGAGCGATCAACAGTCAACTGGTCAAGGTCGACGTACCAAGACTGGTGCCAGATGAGGAAACGGCCATGTCCCACACCAGGTTAAATTAACACGAAGTAATGGTAATACAGATACCAGCGCTGGCATTTTGTATAAACAAAGTTCCAAATGTGGTTCATTTTCATTTCTCACCTTTAATGTAGAAGGCTTATGGCGTATTATCGCTGAGCTTGACTTATCTTCTTTTGTGCGTAACTATGACTTTGTTCTCTTGACAGAAACGTTTGTTGATTCAATACCAGAAACGTTGTTCTCATCACATAAAACGTACGTTTGCCCAGGTGTTAAGGTATCTGATAGTGTGCATGGTCGTCTGTCGGGTGGTCTAGTGCTATTAGTAAAGGAAGAATTAACTCGTTATGTCCATCAAGTATGTATAGAAACTGATAATATAATAGTTTTACGTTTGGCTGCAGCATTGTTTAATTTACCAAATGACTGCCTGCTGATTGGTGTTTATCTACCACCCGAAAATGCGAAGTACTATGAGGAAACTGTCACAAAGAAAGGGGTTGGGGGGATTGAGGGTAAGCTGCTAATCTCTAGCACTGCATTGCCTCCCCTGTTTAGGCCAATATTGTGATGACATTCAAGAGACTAGAGCTGGAGAGACTAAATAAATGAAAGACAGTCAAGGTGCAGACGAGAAAGATTGAAGGCTACACTAGTTGAGAAATTCACACAAGGGCCAGTCCAGAGAGGTATAATTTCTAACTAGGAGGTTTTATTAAATCAAATTGGGTCGTCTGAGTTGAGTAATTCTAAGAGTGCGTCATTGGATATTGTCCGTATTGGTAGGGAGTAGCTCGGAGATATTCTGGGTTGGCGATTTCAGGGGTACTAGTGCTACTGAGGACTGTTATCATCACAGGGCAGGAGTGTATCTGTATTGTTCAGAGTACTCCCAGATAATCGGCGAGTGGTGATGCTCGTAGGGCTATAACTTAGCTCTGATTTCGGGGGCGGTGGTTGGTCCAGGATAGTCTGGGTGGTCCGTTGACCAGGGTAGCATGGCGTCTATGGCAATGCGGGTCAGTCGGTCACTCTTCTTGCGCAATGACCCGTGGTGCAATCCTAGTTTGAAGATACAGGCGTGGGTTTCAGCTTACGTTGCTAGCTGTCTGGGAGATGATGAAATTCAGTGAAAACGCTTCTCGTTGACTCCCTGGGTTGTCAGGGGCCTGCAGCGGGTCAGCGACTTAAGGCTGGTACAGGGGTGAGTAATACGCCCTGACAGCAGCCCGTCTTGACTTAGACGGGTCGAAGCACCAGAGTACTGCCGTAGCTCAGAGGTCGCCAGTTGATGGGGACGTGTCCAGGACAGATTGTAGTGGCTTCGAAGTTTCGTGGCTTGCGACTGACCACGGGTCTAGCTGTGTGTTAGGCTTTAAGGTGATCCCCGAGGGGCGGGGCTTAGGCGAGTTAGCCAGCGAGCGTGCTAGGGGCGACTGGATGTGTGGAGGGTATGAGGGTGCTGTCTGCCTCAGGGCTTGGTTGTCCGCCTCGTCACAGAGGCCCCCCCAAGGAAAAAGGCGAGGTCCTAGGCCTCGACTGAGATGCGGCCAATCAGCTCTGAGGTCAGCTGCGGGATGCGAAGATGGTTGCGATGATTCGGGTGATGCGGGGCGATGCGGGGTTCCTGGTAGTAGATGGCGGATGCCCAAGGCTGGGGTCCGCGGAGCTGCCGGGTCTCGGCTACGGTTAGTGGGCGGCGGCGGGTATGAAGGCTGGGGCGTCGGCCCTCAGTGGGGACTCGGTGGAGTCTGTTGCGGGATGGCGGCTGAGGAAGTCCGCGCCGTGGTTATCTTTTCCTGGGATGTGCTCCAGCTGGAAAGAGTATGCTTGGAGCAGCAGAGCCCACCTCATCAGCCGGGCGTTGAGCGATTTGGACGTCGCCAGGAAAGAAAGCGGCTGATGATCTACTTGGACAGTGAAGTGTGAGCCGTAGAGGTACAGCTGAAACTTCTGGACTGCCCAGACGAGGGCGAGACACTCCTTTTCCGACGTGGCGTAGTTCTGTTCAGCCGGCTTTAGCTTCCGGCTGGCGTACGTGACGGGGAAGAGCGTCGGGGCGTCCGCGGAGTTTGGTTGGAGAAGAACGGCTCCGAGGCCTACGTCGCTGGCGTCCGTGCGCAGGACGAAGGGCTGTCCGTGGTTGGGTAGTCGCAGGACTGGCTGCGACGTCAGTTTATCCTTGAGCTCCTGGAAGGCAGCTTCACACTGCGGGGTCCAGAGGACTCGGTCTGGTGCGGCTTTCCGGGTTAGGCTAGATAGTGGCGCGGCAATCCCATTGTATCCTGGTACGAACTTCTGGTAGAAGCCACTCAGTCCCAGGAAGGACTGGACATCTTTCTTGGTCTTGGGGCGGGGCGCGTCTCGAAGGCGCTGGACAGTCTTTTCCAGAGGCCGGAGCTGTCCCTGGCTGATGGTGTGGCCAAGGAATTCCAGCTCTTGGTAGCCGAACTGGCATTTGGTCGGCCGGGCAGTGAGGCCAGCTTCTTTGAGGCGGCGTAAGAGTTGGCGCACCACTCGCAGGTGCTCCCCCCATGTCTCCGTGGCGACGAGTATGTCGTCCATAAAAGAGTGTAGGGACGGACAGTGGAGGGGGTCCAACAGCTTCCGCATCATCGTGCTGAATATGCTTGGGGCATTGTGTAGACCAAACGGCAGAACGTTAAACTCATAGTGGCCGTCCATCGTGCTGAAGGCCAGGTACTGGCGGGATGAAGGGTGCACGGGGATCTGGTAAAAGCCCTTGCTCAGATCCACTCTGGAGAAATATCTGGCGGACTGTAGTTTCGCAAACAAGTCCGTCGGGTCGGACAGGGGTCCGGGTACGAACTGTGTTACGAGATTCAACTGCCGGAAGTCGATGCAGAGGCGATGTTCTCCGCTGGGCTTCCGTGATAGCACTATACCTGCGCTGTAGGGGGAACGGGAGGGAGCGATGACTCCGGCTTGTAGCAGAGCCTCTACTTCAGTCCTTACTACCTGCTGCTGGGATAGCGGGACGGGGTATGGTTTCTGGCGGACGGGTGTGGGGTCCGTCAGGGTTAGTTGGACTTCTTCTAGGTCCGTCCTCCCAGGTATGTCGGTGAGGACTTCCCTGTACTCGGCTACGATGGCGCGTAGTTGGCGTTGCTGGCCGGCGGGGAGTGAGGGGTCCAGAGATACGTCCCGGAAGGATTCCTTCCCTTGTAGCGGAAATTCGGCGACGCCAGTCTCTGTACCATCCACTTCGACGGCCAGCGCGACCGTGAGTAGCGAGTGGGTGTCTGGGGCGATTGCGGGCTGCTCCAGGTACCTCTTGAGCAAGTTGATGTGGTGGGTCCTGGGCTTTCCGCCTACCTCGATGCGATAAGTGGTACGTGAGAGCTTCTCCAGCACCGGGTAGGGTCCTTGCCAAGCTATGTCTAGCTTGTTCGTGCCGCTGGGGAGAAGTAGTAGGACCTGATCTCCTACCTGCAGTTCTCGGTCCCGGGCGCGGCGATTATGGTAGCGGGCTTGTCTTTCTCTCGCCTTCTTCAGGTTGGCGGAGGCTGCTTTCCATGTGGCCTTGAGAGTTTCCTGGAGCTTGGTGACGTATTTCGTGGCGTCGACCGGGGCCTCGTCCAGTTTGGCGTCGGTCCAGCTACGTCGTAGGGCGGCTAGAGGTCCAGAAAGGGGTCTCCCAAAAAGCAGCGTGGAAGGCGTGTATCCGGTGGAGGTGTGCGGGGTCTCTCGATACGCGAAGAGCGCTGACGCGACGTAGGTGTCCCACGCTTCCGGTTGTTCGTCGGCGATCTTGCGGATAATCGAGATGAGAGTCCCGTTCAGGCGCTCGACCTGTCCGTTGCTGGCGGGGTGGTAGGGTGGGGTACGGATATGACGAATGCGAAGTACTTGGAAAACTTCCTGCATGAGTTTTCCGGTGAACCGGGACCCGTTGTCGGTCAAGATGTTGTCCGGGAATCCGACTCGTGTGAATATCGTGACGAGCGCGTCGGCGACTCGGGCGGCGTCAATCTTCGGCAGTGGAACGGCCTCACACCACATAGAGCAAGCGTCGACGAGGGTAAGCAGATACTGGTTCCGCTTTTTGGTCCGCGGAAGGGGTCCTACTATGTCGACAGCCACTCGTTGGAAGGGCGTTCCGACGACGACGGTGGGGCTGATGGTAACCGGCACGGTGTGGTGGCGGGGCGAGTATCGTTGGCACTGGCGACAGGACTTGACGTAGCGCTTCACGTCTTCTGTCATCCCGGGCCAGTGGTACTGTGCGCTGATCCGTAGGGTGGTTGCTCCTATGCCCATATGTCCACTCAGGGCATGCTGTGCCCAAGTTCCAAGACTTGGGGGCGAAGGGTCGCAGGTACGACGAGTTGCGAATGGTCGTCCTTCTGACGGAAGAGGAGTCCGTCCTCGACGAAAAAGTCCCCGGACTTGGGTGGAGTGCGTGCGGCGGGAAGCTTTCCGTAGCACTTGCGGAGGGTGACGTCGTCTTCTTGGGCCTTCCGGATCTGTTCCGGCATCTGGTTGGGTATCGGGGGTGGTGTCGCGGCTGTTTTCGCCTGGGCGCGCGTCTGGACGGCGGCCATCGACTCCACAGGCTGGGGCGGCATACCCAAGAATACGTAGCGACATCCTAAGATCAAGTCATACAGGGGCTGGTCCATCACGGCAGCTTGAATGGTTCCCGTGACGTATCGGCTGGTGACTTTGATCCGGGCTATAGGGAGCGTGGTGCTGGGTTGTGACGCGTCGGCCAACTTCAGGGTGATCGTTTCGCCGGTCAGGTCCTGTTCCCTGATGAGCGAGCGGCGGACGACGGCGTCGAAGGTGAGTCCGGTGTCGTATAGACAGTGGGCACGGTGATCGTTGACAGTCACCTGCTCGGTGACGGCCGGTCGGTCGGTGGGAGTGACGACGGGGGTTACCGGGTTCCCGTCGGGAGTGACTTGGCGTAGGGCCAATACCGTTCCTTGTTTGCGACGCTGGTCGCTGATGCGGCGAAAACATTTCTCGCGGGTGTGTCCTCGGCGCTGGCAGTAGCCGCAGTAGAGCTCTGAGCTCCGCTTCCCAGGCTCTGCTCCGGGGTTTGGGCGTCCTTTAGGCGGGGGTGGACGGTGATTCGCTGGCGGGACGGGCCGGCGAGGCTGGTGGCGGGTATCTGGTGACGAGGGTGCGGGGGGATCCCGGCGAGGCTGTCTGTCGTCGGGGTGGGCGGTGAGATAGCGGTCCGCGACGATGATAAGGTCCTCTAGTCGGGCGGCTCCCTGTTCGGCGGCGAAAGTCCGAAGTTCCGCTGGCATTGTCCCTCTGAGTTGTTCGGCTAGCATCAATTCGAGCAGTCCGTCGTACGTCTTTGGTTCGTCCGTTTGCTCTATCCATTTGTCCCGTAGAGTGGCTAGCCGGTCGGCGAATTGCGTAAACTTCTCCCCCTTCTCTCTCCGGGAGTTCCGGAAGTTCTTGCGGTAGTGCTCACCTGAGAGCTCAAATCCATGCAGTAGAGCTTTCTTGAGGGCGGGGTAGTCGCCCTCCTCGGCAGTCGGCGTCTTGGCCAGGATTTCGTAGGCCTTCCCCTTAAGGCCATGACTAAGCTTGCGATACCAGTACTGGGGGTCGAGGCTGTTTTCTCCCGCGACTCGTTCGAATCGGGCGAGATAAACTTCAATCGATTCGTCTCGTTCGACGAATGGGTCCAGGGGAAAGTTCATCCCCGGAATCGGCGGGGGGATTGCGGATATTCCGGCGCTGGCGGTGAAGCTGGGGGCGATGAGTGAGAAGTCTTCGCTCGCGGGCGATGCGATGCCTAGCTCGCGGCGATCGCGCTCGAGTTGGAGTAGTTCTCGGCGCCGTTCTAGTTCCCTGTCCTTCCTCTTCTCTTCAAGTGCCGCGATCCTCTCGTCCTCCTCCTTTTTCCGTGCGGCGGCCCTCTCCTCCTCTGATATCCTATCTTTCGCCTCCTCTCTTCTCCGCTCGGCGGCTCTCTCCTCCTCGGCGATCTTCCGGGCGGCGGCTCTCTCCTCCTCTGCGACTCTCTCTTTCTCCTCCTCTCGCTTCCGAGCGGCGGCTCTTTCCTCCGCGGCGAGGCGCTCCTTCTCCTCCTCCTTCTTCCGTGCCGCTGCTCTTTCCTCGGCGGCGATACGCTCTTTCTCCTCCTCTTTCTTCGCCTCGCGCTCCTTAGCCCTCTCCTCCCTCTTCAACTTTTCCTCGGCCACGTCCGCATCTACGTTGGCCAGGACGTAGTCCTTGAGTTCGGTGCCGGCGAGCCCTAAGCTCTCGCCAATACTCTTGTACTTGAGCGCAAGCTCTCCCCGGTCGGCCATGGTAAGGGAGGTGACTTACCCTGAAAAGTCCTAACCGTGATGAGGGGCGCACACAAGGGGGTACACTGACGGAAAACAAGGGGGTGGGCTGAAATGAGCTACGATGGAACTGCACAGGGGCGAATACACCACAACACAACCACAAAGACAAAATGCAATCGATCAAAATACAAAAATGAATGCAAAAAAAAAAAACCTTTGCGAGACACCACCATTCGGGAAAGCCAGTAAGGGACCTATGGGTTATGCTATACACTACTAGGCTTAGGGGGCTGGGTCCTATCTATACTGGGCTGGGGTGGAATTTAAGCTAAGTCCTTAGTCTCGTCTAGTTGGGATGGGAACCTAAGTCTTTAGTCTCGTCGGGGTCGCCAAAGTTAATGTCACAAAGAAAGGGGTTGGGGGGATTGAGGGTAAGCTGCTAATCTCTAGCACTGCATTGCCTCCCCTGTTTAGGCCAATCTTGTGATGACATTCAAGAGACTAGAGCTGGAGAGACTAAATAAATGAAAGACAGTCAAGGTGCAGACGAGAAAGATTGAAGGCTACACTAGTTGAGAAATTCACACAAGGGCCAGTCCAGAGAGGTATAATTTCTAACTAGGAGGTTTTATTAAATCAAATTGGGTCGTCTGAGTTGAGTAATTCTAAGAGTGCGTCATTGGATATTGTCCGTATTGGTAGGGAGTAGCTCGGAGATATTCTGGGTTGGCGATTTCAGGGGTACTAGTGCTACTGAGGACTGTTATCATCACAGGGCAGGAGTGTATCTGTATTGTTCAGAGTACTCCCAGATAATCGGTGAGTGGTGATGCTCGTAGGGCTATAACTTAGCTCTGATTTCGGGGGCGGTGGTTGGTCCAGGATAGTCTGGGTGGTCCGTTGACCAGGGTAGCGTGGCGTCTATGGCAATGCGGGTCAGTCGGTCACTCTTCTTGCGCAATGACCCGTGGTGCAATCCTAGTTTGAAGATACAGGCGTGGGTTTCAGCTTACGTTGCTAGCTGTCTGGGAGATGATGAAATTCAGTGAAAACGCTTCTCGTTGACTCCCTGGGTTGTCAGGAGCCTGCAGCGGGTCAGCGACTTAAGGCTGGTACAGGGGTGAGTAATACGCCCTGACAGCAGCCCGTCTTGACTTAGACGGGTCGAAGCACCAGAGTACTGCCGTAGCTCAGAGGTCGCCAGTTGATGGGGACGTGTCCAGGACAGATTGTAGTGGCTTCGAAGTTTCGTGGCTTGCGACTGACCACGGGTCTAGCTGTGTGTTAGGCTTTAAGGTGATCCCCGAGGGGCGGGGCTTAGGCGAGTTAGCCAGCGAGCGTGCTAGGGGCGACTAGATGTGTGGAGGGTATGAGGGTGCTGTCTGCCTCAGGGCTTGGTTGTCCGCCTCGTCACAGAAACCGATATTTATAATGGTGTATCCTTATTAGAAGACTGCATTTTAGAAACCATTAGAGAGTGTGGTGATCTGCCACTGATCGTGTGTGGTGACCTTAACTCCAGAACAGGTTCCATGAATATTGTTAACGACGACCCTGTGAATGAAATATGTGACTTCGTAAACAATGAGTTTGGTTATAGCAAGCAAGATGAGAGTGACTTATTCAAGATTATCTAAAGATAACTTGCTAAATGCATTCGGGCGATACCTGCTTAATGTTTGTGAGGAATTTAGTCTTGTTATTTTAAACGGGTTAAAAGCGCTGAACTGTTCCGCGGACTATACTTTTATATCGGAGAACGGATGCAGTGTAATCGATTACTTTATCGTGTCACGTTCACTTGTTTCTATTTGCAAGTTATTTAAGACGATCACAATGATAGAAGCAAAACATGCAGCAATTGAACTTGAGGTGTGTACCGGTGCGCCTGATTCAGACCATGTACAGGCTCAAGGGACGAATAATAAAACTGACTCTGTTACAAAATTTAAATGGGTTGCAGAAAAGCAAGATCTTTTTCGTGAAAACGTGTGCTCGGACTATGGCATCAGTGTTTTGAATGAAGCTTGTGAATTAATTGACATAAACGTTGATCAAGCACTGAGGAAGTTTAATGAGTGTCTGTTGCATGCGGGCGAGTGCATGAAGAAGACTGTTTTCTTCGGTAACGAAAGTCGTCGTACCTGGTTCGACCTTGAATGTAGGCAGAGTAGACGTGTATTACGTAGGCAGTTACACAGATTTAACAGAAGCGATACCGATGTGGATCGTTTTGCTTATACGCAAAAGAGAGAGAGTATAAGGAACTATTGAGGCAGAAAAAGAAATCCTACAAGGAAAATTTAATCCAAACGCTACAAAGTAATCTTAAGAACCCTAAGCAATTTTGGAGCGCTGTCCGGTCAGCGAGGTCTCGAACTAATGTACGTAATTCGATAACAGCTGACCATTGGTTTCAGCATTTCCATGATGTTTTTAACGAAAACATGTCTAATGCAGAGGCGTCCGGCGATTTTGATGATTATTATCAAAATAGACAAGTTAATAATGCCACTGATGGTGATGAGCTAAATCAACCCATTGCTCCTGAGGAAATTGAGTGTGCCATTAGGGCGTTAAAGAGCGAGAAAGCTGCAGGCCCAGATGGTCTTATCGGAGAGTTCTACAAGAATAGTAAAGTTGCTGTTTTGCCTTTCCTCGTGAAATTGTTTAATCATAATATTATTTTTAACCATGGTTTGTTTCCCGAGGATTGGTCAGCATCGATTTTGCAGCCATTACATAAGAAGGGTGACCAGAACCAACCCGATAATTACCGTGGCATTGCTTTGCTGAACATTTGCAGCAAACTATACAGTTTTGTTTTAAATAAGCGCATCACAGATTGGATTGAGTGTAATAATGTGTTAGGCGAAGAACAGGCGGGATTTCGGGAAAAGCGTTGCACAACGGACCATATTTTCACTCTTGTTGCTTGTATTCAAAAGCAATTGGTTAGACACCGTAAATTATACGTGGCATTTATTGATTTTAAAAAAGCATTTGACACTGTGTGCAGGGATAAGCTATGGAAAATTTTACACGTAAACGGTATCAACGGAAAGTGTCTAAACGCCCTTAAGAGCATGTACAACGTCGTTAAGACCCGAGTACGAGCTGGTGCTGATCTCACTGACGTTTTTCTATGTCCTCGTGGCCTCAAGCAGGGCGATTGCTGCTCACCGGTTTTATTTTCACTTCTAATTAATGAATTAACTAAGGAAATAAATGCAAATGGCAGACACGGAATACAGCTGTCTCCGGACATTATTGAAATATTAATTTTATTGTTCGCTGACGATGTAGCACTTTTATCTGACAGTATTATTGGTCTTCAAACCCAGCTAAACATTTTGTACAATGTTGCTAGACGCCTAGATTTGATTGTAAATCTTGAGAAATCGAATGTTATTGTATTTAGAAACGGAGGATTCCTTGCTCAAAATGAGAGATGGGTATTTGGAGACGCTAGCCTCACCGCTGTTAATGTGTATAAGTATTTAGGCATTATTATTACTACAAGAGTTTCGTTCCAACCAACTTTATCAGACTTATCTGAACGTGCAAGAAAGGGAGTCGCAACCCTTATAAGACTGATGTGGTCAATTGGAGAACATTCGCCAGAATTTTTCTTTAAATTATTCGACTGTCAGATACAGCCTATTCTCACCTACGGTGCAGAAGTTTGGGGTCTCACTGCTAACCAGACTATAATTGAGCGTGTGCACCTTTCTGCAATGAAACGATTCATGTGTGTCACTCAAAGAGAGCCAAAACATGTCATTTATGGCGAACTAGGCAGGTATCCTCTCTTTATTAATACTTACGCTAAATGTATTAAGTTCTGGTTACGTGTGGTTTCCATGGATGATACCAGAATCCCCAAAAAAGCCTATAACATGATGCTCTTTCTTCAAAGACAAAACTACACAACGTGGGCATGCAATGTGAGAAACGTTTTGTACAGGTATGGGTTTGGAGTGGTGTGGGAAGCGCAATCAGTTGGGAGTACTAAATTGTTTATTGCTGAGTTTAAGCAGCGCCTTAAAGACTGTTTTTATCAGGACTGGCATGCTGCGCTTCAGTCCCACACGTTTTATAGTGTTTATTCGTCTTTTTGTTCTTCACTATCACTCCGTCTTTACTTCAGTTATGTTCAGTGCATTCACGCACGCAAAATTTTCACTAGATTTAGAATTGGTATGTTACCACTACGTAATCATTTTCTCCAATATGAGGGTTTACGTAAGGATCCAAATATTTTTTGTCCGTTTTGTGAGGGTGTGCCTGAGACTGAAATACATTTCTTGCTTGTTTGTCCTAAGTACATACAGAAAAAATACTTTAGACAACCCTGTATGTTTAAAATGTCTTTACTTCTCAATAACACAAGTCAGAAGGTAATCAGCCAACTATGTACTTTTGTATACAAAGCATACAATGATAGAGCTGCAGCTCTTGCAAATCAGTGATGATCATTCTGCATAGAACAGTGGATTGCAGTGTGTGTGTGTGTCGTGTGTGTGTGGGTGGAGGGGGATGTATGTGTTTTGAAATATGTTTTCTTTACTAATGTTTGGCACTCAGTCCTGAGTAATATATTCGTTACTTATTGTTGTGAAATTTTACTATTGCTTTGTTTTGTGTATGCTTTGAATGTTAGTTAAACGTTTGTGATGTCGGCTTTGTAACTTTGTAACTGTGAACTCACTTTGTTGTGGGCCTTGTGGCCTGACAAATATTATTAAATTGTCTCAATTGTCTCAATTGTCAATTGTCTCAATTGTCACACACTGCAACATTTATAATGTATTATTATTTAGATAACAAAAAACCCCAATACTTTTAGTACAAACAAATTGCCATAGCTTTTGGGCTTAAGTAATAACATCTTTGACTTTGACAAATAAATACTTTTTTTTTTCTTAATTTTGTTATAATTATTTTGATCGTGTTCTCTCTCTCTCTCTCTCTCTCTCTCTCTCTCTCTCTCTCTCTCTCTCTCTAATTGTATGTGTAGTGAAAAATACCACAGCAAACTATCCTATCGTATCCTATCCTATACTATCCGGTAACTCGGAGGTCGTAGGGGCACCACAGATGATCGTTTAACCAGCGTACTCCATCTTTTTCTGTCCTCAGAAACCCTGATTGTTTCGCTCAGTGTCAAACCAGTCCATTCTCGAATGTTGTCCTCCCACCTCTTTTTCGGTCTCCATCTTCTTCTACCTCCTTGCACTGTGCCTTGCAGGAAGGTCTTTGCAAGACCTGATGATCTGGTAACGTGGCTATACCATCGGAGTTTCCGTTTTTTCACCATTGTGAGCAGGTCATCGTGTTGTCCAATGGCATGTGTGATAGTCTGTCGAACTTCGTCGTTTGGTGATGTGCTGGGTATAGGAAATGCCCAGAAGTCTTCTGTAGCACCTCATCCCCATGCTTTGTATTCTTCGTTGTAGATCTGCTGTGAGGGTCCATGTTTCGCAAGGGAGCGCAGCAGCCTTACCTTGGAATGTAGACTGATGGTCCTGTCTTTCCAAATTGGCTTCAACCTCGCCAGGGCAGCAGTTGTTTGTGCGATCCTGGAGAGGACTTCCTGTCGGGACCCATAGTCTGATACAATGGCTCCTAAATATTTGAAGCTATGCTATGTGATTTTTACTGTTATCAAGTGGCTGGACTACATATGATTCATAGCCGTAGACATTCTGCATTTGCAGGATTTACGGATGGGATGTTTATCTGCATCTCTTTTCTTTCTCTCAACTTTTGATCTTATTCTTTTCTTTTGTTGGCTTTCAGGAACTATAGCATTGATCTCTGAATCTGATTCAAGGCAAAGAAGAACTTCATCTCTGGAATCACTTTCAGAAGAACTTTCTGAAGTAGGTGGTGGAACTCCTGTTGGTGGACCTGATATATGTGAAGAAGCATCTCTTGCATCTCGGATGATATTGCTAAAACAAATTTTAAATGTATCAGAAGACAAGCTAGAGAGAGAGAGAGAGAGAGAGAGAGAGAGAGAGAGAGAGAGAGAGAGAGAGAGAGAGAGAGAGAGAGAGAGAGAGAGAGAGAGAATGCACTTGTTACATTAAAAATGCCTTGAATCAGATCTTACACAGGAATACAGGAATTCAGATGTTATTCAAACAGGTGCCAATGTTAATGCACAAGGAAATTAATTGCCCTGAGTTTGTTGAACATTCATACAATGAACCAAATATCTGTCACTCTACTACTACTACAACTACTACTACTACTATTGCTACTACTACTACTTTTAATACTACTACCACCACCACTACCACCACCACCACCACCACCACTACTACTACTACTACTACTACTACTACTACTACTACTACTACTACAACTACTACTACTACTACTACTACTACTACTAATCATGTTGTTGACGATTTCTTCTTCTTCTTTAGTTCTACAATAATTTAGAATACACTATTACATTCCTTGTTATTTTGTTTACCACTCTGTCATGCCATATTTTGTTGAGATTACTAACTAACAAATAACTAATTCACGCACTCAAACTTAATTAGAATATTAGGTCAACCAATCTTAATTTTGAAAGCTTTGCTTAATGCAACAAATTGCAGTCAGTGAAGAGCTTCTCTATACAAGTACACGATACATGGGTCAATAACAGTATACTATTGCTAGAGCATGTGCGAGCAGCCCAAATGCAGGTATGAGCCAAACCCTAAAGATGACCAAGTGAAAACGGGTGCATTAATTTAGGAGTCCACTTGCAAAACCTGCTAAATCCAAATTCTGCTCCAAAGTCCAAATTTTCACCAAAATTGAGATAACTGTCTGATTGTTCATTGGAATAAGGTACATGTTACATAAAAAGCTGAATTTTCAAAACATTTTGCACAGTGGTTTAAAACAGTTTTTAAAAAATTCCACCTCTTTCAAAAATCTATTCTAGTCAACCATAAAAAGCTGTTTGCAAGTGGACTCCTCAAGAAGTAAAACTATCTATTTACATCTAGAAGCTCTAGAAGGGGTACATTTCTCATTAGCGTGTTTCCTAAGTGCAGGAAACTGGTAGATTTTCCTTACATTCGAAGAAAGTGAGTTTCCTAGCGCAGCTTTATCAAAGCGCACGCTGCGTGCGGCTCATTAACTGAAATGCATTATACATGTAGGCTACAGCGAGAAGCGACTGCACTAATTTTACGAAGTAAATAAAGTAAGGAACAACTACCTTTTTCTAACGTTAGAAAATATGTCCCTGAGCTTAACTGGAATTTGTAATAATAATAATAATAATAAGAATAATAATAATAATAATAATAATAATAATAATAATAATAATAATATATAATAATAATAATAATAATAATAATAATAATAATAATAATAATATATGGGCAGACCTACCTATAACAGAGAGAAAGGAAGAATTTCTGGTCTATGCCTATAACCCAGATTGTTAAAAATAGATCTAGGCCTAATAGTAATGCTACTCATTGCCGCAATAAGCCACTAGGCCTATATTAATAAACAACTATTCAGAACGATGATCAGTCTTAAAAAGCCTTCAACATCGCACCTATTAAGTATTAATTAAGCTGCAGCAGAACTCTCTGCGGATCCGGGATTTTCCGAATAAGAATAAAGAAAATTCCGAGATTAAAAAAAAATCAGAGAGAAAAAATCCCGAGAATATTTTTTTTACCGAGTACCGATCCACATTTTAATGTCGTCTTATTGACAGAGAGGTGCGCCGCCCGCTAATACTGCTTCACTGTTATAGGCTACAACTTTAACGGGCGCCTCTTATGCTGTACATTTCGCACGTATTGTTGACCTACTGAAAGAAATGTGCGCCGCCCGCGTATGCTATTCTCTGAGTTTCTCTTTTAGTCTAAGCGCTAAGTCTGTGAACATCAACGGAGACATTGTAGTACTGTGATTGAAATTTTGTGCGTTAAACTAAGCCGCTTCTTCTGGGATGAACACGCTTCATTATTTTTTTTCAAAATGTCGTGTGCTTCTAGAATTGTCAATCGTGGCGAAACATTTAATCAAAGCAACATCCAGAACAAATGGAAATGGGAATGGATGGAGAAGTCAACAAAAGTTGGAGGTGAAGAGCAGAGGCTTTCAGCCTTTTTGCGAAAGGTGGATTGTGCAGGGATGATGAGATGTATATTGTGCGATAAAGAATTGAGCTATGTCAATAAATGATTTTAATTTTTTTTTTAAAAGGCAATTTGCACTTTTTTGTTACCTGTTCATACAAAAAAACAACCTTTTTTCCCCAAAGCATAGCTATACATTTTCCAGTAGTTCCATCCAGGAAATACAACAAAATGGCCTTAAAAAGTGCCATTTTACTTTTCATTCGGGGGGCTTCACCCCCCTGAACCCCCCACCAGGGCTTTGCCGTTTGGACCCCACAGAGGCCTAGGCGGCCCCTAGACCCCGGCCAAACTTCAGCGATTTTTTTTCAAAGTTGTTCTGCAGCCTGTTGAAAACACTGGCAGCACTTGAAAAGTTTGGCTGCTTCTCCCCGTCACTATTTATCGTTTATCGCATCTCACTAAAAGTCAGGACTGTCTGACAAGCCCAGGTAGTAACGGTCTTTTTAATTGGTCAACCAAAAACAAAGCTGGTGCGTGATTGGTGAAAGACATACGTTGTTTTGCCGTTGTGTTCACGCTAGCGAAGAAAAACAGTTACTTGAGAGAGTACTATTGAATCAGTTCTTTTTTTTTTTTTGCGTTGCTAACTTACTTCGTTTTGCCATTTTATTCTGGTACTTAAAAAATATTTAACAAGCACAACACACTAAAATAAAAACTGCAATATCTTCGTCAAAATTTGACATTTTTATTCGGGATTTTTTTTTTAAAAGATGCGCCTCCTCCTTATCTATAGGGCAGTATTAATAACTCATTTTCGCCCAAAACTGCAGATAT
Source organism: Oncomelania hupensis (assembly GCA_036898135.1). Classification (NCBI taxonomy): domain Eukaryota; kingdom Metazoa; phylum Mollusca; class Gastropoda; order Littorinimorpha; family Pomatiopsidae; genus Oncomelania; species Oncomelania hupensis. The sequence goes on along the minus strand of CM072517.1, from coordinate 42,431,925 downwards.
TTTGTTTTGCTGGATATTACACTGGAAAAAAAAATCACAAATGTTTCATCCTCGTCCCCAAAATGTTGTGTTTGAGGTGGAGGGAAAATGCACTGAAAGAACAAACGTAACAAATAACACAACTCGTGTGCTGATGGTTCTGTGATGTATTCTGGTTGATGAGCAGAATAGGAGAGTACAAAGTCGTTTGTAAAGCATGCTGGGTAAAAGCATAAATACTGAAATCTCGTAAGACAAGAACCGGAAATACAATTGTTTTACTTTCGCTTTCATGGACATTACACTCCTCCTTCATAAAAAAAATGGCATCAACACGGACATCAAAGTCCAAGGCCAATCCCTCAACACAGTGCATAGCTTCAAATATTTAGAAGCCATTGTATCAGACAATGGGTCCCGACAGGAAGTCCTCTCTTGGATCGCACAAACATCTGCTGCCCTGGCGAGGTTGAAGCCAATTTGGAAAGAGAGGACCATCAGTCTACATTCCAAGGTAAGACTGCTGCGCTCCCTTGTCATCTCCATCTTCCTATATGCTTGCGAAACATGGACCCTCACAGCAGATCTACAACGAAGAATACAAAGCATGGAGATGAGGTGCTACAGAAGACTTCCACAGGCGGCGGAAGCTGCTCAGGATTGGGGGGGGGGGGGGGGGGGCACACACACATTATATTCACTGACATCAGGGCCAGACATGGGAAAGGTCGAGGGTGGGGGTTACAGATTCAGCGAAGCGTCGAGCCCTCTAGGGGGGGCCCGGGGGCATGCTCCCCCGGAAATTTTTTTTTCAAGGATGCAAAATGGTGCAATCTGAACCTTGAAAAAGCCATCTGTGAATTGGTCTGAGACTTTGAGCTTTTTGAACAATTGAACTGACAAACTCTGGGGTACAAAAATTATCCTATGCCCCTCCCTTAAAAACACACACACACACACATTTATTTATCAGCAGAGATGTTTTGTATACTATTATTATTCACTACTTTTTGTTGATCGTTAACGGTATAAAGCTTTACCTTGTAGTTTATGAACATCACCGCCCTGCTTTCACTTAATTCAGTCTTGCTGCACTAGGTTCATCGGCATTAGTACCATTTGTGAATTGTATCTTCTGGCAATACAGTTCAATGCCTCTTTGAAGTCAATATCAACATCCCTGTGCACTTTCAGTAAAGCAAGTCCATTTAGTCTCTGTTGCCCCATTGTAGAGCGCAGGTAGTTTTTCAGGTTGCGCAACTGACTGTTTGAACGCTCACACTCAGCAGTAGTGACAGGTAGGGTGCAAAGGTTCTAAAGCATGATGAACAGGTTGGGATAAAAAAAAAATCCCTGTCACAATGCTTCAGTGCTTCTGATGCCGTGGATGGGATGATAGCTGTCGCATTCTCAGCAGCACTTCGCCATTTGCAAACCCACCGTTGGTATTCTGCATTAAGGGCAGCGTTGTCTGGTAGGTCAGACTCCCACAACATTGCCAGCATCACCCCTTCTGGAACCTGCATGAAACCATCCTGGTTGTCTATTAAAGTGCTTGGCACCAGACATAGATCATCAACTGCTAGACCAGCATTTTTGAACCTCAAGTCCAATTCGGTTGACAGGTGTTCCAAGAAAGGAATGGCAATGCAAATCTTGAAATATTCTTCTGGAGTGGCCGCAGGTTGGTTGTCACGGAGAGTCTGTCGGGATGCTTGACGAGGAACAATAACACCAGTTGTCAAAGCATTTGCCATTTTGCTGACTTCTTCACTTGTAGTCGAGAAAATTGCTGATATTGAAAACGGTAGACTGTAAAAACTGACAGCAAATTAAAGTTTTCAAAACGCGACTGTGACGTGCACGATGTCGAAAACTGTCGGTCACTTTGATCTACGCTAAGGCTAACGATTATGACGCGTCGACAGGAAATGATGACGAAGAGACGAACTTCTCTCACTGATCAGAGGGTGATGATGATGATTATGATGATAAACACTTGTATTGCTTGATTCCATTTGAAGAAAAAAAATCCTTTGATGCCCTGGCCAAAAACAAAATTAAAAAAAAAATCTACTCATTATTGGAGGGAGCAATATATAAGGCTGCCCCCTCCAACATTTTTCTAGGGGGGGGGGGGCATGGACCCCCTGCCCCCCCCCCCCCCCCTGCTTCCGCCGCCTGTGACTTCTGGGCATTTCCTATACCCAGCACACCAACGACGACGTCCGAAAGACCATCACACAAGCCATTGGACAACACGATGACCTGCTCAAAATGGTGAAAAACGGAAACTCCGATGGTATGGCCACGTCACCAGATCATCAGGTCTTGCAAAGACCATCCTGCAAGGCACAGTGCAAGGAGGTAGAAGAAGAGGGAGACCGAAAAAGAGATGGAAGGACAACATTCGAGAATGAACTGGTTTGACATTGAGCGAAACAATCAGGATTGCTGAGGACAGGGAAAGATGGAGTACGCTGGTTAAACGATCATCTGTGGTGTCCCTACGACCTCCGCGTTACGGGATAGGATAGGAGGAGGGATCTATTTTTAAAATTATTATTAATATAATTATCATTAGTTGTCAGCATCGTCAATGTTTAGCCAACCTACTTACTTCGATCTCCTTAAAGTTTAAAATTTAATCGTATGGTTCGTGAGGCTCAGTTTTAACAGGCTGGCATCTGTACTAAGTTGACAAGATTTTCACTACGTCTTCCATCTATTGCACACTTTGCTAATAGCACGGTTTCAAACTCAACGTTGTATTCAAGTTCCCCCGTTGGAGTGCCGGGGGTTTCAGTATAAATAGTATCCCCACTTTCTGCTTTAAATTCCCACTGTCGCTGTCTTTCTCATTTGCTCTTTCTCTTTCCTGCTCTGTTCTATCAATCTGCTATACTATCTTCTTCTTCGCTAGACCAGTCATCTACCTTTTTTCTTAAAAAACCTTCCGGGACAAGACTCCTTATTTGTGTATGAGGTCTGTTGGATCAGCTTGGGAATATTGGACGCTTTCTGCCAGGTGGTCACTAGGGCTTTCTATGATGTTATTATTTTGCAATGTATGCATTTTATATGTATGTGTTTTGTTGATAATTTATAATGATGTTTGTATTCTATTTTGTTTTTGTAAACGGGGGTTCGATAAATTAGAGTACAGCCTCAGCGTCCCCTGCGTGGGATGTCTTTATTGTAAAGTGACTGGCTGGTGGAGAGCTTTCAGTTTTACCACTAGGGTTGTTTCAGCAGATCTTTTATGCGGATCGGGGGTTGTCCGGTCCTGATTTGTCTCGGAAGAGTCCGCTGGACCTAAAGCAATAATCATGTAATGTAATGTTGTATTCAAGTTACTGTAAAATTCACTATGCCTTTTATGTATGTTACAGTTTATCTACCACCCGGGTACCTCCTCCTAGATAACGACGTGGCTTATTATAACTGTAAACCAGACAAGACAAGAAGTGAATGCCGGGAGTCAGTGTACCGCACCATTGATGCTGCTCTCGAAGGGCGTCTATAACCTGACCCAGAGTCGATGCGGCGGAGGGGAAAAAGCGCATTCCCGCACCCACCCGAACCGTATTCGTCTCTCTGAGCTGAATGAGGAAATGACATCATCTTCTTCCGATCCCGATCAGACTGGGGAACAACGCACGCACGCACACAAGCTCAGATCAAACACATATACACACAAACACGATAAACAGGAACCATCAGAAGAAAAGGAATAGCTAGTGCAGAAACAGCACTATATAAGGATACTGTTGTTATTGCATGCTCAGGATCAGTATAAGCCTACCATAGTCACCGCCCTCTGTATCGCTTTGTCAACCCGAGATCGTGAATACCAGACAGCGTAAAGGAGCCTGATTTACTCCCTGTTCCGATTATGGAGCAGGCCTCAGACACAGGCACGCTGTGTACGTGAAAAAACACTTGTTTTAGTCTCTGGTGTAACTTCGCAAAGTAGAAGTTATTGACAGCAATGCACTTAATTACCTTTCTTTGCAAATTTCCTGTTCAAAAGGACCGTTTAGTACGATCAAAGACGTACCTTTGGTACGGCTACAAATATTTCCTTTGGTACGGCTACAAATATTTCCTTTTTTCCCGTTTTGTATAACGTTTCCTTTCAAGGCATTACATTGACGTTGTCGACTGAAATGTGTAATTTTGTACTCTTTAACTAATATACCTTTTTTTTTTAAAAAAATACAAAGATATTAAAATAAAGGAGTTAATAAGCAAAATTAGATTTAAAACTATTTAGAAAAACAAAGAAAAAAAGAGAAAAATGGTAGGCTACACTAGAATGTCCTGTCCAGTTTGTCAATGTCAATATGTAAAGTTCTTTCAAAGACACGAAAATCATAACAGCATGATAATCAAATATTGTTTTGTGTTTTCTCAACCTTCAATGGCTGTTCAGTAATGACCACGATGTAGCCCTGCTGGTATTTTAACAATTCACGATGTAGGCTTTGCCGTAGCATTTAATTACATACGTATTGTTTAATTAAATAATGTAATTGAATGCGTGTAGTTTAATTAAATGCATAAATTAACTTGTTAGTAAAGAGTTATGTAACAGCGCGAACAAATGAAGCTTGAAGACTTCTAAAAGTCAACTGTAAAAAAAGCCTGTTACAAATGAATGAAGCAGCTTATTTATTAGTTCCCGAGCTGTAATGCTCTGTTTTGAGCTTTGGGAGTCCGGCGACCGTCCGTCCCTCCGGATTTTTCTCTGAAAATAATGGACGGATTTCTTTCAAACTTGTCTTTATTTAGGAAAAGTGCACTTTACCAGATTACAAAAAAAAAATATGCATGTTGGGTGACGTCATCATGGTTTTTAAAAATCCTATTTTCTCTCAAACTACTGAAGGGATTTAGCTCCAGTTTGATATGTAAGCTTACTTAGACTTTACCTGTGCCTCCAAGGTAAAACTAAACTTATGCAAATCGCAAAACGTCATAATCGGAACGTAATATTTTTTAAAAGACAAAAAAAAAATTTAAACTTCGCCATGTAATTAGAGTGTTTAGATGCTTTGAGCTTTAAGATAGTCGGGTACGTTGAAAACAAAGTGGATGGAGTTTCCTAAAATTAGGTTTATTTTAAGGCAAACATTCTGAGAGTACATAAAAGGCACAAGCAGTATTCTCATATCGCTAGCCGTTTTTGGAAACCCTACAATTTACATGAAAAAGTAATCAAAATGTTTTGAACTTTGCAGACATTAGCTGTAATATCATTTAGTTACACTCCAGGTTAGTGTACATAGGTTGCATTATGTCTATTATTGTCCCTTTTCATCGGGAAATTCTGGGCCGCCTCCCCTGGGGAAGGCGTAGTCGCAGCCTGTGGCACGCCCAAACCCAACCTACCTAACATTGGTTGTGATTTAGAAATTTAGAATTTTTTTTAAATTTTTGAAATTTTGCTGGGGGAGCGAACCGGAGTACCCGGAGAAAACCCCCGAGACGTTGCTCGAGTCGAAAGTAAATGATATTCGGAGAAACATAACCCCCAGATGCTGGATCGAACCCACACCTGTCAGGCGCCATTGGTTTCTGGCTTGTGGACAAGGCAAGTTAGTCCCGCTTTAGCCCACTTGGCCACAACGCTCACTCTACCTGCTTCAATGTCTGTCTCAGTGTGTCCGTGTGCTTGCCTGTTTATTTGTTGATCTCCGGTGTTAACGGTCCAATTGAGGTGAAACTTGGTACACACGTTTTATTCAATGCTAGGTAGACGCTCACTGGAAATAAATTTCTTTTTTTCCCTTCAAGGGACACGCATTTTGATATATCGTCAGCTTATATCTGACGCCATTCCTTGCAGTTGCAGACTGACATTTATAATTTAAAAAAAAAATCTTTTCCGCACAAACAAACTACTTGACCTATAGAGAGATTTCCCTGCACATTTAAGTCTATAATCATCTCTGGTCCGAACGCTGTGATCGTTTATGACTATACGGTTCAGTTTCGGTTGATGTGAAATGAAAACAACAATGTTCGTCCTGCAGATACCTAGATTTAAATGAACATGTGTAAACAAATGCAAATTTCTGTTTCTAACGAAAGGAATTAACTTATTATTGATTGTTTAACATCACCCAGAAACATAGGAGTCAAAAATGAGGTAGTTTTTGCATTTTTTTCATCATCATTTGCACTGATCGGGATGTCGTGAAACACACAAGACACGGAATCGATTTTGGCACTTCTCACGTTTGTTTCTTCACAGACAAATGCCGTCACATCTTCACCATTCTGAGCGATTTCATATTTGTACTCTTAGCATCTGTGCAACTAAAATAATTCGCAAAGATAAGAATAACATGGTAATCTTTTCCTTACTAAGAATTTTTCTTCATTTTCTCCTTGCTCGCTGCTAGCCTACCATCACAACTCAATTTTGGAGAAGCTCAAATACTTTCGTCAGCAACATCACGTCAGAATGTATAGTCATGCTTTGCTTCATAATAACGTCTGAAAGATTCCGAGAGAATTTAGATCTGAAAGTCAGCGATCAGTTCTCGAGTGCTTCGCCTATTCACAATTATGAACTCCGAATTTGGCATGTTCTAATCGCGAGTTTTCGTGTTGACATTTATACAAATACAGTACTGATAAATACCTCCCCCCCCAAATATGTTGTGCATTAATCACGTGCGTTCAAAAAGATTTCACTGTATTTTCTTCAGATTAGGTACGAATGGAACAACCTTTTTGGATAATAATAACTGCGATATGACGAACACATGGATATAATTATAAATGCGAAGAATAGTACGCGAATCAACCTACTCGACTATCTTAAACGAAACTATGGAGCGACGTCATCATATTGACGTCACCTTTTTTTTCCCCCTTATAATTCTATTTTCTCCCAAACTACTGGTTTTTAATTGCAACTGTATAACTTTGTAAGTAATAATCCCATCACTAATCTGTTAGCATCAACATCGTGTTGTTAGTTCCGTGATGGAATAATCTTTAATCGTGACATGGCTATTTATTTTATCACTTTTATTTTAGTTTGTTTTACTTTATTTTATTTGTAATTTTATTTTCTTTGATTAATTAATTATAATGTCCAAACAATGTCGGCTTATGCGATTTTGTACCTGACATTATTTGAATTAACCCAACAGTAATGTCATTATATGATTAAGCTTTAAATAAAATTTGAACATTATGTCAATATTCTATTTTTATCTCATTTTACCCGCAGTGTTACAAAGTTAGGGAAGTGCTTATGGTTATCGAAGACTACAGGTGGGTTTATTACATAAAATGGGGAGGGACAAACAAATTTTAAGCAATAAAGTTGATGATGTCAACATCATTTCGTGAAGTGTGGTAAATTTTATGGTTATCTCTCTTTTCTCCGTCTCTTTTTGTCTGTCTCTTCCTATTTCTCTTCTGTTTCTTCACCCCCAACACCTGTCCTCTATCGGTTATTTATTCGTCTCTCTTCTTCCCTCACCCCTATCTCTCTCTCTCTCTCTGTATCTCTCTCCCCTTCCTCTGTATGAGCCCCCAATGGGTGACATTTTATCTAAACATTTGTTTACTTTGTTACATTTGTTGACTTTGTTTATTTTCTCTTTTTCCATTTTGTTATCTTTATTTCTATTATTCATGTACCCTACACATTTTTGTGTCTTGATAAGTTTCTTAGTTCAAACTTTTGTGTCATGAATCGGTTTTCTAAACCTGTGATCCCTTGTCATCTCCATCTTCCTATACGCTTGCGAAACATGGACCATCACAGCACTGAGCAGATCTACAACGAAGAATACAAAGTATGGAGATGAGGTGCGACAGAAGTCTAGACTAATGAGCATTTCCTATACCCAGCACAACACCAATGAGGAAGTCCGATAGACCATCACACAAGCCATTGGACAACACGATGACCTGCTCACAGTGGTGAAAAAAAGGAAACTCCGATGGTATGGCCACGTCACCAGATCATCAGGTCTTGCAAAGACCATCCTGCAAGGCACAGTGCAAGGAGGTAGAAGAAGAGGGAGACCGAAAAAGAGGTGGGAGGACAACATTCGAGAATGGACTGGCTTGACACTGAGCGAAACCATCAGGGTTGCTGAGGATATGGAAAGATGGAGTACGCAGGTTAAACGATCATCTGTGGTGCCCCTACGACCTCCAGGTAACGGGATAGGATAGGGCATGTTATATGTATGTGTTTCGTTACAATTTTATGTTTATATTATATTTTGTTTTTGTAAACAGGGATTCCATAAATTAGAGTAAAGCCTTCAGCGTCCTCTGCATGGGATGCCTTTATTGTAAATTGGCCAGCTGGTGGAGTGCCTTCAGTGTCACTATTAAGGAGTTCTTTCAGCAGATCTTTTATACGGATCAGGGGTGAGTCCTCTGTCAACCAAGTTATGGTCCTGATTTTGTGGTCCTGATTCGGCTCTTTGCCGTCCACTGGACCCTATAAACAATGAATAGCTAACTAAAAATTTCAAAAATAAAAATTCGGTTTCCTTTCCATCATTTAATAGCGATCTCCATGCCTTTACACCACATGTTTGAGTTACATTACATTACATGATTATTGCTTTAGGTCCAGTGGACTCTTCCGAGCCAAATCAGGACCGGACAACCCCTGATCCGCATAAAAGATCTGCTGAAACAACCCTAGTGGTAAAACTGAAAGCTCTCCACCAGCCAGTCACTTTACAATAATTTATCGAACCCCCGTTTACAAAAACAAAATAGAATACAAACATCATTATAAATTATCAACAAAACACATACATATAAAATGCCTACATTGCTAAATACTAACATCATAGGAAGCCCTAGTGACCACCTGGCAGAAAGTGTCCAATATTCCCAAGCTGATCCAACAGACCTCATACACAAATAAGGAGTCTTGTCCCGGAAGAGTTTTCAAGAAAAAAGGTAGATGACTGGTCTAGCGAAGAAGAAGATAGTATAGCAGATTGATAGAACAGAGTAGGAATGAGAAAGTTGATTGATTGATTGTTGCTTTAGGTCCAGCGGACTCTTCCGAGCCAAATCAGGACCGGACAACCCCCGATCCGCATAAAAGATCTGCCGAAACAACCCTAGTGGGAAAATTGAATGCCCTCCACCGGCCAGTCACTTTACAATAAAGACATCCCACGCAGGGGACGGCTGAGGCTTTACCCTAACTACTCGAACCCCCGGTTACAAAAACAAAATAGAATACAATCATTATAAATTATCAACAAAACACATACATATAAAATGCCTATATTGCTAAATAATAACATCATAGGAAGCCCTAGTGACCACCCGGCAGAAAGCGTCCAATACTCCCAAGCTGATCCAACAGACCTCATACACAAACAAAAAGTCTTGTCCAGGAAGAGTTTTCAAGAAAAAAGGTAGGTCATTGATCTAGCGAAGAAGAAGATAGTATAGCAGAGTGATAGGACAGAGCACAAATGAGAAAGACAGCGACAGTGGGAATTTAAAGCACTAAATTTCCAGAAAGTGGGGATACTATTTATACTGAAACCCCCGGCACCCCAGCGGGGGATGGGGAAAAGTGCATACATCTAAATAGGCATACTCCACAAACACTCAAAACTGACGACGAAAGTTGTACATTAAAATAGTTAAGCCATGTGAGATATCAGATTAAAGAAAACATCTCCTCACAAACACTTCCAAAAACAAGGCTTTTGCAATCCTTTACGTTTCGTTTGTTACTATGTATTTATTCAACATTACTTTCATCCAAAATACTGATCTTTTATTACATGCCATGTCACCCATAACCAAATACCAAGTGACAAAAGGGGGTGAGAAAATGCATTATCGGAGTAAACGCAATACGCTCAACAAGACCATAAATTCACCAAAACCATTTCAATGTTACTTTCACCTCAAACTGAGACAGTTTCATGCTAACACACCATCACAAAAGAAGACATTGATGACATTCAAACACAATATGAAGGAAAAGACATGCATATACTGTATTTTTTCAAGTTTATTAATTTTGAATAAAGACGGAAGCAAAGCAACAAGTTTGTGACATTGCATTATACCTAGAAAAGGGTTTCAAAACTACACCTCCATTTTACATATAGACAAATCAGTACACTCATTAAAACCATTCAACATGAACATATTTCACTGCGTCACTTTACAGTTTTATCCCCAGCAACTTTCCACACAGTTCTCTCTTCATTCAAAGTTAACAGTCTAGTCAAGTCTAAATGCACCACCAAGAGGATGTGACAACAAAAACTACCACAGAAAAGATACAGAAATGCATCTTTTCCCAAGATTTCACGAAGCACCAGAAAGTGTAGACGACAGCAACCAGGCGACAGTTCACAAGATAATCAAAAGCTAAGCGGTCAGGTCAGGCATTTTGAGCTCACACCTCAAAGTCCCCCTCAAAAAGGAGAAAGTCACTTTACAAAATTAATGCAATGTAATGTAATTAATTACAAAATCAAACGTACACTGAAGTTATCCTTATCTTATCATGATCTATATTTCATTGCACAGCCAGCAAACATGTTCACTTGCAACAGACACTTTATAATCACAGACAGAGTGTATGTTTTAGATGACAAAAATCCTTAGACTGTAACCAAATGACTGAAATGCAAAGAATCGCAAAAAAAACTACAAACTAATACATAAATAGCGTTATACACCCTGCTCCGTTCTACATGTCTCACCAATACATGTCATTATTAATGTATTAAATATGAAGGGGAAAAAAGGATGGGTTGGAGGAAAATAAATCAGGAAATTTGTATCACAATTGTAAGTAATATTAATATTTAATTACAGTTACCACAAATATTTTTCACTAAACCTGCTAGAATACCACACACCCCCGTACCTGTCCAGGATACAAACTTTCAGCCACAACTTTTGTCAGTTCCAGCCAAAAAGCAGAAAACTCATTGCCAGCATCTTCCAAATAAAATTAACTTCATTGTGATACCTCATACCAACTATGACTAGCAACATGTCAATCAACAGGAATATTGCATATGTTATGAGTTTTAACCATAACAGTCCATGAAGAAGACAAAACTTTTTTTTTTTTAAAACATGTATTATTGGTCAAAAGCCACATATTTGGGGACAGAAATATACCTTTAAAAGTCAATATAAAATAAATACAAAATGTCAAAATGAAGTACATGTCTTCTATCTTTATTTCAAACACTGAATTCTTCAAAACTCAAGTGGAGTTCGTTCTCCATATTAAAAACAAAAACAACACTGAAAACAGCTAAAATAGTTGTTTTTTTTTGTGTGTCAAATACCTTTTGTTCTACTTATTACTCAAACTATCGAGAAAATTACACTTGAGTATTCTCCAATTAGCATATGAATTATCATCGATCTTACGCCTGAATACAGAGATCAACAAACTAGACACAAGATACACAACACTGCACAATACATTAAATTTACCGTAAAGCAACCATCAAAAACCAAGAAATGAACAGAGCACGTACCATTATTTTCAACATTTTTCATCACAGTTGTCTTGAAAATTTATTAAGCAGTTAGATCATCTTTCGTTCAAACATTCAGCAGCAGTGCTTACAAAGACTTTACGGATCCAGAATTTCTTGCATGCAAGTTTCATCTGGCAATACAATTCTCCGCTACATTGCAATAGAACTAATTAAAAAGATATTTAAAAGGTGAAGCAGAAGTCACCCCTGCAACTTATTAAAACTGTGGCTGTGTATATAGGTAACTATTTGTGCAGATTATTGAATACAATAGGCATTATCCCTAAATAAACCGAAAGTAGAGTTGCTTCCCCTGAAAAGCGGTACAAAATACATGTTTACAGTACGCCTAAATAAACCGAAAGTAGGTCAATGAGAGTTGCTTCCCCTGAAAAGCGGTACAAAATACATGTTGACAGCTATTTAGGAAGTACTCCTATTGTTTGTGGCAAACTTTCACAGTAATATGTCTCATACTAATGCCCTGATTAGTTATTTAGTTATTCATTGCTTACAGGGTCTAGCAGATTACAAAGAGCCGAATCAGGTCCACAAAATCAGGACCATAACTTGGTTGAAAGAGGACTCACCCCTGATCCGTATAAAAGATCTGCTGAAAGAACTCTTAACGGTAACACTGAAGGCACTCCACCAGTTGGTCACTTTACAATAAAGGCATCCCACGCAGGGGACGCTGAGGCCATACTCTAATTTATCGAACCCCCGTTTACAAAAACAAAATAAAATACAAACATCATTATAAAATATCAACAAAACACATACATAGAAAATGCCTACATTGCTAAATAATATCATCATAGTGTAACAAGGACAGGACAGGATAAAGATAGAAGAGTCTCTCATCCAGAGTCCAGTCCAAACAAGGAGTTCGGTTTATCCCCTGCTATATGTTTATTTTTACGAAGATGTCGAATAACATTAGTTGTAGAAAAGAAAGATGAAACGAAACCCCTATTTGTGGAACAAGGGCTACACAATTCATACAGAAGTCTTGCCTCTAAAGTTATCATAGCAAAAGTCCAAAAAATATCTCATTACAGAATATATATATCCTATTCAAAACTAGTGTTCAACTTTCTCCAAGCAATAAAAATAACCAGTTTATACAACTTATTAATATGAACAATACTCACAATATGATTAGAACAATAAAAATACAACCAAGAGAAATAACCAAGGTAGCTCAAAAATTATCTTAATCATACACTCTTTATCTCCCTCTTCCTCGTCATCATCATCATCATCTCTCTCTCATTCTCTCTCTCTCTCTCTCTCTCTAATTACCACTAAGGCACATCAGACAAAATAAAGAAGAATAAAGGGAAATAACCCATTAAAAATACTGCTGGTAACATATACCCCTCTGATAAAAAATGGCGTCCTCGACATTCAAAAAAAAAATTCGCAAAGACTATGAGAAGAAAAACAATATAACATTTCAAAACTCTTTCACCAAATTATACATCAAAAAGATTATCCGGACAACTTTGCGTTTTCCCAATGTCTACATGAATATTCCTAATAAAAATGTTCAATGTGAAAACTAATGAAAGTTACCCAATTTAAACTACAAAAGAAAAAAATATCATGAACCAAAAATTAAGAAGTAACAGTCTTTTTGCTTTTGATTTTTCTGTCAACGTTCTGATGCACAATAGAAGCCCCAGTAACCATATGGCAGAAAGCGTCCAATATTCCCACGCTGACCCAACAGACCTCATACACAAATGAGGAGTTTGGTTAGAGTTTTCAAGAAAAAAGGTAGATGACTGGTCTAGCGAAGAAGAAGATAGTATAGTAGATTGTTGGAACAGAGTAGGAATAAGAAAGAACAAAAGAGAAAGACAGTGACAGTGGGAATAGCACTAAATTTCCAGAAAGTGGGGATACTATTTATACAGAAACCTCCAGCACCCCCCAGAATGGGGGAGGGGGGGGGGAAATGCCCTGATGGGAAAGTGAGTATGGGAAAGTGAGTATGCTGATTATTGACAGGACCTGCCTACAATTTAGCATGTAACATTTTTAATACAATGTTTAAACCATTGCTTCAAGTTCTTTTCATGTAAGCTGCAGCTACATAATTAATAAATACAGCCATGATTTGGTGAATTCCTTCACAGAGACAGTACAGACAGATTTACAAACACTTGTATCGGACCATACAAAAACAGATGGACTGCTTGCCTTTCCATTTGAATTCATAAAGTTCTCCAACTTTCTTTTTGGCATTTTGACTACCAATTTGTCATTGCATTTTGATTGTTAGTTTTTAGTTTTGTGTAATAGCTTCTTGTTAAGTTAGCTTGTGGCCAAAGCTGGAATCAAACAGTCAAAGACTTCTCAGTGGTAATATACAGCAGTGTTAATAGAATGATACAAAACAGGTCACAAAAAGCCAAGTGGAAAAGCAGCTTTGAATCTATCAGCATTAGCTTTAAATGTTCTTAACTTGAACTTGCTCATCCACTAAAATGCATACCATACTCTCGATACAGCAATACTGTACACAAATTTACTACTTCAACAAAATACAGCCATGAAGGCAAAAATTCAGCCTAGTGGTCTATGTTTTCTCATGAAATAAATACAATTCAGCCCTTATCATGACATAAGCTTCAATTCAACCTATGTGATAAAATAAAATGTAGTCTATCTTTTCTAGTAAATGAAATGCTTGCACCATTGCATGGGCCCCAAGGAAGCTCAATAGGCGAAACGCTGGGATTGGGTGTAGCCCAACTTATCCAGGTTGGGCATGCAGGCAAAGTTGATCATGGGAGGAGGGCCACACATCAGGATCAGAGTGTCGTTGCCAGGGGCTGGCAGGTGCTCCTTGATCAGTGTGTCGTTCACAAAGCCACTGCTGTACTTCCAGCCTGAGCATGAAACATAAACGTACCGACGAGCATTTTAATGGTGAGGCAACTTACAATTACTTAAGCGAATCCAACACACTGCTAAAGAAACATTTACAGTGTTCCCTCCACACACACAAAATGAGAGTCCTTGGGACTCCCAGGTATACAATTTTAAGAGTCCTTGTGCAAATTTTGAGAGTCCCCAAATCGGTGGATGAACGGGTTTTGGACCCAGTCAACCAAGTCAGAAGTGACATGATCGTGTATAATAGTTCTATCAAAGAATGGATTAACGAAGATTTCTTCTGTTCAGTGAATGTATTGCTTGGAGGAAGTTTACAATGCGCGCGCATGCGATTTTTAAGGACGACAACTCCCGACACAATCTTTAATCGTCTGCAATGGCAGTCTCAGTTGGGTTCTGATTCTGATTATGCCGTGAATTAGTTCACCACTCGTTGGTCGTAGTTTTGACTTCAGCGTTTCGAAAAAAATGTGTGCGTCCTCAGGACGCACGCATGCAAATTTTCCTGCGTCATTTTTCATATTTTGTGCGTAATTGACGCACTACTGTGCGTAATCGGGAACACTGCATTTATCCTCTTATTACGATGATGATATTCAAATCTTCCACATTCTATCACTATTGCCAAAAAAAATAAACCCAAAAGTCAATTTCAATCACCTTCTTCCTACAACTACACAGAACACTCCAACACATCTGCAACACCATTTCTTACTGTTTACCTCTAATAACACTAATACACGAATCTTCCACAATCTATGGATTTTTAAAAGATAACCAGAAAAGAAATTTCAATAACCTCCTAACTCTACCTACAATGAAACTACAGCAGATATTCTCATGTTCTTATTTTCCTTTACTATAAGGCGTGAAGTGATGCCTCCATACTCCTGTCAAAGCAACATTGTCCAGTCTTCTCATGCCTCCTCCTTCAAGAACTGAAACTTATCGCTCAATCCAACCCAATGCCAACTTGAATATCACACTTCATGCCATGAAGGCATGCTCAGGGGACTGATTAATTAATGAGATCTTCATGAACATATCAACAGCCCTGGAGATCTCACAAGCACATTAAAATACAAGAGATCTATAGAAGCATATTAACTTACCTGCTTTGGGTCTGTCCAGGGTGAACCACAGCTTGAAGCGACCTGAATACTGCTGTTGCAGCTCTTCCAACTCTGTCCTAAGCAAAATGTCATCCTCCGTCTGAAAGTTACACGCACGCTTATTATGGCGAAACCCGCATAGCAAGCCATCATTGTTGTTATGGTTAGTACCTTGAGCAGCATTTCACTGAGCACAAAGTACATTTCATTTAACGACAACCATAAAAATGCCACCTAAAACACACAAACAAACAGCAACATTCTGTAGCTTCCAAACCTAATCAGAGAGAGAGAGAGAAACAGAGAGAGAGAGAGAGAGAGAGAGAGAGGGGGGGGGGGGATAACATGGAAGGGAAATAACTCCTTGAAATCCTTCAGCCCAATTCAGTCAAGGCAATAACATTCCACAAAAGACACAATCAAAAATTTGGTGTGTTACAGAAAATATAGATTGAACATCTTGGGTTTCAAATTTTTTATTTACATTTATTTGTTGTTTTTGTAAAGGCTTTTAACCCTTCCAAGTCCTTTTTGTCCTCATAAAAGTAAAGATATTTGACACCCAATTCTTTTCTTACCTGGTTAGCAAAAAGCAGCCAGAGGTCAGTCTTGTCCTCAGGATCCTTGAAGACCTGCCTGATAAGCTGCAGCATAGGAGTGATGCCAGTTCCACCAGCGATCATACCCACCTTCTTCACCGCCTTGCTCTCTGGCTCTGCCTTCTTGTCAGCCCGAATCTGGAACACTCCTGCAACACACAAAACACTGTACTGAACTCTCAGCGTGCCTCTTAAACATAGAGCGGCATGCTATACAATTACTGAACTATTACGCTTTGTAAAGTCCTATCAAAACAACATCATTTCAGAATAACAACAAAAGGTCAGTGTGGTTATTGCTTGTTCCATTTCGTGTGCAGAAAACTTGCGCTAATAATAATACGAAGGTATTAACACTACTGTGTATTAAAACATACCTTTGCCATCATAGACTAGCAGACCATTGGGACCACGGAAGTCAATATAGTCTCCGATCTGCATGCTGTCCAGGTACTGCGACATCTTGCCCCCTTCAGGGAACTTGGGGTGCACATTCTTGAAGTAAATCTGCACAGACATTAATAACATTCTTTATTAACTCTTAGCGTCCTATAAGGTTTTCTGTACATTTGCGCCTATATCCTGTAAGAATTTCAAGCTTAATGCAATAAATTGGGTTATGAATTTGAAAAAATTGCAAAAAGATTTATTTATTGTCACATTAACTTCATATTTTAGGATATGTTTACAAAATGGTTATTCTATGTACCCAAAGAACAATTTTGACTTTAGTACTATTTTTACCTGTTGGAATCTTGCAATTAATTCATAATTACAGGTATTTTATGGACTATGTTAATAAAACAACAAGACAGTGTGGATTGCATGTGAATGTGTGCACAGACCGTCAACACAGACAAGAAAACACTCGGGTTGTCTACACCAAGTCCTTGTGCTCTTTCAGCAATAAGCTCATCAATAAGGTTACCAAACTCACTATTACTGTCGGAGCTATCTCCTGCCATCATGGCCAAAAATTTAGCAAACTCAAACCTCAAACAAAATCGTTAAAAAAGTACACAAAACCACGTCAAACTTGCTAAAATGATAGCGGAAAACACACAGGAACCTTTCCGGAAGTTGACTAAACCTTCTCTCACGCACTGGAGAGTTCCTATTTCCTGTGATTTCATGACTAAAAAAGGCACTAGCGAGGCGCGCATTACCGTGCTTCAGGATTACGGGTGAGGCGCGCATTACCGCGCAATAGGACGCTAAGAGTTAATGTGTGTGAGTGTGTGCTTGTTTGTGTGTGTCTGTTGTTTCATTTAGACTTTTGTGTTTCTGCCATTGGTCCGAGCGAATGTGTGTGAAAAGCTCTTTGAGCAAACACTTTGTCCAATTTTGCACTATACGAACTAAATTATTATTATTACGAACAGTCATAATTATTGAGCTAACTGTTACAAACCTGTTTTCACAACCAGGACTCACATTCCTGTTCCTAATGCTCAGGTTTGCATTGGACAAGGCTTTGAATCAGATTGCCAGTTTCCAGAAACATAGCTGCCGAAAGACAACACTCTACAAGATGACAAGATGATTTCTTGTCCTCATTTGCATAAGGAAATTTGACATGTGGGTGACATAAAAGAACATGAAACATGACAAGGACATCATCAATATTATAGTCAATGGGAAAAAAACATCACGATTCATTCAAATAAGCATTCTCACTCACATAAATTAATACTCCGTAAACAGTCAAATTGAACCGCTGTAGTACTGTACCTTCACAACCAAGTCGACAAAACCTTTGTCGTCATCACTGGACACTGGGGTGTATGGACGGATCACAAGATTACCATCGATGCGTGCCGTCAGATAGATGTGCTGACCTGAGGAAGAAAAAAAAACCCGCACAACAACAGTTCAACAGCTAACTCAGGGGAGTGGGAGGTGGGGGTGATCTATTAATATATTATAACATATAAACATTATAAACAACTACCTTTTCCTGCACTACTTAATGCTCTTGAGTATGCACAAAAACAAAAAACATGTTGCTTTCTTACTTCGGATGAGATTTTAAACCATGGTCTACTCTGTGCACACACGCATTCCATTGCATGGACTTTAAAGATCCTGACGTTCATGTCCTAGACGGGATAGTGCTGGCTACACAAATACACCCAGGACGCACTAGGTCCCTTCTCCCCATCCCTGGTCACCCAGGATTGTCCTTAGTCGTCTGGGCATCACACTATGAGCCCTAAGGTTGCAGGTGGGCACCTCCGGCAGCTTGAGTTAGATCCTGTATCGACCAGCGCCTTGAGCAGCTCTTGACCTGGTAAAGCGCTATATATTTAAGTGATAACTTTTTTTTAAAAATTAAAACTTGAGTTCACATGATCTCAAAGTTCCTGTTCTGTCATGGAAAATACCAATTCTTAGTCTTTATGGAGGCTACTCACCAACTGGAAGACCAAGGATGTGATCTGGGGATGGAAGGGCAAAGCGGAATCGACGAGTGTCTGGACTGATCTCCTGTATAACAACAGAGATACCACCCAACCATTAAAAAGCTATGAATTATACTAAATTGATATACAAAACAAAAAACAACAAAAACCAGTATGTACAACAGTTCAATCACAAAGGTAAGCTACCAGACAAAAACAATTGAGTTTTACATAGTACCTAATAATTATCAAAGAAGTTTAAATAATAAGATTTTGCAACTTAACCACTAACCAGTGCAGTGATCGTCCTAGGGATTTGCAAAACCGGTACGACGTCACAGTAAACAAACCCACTCGAACGCAAACCGATAGGCCAGTCACGGAAACCGGTATGACCCATAGCAAAGCTTAATAATGCGTCACTATTTTTGCCACCGAAAATCTGCCGACAAATGCAGTGATTAATTTATTGCTCACCATAAAGCCTACTAACTATAACTGAAACGATATTTGCCAAAAATAAAATGAAAAAAGAGATTTTTGCTTCTTCATTATTACTAGCCTATCTGCCACTGTCGCAATACATACTGACGAGCACGAGGAAAGAAAAAATCAAAACGTGAGTGAGTTCAATTTATCCGTATTCACGATAGCCTTGCACCGCCAATTTTATATCATTCTGTATTAATTACCTCAAAGCAAGGCTACTGAACGCATTCGCAGGCCTCTCGTCTACACTCCCTAAACACATAATCAGCGTGGCTGGCTGGCTGGCTGGCTGGCAGGCTCTCTCTCTCTCTCTCTCTCTCTCTCTCTTCATTTCTCTTGTTTTTATTTCTCTTTTCCTTTATTTTTGAAACCAGTCAAACAAAATAAAAACCGGTAGGCTCTACCGGCTACTGAGTTTTCAACCGGTATTTTTATTCTCAAACCGGTAAAATACCGGTAATTTCCGGTTAAATCCATCCCTGCCAGTGTATATTAAAAAAAATTATGACTGGAAAATTTAAACAGGGTCCACTATCATCACAATTACCCTAGCGAAAAAGATTAAACAAACACATCATGGCTGTAATAATATTTAATCAAATGACAACTAGCCTAGTGGACAACATCACAAAAAGAATGCCATACCTCTTTGTCCACCAACTTGAGTGGATATTTAATGGTGGCATCCTTGAGGGTGATAGGCGCCCTCCTCTTTTTGTTGCCGAAGAGAAAAATTTTGGCAAGTATGGCAGTGGCTGCCACCACTGCAATCCCTACTACTACTGGCACAGTCTGAAAGCACAAACAATATGCAATGCATCAGTCGTTTACTTAAATTGCCATGCTTATCCCCATTGGCATAGTCTGAATATAAACAGTACATTTAATATATATATAAGCCATGACGTAAACTGAAGCATATAAAACCGGAGTTAACACAAGGAACCCCTGGTACATTGATATACTGTAAAGTAGTATTCCATGGAGCATGCATACATCACAGACACCAACATCAGAAACATTTCTCACTTAACTACCTTGCTGAACCCATTTATTTATTACGTTCACACAACACAAATACTGTGACCAACTTTAAAACCCAGACAAGAAATGGTGGCAGGCTCCAAAATATTACATAGTTAGTTAGTAGGTACTCCAAGCCCTTCATTGGCTCTTGTCCGGTCGGCAGTTTTGACTCAGTTTTCACTTCACTTTCAACACTTATTATTAATGTAAAACTGCATCAAAACGAACAGTGGCTGTATTCAAATAAAAATTGAAAGCTTTATCTTTACATCTGTGTTGTTTTTAATGCATGTTTATGCGAAAGATTCCGAGAAAACAGCTTTTGAATACGCCCCTATCCGAGCGCTGAATGGCGGTGCGGAAAAAGTTGTCAGCGTCGTTTGCTGAGAGGGGCTCGTTTCAAAGTCTAAGCGCTTTGCGATACTTCATTGGATGGCCTAAAAATAAGAACCAATGAGAAGTTCGGATACTTAGCTTCATTTACATATAGGTATTGTGGGGCTCTCGTGTGTAAAAGTTTTGTTACGAGCCGAACAAAGTGGATAAAGCGGTTTTGATGTAAGTTTGATTTTAACTAGAAGTTTAAAACTTAGCAAGAAATAAAGAGCAGACTTTCCTTTATAAAACTAGGGTATTTATTAATTTGTGCATTACTGTATCGCGGAGCGCTTTGCCGTAGAAAAGTGTACCCAAACGGTGTTCGGGTTTTTTTCCGGCCAAGGCCGACTCGTAGGCCTATTCTGCGAAACGAGTGCTGAGCGTAGCAGCACACCAGTAGGCCTATACTTTGCCGGCACGCACTGCGAATTTGATGATTTCCCAACTTTGAAGCACCAAAACGGCTGAACATTACATGGGATAGGCCTGAAGAAAATTGGGCTTGGAGTATAACATATGAAGGGGTTATCTGTCAAAAATCAGCTTTCTGGTATCAATATTGGCTTCACTTTGAGACTCCAAAGTTGTCAATTTCTTCAATTCCAAAACGTTGCCAAAAAAACACCAACATTCGGCATTTTCAAACATTAATAACTTTTTACCTATTTGTCCTATGGGGGAAAAAATATACCACTGTGTTCAGAATGAAAAGCTCTTTAAATCTATGTCAGTTTTGTGATGAGGAAATCATTTTTTAAAAATGGCTTTTGACTACCTATAGTTAGTCATTGTTTATAGGGTCCAGCGGACTGCAAAAAGCTGAATCATAACAACTTGGTTGAAAGAAGACTCACCCCCGATCTGTATAAAAGATCTGTCGAAACATAGTACTTTCATATTGGGCTCCTCAATATTACTAAATACTTAAATACTGAACTGTGCTAATACTTAGGCACTACTTCAACTAATATCAAATGTTACCTATCAACCTCACTGCAGCATCAGAAAACAATACAAATGGCATGGTGAGGCGCATAGCACTTGTTCTATAAATATAATTCTACAAACCACATTGTTCTAGTTATAGATTTGCAATATAAACAAGATGGTAAGAACTGTCCTTGCCTCAAACTGTTAGTTGCTTTACTAAGGTAAATTAATGGATGCCAGCATGATATCATATAGGCACCATGATCAATATAAAATTATTTATAGGAGTTAGACCACACTGTAACTTGCAAGTTAATGGATGATGATGATGATGATGATGATGATGATGATGATGATGATGATGATGATATGCGGTCTACATGTAAGACGCAGCTTATCAATGTTGGCAGAATGGACTTTGGTAACATTAATTGATTAACTGAAAGTTAACACTATAGCAAAGATGACAACTGTCCCGGTCTAGTCTGTGACCTGAAAGCGAGGTCACCAGTGACCACACATATTATACCCATAATACCGGCTTGCATCAAAGAGAAAACAGTGACAGTCCTCACTACACTCTGCATCCGATTCGCTACGCTCCAGATGCCCCACACGCTTTCAGCTGTAGAAAAACCTGTGTACGAACTGAAAGCCCCAAACACTTACGATTAGCGCTGCTTTTCCAATGCCAGACATTGTTGTTTTCCTCCCTGCTGTGCGTCCTCACTCGGCCCTATTCCTAAATTTACGGGATTCCTTTGAAATCACGTGATACTTTGTTACTAATTTTAGCCCTAGGTTCTATGCGCCCGGCTTTTATGCCCAAGCCAAATAAAACAGTGAGCGAGTAACTGGTATACAATCATAAGTGGTGTTTCACCCCGCTCATGTGTCCGGGGACGTTAATCTATAAAACTAAACTAAACTAAACTAACTAAACTGGTATACAAACTAAACTATTACCAATTACTGTTTACTCTATTTCCCCACAAATTGGGCATAAAACCAGAAATTAACAGATTTTTTTTTTAAAGGCTTAAATAAAACAATACTAGCTAAAGGAGATGGCATAGAGGTCCCTGAGAAATGTTCCTATGAGAATGACAACTACAACTACAGAATCAACTGCATGTAGACTACCAAATCCAGCTTAAAAGTCTAATTTTAACCTTGAATATTTTGGAAAATAAATAAATTATATCACATAAGAATAACAATAAATTAATAATGTATATTCACAAGAAACTGAATGGAAATTAACTATCAAAATAAAAATTTTGAACTATCAGAAAAATGTGTTCCCTCACACAAGCCTCTGAATTTTTTTATTCTATTTTTTTTACTTTTTTAACACCTAGCTGTTCTACATTTCAGTTTCTGGCACATACAAGGGCTTCATAAAGAAATGGACATTCCTACCTTATAAGTTGATATATATAAATTTTGCCTTTTTTAATTTTTATTTTAATTTTTTTTTAATTTTTTTTTTCTAATTAAACAATCTCTTTTGTTCACTGGAATCAATTATATTCCTCTGCCTTTAAATAAAGTCCTCTGTCCACTGATGTTAAAAAACAAATGTGTTAAGTATAGTCTTTATATAATGAATAGAAGTGCTTATATGTACTTGAAGACTGTGAAAAAAAGTATTAGTCAGTTCTGAGGACTTTTTCAAACTAAAATAAAATAAATATAATCTAAAATAAATAAATAAATCATTGATACATACATTCTAAAATAAAATAATACATTACAAAAAAATCCCAATGCGTAAAGAGCATTCATGATAATTTTACATTTATGTAAACATATAGATCAAACACATAAAGTTGTCTTGCTAGAGGGAATGGCAACAAAGTTAATGAAAACATCTTGGATATAAACCTTACTACTTGCAATTTGGCAATTATTCAGTGTATGGGCAAAGACTAGAAGAAATTACCAGCTTCAAATATTTAGGAGCAACTCAAATATTTAGAAGCAGCTCTCTCCAGTTGGCACCAGCACAGCATGCAGAAGTTGGGATTAAAACAGTAACAGCTGCTTTCGCCAGATTATGCAAAGTATGGAAAGAGTGTTCAGAGTACGGACGTCCTGCAAGATCAGCTGCACCATCAAATATCAACTCTATGACTTGTAGTTGTACAAGTCGCTGCATGGTGACCTCTATATATATTCTCCTCCTATACAGCTGTATTCATCTTCTGTAAGGCATGTGCCAGACTTGCTTTGGATCGTGGAGACCTTGGGCCGTTTAACACTTGTCAGCTGCTTCACAGTCTGATAGGCCTTTACAACCACACACCAAAAGGAGACCCATCAGTTCTAGCATGTCCTGAGAACAGAGAAGAAGAAATCCTCCCAATTCACCTGGAAGAAGTTGAGGCAGCAGTGCAATCGCTGAAGAAAGGGAAGTCAGCTGGAGTGGACAACATACCCACGGAACTGCTTCAAGCAGGAGAAGCGATGTTTGACGCACTCACCATTACCTGTAACAAAATCTGGCCGAGTTGGGAGTGGCCTACACCATAGACCCAGTCACTTGTCATCACACTTCCCAAAAAAGGTAACCCACAGGAATGTGAAAATTACCGCACCATCAGCCTCATCAGCCATCCCAGCAAGGTCCTCCTGAAAATAATACTCAACAGGTTGAAACCCCAAGCTGAACAAATTATAGCTGAAGAACAAGCAGGATTCAGGGCAGGGCGAAGTACCACTGAGCAGATTTTCAACCTCAGAATAATCTGCGAGAAATACTTACATCACCAACAACATCTATATCATGTGTTCATAGACTTCAAAAAGGCGTTTGACCGAGTCTGGCATGCAACTCTGTGGGCAACCATGAGAGTGTATAACATCAGCCCTAAAATTATTGAAGTCATCAAAAGCCTGTATGACAAGGCTACCAGTGCAGTCCTCCACAACAGCGCTATTGGGAACTGGTTCAGAACAACAATCAGTGTGCATCAGGGATGCCTACTCTCTCCAACACTCTTCAACATCTTCCTAGATAGAGCGCATCATGTCATGCCCTTGCAGATCACGAAGGCATAGTCAGCATAGGGGGGAAAAGCAATCTCCAACCTTTGTTTTGCGGATGACATAGATGGATTTGCTGGAGAGGAACAAGAACTTGAACAGCTGGTACAGAGGCTTGATACTGTAGCAGATCTGGACTTGGAACTGTATACATGTATGTGTTCCATTTGTATTATGAGAGGTGACGTAAAGAATGTATGTGTGTGTTCCATTTGTATTCCATGTGCGTCATGGTGTTTGTTTTACGTCATGGTATGAGAGGTGAAGTAAAAGGAGAAAAGAAGAGGAAGAATAAAAAACGAATCAGCTAGCAGGCTGCTGTCTTCATGGACTTTTAGAGTTTGAATGCATAACTTCCACAGACAACACCTCCAGAGCCTATGGAATGGAAATAAGTGCAGAGAAGACCAACATGATGACCAACAACACCAATAGCATCAACACGGACATCAAAGTCCAAGGCCAATCCCTCAACACAGTGCATAGCTTCAAATATTTAGGAGCCATTGTATCAGACAATGGGTCCCGACAAGAAGTCCTCTCCAGGATCGCACAAACAACTGCTGCCCTGGCGAGATTGAAGCCAATTTGGAAAGAAAGGACCATCAGTCTACATTCCAAGGTAAGACTGCTGCGCTCCTTTGTCATCTCCAGTATATGCTTGCGAAACATGGATCCTCACAGCAGATCTACAACGAAGAATACAAAGCATGGAGATGAGGTGCTACAGAAGACTTCTGGGCATTTCCTATACCCAACACATCACCAACGACGAAGTCTGAAAGACCATAACACAAGCCATTGGACAACACGATGACCTGCTCACAGTGGTGAAAAAAAGGAAACTCCGATGGTATGGCCACGTCACCAGATCATCAGGTCTTGCAAAGACCAACCTGCAAGGCACAGTGCAAGGAGGTAGAAGAAGATGGAGACCGAAAAAGAGATGGGAGGACAACATTCAAGAATGGACTGTTTAAAACTGAGCGAAACAATCAGGGTTGCTGAGGACAGGAAAAGATGGAGTATGCTGGTTAAACGATCATCTGTGGTGCCCTTACGACACGACCTCCGAGTTACGGGATAGGATAGGATAGGATAGGGTACAGCTGTGCTCTTGCTTGTCGAGGCAAGAGAGGAAGATTCAGGTTTTTGATTATAGATGTCTGAGGAAGCTACTGCAAATCTCCTAAGTCCACTGAATCTGTGTGGAACATGGTCAACAGCCTCAGAGGCTCACACTCACAGGAATTCCTGTTGACCACACAAAGCAATAAAAACTGGCATGGTTTGGCCATTTTACCTTTCATAACTGTCTTGGCAAACCAATCAGGAACTGGTCAGAATATGAGAAATACTGAACAGACATGTATACAATGCTGAAGCTACTCCTGCAGCTCAGGAAAGAGCCGACTTAATTGAGGAGACTATATCTACTTTATAAATTATATTGTCCCTCATAAAGTCTGATCCCCCTCAGCAACCAGACCAGTTAAAAAGACATAGTAACTCCTATCCTATCCCATAACTCAGAGGTCGTAGGGGCACCACAGATGATCGTTTGACAAGCGTACTAAATCTTTCTCTGTCCTCAGAAACCCTGATGGCTTCCCTAAGTGTCAAACCAGTCCATTCTCGAATGTTGTCCTCCACCTCTTTTTCTGTCTCCCTCTTCTTCTACCTCCTTGCACTGTGCCTTGTATGATGGTCTTTGCAAGGCCTGATGATCTGGAGACATGGCCGTACCATCGGAGTTTCCGTTTCTTCACCACTGTGAGCAGGTCATCGTGTTGTCCAATGGCTTGTGTTATGGTCTGTCGGACTTTGTCATTGGTGATGTGCTGGGTATAGGAAATGCCCAGAAGTCTTCTGTAACACCTCATCTTCATGCTTTGTATTCTTCGTTGTAGATCTGCTGTGAGGATCCATGTTTCGCAAGCGTATAGGAAGATGGAGATGACAAGGGAGCGCAGCAGTCTTACCTTGGAATATAGACTGATGGTCCCGTCTTTCTAAATGGGCTTCAAGCCATTGTTTGTTTGATCCTGGAGAGGACTTCTTGTCGGGACCCACTGTCTGATACAAAGGCTCCTAAATATTTGAAGCTATGCACTGTGTTGAGGGATTGGCCTTGGACTTTGATGTCCGTGTTGATGCTATTGGTGTTGTTGGTCATCATTTTGGTCTTCTCTGCATTTATTTCCATTCCATAAGCTCTGGAGGTGGTGTCAAGCCTCTGTACCAGCTGTTCAAGTTCTTGTTCCTCTCCAGCCAATCCATCAATGTCATCCGCAAAACGAAGGTTGTAGATTGCTCTATCCCTTATGCTGCCTGTACCTTTGTGATCTGCAAGGGCATCTGACATCATGCGCTCTAGGAAGATGTTGAAGAGAGTTGGAGAGAGTAGGCATCCTTGATTGACACACACCGATTGTTGCTCTGAACCAGTTTATGATGGCGCTGTTATGGAGGACTGTACTGGTAGCTTTGTCATACAGTCTTTTGATGACTTCAATAATTTTAGGGCTGATGTTTTACGTTCTCATGTTTGCCTACAGAGTTGCATGCCAGACTTGGTCAAACGCCTTCTTGAAGTCTACAAACACATGATATAGATGTTGTTGGTGCTGTAGGTACTTCTCGCAGATTATTCTGAGGTTGAAAACCTGTTCAGTGGTACTTCGCCCTGCCCTGAATCCTGCTTGTTCTTCAGCTATGATTTGTTCAGCTTGGGGTTTCAACCTGTTGAGTATTATTTTCAGGAGGACCTTGCTGGGATGGCTGAGGCTGATGGTGCGATAATTTTCACACTACTAAAGGTTACCTTTTTTGGGAAGAGTGATGACAAGTGACTGGGTGCATGGTGTAGACCACTCCCCACTCTGCCAGATCTTGTTACAGATAACGGTGAGGGCGTCGATCACCAATTCTCCTCCTGCTTGAAGCAGTTCTGCGGGTATGTTGTCCACTCCAGCTGACTTCCCTTCTTTAGCGATTGCACTGCTGCCTCAACTTCTTCTCGGAGAATTGGGAGGATTTCTTCTTCTTCTCTGTTTTGGGGACATGCTAGAACTGATGGGTCTCGGTTTGGTGTGTGGTTGTAAAGGTCAGAGCAGTACTCTGTCCATCTATCCAAGACTTCTTGTTCTTCTGTAAGTAATTTGTCAGAATTGTTTTGGATTGTGGAGACCTTGGGCTGTTTAACACTTGTCAGCCGTTTCACAGTCTGGTAGGCCTTCTTGCTGTTGTTCTTGATCAGACTGTTCTCTATTTCCTGGCATTGATCTTCTATCTAGTTCTCCTTTGCTGTGCTCATGCCTTTTCGGATGTCATAGTTTATTTTTCGGTAGCCATCAGCTCCCTGTGGGGTGTTCTTTTTCTTTTTCATCTCTCTTTGTTTATCACACAGATCCAAAAGTTCAGGTGTGATGCACAACTTCTTCTTTTGCCAGTGCTTGCCAAGGATCTCAGTAGCGGCATCTGTCATCACAGCTGAGTAGTCATGGTGTTGACATCTACTTCACCAGCTCCAAAAATGAGTAGTGGTGCAAATTTCCGTCTAATTGTGGCCTGAAATATTTCTGCCACCTCCGGGTCTTGCAGTTTGTCCAGGTTGAACTTCAGTCTAGTGCACTTTGCTGTGTTGACTCTCTTCAAGTGGAGCCGTAAAGACATCATCCCGAGATCATGGTCACTTCCGATGTCTGCTCCTGGAAAAGTGCGTGTTCTGCCAATGTTGATGCTTGATCTGAAACGTGTCTTGACCATGATGTAGTCGATCTGGTTGTGGTGCTTCCAGCCGGGACTGTGCCATGTCCACCGTCTGGATTTTTTTGTGGAGACCAAGCATGTTTGCCAGTATCACATTGTTGTATCTGGCAAACTCCAAGAGTCTCAGACCCCTGTCATTTGTCTTTTGTTGCTCTGGGGTCCACATGTGTCATCTCCCCAGTTGTGGTGCGCATCTTGGCCAACCTTGGCATTCCAGTCGCCTTGCACTACGACTATATCCTTCTTCGGCACTTGGTCAAGGACAGCCTGTAGATTTTCATAGAACTCCTCCACTTCGCTGTCGTCATAGTCTGATGTTGGAGCATAGGCCTGGATGATGGTGATGTTGAAAGGGGCTGCTCTTAGACGGATGGTAATGAGTCTACTGGAGACTGGGCGGCAACCCATGACAGTGGCTAGAATGTTCTTGTGGACCAAGAATCCAACGCCGTGTTCGTGCCTGTCATCTCTACCGCTGAAATAAAACTTGTGGCCTTTGTCGGTCATTGTTTCACCTAGGCCTTTCCAGCGCAGTTCGCTGATACCTAAAACGTTCCATCGATAGGTGGGCCCATGGGCCAGTTCTTCTAATTTTCCTTCTGCAGTTAGGGTCCCGACATATCAGCATCCTATGACAATGTTTGTTGTGGTGCTGATCTTGCTAAGTTGTCCATCACTAGCACACTTATCATCTCCGTCTTGGTTGCCAACGGAAGGTGCGGTCCCTTGTGACCCGGGTGACGACCTATCTGGTATGGAGTGAATGGTTTTATTCATCATGCAGTGTGTCTTGGGTAAAAAAGACCTGGCAGGGCCCAATCCTCTCCAGGCTGTTGGCCACAGCCGATATCCACGAATACAGTGTGGCTCGCCTTGGCCCTGAGCACGTGGTCGTTGAACCTGTAGTAACATGAGGTTCCTCCGTCCTGGCCGGTGACTTCTGTGTAGAAGACTTTCACCCAGCAATTTTCTGAGGGTCTAGAGTATGGAAAGAAAGATGTATTTCTCTATTGGACTAGTCACCCAGGAAGATTCAGTGGTCCTAAAGAATTCTCACTAGCCCATTATGATTATTACAAGTTTCACACCAGATAAAATTGAGTACATCATTACATGTATTCAAATTTAACTAATGGTGAGGGAGTGAAGTTTAGAACTTGACAAAAGTACCATATATTTTCAGAAAAAAAAGATGAAGAACAGAAAAAGCTTTGCTACAACTTAAAGTTTGTGAGTTGCAATAATTAGTTAATCCATCCATGTAGTTTATAATTGGCTGCACAATTGTTTTACTCTTGTTTGCTGAATGGACAAGCGTTTTCAGCAGCTCTGGTACGATAAGAACAGGTGATCTTTTCAAAGTCAAACTCTCTATGAAAGAATCAGTTATGATGTGAACAGGCAATCTATTTTCAAAGTCAAACTGATTGTGCTATCAGTCATGTACACAGCTCCGTAGGTCTATAGTGTATGCCGAAGCGGTAGTAGGCTCAATCACTAATTATAACTGCAGATCATATAGTATAACTTTAAAGAACAAGCTCACATTACTTCCCATTATCAAAAGCCATCTGCCAAATCTATGTGCAGACCTAATGACGCTAACAAAGCAGTGATTACATACTGTCATTATTTTATAAAACAGACTGAGTCAGTGATCCAGTGATAGACTCATTCATTCAATCATTGAGGTCAGGGACAACAATTTGTCAAAGAGGTGTATACATTTTATTTTAAGAACAATTGAATGTCACTAACCTTTTGAACGCCAAAATTATATTCAACTCCAGCATTAGGAATATCAAAATCACTGACACATTAGGAAGCTACATCAATGGAAATAAAATACATACAAGCAAGAAAAACGTACCAACAAATCAGACTCTGAAGCCATTCCAGCGATACTCATTCACGCCACCGACGACGCTGGCCTTGACCTTAACCTGACGACCGCGAGGTCACACTTTCAAACTGTTTAAGAATAAGCATATATGACAACAGCTGAAAAGTATTTCCACACAGAGTATCAGCAAAGAATATTTTAGTCTTTAACACACAGACACGAATTTCAGCCCCAAGTTTCCTTATCCAAAGGGAGACGCCAAAGTATGGGGCGCCATGTGTCCATTTATTCTATGTGACTATTCTATACATAGAAAGCATTCTATGCACATAGAAAGCATTCTATGCACACAAAAAGCATTCATTAGTTGAAATTCCATTTATAAAAAAGAAACCAATATTGTAAGTCATAGAATAAAATTCTTTGTATAGAATAACATTCTATAATATAGTGTAAAATTCTATGTCCATAATAAAATTCTATGTATAGAATAACATTTTATAATAGAGAATAAGATTCTATGTATGTAATACAATTCTATATTATAGAATGCACTTGTATGCATAGAATTATATTCTATAACATAGAATGAATTCTATTACAAAGAATGAATTCTATTACAAAGAATGAATTCTATAACATAGAATTTATTCTATGTGCATACAATTCATTCTATAACATAGAATGAATTCTTTAACATAAAATAAATTATATGACATAAAATGAATTCTATGTGCATAGAATAAATTGTATAACATAGAATGAATTCTATAATAAAGAACGAATTCTATATGCATAGAATGAATTTTATATCATAGAATGAATTCTATGACATAGAATTCATTCTATGACATAGAATGAATTCTATGTCATAGAATTCATTCTATGCTATAAAATTCATTCTATGCATATAGAATTCATTATTTATTATAGAATTCATTCTATGCTATACAATTTATTCTATGCACATAGAATTAATTCTATGTCATGCAATTTATTTTATGTTAAAGAATTCATTCTATGTTATAGAATTCATTCTTTGTAATAGAATTCTTTCTATGTTATAGAATATAGTTCTATGCATACAAGTGCATTCTATAATATAGAATTGTATTACATACATAGAATCTTATTCTCTATTATAAAATGTTATTCTATACATAGAATTTTATTATGGACATAGAATTTTACACTATATTATAGAATGTTATTCTATACAAATAATTTTATTCTATGACTTACAATATTGGTTTATTTTTTTAATAAATGGAATTTCAACTAATGAATGCTTTTTGTGTGCATAGAATGCTTTCTATGTGCATAGAATTTATTCTATGTATAGAATGATCACATAGAATTAATGGACACATGGCGCCCCATACAAAGAGCATATAGACTACTATACAACCTCTTTGGAGACGCGTCACAGGCATAGGCGCTCGCGTGTCCAGATACAAGCGCCTGTGGCAGAGCGCTACGTAACCCTGTGTAGCGAGTTGCTTTGAAGCGAGTACGCGGCTACACGCGAAAATAGGCGATGCGTTGAGTTCCGTTGCGCAAGGCGAAAACAAGGCAATACGTCACGTGACTTTGGCGGTTTGGTAAAAATAGACACTTTTCTGCGCGTACATCATTTTATAAATCAAAGTAACATTTAAGTAAAACTAATTAAAAACCATACAATGCCAACGCCAATAAACAATTTTTAAAAAAAATAAAAAAAGGACGTTTACAGGCAGTAAAGCATTTAAACCAAGAACGTCATTACACAAAAGACACTGATGGAACACACACACACACACACACACACACACGCCCACCCACCCACCCACACACACTACTATTCAATCACACACACTGATTATTCTGGATTATATATTATATAAGACCCATCGGCATTCAACCGCCCCCGCTCCACCCCCAGCCCAACCTCGCCACACTATCACAATTGAAGACTACAGGGGAAAAAAGGCACATGTCACACATTTCCACTTTTGAGATAAATGAAATTTTGTCTTTGAAAGTTGCTATGTTTGGTCTTACTGTATTTCTTGGGACACTAAGTGTTTTGTCTTAAAGATATATCACTTCTTTTGTATTCATGAGAATTTCTCTGTCCAGATTGTATAATTTAATTAAATATGGAGGATTTAAACCACCAGGGTGGTCATGGACATGCGCCTTTTTTTTCCCTTTTACAGACCAAAACTTGAGACTTTCTTCTACAAGCTGAATTGCAATGTACTCAGTCAATGTAAAATGGATTATAATGCCTATTTTGCTGTGGTAAATGACTAGGTATGATGGAACTGAAGTTGATTTCGTCATTTTTGATGCCTGTACGAAGACCACAAGGGAAAAAGGGCATATGTCACATTTTCCAATTATTTGAGTTATGTCCCCTACTATATAAACATAGAAGCCTAAAGGTTAGCAAAGCTTTGTCCCCTATACGCACTGTGTCCGGGGACGTTAATTTAAATAATGCGAATGGTTAGCAAAATAGTCAAATCCAACCCAAAAAAGGCCTATGTACTGCTACAGAAACACCCAAAGAAAAGGCATTCCAGGGGAAAAAGGGCACAAGTCCAGACTGTAAATTGGGGAAAAGGCAGGGGCGGATCTGGGGGGGGGTGCAACGGGTGCACGTGCACCCCCCCACGGACGACAAAAAAAAAAAAAGAAGAAGGAAAAGAAGAAGAAGAAAGAAGAGGAAGGAGAAAAAGAAGAGGAAGAAGAATATTCAGAATATCCATAATATTCATAATAATTATCATGCTAATAATCATGCTAATCATCATCATCATCATCAGCAGCAGCAGCAGCAGCAGCAGCAGCATAATGATAATAATAATAATAATAATAATAATAATAATAATAATAATAATAATAATAATAATAATAAAAAGAAGAAGAAGAATAGAGGACAATAATAATAATAATAATAATAATAATAATAATAATAATAATAATAATAATAATAATAATAATAATAATAATAATAATAATAATAATAATAATAATAATAATAATAATAATAATAAGAAATAAGAAGAAGAAGAAGAAGAAGAAGAAGAAGAAGAAGAAGAAGTTGTTTAATGTATTTAAAGTCTTTCCACCAAAGTGATACAATAATAATTTATTTAAAGTCTTTCCACCAAAGTGATACAATAAAATAATAATAATAATAATAATAATAATAATAATAATAATAATAATAATAAATAATCGTCATTTACCTCAAAGATGCTGAAAAAGCGCTATATAAGAATGATAAATAATAATAATAATAATAATAATAAATAATAATAATAATAATAATAAAGATGCATTCTCTCCTATTTTCTTTCCCATATCAATCCCCTGCCCTCTTCACGCCTCAATCTCCTGTTACCCCCCCACCCCCTCCCTCCTTTCTTCTTTCGTTTACTCACACTCACCAATCGGCCTACACATGTTAGACATGTAACAGCTCAACTTCAAAGAACGCCGGCCAATTATGACGTGTAACATCCGCTAAAACGTCATATGCCGCTTGCATTTTGCGTTTATGTAAGAGGTTTATTTTCAATGTAAAACATTTATTTCCTTGTGCGCTGGGCTCATTGTTGATAGAAGCGGGGACTGTCCAGCCTGTAGACTAAACAAGCACAGTGTCAATGATTAGCGCATGATGACAAGACCGGAAATTGGGCGAGAATACCTCTGCTTATTTCGTTTAATTACACTCCTCTCATTCCAGCTCTATGTAGAAGAGTTCATTTTATATTGTGTCACTCTTTATTTAGATAGACGTCAAAGAAGCAACAGCCTAGCGTTGTTGCACAGCATTAGTGTTAGTTACCAGTTTTTAGGAGTATTTCTATTTTGTGAAAAGACATTTTATATTGTGCTGAACCATTTTGTGACCTACCTCACACTGAAGTGGTATGTACATATTTTGTTTGATGATGATGATAGGGATAGAGATAAAGATATTTATAATTTATTTTATTTGTCGTTTATTCTTGTTAATATTATTCTAATCCTGTTTATTCTTAAAATGTATATTTACAGCAGTAATAGCAACAGCTTGATTTAAGTACAATTAGGTAGCAACTCAACAACAAAAGAAAGTGTAACACATGTATGTCAGGGCGTTTTGCCCATAAACTGTTGTTTTGAAAGATTAACTGTTCTTTGCTATGAATCTGAGGTAAGATACAAAAACTTCTCTCTATCCCCCCCCCCCCCCCCCCCAAAAAAAAAAAAAAAAAAAGTGCACCCTTCCGCGTGGACCTGCTGATCCGCCCTTGAAAGGCCTATGTCACAAACAACAATTCCTTTTTTGGGTTGGATTTTACTATTTTGCTAACCTTCAGGCTTATGTTTATATAGTAGGGGACATAACTCAAATAATTGGAAAATGTGACATGTGCCCTTTTTCCCCTGTGGTCTTCAATTATATTTATAGTTACTAATACGAATACTAAAACTATTATATCACGAAGATATTACATCGGAGTACAAAAGGGTCGAGGATGACGTATAGTTTGCCGCCAGTTATACGCAAAGAATGCGATCAACGCTGTAATAATAATAATAATAATAATAATAATAATAATAATAATAATAATAATAATAAATAATAATAATAATAATAATAATAGCAATAATAACAACAATAATACTGTTAAAAAAATCATCATCATAATAACAATTTACTACTACTACTACTATTACTACTACTACTACTACTATACGTACTACTACTGCTACTATTACTACTACTACTGCATGATAATAATAATAATATAATAATAATAATAATAATAATAATAATAATAATAATAATAATAATAATAATAATAATATCAAGAACGACAGCAACCTATTGTGTATAGCTAGCTCGGACACACGGATATGAATTTTCACAAATTTCACAGATCAAACTGAAGAGGATCGACAATAAATACGTAATAACAGCTTAAAGCATAGTCAGTTTTTCCCCGTTTCCCCATCCGGACTTACCACTCTACCGCCAGTTATACGCCAAGAATGCGATCAACGCTGTAGTAGTAGTAGTAGTACTAGTAGTAGTAGTAGTCGTAGTAGTAGTAGTCGTAGTAGTAGTAATAATAATAATAATAATAAGTTGATCGTTTAACCAGCGTATTCAATCATTCTCTGTCCTCACCTACCCTCATAGATTCGCTGAGCGTCAAGCCAGTCAATTCTCGAATGTTGTCCTCCCACCTCTTTTTCTGTCTCCCTCTTCTTCTGCCTCCTTGCACCGTGCCATGCAAAATGGTCTTTGCAAGGCCCAATGCTTTGGTGACGTGGCCAAATCATCGGAATTTCCATTTATATATATTCACCACTGTGAGTATGTCATGATGTTGTCCAATGGTTTGTCGGACTTCGTCTTTGGTGATGTGCTGGGTATATGAAAAGCCCAAAAGTCTTCTGTAACACCTCATCTCCATCCTTTGTATTCTTCGTTGTAGGTCTCAAAGGTCGTTCTCCTCTTTCTCTGTTCTCAGCAACCTTCATGGCTTCGTTCAGTGTCAAACCAGTACATTCTTGAATGTTGTCCTCCCATCTATTTTTCTGTCTCTCTCTTCTTCTGCCTCATTGCACCGTGCCTTTCAGGATAATTTTTGCAAGGCCTGATGCTCTAGTGGCGTGGCCATACAATCGGAGTTTCCGTTTCTTCACCACTATGAGCAGGCCATCGTGTTGTCCAATGGATTGTGTGATGGTCTGTCGGACTACGTTGTTGGTGATGTGTTGGGTATAGGAAATGCCCAGAAGTCTTCTGTAGCATCTCATCTCCATGCTTTGTATTCTTTGCTGCAGATCTGCTGCGAGGGTCCATGTTTCGCAAGCGTATAGGAAGATGGAGTTGACAAGGGAGCGCAGCAGCCTTACCTTGGAATATAGACTGATGGTCCTGTCATTTAAAATGGGTTTCAATCTTGTCAGGGCAGCAGTTGTTTGTGCGATCCTGGAGAGGACTTCCCGTCGGGACCCATTGTCTGATGCAATGGCTCCTAAATATTTGAAGCTATGCACTTTTTTGAGGGATTGGCCTTGGACTTTGTTGTCCATGTTGATGCCATTGGTGTTGTTGGTCATCATGTTGGTCTTCTCTGCACTTATTTTCATTCCATAGGCTCTGGAGGTGGTGTCAAGCCTCTGTACAAGCTGTTCAACTTCTTGTTCTTCTCCAGCCAATCCATCAGTGTCATCCGCAAAACGGAGGTTGGAGATTGCTCTACCCCCAATGCTGACTGTGCCTTCGTTATCTGCAAGGGCATCTAACATGATGCGCTCTATGCAGATGTTCAAGAGTGTTGGAGATAGTAGGCATCCTACAGTGGAGGACTGCACTGGTAGCCTTGTCATACAGGCTTTTGATGACATCAAAAATTTTAGGGCTGATGTTGTACACTCTCATGGTGGCCCACAGCTCAGTCAAACGCTTTCTTGAAGTCTACAAACACATGATATAAATGTTGTTGGAACTGTAGGTATTTCTCGCAGATTTTTCTGAGGTTGAAAATCTGTTCAGTGGTACTTCGCCCTGCCCTGAATCCTGCTTGCTCTT
Organism: Oncomelania hupensis; assembly: GCA_036898135.1. Lineage (NCBI taxonomy): Eukaryota > Metazoa > Mollusca > Gastropoda > Littorinimorpha > Pomatiopsidae > Oncomelania > Oncomelania hupensis. The sequence continues at coordinate 42,395,315 of CM072517.1, read as the reverse complement.
CAGCTATGATTTGTTCAGTTTGGGGTTTCAACCTGTTGAGTATTATTTTCAGAAGTACCTTGCTGAGATGGCTGATGAGGCTGATGGTGCGGTAATTTTCACACTCCTGAAGGCTACTTTTTTTGGGGAAGAGTGATGACAAGCGACTGGTTCCATGGTGTAGGCCACTCCGCACTCTGCCAGATCTTATTACAGATAATGGTGAGGGCGTCAATCATCGCTTTCCCTCCGGCTTGTAGTACTTCCGCGGGTATGTTGTTCACTCCTGCTGACTTCCCCTTCTTTAGTGATTGCACTGCTGCCTCAATTTCTTCTCGGAGAATTGGGAGGGTTTCTACCTCTTCTCTGTTCTGGGGACATGCTAGAACTGATGGGTCTCGGTTTGGTGTGTGGTTGTTCTTGTTCAGACTGTTATCTATTTCCTGGCATTGCTCTTCTATCCAGTTCTCCTTTGCTGTACGCATGCCTTTTCAGATGTCATTGTTGATTTTTCGGTAGGCATCAGCTCCCTGTGAGGTGTTCTTTTCTTTTTCATCTCTCTTTGTTTATCACACAGGTCCAAAAGTTCAGGTGTGATCCACGGTTTCTTCTTTGGGCGGCCGGTGCTTGCCAAGGACCTCAGTGACGGCATCTGTCACAGCGGAGTTGAAGGTGGTGGTCATGGTGTTGACATCTACTACACCAGCTCCCAAAACGAGCAGTGGTGCAAATTTCCTGCAATTGTGTCTTGGAATATTTATGCAGTTTGTCCAGGTCGAACTTCAGTCTGGTACACTGTGCTGTAGTTACTCTCTTCAAGTGGAGCTGGAAAGACATCATCCCGAGATCGTGGTCACTTCCGATGTCTGCTCCTGGAAAAGTGCGTGTCCTGCCAATGTTGATGCTTGATCTGAAGAGTGTCTTGACAATGATGTAGTCAATCTTGTTGTGGTGCTCCCCGCTGGGACTGTGCCATGTCCACCGTCTGGATTTTTGTGTGGAGACCAAGCGTGTTTGCCAGTATCACATTGTTGTGTCTGGCAAACCCCAAGAGTCTCAGACCCCTGTCATTTGTCTCGCTGTTGCAGTGGGGTCCACATGTGTCTCCCCAGTTGTGGTGCGCATCTTGGCCAACCTTGGTGTTACGTCTGAGACGCGCACGATAGATCCGATCGTTTTGTTTTGCAAAGCATGCAATAACAGAGTGTTTTACCTTTGATTTGATTTTGCGTTATTGTTGGAAGAAGCTTTGTATAATATTAATAATTTTCGTTGGTCGATATTATTGGAGAATTTTCTAGGGTTGTTTGTTTACTATCGATCGAAGCGTGTGGATAAATCTAGTGGTAACTACGAGACGCTTCTAACCTAAATAAGGTTATATCAAAAAGCTTGTAGTCTTTGGTTATATGACGTAAGACAGGGCATACAGTAGTTCTGATGACGCAGAATGTAATCAATTATGAATGTCCGAAGGCGATGACCTTAAACAATAGGCCGCATACTAGTCTAAGATTTAATAAATACACGAAAATATATCTTTACAACCGTTTCTTGGTAAGATTTTTTTTACGAAACGCTTTATATAATCTTATCATTAACTATTAATTTCCCCTTTACAATAAACTGGCCGCATGGTGGTAAGTATAGCGTCTTCTAGTAACCGAGTAGTCACCTATATGCGAAAGTGTCGTTATCAAAATCCAAAAAACCCCGCCAACAGTGGCCTAGTCCTATAAAATCGTGTAACAAATCAAAATCAAATTATTATCCCCTTTAAACAACCACCCCCCTACTAAAACAAATTAAACTATACAACTCCCACACCTAATGCCTTGTGTCAAACGTTAATCTATTTATAACTAACTAACACAAACTCTATGACCCTATGTTGTAGTATAGTACTAAATACAACTAAAAACAAACATGAATAAAGTAAACATCAAAGACGAACCTTACCTGTTGTCTGAGTGAAAACAGGTTGCGTGGATAAACGAGTTCATTGAGTTACATTTATCAGGATTCAGGCATCGGGGCTCAACTACTTGAATCAACTAAAAAAAAAACACACACACCACAAAACAAAAAAAAAAAAACAAACCAGTGTAACACTTGGCATTCCAGTCGCTTTGCGCTATGCCTATGTCCTTCTTCGGCACATGGTCAAGGACAGCTTGTAGATGTTCATAGAAATCCTCCACTTCGATGTTGTAACATAGACCTGGATGATGGTGATGTTGAAAGGGGCTGCTCTCAGACGGATGGTAACGAGTCTACAGGAGACTGGGCGGCAACCCATGACAAGGGGTTAGAATGTCTTTGTGGACCAAGAATCCAACGTACCTGTCATCTCTACCCCTGAAATAAAGCTTGTGGCCTTTGTCGGTCGTTGTTTCACCTAGGCTTTTCCAGCGCAGTTCGCTGATACCTAAGAAGTTCCAACGATAGTGGTCCAGCTCTTCTAATTATATATGTATAATGGAATCTGGGCACTTCTAGAATTGGCCTGCGCAATTCTAGAATTGGCCTGCCCATTTTTGGAATTCCAACATTGGTTAGGGTTCGGGTTAGGGTTTGGATTAGGGTTACGGAAATGTTAGGGGTTAGGTCCCTAATCCTTTCCCTAACCCTAACCTTAACCCTAACCCTGGCGGCCAATGTTTTCATTAAAACAATGGGCAGCCCCTTCTACTACTAATTCCAAAAATGCCCAGATTCCAAAAAAGCGCGGAACAAATATCTCATGTCATTATATGTACACTTATGAGTGTGCGCGCGCTGTGTCCATGTAATTATATAATTATGTGCGTACGTGTGCAGTTTGCACATAGCTACGTATGTCTTGTATTAATTCCTCCCTGCGGCCCCCCCCCCGCCCCCCCTCCACCCGCCTTTCTCCATCCTCCGATCGTCCCCCCCCAACTCCCCATTCCTCTTTACTTTTTTTAAAATTTAAAATCTTAATGGAGCGCTTTATAGGCTGTACTGATCGACGTCTTACATAAATATTGGAGTAGGAACACCATACAGGTACAATTAGGCTATCTTTCATACACTTACGTGCAGATACGCCAAACCTTTACCATTGTAACTTTTGAGTCAATATACGTCTGAAGAAAGCGGTGCCAAAATACTACTGACCACCCTCTTCTCACCTCCTCTCGGTTGGTACCCCACCCTCGCGTCCCCAGCTCCGCCTACCCGGTGAGGTGCGTGCGGAGTTTCCACTTGCCTAGCCTCCCTGCATAGCCCAGCGTGTAGGCCTAGAGCTAGCGGTGGGAGTGGCGCGGAACGGCCGAAATACAGTGGACAGAAACATGGCGGCTGACCTACTAAACGAACGACTGCCTCCAGAATGGAGTTACGGTGTAACAGGAGATGGTCGCGTCTTTTTCATCAGGTGAGCTCGACTGCATTTTTTGATAGATTGCCCCTGTGCCATGACATGGTCTTGAAGCATCAAGCGAAAGTGACATTCGCCCTGCATTCCAGTCATTTTTGTTGTCCTTTGCAGCGACAGTCAGCGGTTGACGACTTGGCTTCATCCAGTAACGGGACGGCCAGTTCAGACGGGACATCAGGGAGCACCCGGTGAGTAAATTAGTCTTTTTTCACATTTCACACCCTTTCCCCACTCGTTCTCATCCGATCGCGTTATTTTCGTTGTTTTGGAAAACTATAAAAGCTTATCGTACCTACGCCAACAACTTTCTGTGACAACCAAGGGGTGCAACTCGTGTCGTTTTGAAATTCCGAAGAACTTTTTGAAATTCCACAACCTTTTGATTTTTTTTTTAGAGTGTTTGGTGTTTTAAACTCGCTTTCAGAAGATCGTGCAATTCTAGTTAGGTTGCTTTGAATTGTTTTCGATTTTCTTGTGAATGTGAAGTTATTTGGGGCACCTGCATCAGTGCATGTTGAATAGGCCTACAATAGGCCTACCATTGCTACTACATGTAGTAGCCCTTGGCTATAGGTGTGTCATTTTTACTCTTACAAGTTACGCAGTTAAGCTTTGTGAAGTGATGTTTGGCAGAATTAGGTCACTAGAAATTAAACCAAACGAAATAGTTTGAAAATGTTTGTTATTTTCCTCCATACTCATCATACTGCATTCTATGTTATTGATGTGTTTGGGGTAGCAATGCTGTTGAAGTCTTTCACATATTTTCATATACGAAAGAAGTACTTTAAAGTGGCTGATCTATTTCAAATTAGACATGTAGAAATAGGTATTTTAAATGTTTCTATGACATGTTTCTTATATGTAAGATTATATACACATTGAAATAATGTTTTTAAATTATGCCCAGACATTTTAGATTATGATAAATATATATATGTATATATATATATATATATATATATATATATATATATATATATATATATATATATATATATATATATATATATATATATATATATATAGTCTTATAAATACCGGAATCTGTCAACCTGCACAACCGTTAGTACAACGGCAGTTGTGATACGGCCTCCCGGAAAGTGTCAACATCGCAAGTTGACACATTACGGGAGAACTTAAAGTAGCTACGGAAACTTGAGAAAAAAGCAACTTTCGTCCCCTCTAGGCGACGAATTAGGTCACGCTTTGTTGTATCTAGGTCAGGAGACTTTTGCCAACCGTTTGGGAATATTTTCGAACCGTTTATTGACGCCGGATAGCGTCCTCACTTGGTTTCATACAATTTAAGAATCCAAGAAGGCAAATGGGTTTTTGGGACGGAAAGAAGCTAAAGTGTTAGGGCAAGGGCTAGTGATAGAACTGCAACTAACCCTTACCCGAACCCTTCCCCTTAAGTAGCATTCTTTCCGTCACAAAGAAAAATGTTGACACACTCCGGCGCGTATAAGAGTATATATATATATATATATATATATATATATATATATATATATATATATATATATATATATATATATATATATATATATATATATATATATATATATATAAGGTGGCTGAACCTTGCAAAAGTTTCTACTAAATAAAAGAGAAAGTTTTATACATGCATAAAGAAATATGTGTGTGACTGAGAGAGAAATGGGGGAGGGGTGTGGGTGTGAAGGAGAGAGTAACCTTCATTTGACATCCGTTTGTGATTTTGTATGAAAAGAAAGAGTGCATGGGATGCTAAGAACGGACAAGAACTATTGCAACTTGTGAAAGCCTTTTTCCATTCCTGAGAGAGAAATTAACTTACAAAGTTACATGTTTGCTTATGTCAGCTTTTGTTATGACTCATTGAAGGACATGCTTTTGTTACCATCCATCCTTTACCTCAGGTGGCCTTTTAGACTTTAAAGCTTGAAGTGTAAAACCCAGAGAGGTGGGAATATGAGGGGTAAGTTGGTGGTTAGTGAGTGTGTTTGCGGGAGTTGGTGGGGAGTGGGAGTTGGGGTGGGTGGGTGGATTGAGTTGGCAGGGAGTGTGTGTGTGTGTTTGCATGGGTGTGTGTTTGTGTGTGCATGAAAGTATGAAGGTTTGTGCACAAGTGTGTGTTTGTGTGAGTTTGGGTGACTATTTACGTATGTGAGTGTGTATTATATAAATATGTGTGCATTTATCTGTGTTATATGTGTGTTTATGTGTGTGCGTTTGTGTGTAGCAGAAGGAGAAATAGAATTTAATGGGAACCATAAAATTATCTTTTTACGATTTTTGTTGTTGTTGTTTTTTGGGTTAATGAACATTTTTGCACTGGAAAAAAAAACGTCTTTCTACTTTCCTAATCCTACTAAGTCTTGTTGTCTGAGATGACCTTTTCTCCTTCGCTGTCTCTTGCATAGAGAAACAGACAGACCTCTACAGACAGAAAGACAGACAAAATCTGAATTCTTTACCATCGTAAAATGCAAAATATGGAGGAAATGTTATCTTGTTTTAGGTCAGTGCTGTCTCAATAACTGTCATCTGCCTTCTCGTAGCCTATCATGTTTAATTTAAAGTGAGTCTGAGGTCATAGATTTAACACTGTTGCACTAGATAATATAATCATAGAACAGTGTATTAATCCTCATTGTGGAGATGAAAGCTGACAAATAACCATGTTGTAAGCTCTTAAAATGACGTTAGGTTTCCTTGATAATGTCAGCTCCCGAGTCTTAGCAACGTGTGCCTTGTTTCAGTCCTCACGCATCTCCTTGTACTACAGGCATACTATCCTCTACCTTTTATAATCCACAGCCAATGCTCCACAGTGTGTTGGTCACTTTCGCAAAATTATTATTTTATGTGTGCCTGCCCAGGCCTTCTGAGAGCGATAAGCTGTGTAGTGCTTCTTGCAGAGGACCTTTAAAACACTAAAACGCAACGTTGAGATTCAAATTTCGCCAATGTTTGACCCAAAAATGTATGACTATTATAAGCAAATTGTCATACTTATACATCTATTACTAAGCTACTCTTAGTGTGACTGAGACATTTTATTATTCCCCCACTCCACCCCACTCTTCGGCAATTTTTATATTTACCTCAGATACCTTTTCAATAGTGCACGAAAGATGACATCCGCCAGAATTGTTCTGTTGAGCACTATCACCCCTGATATTCCTTGGCTACCTCTGAATAACTCGAATAATTAAATTGTGCATCACACATCCCACTCCACCCAGCTGTGAATGGGTACCTGGCAACGTTTAAGACCGGGGAAGGTAAAGGTAGCAAGGGAGAGGCAGTGGGTGCTACTACCCTCATGAAGATGTCCAAGAGAAAAAGGTTGTCCCACACGCCTCTCTCTCCCAAAGGTTACGGGAATACTTAAAAATAAGAGAAAAGAAATAAGGTAGCAACACCGATGGGTTGGAGGTTGAGAAAGATGAAGGGCAGCGCATAAATATTATTAAAACTAGGTTTATGTAGGGGATCGTAGTGTGTATGTGTGGGGTGAGGGGAGGGGTGAGGGGTTAGGGCTGTAGAAGTGGAGAGGAAGAAGAAGAACGTAGTCATTATGAGCGCACAAAAAGACAATCTGTTGACTGCTTCTTAAACAATCAAGTGTCGTCTTCTATCTGACCCTAAAAACTCGTGGTCCCTCCCTGTAGACTAAACCCTGAAACAAAGATGTAGAAGAAATTTGAAGAAAGGAAGATAAAGAAGCTGAATTGAAGAAAAGGAGAGAGAGAGAGAGGGAGGGAGGAAGGAAGGAAGGAAGGAAGGAAGAAAGGGTGATTTGGGAGTTTAGAGACATTCTGCATCAATGCTGGCATTCTGCAATATGCTTGCATCCAGAAACATAATATATGATTATATACACTGCGTAAACAAATTCGTATTTACATCAACACATTCATATGATATTTGATGACCACCCACTGAGGGGCTTCCTACCGCTTCCTATCGCCGTTTGATGTCATATGTGATTAGCGAGTGGCAGAAAACATTCCAACGCCCACCACGAAACTCGTTATCAGACTAAAGGGGTGATGATTTTAAATATTGAAGGAAATAAAACACATCAGATTAGAATATTCTCTCCACAGAAGTTCTCTATACTGGCATGTATGTATTTCGCAGAATGCTTCGTCAGGAGTTACAAGCCAACTGAAGTATAATGTCCAATAATTCGAACATAGTATACTAAATGAAACAAAAACCATGTCTGTGAATGTCCATGTGAGAAGGATGACACTGGTGATCGTCCTTAGCTGGTTGCCAACCTTCACATTTATTCACTTGTTAATGAAATCCTGTACCACAGGGTTCTGATTAAATCTCAGTACATAGATCTGCCATCAACAAACCGGAAACTATTCACTGGTAATCTAGGAAATCGTTGTTTAGTGAACTGGATTTAACGAAACTATAATTATGTGAAAAGTAATTTCGTGGGCAAAATAAATAAATAATAAAAAGTTAACATACAAAAATACTAACCATGCAAGATTCTTCCCCTTTCTGATAAAAAAAAAAAAGAAGAAGAAAAAAAAGAGTTACTTAGTAAGGATTTAGAAGTGATTCACCCCATTTTTGATAGAAAAAGGTAATGTATTAAGGCTTTAAGTTTAAAGAACATTGATACCGCAGTGGTGATAATATCAACGACGGTGCATTGACGTATATCTATATGTGTGGGTGGCGCAGTAGGGTAGTGGTTTGGGCGCGCGCTAGCTGTGTTTCGTTCAGCAACATCGAGCGGGGTTAATACTTGGATGGATAACCCTACTTGGACGCAGCTACTGAAAGACGTGAAGAATGAAACTAGCCCAGAACACACACCAGTCCACTCAGCTGTAAATGGGTACCTGGCGCAGTTTAGGGCTGGCGAAAGTAAGTCAGTGAATGAGAGCAGATAGGCGATTCACCGCCCTTATTAGTCTGCCCCTGAGAGAAGGGAGATCTCTTTCCCCAACGAACCGAAGGATTACGGGAACACCATTACCTCTACCTTAATGTATTTTTAGCGCTAGGTTTCGTCTTCTTTTTTTTTTTTTTTTTTTTTTTTTTTTTTTTTTTTTTAGGCCTGATTCTATATGCCTTTCAGAACGGTCACTTCGTCAGGAAGGGCTGTATATTAACCATGGTCGCTCGTTTCTTTATTATCAGCAAGCAAGAAAGAAAGCGTTTGTGTAATAACTTAAGTGTCTCGTGTCTTGCTGTTTGTCTTCTCGCTGTTTTTGTGTTGACGCGAGGGTTCTCGGCGCAGGCTGTTAGGTGATCTATGTCCTCTCTCATCTCTGCATGGCTTCTTCTTAGGTTGACACTGTTGCCTCGGTTGTTGGCCGGCGGATAGCAGCGAAACAACAAGCTTGTTGAAAGTGTGCCCTTGTTGCCGGTTTGGATTTTGCTGGCCTTTATATTCCGTGTTAGCTCTCTTGTTTTTACAAAGCTTCTTGGCTCTGCTGCGTTTAGTTTTCTCTTCCCCCTTCTCCAAAGGATGAAGCAGCGAGGGAGAGAGATGGGCATCACCCTCATTACGCTGGCCCAAGATAAGTGTGATCTTCAACATCACGCTCCCCTACGGCCACAAGGCTATGGGACTACCTTTATCTTTTTACCTTTACTTTCTCCAAACTCTTGCATCTTTCCTATGGAGGTAAATCTTCTGTCAAACGATTATTCCATCTGTTTTTTGTGTGTGTGTGTTTTTTTAAATAGCTTGAGCTGCTACCAGTGGAAAAAACCGTGTTTGACGATGCGAAATAAAAATAATTAGACAACTTACGTGAGTGAAACTTGACATTTAAAGGGTTAAGGCCCCGCCACACATACCGGTTTGAAGGCCGATTCTAGATCGGGTTTCGGATCCGTTTGCGATCGGGCCGGGCTCCAAAACCGATAGCACTGCCACACGTTTCCGATCAGGTCGACCCGAAACTTCCACACAATGTGCATTGTTTATATTCACTTTCACTAGTGTCAGTGTACACGATCCCCAACCCCATCCAACAGTTTACCATCCCCATCCAACAGCTCACCATCTTGTCTGAAACCACAGCAGAAATAATGTCTCTCTACATGCTACAAAAACTATTTAAAAATAAAAACGTAATGGAAAACCAAATCAAAACCATACAAAACATCGCGGGTTACATCACAGGCTCTGAAGTCTTTATTAATTTCGGCTTTGTAAACTCGTGGGGCCTCATACATAGGTACGTAGTATAGTATTATATATATATATATAGTATGTAATTGAGGCCTACGAAAGGCGAGACTTCCCAGCCTGTCACCTGTCATCAGCTTCGTTTGTGCCGCCAAGTTGACGCCAAGCTGACAATGAACACGGGACGCATTCTGATTGGTTGGAAGTTTACAATCGGGGCCGATTTTGCACAGCAGAATAGAACAGGTTCTAATCGCACGATACCGACCCGATTGTCATCGGACCGCAGGGCAAGTAGTAGTTCTGACGTCATCGGGATCGGATCGCAAACAAAATCGTTGCACAATCGGCATGTGTGGCGGGGCCTTAAATTCATCATTGCCTGCAAAAAATGCATCAATTTGCAGTCGAAGAATGCGTTTTAAAACTATATTAATTGTGTTACGTTTGTTTATTTGTAGTACATTCAAACTTTTAGTCTGCCCTTGTTGTTGTTGTTGTTGTTGTTGCTGTAAAGTTAATCCACGTCACTTGTAAAACTTCTTATAACGCGTTCCGACTGAGAATGCTACCCAAATGGTGTGTGTGTGTGTGTGTTAATGTGTGTGTCTGAGTGTCTGTTCGCGTGAGTCTGTTTATGTGCCGCTATTTGCCAAGCTCGCTAAATGAGAAATTAATAAATCAGAAGTTTCCTTCTTAGACCAAGTTAGTATCACTCCATTGTCAGTATTTAGTACTCACCAATACATTGTTCCTGTGTTGGTGTTATTACACATTGAGACCCGGAACCGGTGACTCTATCTAATGAAGCGACTTGACCGTCACGTGTGACGAGGGAATGTTTTTGTGGGCCTAAATGGGTTAATTTATGGTGGTTACAACATCAGTGGCTGTTTTGATGGGAATGAATGAGTTAGTCTTAATCCCTTCTGGAAACGATTGAGTTCTCAAGACCTTTTCCACCTCGAGCAATGGCTAAAGATACTGATCGGCCGGTTTTAGGTAACCTTTGGATTTGGATTTAAAAGGCTGAAGTAAATTCGTGTTGGTTGATAACTGTGTTACCTATCATAATAATTTCTAACCAACATTTTTTTTTTAATATACATGTGTCTTTGGCGCCGTGTGATATTTCCAGAGTTTATTTTACCTCATAACTTGAATTTGCAGATTGATACTATTAACAGTGTACATACAGGTCGTCGTATTCAAGCTATCTTTATCCATTCTTCATTACAGTACTATTACTGTTTTGATGAATTTTTACTTCGATGACACAACAGTCGGATTCTTTTCTTTGTCTGGCCATGCTGCTGCCAGACACAGTTATTGTTTTAATCATTATATCATCAATACGTTGCGAGCAGTTCAATTGTTCAGTGTTCCACATCGTAAATTTACCTTTTGGGTGTCCGTGAGTTCGATCATGTTTTTGGCAAACAGTTTTGTGCACGTTGGACTGTTATACCGCCGCGTCTTGAACAGCTGGTTAGCATACTATATTATAATAACCAACCATCTAAATGCTTTTTACTACACTCTTATCTGTGTTATGCGCTAGTTCAGTTAGGAAGAGATTGAGTTCCTGCATTCCTGGCGTCCCGTCGACCTACCGACTTTCAATTTCCATTTTTCTTCTGTCTCCCTCATGCCCCCATACCATCGCCCCCAGGCTGGTTGGTTGGGCCCTGCCTGATAAATGCGATGGAGGGATGCACGGATTATTGATTTTAAGTGTGTGTGGCTATTACTTTATGACTTTCACTCGGTCAATGACAACATGGTGACAATGACAGTAGTCTTGCATACAGTTCATGCGTGTTGCGCTTGAGAAGAAAGAGTGACCATCAGCTGTTGTATTAGAAATTAAGTTCAAATGTACATTTTCTACAGGATCACGGCGAACAGTAGGCCTATGTGAATTGTCGCGGTGAAAGAATGTTAAGTTGTTGGCCGTCAGATGGTTGAGAAAATTCAAATGTGCACTATTTGTGTACTATACAGGTACGGGTATTGGGGTTAAGACCCGATCACCGCAAACGATATGTGTATGGTCGCGAGCGGCAAAAGAATGTGTAGGTTCTACTGTGAAAACCATTCAGCGTTATCAGCACTGACCGGACCGGTTCCACACTTCGATCTCGGTACAGTACTGTACTCTTCTAGTATTGTGAATCGATGATGTAGTCTGGATGTACATACAGGGCGCAAATTAACCGCTCTGAGCATGCTAATGTAGCGTGATCATTATCAGTATAATTATGATAATTTCCATATGATTCTCTAGGTCTAGGCTTGAGTCTTAGGAGGTCAGAAAATCACAACAAATTTAACATCGACCACACTTTGACTTTGCACCACTCTTAAAACGTCACATGAATGAATGGATGAATGAACGAATTAATGAATTACAAATTATACATCGCATAAAAAGTGCCTCAAGTCGGCAGTTTTAAGATAGCAGCCGAATTTCTCAGTAGGTCTACGGCGAAAAGGTTGCATCGTCCGTCCATTCGTATTACAATGATATCTTTGTCCATGGCTCGGTTACTACATGATTGTACGAGGAGCTGTAAAGATAATCTGTTTCTGTGAGAGTACAAGCCTAGATGCTGGGGATTGTCCATAATACCTGCACCTGGTCCTAAAGGTATTGTTCCGTGGCCTTCTCTTTTGTTGTTCTGTTTGATAGGGTGAGATAAGGTGGGAATGATAGGAATGTAGTCTGTGCAATGAGGCTTAGCTCTAAAAGCACGATTTAGCATACACAAACCAGTAAAGAAACACACAAACAAATTAATGATTAATAAATTACAGAATCTGAATGAGAAAGAGAAAGCTGGATGTGTTAAATAGCTTTTTATTTGTGCTGATTTAAGTACAATGAAATAACCTGATACTGATAAAAGCAATTTTACATAATTACCATAATTTTACAGAATTGCTATGTCGAAATAGGCTTCTCTTATTAAACTGCCTTCTGTAATCTTGATCATAAGCCTGTTCGTGGTCTATAATAAGACGTTACTCATGTTAGAAGTATTTTCGTGCCCGTTATCCCTTCCCACGCCTGACCTCAAATGCGTTTTGAATGGTTCGCTTGCTTTTTCACTGTTCTGTGGTACTTGTTGACATTCACCAGGGGCTATGATAGACTATATGTTAAAGGGTAAGGGCATGTAAGAGGTTTGTTTATACTCTATGACAGTGAGTTTTACTTGGGAAATTGCATTGTTGACACGGTTAGAAGATGATTAAATGGATAATCGTTGCTCAGACCGACTGCTATAGCTTTGAAGTTTAGGCGTCTTTTCCTTGTTATGCCAAACAACAACAACAACAACAACAACAACAACAACAACAACAACAGCAACTATAACAACAACAACTACTACTACTACTACTACAAAAACTCTTGCTACTGCTGCTGCTGTTACTGCTACTACTACTACTACTACTACTACTACTACTACTACTACTACTACTACTACTACTACTACTACTACTACACTACTACTACTACTACTACTACTACTACTACACACTTTCACTGAGGTTTATTTTTAGAGTCAACTTTGATACTATTAATAGGAACATAAAAAATGAATAATCGAATTTTGTTTATTTTTTTAATAGTAAAATTTACGTCCCCGGACACATTAAGCGTATAGTGGACGATTAATAATCTATCTATCAAAGCCATGCTTTTAAAGAGGTTCTTTTTTTTGTTGTTGTTGTTGTTTTTGGTTGTTTTTTTTTTGTTTTGGTTGACTTAATCTTATTGTTTTCTAGCTTTGAATTTGACAAGGATCTCTTACGCTGAAATGTGTGATTTGGGGGGGGGGGGGGGGGCCTTTAATGCCGCGGTGCTTAGGGGCTGCGTTCTTTTCAGTTCTCTTTTTTCCCGTGGTTCCACTTCCAAAGGCCTACAATGTGTCCAGGGTTCCCTCCTTGCAGGCCCTAACTTTTCCCGTTTCCACTTTTAAATTGCTACCTCTGCTGTATGTGTGCGTGTGCGTGTGTGTGAGTGAGTATATTATTTTATTTTATTTTGTAAACATATTTTTTTTAATCATTCTGCAAAAAATATTTTTTAATTATTCTGCCCCAGTGGTGTAGTGTTTGTGGATAGTGGATTTGCTTAAACAGAAATTTGGCATGGGTTACGGTCGATGAGTTAGTTAATCAGTAATGCCGTGAGTGAAGCACTGCAAATCTGTTTGCACTCATCCATTTCCTGTTATTGACTACTATAGTTCTTTAGTGAAATAAAATGACATTGGCCGCTACAACTGGTAGTACTGCAATATTTTGTACAATACAATTTAATATTATGTAATTATACATACACCTAAGTCTACTGTCTGTTTGATCGACACTTGCCGTAAAATACATTCATAACTATTTTCGGACTGGCATTCATCAACGACGAAGTACGACAGACCATCCACACAAGTCATTGGACAACACGATGACATGCTCACAGTGGTGAAGAAACGGAAACTGCTATGGTATGGCCACGCCACCAGAGCATCAGGTCTAGCAAAGACTATCCTGCAAGGCACAGCGCAAGGAGGCAGAAGAAGAGGGAGGCAATGAAAAGGGAGGATACCATTGGCATTCGAGAATGGATTGGCTTGACACTGAGCGAAGCCATGAGTGTTGCTGAGGACAGAGAAAGATGGAGTACGCTGACTTGGTTAAACGATCATCTGTGGTGCCACAACGACTTTCGAGTTACGGGATAGGATAGGATTCGTGTGAGTGGAATGGGGGAGCAGGTGGGTGGGTGGTGAGAGAGAGAGAGAGAGAGAGAGAGAGAGAGAGAGAGAGAGAGAGAGAGAGTTGTGGGTGGAAATTCATGCACGATGAATTCCCTTCTAGGGGATAAGAACATTACGGCTAAGGGTTCATGCCTACATTGAGGGTGACACAACTAATGTTTGTCAATAGAGCTAATAATTACTTAGGGCTGGCTTGTCAAACTAGAGGGCGCGCAAGAGCCGCGACTCCGAAGGGAAGTATTAACTATTAACTTTAGGATGGAATGCACGATCGCACATAACGTTCATTGATACGTGGTGTGTGATCCCATATTAAATATTGTCATTATATATATATATATATATATATATATATATATATATATATATATATATATATATATATATATATATATATATATATATATATATATATATATATATATATATATATATATATATATTAGTATCAGAACCACTCTAATGCATTTATGCCAGTGACGAAGCTATTCGTTTCATCTCGGTCAACTTGATTATAAATTCTTTAGAAGGTAAAACTAAGTTAAAATATTCTTCTTTTTTTTCCCTCTTTAACTTTATGGATAGTGTGATTTACTTTTTTTTTTTTTCAAGTGAAGTTTGCAAAGTCCTGCTGTTTATATATCTAATTAAACCTCGGTTAATATTTGAGCTCCATGATGTAAACGATCGATAGACATTCGAAATCTAACTAACAGGCAAGCAAGCAGACATACGAAGCAAATAAACAAACCCCGATTGACGTGGAATACGAAGTAAGATGTTGATATTTTGAAATAGAAATGTCTTCTCGTGTTGAGATTGGGGTGGAGTGGAATCGCTGACCGTTAAAAGAGAGAGGAAAAAAATCCGTGTTTGTTGGAAATAAGAAGCTTATGAATAGTCTTAATGAAGTATTTCTCCATCCCGCTACCGCTATTGTCGAACTGTTGTCCTCACTCCCACCTTCTCTAAAGCTGGATCT
The DNA here is from genome assembly GCA_036898135.1 of Oncomelania hupensis. NCBI lineage: Eukaryota > Metazoa > Mollusca > Gastropoda > Littorinimorpha > Pomatiopsidae > Oncomelania > Oncomelania hupensis. The sequence continues at coordinate 42,380,004 of CM072517.1, read as the reverse complement.
CAATTGGAAGATTCGTGGGGGTACGGGTTCACGAACCTTTTTTTCAAGGTTCTCCGATCCCGACCCTAGGTTTTTGTGAACCAGTTTCACCCACCCCCCTCCCCTCCCCCCTCCCAAAAAAGAAAAGTTTAGGAATCTAGGTTCGGGATCGGAGAACCTCGAAAAAAGGTTCGTGAACCTTCCAATTAAGACAGGCCTTTACACCTTACCCAACCACACCATTCTTCCTCCCCTTCCCCCCCTCCCCAAGAAAAGAGAATGTACGCTTGGTCAGAGTGACATGGGGCTTTATATAGAAACCGTAGACCAGTGGTAATACGTGTTGTAAGCAATCTGTTCAGGACTTTTGACTTAAATGGTGCCGTACCCCTTGACCTGACCAAGGTATGCAAAGCATTCGGACATTGGAGATAATTTTACGGTTTATTTGACGGGGCTTTTGCGGTTTATTTGACAGGAAATACGTCTGTTTTGGCGAGATTAAAAGAGATGTATCGTATATGCCTCTACGAATTTGTTTAAGAAGACACGTTTCTTTCGGAGCTTAACCTTGTAGGTTTGACCATTTCCTCCAGGCGTTGGCAACCTTTCTTAATCACGATGCCCATTTTCTGAGAGGTACTCGCGCTCGGCGAGTCCCAGCTACGCAGTGTGCTTTATTTTGGCTTGGCATTATTTTGACAATATGGGTCGACTTTGTGTCGGGGTACGGTGGAATGGGGAAAATGTGTTTTTGTCGTTGTTGTTGTTCCTTCTCTGGACGCACACTTGAGTAACAAGAGAAGTGGCCGGCCTTTCGACTATTCCCAAGGACAACATGGTAAGTTTAGAGCGGTTCGTTTTACGTATAGTTCCATTACCTTCGACGTAGAGGTAGTTGGTTAAGTTTCTGGCATCGCCCGTACTTTTAGTATTTGCATCAGACTGTTTTATTGTAAAAGTTTGTAACTATCGACTTGACCTGCGGCGCGGCATGGGAGGATGTCAGACCCGTTTTAGGCACTCTGCGTGTATTTAGGAGCTTAGCTGAACGCTGAGGAAAGGACGGAGCTAGACATGCTTAATTAATAATTAATGACTTCCCTTGCTGGATCCCTGACCTTGATACACAAAAGTTCATTTGTCTACCCCGTCTCCGTATCATCTCACTCTCTCACCCACCCGTCCTCCCGCCCCCTCCGCCTCCCTCTACCCCTCCCTCCACCTCTCTTCCGGTATATTGAAAGCGACTATATGAACAAACTGAGGTGCATTTTGTTTTTAAATGCTGCTTCACACTTCCAATGGAAAAAAAAGAAAGAGCGATATTATGTACTCTGTTAACCGCCAAACTGAGCTGAGTAATTTTGCCGTGATCCAGCGCCTTCAACAGTTCTTTGAGTTGATAAATGGGATGTAAAATGAGCAATTACTTTCTGTAACTGGAGAAAGTAAAGTAAAGAGCAGTCAGTGTTATTGCTGACTGCAGTTTTGAAGTATTTTGAGCTGTGTTGTATGCATCGAAGGACGTGTTGATTCAGTGAATTATTCAGCCAATGAAATGTGATGACTTCCCACGTTGCTATCAATATTATAAGTAACATTTCTTTAGCGAATGTTTGAAATACTTCATGGTTTTTTTTCCCAGGAATTATAGTCAGGTCTTACTTGCTTTTTATGTACAGTTGCTGTTTTGTTGAATATGTTACGCCCTTTCTGAGAATTCAGTCATCCATATATCCGAACTCCTTTTACTATTTCAAAATTAATGGCGGTTCAGCAGTGAATGGCTGTTCCACTCACAACCTAACTTCTGAGCTTCAAGACACGAGCTCTTAACTAACACAAGAGGTTGCATGTTTAGTTTGTAATATTCAATGTCGCGACTGGCAAACACTTTTTCTAACAGCTGTATTTCTGTTGCACCTGTTCAGTCATGGCTGGAGTGAATAGAATAATATTGATAAGCAAACATTGTCTGTCTCTGCAGTATACTAATGAAAACAATGGTGATCGACTTTGCTACATATTTATTGAAAACGATCCTGCAAGCACCTGTTGCAGTTCGTGTACCGTACGGGTTTGCGTATCGAGGGCAAGAAAGATAGTTTGTGGAGTCTTTGTATTGTAATACATCTCTCTCTCTCTCTCTCTCTCTCTCTCTCTCTCTCTCTCTCTCTCTCTCTCTCTCTCTCTCTCTCTTCCCCTCCTTTCTCAACTCCCCTTCTTCTCCCACCAAAGCCCCTTACCCACCTCAAGTACCACTATACCATTTCCCTATATCATATTTATATCACCAGAAAATATGCACAGTAATAGTTTAATTCGCTTCATTATTGTATGTCAAACCGTGCTTCTCTTCGCAACGTTGAAAATGAAAGGCACAACGTTTTCCCGTTTAAATCCTCTTGTGTCTTCTGCGCTCGCCTTTGTTGGTCTTGACTTGAGGAATGTCCGCCGCTGACGATGTCGCTGGTCTTGATAAATTGTTTTACCGCCTGAATCGCGGTTCGCAGAAAGTGAGTCATCTTTATGAACATTGTGGGGGTGTTACAAGTAGGTAAGCGAGATTAAAGTTAAAGGAGGATTGTAAACTTGTCTGCCGCGACAGAATGTCGGACTGAAGAATTTGAGTATCTGAGGCCGTTGGGGCATCTCTATTAGCGGTGAAATAGTACAGAAATGCGGTGAAGTTCTTATTGCCTGTGCGTGCATTGAGTGTGAGATCTGAATGCCTAGACTCGACACTGGAACTTGAAAGTGTATTCATAAATATACATTGAATTTGTATGCAACATTTGAATTATATTAATTTTATTAATTCTAATTCTTTCTTTCCTTTATTTATAATTTTTATTTTTAAATTTTCTTTCTTTTTCTGTCATTTTTAAAAATTATCTTGTATATTGATTTTGAGTTGCAAATTATGTGCATATTTCCGTATAATTGTTTGTTCTTAAACTTTAATTAAAAAAAAGAGGCTAATAAAAAGTTGGCTTCTGTGCTTGTTCTATATGTTAGTCCACACTTCGAAAGAAAAAATATTAGGACTAGTTTTGGTTAATGTAATAATGATTTAATTGTTTTGTATTGTGGTTTTGTTGCAGAGAGAGGCTTACAGGATTCACAGGGTATTAAGTGCAATCTTGTGTTTTATTTGCTGTTTGCTGTGTTATGTGATCTGCTAGTGCCGTGTTGTTCGCACTTTGGATTGGCACAGTTTATTCGTTTTAAATACACAGGTCTTGGTGTTATATTTGGAATGTAATTGTTAACAGCATATTTGTTAGAGATAGAGCTATTTGTAGGCATTTTACTTATTCTTGACGTTAACATTGCAAAATAATTTTGCGCAGTTATAATATTTTTTCAAAGTAGAGCTATTTATCTGTGTTACAAGTTTAGTTAGTTAGTTAGTTTGTTTGTTTGCTAACTAGCTAGGTAAATATAGTTAGTTAGGTTCGTTAATTAGTTGGTAATTACTGACACTTTATTAGTCGTTTAGACACCACAGTTAGTTTTTAATCCAAAACTAATGCTTATTGAATTAAGTACGTGTATTGAAACTTTGTCGGACGGGATCATGGAATAATGCGTCGCATCGCAAAGTGATTCAATTCTGTTACTAATTGCTATAAAATAACATAGTTCTAAGATATCTAGAAGATTTATGTAAATCTCTCTCTCTCTCTCTCTCTCTCTCTCTCTCTCTCTCCCTCCCTCCCTTCTTCTCTCCCCCCTCTCTCTACCTCTCTGTGAGGATGGGGTAAATGGTAGGGGAAAGGGGTGGGTTGGGGGAAAGAGCCCTATCTAGCGTTTGGGATGTGCACACTTGCACTGGTTTGAGCGCAGGACGGGTGACAGGGTATCAGCTAAAAGCGAGTGGACTGACTGAGACCAGGGGTGGCAAGCTGCAGGGCAGCAAACAGTCTTATCAGCTGTTAATCCCATGTTGTGTACCACACATTTTAACAGTCGGTTAGTTACAAATAAATTAAATTACAGATGCAGGGAAGAGGGACGCAGTCATCTTTAACAGTAGGTATAAATAAACTACCTTATGTAGACAGAGGTTTCTTTTGGTATCAATATTCTAATGCTTTTATGAGCGCCGAAGCGTTCACTGTAAGGGAACCATTAACCGCAGCTTTTTTGTTCAGTTAAAGCTATGGGTAAGACTTAAAGCTTCCATTTTGTAACTGTGTACTACTACAGTGACGAATTTTTTTAGCAGTGAAAAGTGCAATGAAATGGACGGCCAACATTTTGTTATCACACAGTATAAAAGATAATTATGGGTATATTATATAATAGTCCCCCCCCCCTCACCCCAACCCTCTGTGGCGGTGCCGGGGATTTCTGTATAAATATTATTCCCACTTTCTGGAAATTTAGTGCTTTAAAGTCACATTGTCGCTGTCTTTTTCCTTTGTTCTTTCTCATTCCTACTCTGTTCTAACAATCTACTACATGAATCTTCTTCGCTAGACCAGTCACCTACCTTTTTTTTTTGTTGAAAACTCTCCCATAACTCCTCATTTGTGTATGGGGTCTGTTGGATCAGCTTGAGGATATTGGACGCTTTCTGCTAGAGCTTTCTATGGTATTATTACTTAGCAATGTAGGCATTTTATATGTATGTGTTTCGTTAATATTTTATAATGATATTTATATTCTATTTTGTTTTTGTAAACGGGGGTTCGATAAATTAAGAGTATAGCCTTAGCCTCTCCTGCATGGGATGCATTTATTGTACCGCCTGGTTACCGCAGATCTTTTATATGAATCATGGGTGAGTCCTCCTCTTTCAGCCAAATTATGGTCATTATTTTGTGGTCCTGATTCGGCTCTTTTCAGTCCGCTGGACCCTATAAACAATGAATAGCTAACTAACTAATGTGTATAGTTGTTGTGAACTGTTGTAACTAAAATTTGCAGAATAGAATCCCTGCGCAGCGCAGTTGTGCTTCGTATTTCAATATTCGGTCGTAACTGTTTGTCACGCCAGGGCACTTCACGTTTACCTTTTGCACTACAGCAGCGATGTGTTTGCAGTTGAAAAGAACAATACCATTTCTTGTGTACTTAGGAATTTCCCATACCCCAAACGGAGTATATGAGATTGCTGAGGTTGAGTCTTGCTCAGAATTTACGTATGAAGTCTAGGCCTGGTGGTGATAAATCCCTGAAACTCCCTGTGCCCTCTGCTTTTAAAATGTATGTCACAGCCAGTATACGTTTGATCTGTATGATTGTGCCACAGCGCATTGTTATGCGAGCTTGAGAGGAAACGGTGTGCTTTGACAGAAATAATCTTTTTTTTTTTTTTTCTTTTTTTTGCCTGTGGTGCTCCATACTAAATTATGGAGAGAGTGGGAGAATGAATGGTTCAAATTCATAATATACATAATGTCTGAGATTGAATAGTTCAAAATCGTGAAAGACGGAATGTTTGAGATTGAACTGTTCAACGTCAGTATGCATTACACTTGAACAGTATTGTGAATTTTTTGTCTAACAGTCTTTGCCTTGCGAGATATCTGTTTCTTAGCAGCTGGAGCTATAATAACCGAGTTTATACACTGCTTTAGATAAAAGAAAACAAAGTTCTTTGATTTTCAGAGTTGACTCTCAACATTTGTGTTCAAAATTGAGTAATTAGTTCTCGAGCGATAGCAGGGGAACTATTGTTTTTTGGGCTCCGATTTTCATTGTTGATTCTCAGGTAGTTCAGAAAAATGAATGACTTGATGAACATGTATTAAGTGTAAAAATATATTCACACAAGAAGCGCGGTCACATCTTGACTCTCAACAAGACTTCGTAATACTGTTTAGCTGAAACATTATCTTTGATTTTCAGTGTGTTGACTCAACAAGTAATACAGTTTTTAAATTGATCGTTCTTTTATTGTTTTTTTCCCAGGTGGGTCTTGCATTTTGCTTGAACAAATATACATATAGGTGTGTTAAAAAGAGTGATATGATATGAGAAAATTTTCCCTTCTGCAATATCTTTTTCCATTAATAAGTACTCATGGAACATCAAGTTCCCAACAACGGATTTATTGACCGCGTTTGGAGGACACCTTTAATAAAACTCTATACAGTTTCCAGTTCTTGATCCTTTGATCTTCTTAGAGAAAGAAAATCCAATCATTAGTCAAAGTGGCTCATTACATAGACACACATACTACACAAATTTGGTCAACCTCATCCCAAGATCAAGGTCACTGGAGCTGTCCAAAGTCTGTTAGTATAGGTGCTTTTGAAGTGACCTTAACCCTAAACTATGAGATATAATAAGTCCAAACTTGTTGTATTTAGAGATGGTAGATTGATCTTTTCATATGTGTTTAGTTTTTGTGTTGATCTTGAAGGCCAAGGTCATTTTAGGCCTTGCTGTGACGACACGAGTTTTCAGATAGCAGGGAGAATTATACTTTTTACGAAGTTACACTTCTCCGTATTAGTGTACATAGAATAGCATGACCGATTTACTTTTGCGTATGAAAGTGCAGTTTCGTAAAGTCCGTGCGATTCGTAGAAGACAGGGAGTCGGCCAATTTCGAATAGGGATACGCGTAATAAAGAACGTGCATACTGACGAGAGCTCGACTATTTTGCTTGTGGCCGGCGCGGTTTTGAAGGGCAGAGTGGTTTGAGATGCTGTTGCGAGAGGAACGAATTCTAACGAGGCAGCAACCCTGTGACAGAGGTCATTGTAGTGTAGGGTACTGTTGGAAGGGTGTGTTTATTGTTTATATAGCCACCCAAGGTCTTATGCCCTCGTCGGGATAAGGATGTTTAGAATTCGAAGGAAGATGTTAACTGCCATTCGTCAACGAGTGTAGAGTTACATACTTAAGGTGTGTGTAGTTCTCGATTGAACACCCACCAAGACTTAGTGTCTGTGACAGAGCTAAGGTGTCCTCATCCTCAGTATAAGTGTTATTTGGAAGGTGAAATAACGTGCAATAGCAAGAGAAAGTGACTCTCAAAAAGACTAACCCATTGTATTGTGACAGTGTTGTGTCGTGTTGTGGTGTTGGGGTAAAGGGCGTCACAAGCCGAGGCCTGTAAGGTGAGCAAATCCTGTCATTCAATTCTTTAGTGGCGCGCTCCGAGAACTGCGTACGTGTATGAGTGGTGATGAGTGTGGGGAAGGGGATGTATTTTAGGATGTATAATGAATTTTGTTGATTTTATATGATTTTCTTATGATTTCCTTATTGTATATGTGATGGGGAAATGTCGTTGCTGTTGTTGTTATAAAAGTGGGACAAAGGCGACGATGGGGAATATAGAGAGGGAGAGAGAGAGTGGGGTGTATGTATGGGGAGAGCGATAGAATGTATTATACTGAAGAAAGATGAAGTGATGATTATGAAGGAAGCATGTTTACAGTATAGTATGGCAAGGTAGTATGAATGAAGGGAGGTAATCGTGATGTGCTATAATTGTTGGGGGTGACGGTGGTGATGAAGGGGGGCGGAATGAATCAGGGCTGTGTGATTGAAGTGAGGTCGCAATGATTATGTACATTTATATAAAGGTTTGTGTTTATAGAAGATGCGAATTATTTGGCATCAAAGGTTGATTTATATTATTGAAATGTGTGTATAGCATCTTGTATTATCATCATGGTACTTATATACAGGTCAAGATGGTGGACGGAGGACGGCGTGTTATATTATATTATATAGTGTTTATTGTTTTGTGGGCATATTGTTAAGACTGTGTATATGTCAACAGGTGTGGGCTGATTATTACTTCTACGTGTTTCTTCTACCTGTTTATTTCTACGCATTATTTCAACGCTGTTGCCTTTGATGTTGCCTGTTATGCTGTACTGATGTTGCTGTTGTTGACGCTGACTGGGTCCTAGCCAGCCTGGGGTGTGCCTTTGCCTCTACAACAGAGTAGTGTTGTGGTGATCTCTTACACTGCTGCAGGTTTTGCCTATGTATCGAGGCAACACATTTACAGAAGGTTTTCATACCTAATTCATGCACACACAGACTCACATTGCACACACCTAAAAACATATCCATTTAGTTAGAAGAATCATCCACTTATTGTGAAAGAGACTGTTAGCTCTCTGAGCTACTTAACAAGAACATTGAGACATTACTTCTGTGCCACAGCTTCGCCTAGATAATAGTTTATGATTCAACGCCATTGCTTATTATTTGAAGACTTGCATTTTGAATTGATTTGTTGATTTTGATTTTGTTGTACACACTTGTAAAGAAACTGTTGTTGTTTAGTTCTATATGGGGTTTGTTACAAGGGGAGGTAATTGTTAGTTAGTATTGGGGCGGGGGTCTATTTAGGGGTTGAGGGGAGGTTAGTTCCCATTTGTCCTGTGTTTGTATGTTAATTGTGGAATAAAAGAGTGTGATTGTATTCTGGCATTTGTGTTAGTTTATTTTGTTTGAGTTTTATATCCTATTCACTCGCTTTATGTGCTGACGTCACAGAACCCGCTCGGGGGACGTGACACTTGCAAAAATATATTACAAAAAAGGTCATCGTACAGTGGAATGTCTGTATATTTAACCCATAGTATCAACAACATTGGGTTATTTGATTATACGTGCATGAGAGGCCAAGTGAAGGTCAGTGTCATCCCAAGGTCACTAAAATTCAAGGTCATTCCAAGATCAACGTTGTTTTTGTTGTGGTTTTTTTGCATAATATACATTTTACTGTAGTTTATTTGAAAGTACATGAGTGTATTTGAAGACTGAAGTCAAGGCCATCTCAAGGACAAGCGCATAGAAAAATCAAAGTCTGTATTATTTTGCATTTTAATGCCACCGTTTATTTATTTATTTTTTTTTTTTTTTGGGGGGGGGGGGGGCACTCATTTTCATGTTAAATATTGCGAGTCCATAAGGAGTATGCGAGTCATATTGGCGTTGTTCTTTTCTTTTTTTTCTTTTTTCAAAATTTTTATGGAACTCTTCCTGTCATGGTATATTATGGTAAATTATCTTAAATTGCATTTTTAGTAGTAGTTACTGTAGTTTATATGCTTTCCGATCCAGTTATGAAATCATTCGTTAGTCACAATGACTGTTTAATTAACAGATTACGATTGTGTTTTGTGGGTGTGTGTGCGTGTGTGCGTGTGTGTGCTTATTTAATTGATTCTTCTCAAATCATATGTTTAAAAAATATACAAAGTAGTACGATTCATTGTACACACACAAACCCTACCCCCACACACAACCCCCCACACACACCCACACACTCACTCACCATGCAACCTCCTTCTTCCCTCCTCCTGGCTCATTGACCCGTTTTTAAAATAGGCACCGCCCTCATTAAGCTGGCCAATAGAAAAGGGATGTCCCAAACGCTTCCCTCCCCCACAGCCGAAAGGTATCAGGAACACCTTTACCTTTGAAAGCTCCGACCATATCGCGGTCGCAGGGATGTGAACTGTACGGGGACGAAGTCAGTCAACGTACTAATTGTTGCTGCTCAACCGAAGAAGAGGGAGAAGCGACCATTGAATTGAATTGATTGGGTTAGACTGACGCACTCACGGTCTAGTTCATTAACATCGACCAATATGATGAAGCATGTCGTACATTAACAGATATAAACACACTGATAATGATACTACACTTGCTGACCTGCGGACACCGGTGTACTTACATTAAAATAACCAGTATTTTTGTAGCCGTATTCTCATCTAGAAGTTGAATATAAAGTCACAACGATTATTATTTTATTGGCAGGAAAGCTTTTTTTGAAGCATGTTTTCAGAAAAATTAAGCCGACCAAGTTAATTGATGAGAAATTATTTTTCGAATTAAAGGTAATTCTTTGAGAGAGAGAGAGTAAGAGAGAGAGAGAGAGAGAGAGAGAGAGAGAGAGAGAGAGAGAGAGAGAGAGAGAGAGAGAGAGAGAGAGAGAGAGAGAGGGGGAGGAAGGGAGGGAGGGAGAGAGAGAGAGAGAGAGACTCTTCTTGGTCAGGCAGGAATCGATCACCAATTGACCCCCTGACCCGTCAGGCCACCGAGCGACTTATCGATAATCGGGTAGAGAAATTGATTAGGCCATCCATAATTGACTTTATGAGGTAGGGAATGATAATGAGCTTCATCAATAATTAATACACTGGATCGTTTGAAATGCCATGGTATCAAGAAGGATTGCCCCTGGCCTGCAAAATAGCTGTATAACTACTCTTTCTTACTATTCTCTGTATTTCTTTCCGTCTCTCTCTCTCTCTCTCTCTCTCTCTCTCTCTCTCTCTCTCTCTCTCTCTCTCTCTCTCTCTCTCTCTCTCTCTCTCTCTCTCTCTTTATCTCTATCTATCACTGTCTCTCTCTGTCTCTGTGTTTGCCTGCCTGCCTCTCTCTCTCTCTCTCCCCTCTCTCTCTCTCCCTCCTCTCTCTCTCTCTCTCTCCTCTCTCTCTCTCTCCTCTCTCTCTCTCTCTCTCTCTCTCTCTCCTCTCTCTCTCTCTCTCTCTCTCTCTCCTCTCTCTCTCTCTCTCTCTCTCTCCTCTCTCTCTCTCTCTCTCTCCTCTCTCTCTCTCTCTCTCTCTCTCTCTCTCTCTCTCTCTCTCTCTCTCTCTCTCTCTCTCTCTCTCTCTCTCTCTTTATCTCTATCTATCACTGTCTCTCTCTGTCTCTGTGTTTGCCTGCCTGCCTCTCTCTCTCTCTCTCTCTCTCTCTCTCCTCTATCTCTCTCTCTCTCTCCTCTCTCTCTCTCTCTCTCCTCTCTCTCTCTCTCTCTCCTCTCTCTCTCTCTCTCTCTCTCTCTCTCTCTCTCTCTCAGCTGCAGTTTCGTATGTAAAACTTAACGATCACGGGGTATAAAAAGTGGTGGGGATTGGGTGTTTGTTTGTTTGTTGGGAGGGGGAGGGGGAGGGAGGGGATTGGGTGAAAAGACTGCCATTACCCATTTTCTCCCAGATGTGAAGGTAGATTTCGTTGATCTCTTTAGAGTTACAGACATCGCATAGGACATCTTGGGAAACGATACAAAATAGCGTCGGATAGCTTGTGAAGGAACAATACAATACAATACAACACAGCACAATACCACACAACACATCTTTATTATACCCAAAAGGAAATACAGCAGGCTCAGACTCATTTTAAATTCATATACATTAACTAAGAATATACAATAATCACATTTTAAATTCATATACGTTAGAGAATTCTCAATAATTTGCTGTCATCTTCATGTACATCACACTAATCGAAAACATTATTCCAACTTTCTCCCTCTCTCTCCTACACACACACACGCACTGTCACGTGGGGTTTATGGGCTCTGCACAATGGAATTATGGACCCTCACGTTTATTCGGTGGGAACTGCTAGTAGGTCACCCTATGAATTACTTTAATAAATTTATTTGTTTAGCTCGTTCTGTGTTAAGGTTGGGGTACAGAAATAGATAGAAAAATGGTAAAAGATTACTGTCACACTAGCTTTCACACGGCTATGAATCATATGTAGTCCAGCCACTTGATAACAGTTAAAATCACACATTTATTTCTTCTACTCTATACAAGATTCTCTAAGTACTAATCTAACTTAAAAAGTCTCTTTCACTGCTAATAGTTCGATCGCTGATAGTCTAGGCAGCTGTTATATCTTCCTCGGGCACTTGCTATAATATTTCATGTAGATTTGGACTACTGTGGTCCGTTTTACCGTTTCTGAAGAGTTGGACTACTGTGGTCCTGTTATGATCAGTTTAAGTGCACCTTCGCCTTATGCACTTAACTCATGTGTGGGGTGTTCGAAGTCCTTCTGTGAGGTAGCTTCTGGTCCACCTGTGTCGTTGTGTAGTTGGGTTCCCTTGCCACGCTGTGGGGTCTGACAGGGTGTTTTTCAAGGTAACTCTTTCCGACTTGTGCGGTAGAGTCTCCTCAACCAACTAGTCGTTTCTGTGGAGTGGGGCACACAGGATAGCTCGGGATAGCTCGGGATAGCTCGCCTGCTCGTCTGTAATATAAGAGACGAAATTCTGCACAACCCTGAATAATCGGTTTGTGCAGAGCGTCTCACTGAAAGCCAAGTAGCCCTCAGTGATAGCTCCACATCTCTATACATAAGCGACGAACATTCTGCTACTTCCGGGTTCCACTGGAATCTCACTCTAAATTCCTATACATACATAAATATAAATCGTGTCTAACTATACACATCCAGAATTAATAATATTATAAACATTCACGGGCACAGCCACTGGTCTGCAAACATACATATAAGTTAAACAACAGTGGTTCCGTACGGGATACAACATGGCGGCGCAACCGGTCGTGTTTCGCCTCGTGGTAGGCTCTTCCACGTGGTCCCGCAAATTCGGATTAACAATTCACATTTATGCATAGCAAATTCTTCAAACATAATTTCAACAATAATATAAATATATCACGATGAAACAGAAGGGTGTTCATTTACCTGTTTGACAAGTTCAGGCCCGTGATGACTTGAGAGAATTCTAAGATTTCAAAGTCCTGCTTCCTGGTCTATGAGTGTAGAGATTTCTCTAGCTGTGGAGATGTTGACTCTACCTCGTCTCACACACGACTGATTCAAACTGTGTTAGGCTCTGACACAGTCAATACTGCTCTACCCACTGAGCCTGCTCTGATTGGTTAACCACGGTCAGATTCAAAGCTCAAGTGCTGTCTCACTGCGATGTGGGTGGCTCGCTCGCCGTGTGTGGTCTGCTGTGTAATTTAATTGCTGCTGTGTAATAGTCTAACTTCTAAAGTTACAAAGACTACACATGGCTAAATAGTCAACAAGCAGAGTTAAAACTAGCCAATTCGTGACAGGCTCCCTCAACTGAAAAAAGGCGATGACTACTGGATTCGACCTTTTTCTACTACAGAGCCTAGTTTAACACTGCACTATCCTAGGGTCCTATTTACAAACTAATTAAGTTGCTCTACCTGAGCTGCAATGCTATGCCAGGTAGCTATGGACACTAGTGACAGGGTTTTTATTGGGCGGGGACGAATTCTGGTGCTGTGGCCCTTAGTTGTGTTGGGTGGGCGACAGCTGCTGTGTCCTCCACGAGATGGCGACTGAGGTAGTCGGCTCCGTGGTTTTCCTTGCCGGGGATGTACTCGATTTGGAATGAGTATGCCTGAAGGGTGAGTGCCCATCTCATCAGGCGAGAGTTCAAAGACTTGGAGGCTGCCAGGAACGATAGTGGTTGGTGGTCCACCTGAACTGTGAAGTGAGTCCCATACAGGTAGAGTTGGAATTTCTGTATGGCCCAGACTAGTCCAAGACATTCTTTCTCCGACGTGGCGTAGTGGGTCTCGGCGGGTCTCAATTTTCTGCTGGCGTAGGCGACAGGGAATAGCGTCTCTGCATTCTTGGGGTCGCGCTGTAGCAGTACTGCTCCGAGGCCTAAGTCGCTTGCGTCGGTGCGAAGAACGAATGGCTGAGTCAAATCGGGTAGGTGGAGTACTGGCGCCGATGTCATTCTGTCCTTGAGTGTTTGGAATGCTGTCTCGCATTCCGCTGTCCATACGACTTTGTCCGGGGCGATTTTCCGGGTTCCATTTGTCAGTGGTACGGCGATGCTGTTGTAGTTGTGGATGAGCTTCTTCCGCGATGGCGATGGCCATCCATGTGTGTGTGCTGGGGGTCGCTGGTCGGTCCGTGTACTTCTTGAGGAGATTAATGTGGTGGTATCGGGTTCTCCCGTTTACCTCTACTTGGTAGACTGTCTTGGATCTCTTGGCAGTCACCCGGTACGGTCCTCTCCAAGCGATGTCCAGCTTGTTGGTTCCACTTGGAAGTAAGAGTAGCACTTGATCGCCGACTTGCAGTTCTCTGTCCTTCGCGTGGCGGTTGTAGTACTTCGCCTGACGGGCTCTTGCCTTCTTCAGTGCTTCACCAGCTTTCTTCCTTGTTGCTTTGAGGGTTTCCTGCAGGTCTGCGACGTACTTGGTGGCACCTCTTGGTGTGTCGTCTATCTTGGCTTCCGTCCAACTTCTGCGTAGGGCTTCTAGCGGTCCGGCTAGAGGTCTGCCGAATAGCAAGGTTGACGGGGTGTAGCCTGTGGCTGCATGGGGTGTTTCTCGGTATGCGAACAGTGCCGCATTCACGTAGGTGTCCCACGCTTCTGGATTGTCGTCGGCGACTTTCCTGAGGATGGTGAGAAGGGTTCCATTCAGTCTTTCTACTTGTCCGTTGCTGGCGGGGTGGTATGGTGGTGTGCGAATGTGATGAACTTGTATCAACTCGAACACGTCTTGCATCAGGCGGCCGGTGAACTGCGATCCGTTGTCCGTTCTAATGCTGTCCGGGAATCCGACTCTGGTAAAGATGGCGATGAGTGCATCTGCAATCTTCTTGGTGTCGATCGCTGGCAACGGGACTGCTTCGCACCACATCGTACATGCGTCGACGAGTGTGAGTAGAAATCTGTTCCGCTTCTTGGTCATGGGCAGTGGTCCTACTATGTCTACTGAGACTTGCTGGAATGGCACGCCGACTACTACTGATGGTCCTAAGGTAACTGGTACGGTGTGATGTCGCGGGGAATATCGTTGACATTGGTGGCAAGATTTCACGTAGCGCTTGACATCCTCCGTGATTCCTGGCCAATAGTAGTGTGCGCTGATTCTCTGCACTGTGGCTCCAATTCCCATGTGTCCGCTGAGTGGCATGCTGTGGCCTAATTCTAGTACTTGGGCTCGAAGGGTGGCTGGTAGTACTAGTTGGGTGTGATCTCCATCTCCTTGTCGATGTAGAACTCCCTCTTCCATGTAGAAGTCTCCCTTGTGCGAGGGTGTGTGCGCCTTGGGTAGCTTCTGGAAGCACTTCGCTATCGAGGTGTCTTCTTTCTGTGCTGTTTTGATCTCTTCGCGTCCTGGGTTCGGAGCGAACTCGGGCTGGGGTGGTTGGGTTTTAGCTTGGGCCCTGGTTTGCACTGCAGCTATCTCTACAGTTTTAGGGGGCGTGCCTAAGAACACATACCTACAACCTAGCACTAGATCATACAGGGGTTTCTGTAAAACAGCTGCTTGGATTCGTCCTGTGACGTACCTACTCTCTACTTCGATCCAAGCTATTGGGCAAGTAGTCGTCGGTTTCGTCAAGTCTGCTCCTTGTAAGTCGACTGTCTTGTCTGTCAAGTCCGCGCGCGATACAAGAGATTCGCTAACTATCGCGTCGTATGATAGACCTGTGTCATACAGACAGTTCGCTTCTTTTCCGTTGACCTTGACCGTGTCTGTCACCGATGGGTGATCTCCGATCGTGTGTGGCTTGTTACCGCTACTTTGAGTTAGAACTCTGTGCGCTGGCCGGCTTTCGCGCTCTTCCCTACGTTGTGCGGCCAACTTGAAACATTCTGCGGTGGAGTGATTGTTTCTGTTGCAGAACGAACAATACCGTCTCTGTTCTGCGGGACCTCTTTTCCCGAATTCCGTGTTGGGTCCTTTATTTTGCCCAGGTCTGGGGTTATTCGGCTTATTCGCGGTGCGCTCTTCCCGGTTAGGGCTTCGTTTCTGTGCCTCTTTCCCGTTAGGCTTTAGGTCTCGCCTGAAGCTCTTGGCTTCTCCGTGTGCGGCCACGTACCTATCTGCGACCTTGACCAGATCTTCTAGTCTTTCCGCGCCCTGCTCTACTGAGAATGTTCTCAGCTCGGGGGTCATGGTTTCCCGTAGCTGTTCCCATACTAACAGTTCTGTCAGTCCATCATACGTCTTAGCCGTGGCTGACTGGCTAATCCACTTATCCAGCGTTGTGGACAACCGATCCGCGAACTGCGCATAGCTCTCTCCTTTCACTCTCCGGTTGGTGCGGAATTTTTGCCGGTAGCATTCTCCTGTTAGTTCGAATCCCGTTAGGAGTGCCTCTTTTACTTTGTGATAGTCAGTCACTCTGTCAGTCGGTAGCTTACTGTAGATGTCATAAGCCTTTCCTCTAAGCCCTTGACTAAGCTTAAAAGACCAATGAGTGGGATCTAGTTTGTACTCTGTTGCTAGACGCTCAAACCTAGTCAGATAGAGATCTAGACCTTCTTCTCTCTCATTGAATGTTCCCAGTGGAAATGACATTCCTTGTACAGGGTTGGATGCTACCTCTAGCTGATCTGAGTGGGGAGGGGTTGAGGAAGAACTTGAAGCTCCTGATCCCAATCTTCTTAGCTCTAACTCATGCTGTCTTTCTTTTTCCTTTTCTTCCCTCTCTTTTTCTTTTTCTGCCCTCTCATACTCCCATTTCCTAACTTCTGCTTCTCTCTCTGCTGCTAATGCTGCCTTCTTCTGTTCTCTTCTGCCTCTAGCTCTAATTTCCTCTTTCTCTTGCTGCTTCTAACTCTGCTTTCTTCTGCTCTGCTTCTAATGCGAGTTTCTTCTGCTCTGCTTCTAGTTCTAATTTCCTTTGCTCTGCTTCTAATTTCTTCGCCTCTCTCTCTGCTGCTCTCTCTGCCTTAGCCTCCTGTTTCTCTACCTCTGCATTGATATACGCAATTAGGTCTCCCCCTGCTAAGTGTAAAGCTTCCCCTAATTCCTTGAAGCGCAATCTCAAGGCCACTGGGTCCGACATTGCCAAACGTGTCTATGAACAACCTCTGAATCACGTGGAATACCAAAACACTAGCAATATTGCAAGTCAATAAAAACAATGCAAAGACAATCAAATTCGTAATCAATAATAGAATAAACCAAGAGTCAAATGGCATACAACAGTTATTTAAGCAAAACCTGCAAAAGAACAATGCAACATACAGGCACAAAAATATTTGAAGCAAAAAAGTTTTTAACTAAAGAATAGTGCAAAACTGATCAGTCCTTGTTACCACTATTCTAAGTTATTCTACTACTCCTACTGTTATCTAATTTTATTGTACTTAGGTCCGGTTATACCCAATTCCTATTATACACAGATCCTAGCTAGGCTCGCCAATTAAAGTGTCACGTGGGGTTTATGGGCTCTGCACAATGGAATTATGGACCCTCACGTTTATTCGGTGGGAACTGCTAGTAAGTCACCCTATGAATTACTTTAATAAATTTATTTGTTTAGCTCGTTCTGTGTTAAGGTTGGGGTACAGAAATAGATAGAAAAATGGTAAAAGATACTGTCACACTAGCTTTCACACGGCTATGAATCATATGTAGTCCAGCCACTTGATAACAGTTAAAATCACACATTTATTTCTTCTACTCTATACAAGATTCTCTAAGTACTAATCTAACTTAAAAAGTCTCTTTCACTGCTAATAGTTCGATCGCTGATAGTCTAGGCAGCTGTTATATCTTCCTCGGGCACTTGCTATAATATTTCATGTAGATTTGGACTACTGTGGTCCGTTTTACAGTTTCTGAAGAGTTGGACTACTGTGGTCCTGTTATGATCAGTTTAAGTGCACCTTCGCCTTATGCACTTAACTCATGTGTGGGGTGTTCGAAGTCCTTCTGTGAGGTAGCTTCTGGTCCACCTGTGTCGTTGTGTAGTTGGGTTCCCTTGCCACGCTGTGGGGTCTGACAGGGTGTTTTTTCAAGGTAGCTCTTTCCGACTTGTGCGGTAGAGTCTCCTCAACCAACTAGTCGTTTCTGTGGAGTGGGGCACACAGGATAGCTCGGGATAGCTCGGGATAGCTCGCCTGCTCGTCTGTAATATAAGAGACGAAATTCTGCACAACCCTGAATAATCGGTTTGTGCAGAGCGTCTCACTGAAAGCCAAGTAGCCCTCAGTGATAGCTCCACATCTCTATACATAAGCGACGAACATTCTGCTACTTCCGGGTTCCACTGGAATCTCACTCTAAATTCCTATACATACATAAATATCAATCGTGTCTAACTATACACATACAGAATTAATAATATTATAAACATTCAGTGGTACAGCCACTGGTCTGCAAACATACATATAAGTTAAACAACAGTGGTTCCGTACGGGATACAACATGGCGGCGCAACCGGTCGTGTTTCGCCTCGTGGTAGGCTCTTCCACGTGGTCCCGCAAATTCGGATTAACAATTCACATTTATGCATAGCAAATTCTTCAAACATAATTTCAACAATAATATAAATATATCACGATGAAACAGAAGGGTGTTCATTTACCTGTTTGACAAGTTCAGGCCCGTGATGACTTGAGAGAATTCTAAGATTTCAAATCCTGCTTCCTGGTCTATGAGTGTAGAGATTTCTCTAGCTGTGGAGATGTTGACTCTACCTCGTCTCACACACGACTGATTCAAACTGTGTTAGGCTCTGACACAGTCAATACTGCTCTACCCACTGAGCCTGCTCTGATTGGTTAAAACGGTCCGATTCAAAGCTCAAGTGCTGACTCACTGCGATGTGGGTGGCTCGCTCGCCGTGTGTGGTCTGCTGTGTAATTTAATTGCTGCTGTGTAATAGTCTAACTTCTAAAGTTACAAAGACTACACATGGCTAAATAGTCAACAAGCAGAGTTAAAACTAGCCAATTCGTGACACGCACACACACACACACACACACACATATGATATGAACGAGCCAAGCAGTTGATATGGTTAACAATATAATAAAAGCGCAATTAATGCTACTAGTATCGAATTATTGAGTCATCATCATCATCATCATCATCATCATCATCATCATCATCATCATCATCATCATCATCATCATCATCATCATCATCTACACTATCACAACCACCACCACCATCACTATCAGCCTTAGCAGCATGTTACGTTTGAGACGTGCACGATAGATCCGATCGTTTTGTTTTGCAGGGCATGCAACAACAGAGTGTATTTACCTTTGATTTGATTTGGCGTTGTTGTTAGAAGAAGCTTAGTATAATGTTGATAATTTTCGTTGGTCGATATTATTGGAGAATTTTCTAGAATCACTTGTTTACGATCGATCGAAGCATGTAGATAAATCTAGTGGTAGCTACGAGATTCTTCTAACCTAAATAAAGTTATATGACGTAAGACAGTGCATAGTTCTGATGACGAATTTTATTCTGATTTGATGTAATTGCGTCACGCTGGAATGTTCGAATATTCTCTAGAGTATAGAGAGACTATATAAGTGCCGCACTGTTTCAAAAAAGATAGTTGAGAGTTGAAAAAGGGAAAGTGGAAAAAGCGATTGAACGATTGTATGCAGTTGTTGATGTACGCTGAATAAAGTTTAAAAAAAACTTCATACGACGACTCCTGCCTTGTTGCTGAGTGGACAGGTTGCGTGGATAAGCGAATCTGAGTTACACTTATCAAGGATTCAAGCATCGGAGCTGAATCAACTACTGATAAAAAACCAACTACAGTGTAACACAGCAGCACCAACGCAAGCACCACTACTATTATTAGTTCCTATATACTCATTACTTGGCATTCTTTTAAACCGAGTTTTATCTTTTACCTCCGTCCACTTGTCTCACGCGCAGGGGTCGACATACAGAGGGTAACTTGCACGTAAAGAATCTTTAGTATGAAAAGTGAACTTCGCGTTGCAGATCGTAAATAGCGTATAATCCGGATGGGGGTCTAAAGTCTTCTCTCCCACGGCAATTATCAGGGTGGGGACCGCGTTGTCCGTTCTGACATTACACCGATCACACTCACCTTCCGTGGCAGCTGGTATCTGCCTTGAAAAGAGAGAGAGAGAGAGAGAGAGAGAGAGAGAGAGGGGGGAGGGGGAAGAGAGAGGAATGGAGGGAGGGGGGAGAAAGAAGGGGAGGTGAGAGAGAGAGAGAACGTCTTTTTTCACCGAGATAGAAGAGAGAGAGAGAGAGAGAGAGAGTTGAGGGGAGGGGGAAGTGGGTGGGTAGAATACGGAGATAGCGTGCCTGCATGCGTGCGTGATCGTATTGATAGTGTACTGTTAACATTATTGAAGTATTGTGTTTATTTTACTGTATCTATGTTACAGGTCTACCCAATGGCTGGGAACAGGATTTTACACCTGAAGGAGTTACCTATTTTATAGAGTGAGTACGATTGAGGAAGAGGATAATGACGATGATGATATAGTTTGGTTGTTACATTGATGATGGCGATAACGGGAATGATATATCATACAGACATTGATACTACTATTCATGTTATTTTAAAATCACCAGTTGGTAGATTGTTCAATTTTATTTTATTTTACTTATTTTTGTTTTGTTTTGTTTTGTTGTCTAATATCACTTAGAGTGAACAGAGGGTAAAATTAAAATACTGAGCTGTAATACTGACGATGATGATGATGATGATGAGGAGGAGGAGAAGGAGAAGCACGACGCAACGACAATGATGATTGTGGTGATGGTAAGGCGGAACACTGCAGTATGAGCGATTGGATGAAGGCAATCGCTGTGACGGCAATGGGCTCTTTGTTGCTAGGAAGCGTTCGAAACCGGATCAGTATGCCATTGCACTTAGCTTCCCCTCCCCTACAGTTACTCCACCCCACTCCCGCCCTCAGCCACCTATTATAAGTTCATCATTCCACTGAACGATCACAGCGGTGGGAGAGGCACTGTCGGTGACCTTGGAAAAGACTCCTCCGGATTCCCCGCCGGGGCAAATCTCCGTCTTCACGGACTCACGTGCGACACTTCAGTGCCTTGAGGGCATGCACTGCCAATCCCGTCCCAGCCTGTTACACACAATTCTGGACTGTGTTTCTGCCCTGGCCAGCAGGGGAAAGACTGTCCGTTTCTACTGGATCCCCTCCCATGTAGGTTTGTTGGGGAACGAGAGGGCCGACAGGGCGGCTGCCATGGGTTCTGCTGGACAGTCTAGTTCATCTAGGCGGATTCCCTATTCCTATTCTGAGGTACTTTCTACTGTAAAACTAAAGCTATACGCAGCCTGGGAGACTGCCTACACCACCTGGTGCGCAGACAGGGTGGAGTTTTCCTTGATTCAGGCTGTCCGGCCCATCCCACTACACCTTGACTGCCCTGCTCACCTAAAAACGATTGCTTTGCGCCTATGCTCAGGGCGTACTGTTGCCCCCTTCTACGTGAAGTACTGTGTATGTGGTAGTATAGTTAACCTAGACCACTGTATCTTTCATTGTGCCTCTCTGGAGGAGGACTTTGCTGAGGTGAGGACAGCCTGTCGTGAGGCTTGTCTGGAGGGCTCGGTTTCCGATCTGATAACCTTCGCTCTCTCCTCTGATATCGGGCTCCTCCTCAAGACCGCAGTGTGTGTATATCACTCGCAGGTTGCGGCATACTTATAGCTCATGGCCACCTGGAGCAACCCTCCGGTCTATTGATGTATTGAACGCACTAAATTCGTGCTAATCGGCCCCGGTGGGTCGCCTGACCCCGGGGACGGCTTTTGGTTTAACGCACATTGAGTCACAGTCATACTAATCGAACACACGTAAAGACCTAGAACTAAACTACGTTCTTAGTGACATCCTTCTAGTGGAATTAAAATTCATGTGACCATACTTTATCCTAAGACATGACACACCCACATTGCTGATTCCCGTAGTTGACCTCTGAGTCCCGGGCATCAGTATCTATAGGACTGACTACTTACTTTTATAATAGCCACAGTTGATCTCGATCCTGGCTGAACTCCCCTGTTGACCTTCGGGTCCAGAGGCTCAGTTATTGGCTAGCTACTGACGACGAATAACACAAGAAAGTCGTACCAGTTGTTGTCCCTTCGGGGCCCTGGTATCGACCCCTAAGGACTGACACCCGACTATTACACTGTTATTATGGTAGATATATATATCCCAAGTAACTTCTAATCAATATTAATAAGCCCGTGACTGGTACCTAGTGGTACCATTACCTGGACATCCCTGTTAACGGCATTAGGTAATCATCAGCTACTCCCCCGGTATGGGGTGGGGATTATTTGTTATTTTAATTGTTGCATTACTTGAAATTTTAATACTTGGCTTTATATGCCCTTGTTTTTAACCGGTCCTGAAAGGATTTTTAACCTTGACCATATGGTCTCTCTGGGTGACGTTTTCTAAACATTAGTGGTCTATATTGTATATTCTTATTAATTTTTGTAGACTAGACCTATTCAACCCCGGCCATAGCCAGTTAGATCTGGTCTGCCCAAATAAAAATTATTATAAGTACATCCCTGATAATTTGTGCCCAATACCTGCCTCCTCCTTGGCTTCTTCCTTCCCTACCTGGCTTGCCACGACGTGCCTGCCGCCCTTCCTTGGCTCCCTCGACAACAGCTCCTCACTATCAGCCATTCAACGCTCTGTCCAAGCTGGTGTTGTAGCAGCTACGAGCGCTCCCCTTCAACCTGTCAACATTCTTCATGAAGACACCTATTACAACAAGAGCTCAACGCATCCTTGTCCCCTATACACAATGTGTCCGGGGACGTTAATTTACCCAAACAAACAAACAAACAAACGATCACAATGTTAGAAAAACAACGATCGCTTTCTTCTCTTTTTTTTCCCCCTTGGACTGTACTTTCTTCCTCATACTCTAAATACAATTAGAAAAAGAAAAAAAGATTATTATTTTATTTTTTTGTTAAGAATTTTGCACTTTTTGTTTGGCATTGCATCTTTCTTTATTATCAGTTCATCGCAGGATACTTTCTCTTATTGTTACGCATTCGGAGCGTCCGATTTCGAAAAGAAAAAGAAATCGACTTGTGTGCCCCTCCAGTACTTATAAGTTCATAATTCCACTGAACGATCACAATGTTAGAAAAACAACGATCGCTTTCTTCTTTCTTCCCCCCCCCCCCACCCCCCTCTCCCTGTGGACTGTACCTTCTTCATAATACTATAAATACAATTAGATTTTAAAAAATAATAATTATTATTATTATTTTATTTTTTGTTAAGAATTTTGCACTTTTTGTTTGGCACGGCATCTTCCTGCAGTTACCAGTTCATCGCAAGTTTAGCAAAGCACCAATCTTTCGCATTCGCATTCGGTCCAGTATTACCTTTGTCAAATAAACAAACAAGCAAGCGTTCAACGAAAACCTTTATACAAACTTTCGTTCTACTTCATGAGCTAGTAAGTCTTCAGTCACTTTTGTTTGTGTAGTTGGAAGTTTTTAAAAAGTGAATGTCAGAATTAAGACATGTTATAATATTGTCCCCTCAAGCAGTAAGGATACTTTTGTTTGCAACATATAACGATGAAGACAGTGGCAATAATTATGGCAATACACCGTCAGAAGAGAGTAAACATTACATTTGTGTATTTTGTTACTCCTTCGGGTGAGAGTATAAAACGAGGGCTAGTCTGTGCAGGCACGCATTCTATCACACGGACGTTAAAGATCCTGACGCTCATGTCCTAGACGGGTGAGTGCGGGCTAGCTACGCAAATACACCCAGCAAGCACTAGGTCCCTTTCTCCCTCATACACTGTCGTCCAGGAGTGTACTCAATTGTCTGGGCGCCAAAGGCTGCAAGTGGGCATCTCGGGCGACGGCTTGAGTTAGATCCTTTATATCTGCCAGCGCCTTGAGCAGCTCTTGAGCTGGAAAAGCGCTGTATAACAAAGATTTAAATATATTAAATAGATTTATGTATGGACTTTTGATAAGTGGGTGGCCGTAGGGCACTGTCCCGACAATCTGTCCAATTAATATTTATGGGAGTACTAGTAGGGAACATTGTGAATAATTTGATCTCCAAACTGCTGTAGCCGAATCGTTGTATTGCCATTCTTATAGGATTTAAAACCCAGGGGCCTTTTTCATTGATATCGATTTCATTTCAAGTGGCTGAAACTGAACGGGGACTAATATTAATATCACTGAAGGAGACACTTTGAGAATAAATTTATTTATTTATTTATTTATTTGTTTATTTTTATTATTAATTCAGTCTTTTTATTCGTTTGTTTGTTTTGGCCTTTTAAGAAGATAAATATATCAAGCACAAGTAATGTGTAATTTCAGTTGAAATTATGACTTTTTTTTCTTTTTTTTTAAAGAGGACTTAAATCAACGTTTGATGCAATTTTACAATTGTTTATTTAGTACTATAAGTAAATCCATAATTGCTTATGGTTTCCCCCCGTGGGGGTACCGGGGGTTTCAGTATAAATAGTATTCCCACTTTCTGGAAATGTAGTGCTTTAAATTCCCACTGTGGCTGTCTTTCTCCTTTGTTCTTTCTCATTCCTACTCTGTTCTATCAATCTACTATACTATCTTCTTCTTCGCTAGACCAGTCACCTACCATTTTTCTTGAAAACTCTTCCGGGACAGTACTCCTCGTTTGTGTATGAGGTCTGTTGGATAAGCTTGGGAATATTGGACGCTTTCTGCCAAATGGTCAGTGGGGCTTCCTATGATGTTATTATTTAGCAATGTAGGCATTTTATATGTACGTGTTTTGTTTATATTGTATAATGATGTTTGTATTCTATTTTGTTTTTGTAAACGGGGGTTCGATAAATTAGAGTATAGCCTCAGCGTCCCCTGCGTGGGACGTCTTTATTGTAAAGTGACCGGCTGGTAGATTGCCTTAAGTGTTACCACTAGGGTTGTTTTGGCAGATCTTTTATGCGGATCAGGGGTACGTCCTCTTTCACTTCTCTGGTCCTGATTTGGCTCGGAAGAGTCTGCTGGAAAGCAATAACCATGTAATGTACTTATGGTCATACAGATCTGTATGAATGTCAAACCTCCACCTAAAAAATCATAATACAGTATTAACATCCCTGAAATACAGCCAGACATTGTCAGTAAATGTACAAGTACTGGTCTTCGTAGAAGATAATAATTATGACGTAATAAACTCGAGCTGAACCCTTCATGGACAACAAGTCTCGTCAGCAAATCATAACATCCCTGTTTTGCTGCAATCTTGTCAAAGTGATGTGATCTTGTTTAGTATAAGTGACAGTAAAGAAGTCAGCTGTAGGTTATCATAAAAACTAAAACAAGAAAATGTTACCCTGTTTATGTTATGGGACTTTTTATTCTTCTTCTCTAAAATTGATAATCATTGGTTACTTTTGTTGACATAAAAAAACCGATGTTTATTTTATGACGTTAGTGTAAAAGTCAGCTGGGTCATCCATCATGCGTTTGAAAACTAGTCAGTGTTTGTTACTCCGACACGATGATGATGATGATGATGATGATGATGATGATGATGATGATGATGATGATGATGATGATGATGATGATGGAGGAGGAGGAGGAGGAGCTGCCGGAGGAGAAGGAGGAGGAGAAGGATGATGATGATAATAAACTTGTAGTTGTATACCTTAAATTTTTATACTACTTACTATAGCCCTCTTTGGGCGTTAAGGTTTCAACCCAGTTTAACCACTGTTTGTTCGGTCTACGGTGTTAAGGGGTATTGTACTACAATAAACACGGCGAGGTGTTTGCAGTTAGTGCTGTCTGGCTGTACAGTGGAATGTGAAAGTGAAGAGTACCAGGCCGTTTTTGTGGCCATTGTTTTAACCGCCCTTGAGGCCAAACAGTCGAGTGCTCTTTTGTTGCAATAGCGTTGTGGTCTGTTCTGTTGCTCCAATAGCGTTCTGCGCTGCTTCTGTCGCACAATAATTCAGACGGCTTTTTTTTGTTGCAATGACGTTAGAGGCTTCTCTTGTTTGCAATAAAGTTAGAGACTTTTCTTGTTGCTGTAGTTTAGCAGACTGCTTTTTTGTTGCAATAACGGTAGAGACTTCTTTTGTAACAGACTGCTTTTGTTGTTGTTTAATAACGTTAAGGACTTCTGTGGTTGCAATAACTTTAGAGACTTCTCTTGTTGCAGTAACTGTAGAGACTTCTACTCTTGCAGTAATTTTAAAGACTACTATTTCGTTGCAAAAACGTCAGTGTGTGCTCTTTTGTTGTTATTGCAATAACGTTAGAGACTGCTCTTTCGGTGTAAAGACGTTAGAGACTCGTGCTGTTTTGTTGAAATTAAGTTCCAGGCTGCTCTTTTGTTGTTATTGCAGTAACGTTAGAGACTGCTCTTTCGGTGTAAAGACGTTAGAGACTCATGCTGTTTTGTTGAAATTTAAGTTCCAGGCTGCTCTTTTGTTGTTATTGCAATAACGTTAGAGGCTGCTCTTTGGTGTAAAAACGTTAGAGACTCGTGCTGTTTTGTTGAAATTAAGTTCCAGGCTGCTCTTTTGTTGCTGTAACATTCCAGGTTGCTCCTGCATTACAGTTACCTTCAAGTCTGCTCTCTTGTTGCGGAGACGTTAGAGATTGTACTCTTCTTTTTGTTGCTTTATCGTTCATTTCTACTTGCTTTTTTTTTTGACTCGCAAGAGTCACATGCATAGCAATGCGAGTCTATGCATTCATCCCAAAAAATAATTAAAATAAAACAAAACAAAAAAATCAAGATTTTTGCAAATTTGTGCGACATGAGTCCCAAATAGTCCAAAAATGACATTAAATGTGTGTATGTGTGTGCGCGTGCGTGTGTGTAGATGTGTGTGTGTGTGTTCCCGTCCGTCCATCTGTCCGCCGTCTGAACGTACTATACTTGCAAGTGGATTAATATCTCAGAACATATTTCAACTATTACAGCCAAACTTGGTAAGATTGTGTATATCCATGAGACCTCACTAATGATCAGTGAATGAATTAATTCACTTCAAGGTCAAGGTCACGGGGTCAACAAATGTTAGTGAAAAAAGTGACAATTTTTTTAAAAACAACATTTCACTTTTTTTCTCAAGTTATTAATATTGAACTTATGATTCTTTGATGCATGATATATATCAATGAGACACACACCCTGTGCACATTTGGTCAACCTCACTCCAAGATCAAGGTCACTGGAGCTGTCCAAAGTCAGTATAGGTACAGATCTTTCGTATGTGTTCAGTTTTTGCGTTGATTTTTGAAGATCAATGTCATTTTAAGCCTTATAAAAACTGACAAATAAAAAAAAGGGTTATTTTACAATGGAATGGCTCTATTTAACGTATAGTATGCAACGACATTGGGTTATTTGATCATACATGCGCATGAGAGGTCACATGAAGGTCTAGGTCATCACAAGTCAATGTCACTGAAGGTTGATGTAATCCCAAGGTCACTGTTTTTTGTTGTTGACATAGTACAAGTTTTGCTTATTTTTTTTTTGATGTTACATGAGTGTATTTGGAAGGGGTGAGAAGGGGGGAGACATTCATTTTCAAGTTAAAAATTGCAAGTTCCACAGGGGAGCATTTAAGTCATCTGTGCTTTGCTCTCGCTTCAGTGTGCTCTTTTGTTGCGAAACCGTTAGGGACTGCTCTTTTGTGGCAATAAGGTTAGAGACTGCCCTTGTTTTACAAGGACGTTCCGGACTACTTTTATTGTTGCAAAACACACACACCCACACACCCACACAAACACACACACCATTGACTGCTCTTATTGCTGCAGTAATAATATCTCAACTGCTCTTTGTTGCAGCAGTAGCATTTCAGACTGCTCTTTTCTGGCAGTGACGTTGTTAATAGCACGGATCAAACAAGACGGGAAGTTCAGTAGAATTTAAATGGGTGGGATTTATTTGAGTGCATTGGAAGATTCTTGTTGACAAAGCTCTTGAATAGATGCATATAGGATGATGGATGTGTATTGGGAGATAGTGTTGACAAACTTGATCCACTAGGTGGTATTTAGGAGTAACATGTTATATCTTCGAAAGTGGATGTTTTATATAGATTATGAGAGATTACACTGTAATAACTTTAAGAAACTAATATTGTGTTTGTTTACGGTTTATGTGTTGGAGCTAAAACCATAATTGTTCATAACTTTGGCGATATATTTGCAAACCATAATTAGTTGGAGTTATGATTATGTATAAATATAATCGCCTTTGGACATTTTGATGATTATAGACTCATAGTTGTCAGAGTATTCATATATTATATACACGATACTTGAATGTTATTATTTTAACATAAATGTTCATAGTTGTTTAGCTATCATGTTGTTTTGTTTTGCTGAGTCAGTCATTACAACACTTTTAATGATGTGTCCTTTTGGAAATACGGAGGTTTTTGATCTGTTTATCTTTAAACACAATCACACTACTGCCCTGTTGTTAGCTTTGCCATTCAAGGTTAACATTTGACTTACAATATTTCATTATTTATAATGGCTTACAACATTATGCTTCGTGGCCGTTCTACCCCATTAAAACTCTTTTAAAGATATTAAGGTAACCGTTCATATCTTGTGTCATCAGGAGAGTGTCAAACAACAGTGTTTAACAGTTTTAATGGCAAAGGGATCGTTGTTTAGCAAATGTTGAAAGTTGCTTAAAATGAATAGGACAGTCTGTTTAGAATTTGTAGTTACCCTCTATGTAGCCTTGTAGCATGAAAGGCAATTGTGTGTGATCTTATCACCAGTTTGATGCATGGAGCGAGCCTTATTATCAGTTTGATGCATGGAGTGAGCCTGAACAAATTGTCCTAATGGCAATGAAAGCCTATCCTATCCTATCCTATCCTCTCCTCTCCCGTAACTCGGAGGTCGTAGGGGCACCACAGATGATCGTTTAAATTAACTAGCGTACTCCATCTTTCTCTGTCCTCAGCAATCCTAATGGCTTCGCTCAGTGTCACGAGTCCATTCTCGAATGTTGTCCTCCCACCTCTTTTTCTGTATCCCTCTTCTTCTGCCTCTTTGCACCGTGCTTTGCAGGATGGTCTTTGCAAGGCCTGATGCTCTGGTGACGTGGCCGTACCTTTGGAGTTTCCGTTTCTTCACCACTGTGAGCATGTCATCGTGTTATGGTCTGTCGGACTTCGTTGTTGGTGATGTGCTGGGTATAGGAAATGCTCAGAAGTCTTCGGTAGCACCTCATCTCCATGCTTTGTCTTCTTCGTTGTAGATCTGCTGTGAGGGTGATTGTTTTGCAAGCGCATAGGAAAATGGAGATGACAAGGGAGCTCAGCAGCCTTACCTTGGAATGTAAATTGATGGTCCTGTCTTTCCAAACTGGCTTCAACCTTGTCAAGGCAGCAGTTGATTTGTGTGATCCTGGAGAGGACTTCCTGTCGGGACCCATTGTCTGATACAGTGGCTCCTAAATATTTGAAGTTATGCACTGTTGAGGAATTGGCCTTGGACTTTGATGTCCATGTTGATGCCATTGGTGTTGTTGGTCAGTGAAAGCAGTTACAGTTCAAAACGCATTTATAAGATATATGGTTTTAAGCCCATATTTGGCGCCAAACTTCGAGTTGTCTCAGTCGGTTGCAACGTTTGTAATATTGTTCTCTCTCTCTCTCTCTCTCTCTCTCTCTCTCTCTCTCTCTCTCTCTCTCTCTCTCTCTCTCTCCCTCTCTCTCTCTCTCTCTCTCTCTCTCTCTCTCTCTCTCTCTCCCCTCACCCTTCATTTTTTAAATTTGTATTTATTTGTTAGTGTAAAGGAGAGTATTCATTCCGTTCTCCAGTGTGAGAAAAAAAAGTAAGACAAAAGACAGTCTGTTGTTGTTAGGGCGTAGAATACTTTACATTATGTTTCTGTTCTTGCAGGGCAGTACTAGTGTGATCCAAGGGTCGCGTGTTGTTCCAGCATTTTGAAGTATTGTACACTCCAGTTCTAAAGTTCATTCACACACACACACCCATGCACACACACACACACACACCCCCTTACCCACACACACACACAGAGCAAACTGTCATAAACTTTTTTTGGGGAAGACAGGTTTGTGTGTGCATATATACGATGTCTTTATGAGCTGTTTGTGTGTGACAGTTAAATGGAAGAAATGTTATGTACTTTTGGAGTGTCATCAGCTACCAAAAAGGAGTTTAGGAGAAGCATAGGGGAGTGCTACTTAAGTTCTGAATATAATTGAAATCTGGGAGCACCTCAGCTAATAAGTCATGGAGAAAGTTTACTCTCAGGATGATGTCTAGAAGGTGTGCGTAATATAATATAACTTCTTTTACATATTTTATTTCTTTCTTTCTTTCGTGTTCTTTTGTTGTTGTTGCTGTTGTTGTTCTTCTTCTTATCTTCTTCTTCTTATCTTCTTCTTCTTCTTCTTCTTCTTCTTCTTTGGTTGTAACACTTTATTGTCCCTTTTTATTTGGAAATTCTGGGCTGCCTCCCCTGACGAAAGTGTAGTTGCAGCCTGTGGCGCGCCCACACCCAACCTACCTAAACATTGTGCTTTTGAAATTTTGCTGGGGGAGAAAAACCGGAAAGGGTGAAAACGGGTAGTAAGTCCCAGGAGAGAACCCCCCCCCCCCCACCCCCCCCCCCCCCCCCCCCCCCAACCCCCCGAGATGTTGCCCGAGTCGAAAGTAAATAATATTCGGAGAAACATAACGCCCAGATGCTGGATCGATCCCACACCTGTCAGGCGCCATTGGTTTCTGGCCTGTGGACAAGGCAAGTTCGTCCCGCCTTGGACAACTTGGCCATAACGCTTGCTCTTCTTCTTCTTCTTCTTCTTCTTCTTCTTCTTCTTCTTCTTCTTCTTCTTCTTGTTTCTTTCTTTCTTTCATTTATTTTCTTCCTTTCTTCCTTCCTTCCTTCCTTTCTTTCCTTCTTCCTTCCCTTGTTTTATTCAGAAATAAATTATGTGTTTTTTTCTTCTCCTGCTTCGCATCCTGTCTCATAGAAAAAAAAAAAAACTACTATGGTAAAGCTGTTCACATTATCTTTTGAATATAGTGGAGAAGTGCTATAGAAACCTAGTACTCTGTTTTCTCAGGGCTAGTATCACGAGGGTGGTTTTAAATGTCCATTGTATATTTGCGCGTTGCAGTCATAAAAACCAGCACACCACTTTTGGCCATCCTGTGACTGGAAGACCAGCATCTGAAGACAGTCCGCCTCCTATGCCAAGGTACGTTGTTGTTGTTGTTGTTGTACAAATCAAATGTGACTTATATTAGTTTATTATAGTAGTCTGATATAAACGATCTTCAAGAACACTTGTATCAATTCTAAACCATTTTCTATAACGTTCATTTTCTCAAACCAATGGTTAAGAAGTCTGGTTGTTGTTTTTCCTTCTGTTCTCTCTCTCTCTCTCTCTCTCTCTCTCTCTCTCTCTCTCTCTCTCTCTTCTCTCTCTCTCTCTCTCTCTCTCTCTCTCTCTCTCTCTTCTCTCCCTCTTTCTCTCTCTCTCTTCTCTCTCTCTTCTCTCCCCTCTTTCTCTCTCTCTCTCTCTCTCTCTCTCTCTCTCTCTCTCTCTCTCTCTCTATATGTATAATAATATATATGACAACACAGTCATTCGTGTAATTATTATACTATTTATTTATTCACTTTATTATTATTATTATTATTATTATTATTATTATTATTATTATTATTATTATTATTATTATTATTATTATTATTATTAATTTGCTGTGGAACTTGACTTGTCTTATTATTATTATTATTATTATTATTATTATTATTATTATTATTATTATTATTATTATTATTATTATTATTATTATTATTATTACTATTATAAGGGTGAAGGATATGGGGAAAAGGGTAGTTGCCTAAAATTGTTTAAAGATAATGATGAAGATGTTAGTGTGATTGTGTGTGCATGTGTGTTTGTGAGTGATGTGATTTCCAAGTTAAAGTTAAAGGTTAATTATTATTATGTTAATTTCTTAAGGGACAGATTGGAAGATTAGACTGTATCATTAGTCTAAAATCTTTATCCCTAATAAAAAAGTTTCAAAGTTTCAAAGTTTCTCTCTCTCTCTCTCTCTCTCTCTCTCTCTCTCTCTCTCTCTCTCTCTCTCTCTCTCTCGCTCTTCTCTCTCTCTTCTCTCCCCTCTTTCTCTCTCTCTCTTCTCTCTCTCTTCTCTCCCCTCTTTCTCTCTCTCTCTCTCTCTCTCTCTCTCTCTCTCTCTCTCTCTCTCTCTCTCTCTCTCTCTCTCTCTCTCTCTCGCTCTTCTCTCTCTCTTCTCTCCCCTCTTTCTCTCTCTCTCTTCTCTCTCTCTTCTCTCCCCTCTTTCTCTCTCTCTCTCTCTCTCTCTCTCCCTCTCTCTCTCTCTCTCTCTCTCTCTCTCTCTCTCTCTCTCTCTCTCTCTCTCTCTCTCTCCTCTCTCTCTCTCTCTCTCTCTCTCTCTCTCTGAGTGTTTCAATACAATCTGTAAATTATTTTGCCTGTAATATACCGTGTCAACTTGCATTCATTATTATGAAACGCTTTTGTTGTTTTTCCTTCTGTTCTCTCTCTCTCTCTCTCTCTCTCTCTCTCTCTCTCTCTCTCTCTCTCTCTCTCTCGCTCTTCTCTCTCTCTTCTCTCCCCTCTTTCTCTCTCTCTCTTCTCTCTCTCTTCTCTCCCCTCTTTCTCTCTCTCTCTCTCTCTCTCTCTCTCTCTCTCTCTCTCTCTCTCTCTCTCTCTCTCTCTCTCTCTCTCTCTCTCGCTCTTCTCTCTCTCTTCTCTCCCCTCTTTCTCTCTCTCTCTTCTCTCTCTCTTCTCTCCCCTCTTTCTCTCTCTCTCTCTCTCTCTCTCTCTCTCTCTCTCTCTCTCTCTCGCTCTTCTCTCTCTCTTCTCTCCCCTCTTTCTCTCTCTCTCTTCTCTCTCTCTTCTCTCCCCTCTTTCTCTCTCTCTCTCTCTCTCTCTCTCTCTCTCTCTCTCTCTCTCTCTCTCTCTCTCTCTCTCTCTCTCTCTCTCTCTCTCTCTCTCTCTCTCTCTCTGAGTGTTTCAATACAATCTGTAAATTATTTTGCCTGTAATATACCGTGTCAACTTGCATTCATTATTATGAAACGCTTTTGTTTAATCAAGGCTGCCTTTTTTTTAATTGGTTGTGATTACTGTGTTGATATTGCGCATAATTAAAATGCTTGTCATTCCTATGTTGTTCTTACTATACCTCCATTTTGCCATTGTGTTATATATTTTTTGTACGGATTTTGTTGTTTTTGTTTGCTATTTCTAGCTTTTTTTATATTTGATATTTTTGTTTTTATTTCAATCCTGCTTGCAGTTCCCCTCCTCTCAGTCCCAACGACAAATCTGAATTCAAAAGGGGATCGGCTAATGCTAAACAAAGGTATGCAAGCCACTCGCTGAATAGATTTCATCGCAAAAGCGTGAAAAATAGTAGCATGCCACAGATAGCATTGCATTTAGTAGAATTTGCTACATATCATAGACCATAGTTGTGATAGAGGTATATCACGTCATTTTATAGAGTTCATTTAAAATATCATGAGAAAAAGAAAGAAAAATTCTAAAGATAAACTTCATTCCATTCCATAAAATTTATTGCCATCTATGTTAGAGTTTGCATTAGTTGCAAGCACTGTGCTTCTGGCTGTTTCATTATTTAAGTATCTGTGGCTCCTCTAGAAATGGCTCCGTGAAATCTATCTGTCAGCTTGTTGATATTGCTGCATAGTAAATCATGAAGCTCATGTTATGAATTTTGGTTTGCTACAATCGCTTCACCCAGTAGGTGTACTTTTGTCTTCGGGAAAGTATTTTTTTGTGTGTTTTTATTTCACCAACCATTCTTAAAAGTTAATTGTTTAATTGCATTGAATTTTTTCATTTGCTAGTTGTGTTTTTTTATTGTTTCATTGTGTCCTTCAGTATTGACATTGTGCGTTTGACATCAAATGTTTTGATACTTGACGCCAGACTTTTGTTGTTATTTTCACTCGTAAATACTTGCATATTGTTTTTTTATTTTGTAATTTTTTTTTTCACTCCGTGAAATGTGAATATAACTACTAAAAATACTGGGCTCAAACTGATTTTAAAGTTTTGGGTATTTTGGCTACCCTTTTCCGCCATTGTTGTCCACAA
Organism: Oncomelania hupensis; assembly: GCA_036898135.1. Classification (NCBI taxonomy): domain Eukaryota; kingdom Metazoa; phylum Mollusca; class Gastropoda; order Littorinimorpha; family Pomatiopsidae; genus Oncomelania; species Oncomelania hupensis. Next base: position 42,346,340 of record CM072517.1, on the reverse strand, counting down.
ACATTGTACAAAGACATTATGTGTTTGTGTGTGCAGTGTCTTTTGTCTTCCCTTGCCTTGCTTTTAGTGTAAATGTAAATTACCTTTTGAAGCATAATAATGTACGTTCAGCGTAAAGCTGGTCTTGACAGCAGTGGCATAGTATTTGACATTTCACTTATGTAGGCTAGATTGATGGATATGATAAATGGTGGTAAGGATTGGAGAGGGGAAAAATCTGTGAAGCATAAAATTGTGGCTCAGTGATCATCGCCACCGTTATTTTAGGGTTTCGTGTACTGTTCAAAAGAGCAATTGTACAATAATACCTTTTATTATTATTTTTATTTTTAAATTTTGTACTTGACCTTGTATCATAATGTTCATTGTGCTAGGATGAGTTTGTGTTGTATTGAACTGTTTTGATTGGGTGGAGAGTGGGGGTGAGGGAGGTGGAGATTAAACTTAGGGATATTTTTGTAGGTTTTAAAAGTCAAGGACCTATGCATACCTAATAGGTTATTGAAATATACTAATAAGTCTCTATTGTTGAGGTTAGTCTTGGTATTATGCAAGTTGACAGGGTTCATATTAGCTTGCTAGGTATTGCTGCAAGTTCTGAAGGATGGAGTTTGGATTTGGGAACAGACTGATGATGATGATGATGATGATGATGATGATGATGATGATGATGATGATGATGATGATGATGATGATGATGATGATGGTAACAATGATGATGATGATGATGATTTGGGTGTAACAAGCCACTAATATCCATGTTACTTTAGCATACACTGTGTCAATGAAGGATGAATTTTAGTTACTGTATCTATATGATATTGTGAGTCTAAATAATGAATTCCAATTACCATATTAGTGGACTGAGTTATCTATAACTACATTGTGAGTGCAAGAATATCTAAATGGGCTTTGGTGATTTCAGTCATGGGTAAAATACCCTTGCATATTTAGAGTCTGTGGTGAACAGTACATACATAACCAAAGTTTCTTTCTGCTTTACTCGCTTCTATATCTTTTAATGGAGCGTTTGTCGTGTGTATTTTACATCCAAATATTTCTTCTTATTCCGTGTATAACATCTTAACATTAATTAATAATTATAATTAGCATATACTGGTGACATTCTGTTCCAGGAGCATCAAGGCACCATCAGCCAAACGTAACCCTAATTCGCAAGTTGTTCGACGAGGATTCTTATATCGACTGGTTTGTATTTTATTTTAAATTTTGAAGAATTAAATCTGTTTGTACTTGATAGTCACCATCCATATTTTAGATACAGTTTCCTTTATGGTTTGTAGATCTGAGAAAATGTTTAATGTTTTAATACAAAATGATGAAGAAAATATTATTTTTTCCCCCTCATAACATTTCAGCTTTAGAGGAGAGATGCGTTGGGGACATGATCACATAGATTTGGGTTTGCTTGATATTATGTTGTACACAATAAATATTGGTTTGATTTTTTTTTCATGTTGCAGGAGAGTGGGGGAATCGCTAAAAGTTGGAAACGGCGATGGTGTGTTTTAGCTGACTTTGCCCTCTTCATTTACAAAAGTAGGATCACATATTGTTCTGTTTTTTTCTGAAGTTGTAATAATTTTTTTTAATCTTGCTGGTTTTTTTTCTTCTTTCTGTATTACAATTTGTATTACTAGATTGCAGTAACTAGCGGTGGTATATCAATGTGTAATTTATTGTTTAGAATGGTGTTACAAACTTTTAACTATTTAGTTTCCAAGGCTGTGTGAATTAAGGTGTCAAGTATACCACTGTCTAGATGTGCCATAATTTAAAAAAAACAAAAACAAAAACAAAGATAAATAAACATAACAAATCAAATTTTGTTGTCAATTTTAGATGATGACGAGAAGGTGACCTTGGGCTCCATCTTGTTGCCTAGCTACAGAATCAACCGCTGCACTGCAGATGACCCTGTCCACAAGGAATTGGCTTTCAAGGTAGCTTTCATCTTGAAAACTTCACCTTGAAAAGGCTTATCTAGTGAAGCAACCGTGAAGAATCTCTACCAAAATTTGTCCCTTTCAACCCAGCAAACCTTTTGTCATGGAAAGAATGGTTGTGACACTCTTGGTTAACATGATCGATCAACCCTTGGATTGACTTAGCAGGCCACACTTGGTTGGCTACACGCTGACTTGAGGCTGTATTGGTGTACATATCATGCGTGCCCAGAGAATCTGAAGCATTGGTTCCTCCAGGCCTTTTGGAGAAAATAAAAAGCCTTTCAGTATTGGACGTCATGATGAGATTTGACCGGTGTCCTACGTTTCTCAGGGACAGAAGTTGTTTTAGTGTTTGCCTAAGAATGTTGTAAATTAGTCAATCCACCTCCACTCCACCACCTGGTTTTATTGACATTTGATGTTGATACGTAGGTACTGATTTTCAGGTAGAGCATGAAAACACAAAGACAGTTTACTTTCACACTGACACACAGACAGATCTGCACAGCTGGCTAACCAACCTTCAGACGGCAGCATCTTTGGAAGGAAACTCAAGGTAATTAATTGAACTCTTTGGTGGTTTTTTTCACTTGCCTGTAAGAGTTGCCTGCAGAAAGTGTGTAGCTGAAAGATGTAAGTGTATATCTTTCCAGCAATACTTAATAAGCATGTACATTAGCCTTAAGTTATATAATGTAGCTAATGCTTATGTTTCTTCCTTTCTTTTGCAGCTTCTACAGGGAGGCCAACAACAACATTAAGCCTGTGGGTCATCCAGGGTCAGGAGGTCAGAGGTCACCACCCTACACTGATCAGCAGCCAGAGCCTGACACATCGCCACAAGACGGAATGCCGCAGAGTCTTGAACTGGGCTTCCACCCCCAGTGGCGCAACCCCAACCCAGCCAGCAAAGGTCAAGTCTGGAGGTCAGTGCCTGACCTTGACAGAGACCCCAAAGTCCAAGGATTTGACCATGACCCCCAGGGCAGCCTGCGTAGCTTGCCACGCGAGGCACAGAGAGCTGACCCAAGTTTCCCTCCCAATCTGCGGCCAGACTACCGCCATAGGCCGCAGTACCAGTCCTATGATCCCAGAATGGGTCAGCCAAGACCTGCACAGATTGACCCAAGGGGTAGCGTCCGCAGTCTTCAGCCAGACCCTGCTAGGAACCCACGTGTAGATTTTGTGCCTTTGGCTCAGCAGGCTGGGATCTTGCCGAGAGACAACAGACCATACCATCCTGCACAGTCTCACCGTCCTTACGACCCTAGATCATCCATGGTCAGTGATCCTGGCTGGCGTGACCCTGACCTTGACCTCAACCTAGGTCAAGATCCGCAACGGTCTCCTGGTCATGGCAGTATGCCTGGTGTGAATCCAGGAAATTTGTCTCCTGGCAGCAGAAACAGACAGTATACAACAGGCTATGGGCAGCAGCCCCGGCCAGGCCACCCCGACACAAGAGGCTACCCTGCAGATCCAGTGAGAGTAGGCCAGAGAGACTCTTACAGTCCTCAGGATGCAAGGCCTCCCCAAGATTCCAGACATTTCACGCAGGACCCAAGAACCCAGCCCCACTTGAACAGTAACTCAAGACCGAATTTCGCAAAAGACCCCAGAGCATCGTATGCCAGTTCTCGACACAGCATGGCTGACGTCACCCAGGGTTCCAAGCAGAACTTGTACCCCATGCCAGGAAGCCGCAACAGTTTGTCCAAAACCCAATACTCAAACTCTTCACCACCTGCTCATCACACACAGCATCCTCAGGGTCCACAGGGCTCACAGGCAGAGCTAAGGAACCCACCCCACCCTCGCCAGGAGGCCAACAACCTGAGCCACACGTATGCTAATGTGCCTGAAATGCGCCAGGCAGTGCAGCAGTACCAGGAATCCTCACCTCCTGAGAGGCCGCCCTACCCTGCCGAGCTGAGGGACCAGTTAGTTCAAGATCTGGCCCAGGCCAAAAGTCCTGCCTCAGCTGAACAATTGCTGGCGGCCCACAAGTTGAACAAGGAACGCATGCAGCAGTCACCGTTCTTCCAGTATCCCACTCCACCTAGGAACAGCACTGCCAGCAGGGTAGGGTGACAACTGTTTATCTTTGTTATGAATGTTTCTTGTCTTGCCTTGGCCCAAGTTGGCTGTCTACTCTTGGCTGTAACCTAAGTGAAAATAAAAAAGCTCAGAGCAAGAAGAAAAGCTGGTTGATTTTACTCTTTATTCTGTTATAAAGATAGAGATGACTATTGTTATTATATATTATTATGTAAGGAATTTTTTTGGGGGCTGTTCATTTTGGTGAATTGAATTTTGGTGTGTGTATTATCCATTTTGAAACCCTCCATGCATTTGGTTTGTTGGTATGTTTATGCAGCTGGACGACTCTCAAGGGAGTGACCCAGTTGCCAAGCGACTGTCACAATATAGTGATCGAAACTCCATGGCTAGCAACCCTGCCTTACGGGGTGATCTCCCTGCTACTGCCAAGCCTTCTGCCCCTCCTGCGCCTCAGCGAGGGTCCTCGTTGAACACACGCAGGCAGGATTCTGGGTCGGGTCGTTCCTCAAACTCACTTGAACGGAGGGAAGTTGGAAAACCAGGTCCAGGTCAGATGGGTCAAGGTCAGGGTAGGCTTCCAAGTCCAGAAGCGAATCTCCCGCCGGAGCTGCAGTTTGGAGGTGACCCTGATGCCAAAACGTTGAGACAGGCATATGAAAGGGTGCAGTCGTTTAGACAGACCTCACAAGCTAGTAAGTTTTTTGTGGTAGCTTGTTTGCTTATGCAACTGTCCTTTTGTATTCTCTTTCTTTTGTCTTCTTAATCTTCCTCTGCCCCCTATTGGTACAACATCTTTTCTGTCTCTTTAATTGTTTGTAGGGTCTATTTGCTGTAACAGCTAAGGAAGCTTTGTGAATGCTTTCAGTGACATCTTTTGCTATGTAAAAAGGTTGAATTTTATTAAGTAAGAAAGGTAGAACATATACTATATTAAATATACTATATTATATTAAGGTACAGCAAAAATCATATTTATCATTAATATCAATGTTAGTATATACAACATCACATTTAATTTTTTTTATTTATAATATAACGTCAGTAGACAGGATTATACAAAGTCTTCCTTGAGGGTTTTCTAACATAGTAAATAAAACTGGAAATTATTCGTGTTTATATTTTTACATATTTATATTTTTACATACGTTTTTTTTTAAATAGAAAATAATACAGATTTTCATTGCGCATGTTGCTGTTATTTCACTGATCACTAACTTGTTTGCATGCAGTCTAAAATGTTTATCGTGGCATTATGAAGCAAAATGAATAGCATAAATGCTTGTAATAAATTCTAAATGTGTCAGTTCTGGTAGGTTTGTAAAATCCATGAGCTAATGGGTGTTGTTGTTGTTATTGTTGTTGCTGCTAACTTTATTTGTTGTTAGATGTAAGGTACTGTTGTTCTGATCACTTGGTAGTTCTTTGTGGCTATTGAAGGGTAAATGCTGCAAAACTGTAAGCATAGTGTTTTGATGACTGATTAATTACTACACTGCTACAGTGTGTTATTGCTAAAGCTTCGATAGCTGTGTGTTTCTGAGCCTTTTTTAAAAACTATTCTCTGCTTGTTTGCTTCAATTTTGAAGAGAAAGATGCTAAGACTAATAAATCTTTTAGATGTAGAGTGTACAGTACTGAATAAATGATTCATAACTTTTGTAATGAGTTTAGTCTGATATAACTTGGTAATGAGTTTAGTCTGATATAACATAATTTGCCTGCATTATTTTGCTAGCCTAGTCTCATTTTTTATATAATGCAGGTGCGAGTTGCCTTTCTTGTCATGCTAGCGTGACTTCATGTGCAGATCCCAATGGTGATCACAAGTTTAGCGTTGTACACAATGAAATAGAGCCAGAGGCAAAACTGGGGGAAGGTTATTGTTACCATGTTTTCCCTGACAAAGAAACAAGTTCCATAAATCAAACCATAGGCACTCTGTCATCGGAAACGCCTCAAGCCCCCATGGCAATGCCTTGGGTCTCCATGGCAGCAGCGGAGATGGAAAGATCTGTATCTATAGAAGTGCCAGGGACAGCTGCATCACAGAATGAGGCCGGCTGTTTTGAACACTCCGTGAACAGTCACTTTTTGAGGGCTGGCGATTTTCACCGAAAGCCCCTCCAGCCCCGTTTCTACAACGCCAGCCGCATAAGCAGCCTGGACCTTGAGGTGTCGCACAACTCCACCGCCATGCTGTCCCCCAGCAACTCCTACCATCACATTGATAAGAACTTGGACCAGCTGTATGAGAGGGGCTCAGCTTTCAGACCCCCATCCTCCATTTCTGGCACCTTTTTGGCTGATGGCTACCACTCCCTGCCACGCTTGTACAAATTCCACACCTCTGCTTCTTCGTCTACCAAGCGCAGGCCTACAATCCCCCAAAACTGGAGAAATGACGTGGACAGAGAAACTGGAGTCAGACCTGAAGTGGAGAATGGCTATTCTAAAAATTATGGTATTGGGGAAAAGGATATAGTTGATGGCCTTGCTAATGGGGACTGGGAGTGGTACAAGGCCAATTACCTTAGCCCTACCTCACCGAACCACAAGGCAAATGATAGAGCAGCAGTTGCGCATGAAAGATATCCAGCACCTAGTACAGAAAACCCTGACTATGTTGGCACTCAGCCAAAGAAGTCAAGGGGCGTTTCTGATGTTTGCTTGAAACCCCAGCTGCATCGCAGTCACTTGCCTGTGAATCACAAACTGCCGGATGAACTTCACCATCGGTTTGCTTTTAACAAGCTGCAGCGAGCACACAGAGACCGGCAGGGTGGAAGTGGATCCTACCAAGGATTTCCAGGACCTGACACCAGCATGGAGGACGCAGAACTGGTAGATGGGAGAGAGGTGCAAAGGAGGTCATGGTCAAGCCAACAGTTGACAGCAAGACAGCTGGAAGTCCCCACACCCACAAGCTTGAGCGAACATCCATTTTTTGTGCCTGACGATTTGCTAAATCTATACCCACAACCCCCCTCCGCTCTACGAAACTGCAGCACTTTGTCCTTGCCGGTGATCCAGTTTCATGGCAACGGGGACTTGACACCAAGGAGTCGGATGGACAAGGCCTTGAAGGAGGACCTGGAAGACGGGGTATATGCCATACTGAAAGGTCAGCTCCTGCCATTCTTAGTTTATGTCCACCCTCTTCTGTTGCTGTAGTCAGTCGTGGTTTCCTTACCTCCCCTCTCTGTTCTACCACTGACACTGTGGCACTACTAGAAGTTTTTTGTAATATGGGACAGTCACCAGGCACACTGAAGCAAGTGTCATGATCCATTTTGATACTTCAAAGTGACGTATTTGGCTCAATAACTTTACTTCAGCCACACCGATTCTGGTTTTTAGTGGGATTGTTATTACGCGATTATCTCCTTTTTGACACCGACTACATCCTCTGAATTTGTGGTTAGCTGTCATTGTCCCTTGGTTGAGATGCTGTAGATGCTTTCACATGTGGATGCAATTTTTATGTTCATTTTTAATGCTTCTTGTAAGCTAGTATGCAAACCATAGCTGAACCAAACCATGGATTCTAAACTGTTGAAGTTGGTATAAGCGCTCTCTTTCATAAACGCTGACATTGTCTTTGATTTCAATTGTAATCTTCCTCGAAACGCGCTTGTGAGGTGACACTGATATTTTATGCTGCATTTTACTGCTACTTGCTGTTGGTGACTGTCCCCTATACTTCACAGTAAAACTCCCTTGGCACTAAGCATTTTCTGGATTTTTTCTCCAGCTTCAGGGTTCTGGGCTTGTTTTTCACTTCAGTATTGGTACTTCCTCCATTTTCTTTGACACTTTGATGCTGGACATCTTTAGTTTCTTTTGTTTTCTTCTTAACAAACTCTTGTTGTACCAGGCTGTTGAAATGGTTCAGAGCATTTATTCTATTATAATTATTTGCTTTAAAAACTAATGTTTTTGCTGCAGCATTTGGCTTGTTTTCAGTTCAGTTTTGTTTTATTATTCTGTAGTGCTTTCCTTGATTGCAGGTTTCATTTATATATATAATATATATATAGTGCTTTTGTTCAGTATAGCTGGTTTTGCTAGTGCTTGTATTTTGTGAATACACTGCTATTTTTTGTTTGGTTATTATTGTTAGTATTGTTGATTTCATTTGACAGTGTAGTAGCTGTTGTGCTGTTTGACTTCCTTTCACAGCAGTGTATGCATTTTTGTTTTGTATGTGGTCTTCAGCTATTTGAGATTTTAAATTTATCATTGCTCTTATATAAGGTTCACTGGACCCTGTAATTACAAATCAAATTGGCCTTATATACATATATACACACACACACACACACACACCTTAACTTCTGCACTATTGTACAAGTTATTAATTCTTTTAACGTAGATTTTGGTTAATTTATGAACTATATATATAAAACCTGAAATTCCTGAATGTCTGCAAGCAGTTCTGCTTCTGACAACACTTGACTTCACCGGCCACTGTAAATACAACAATCATGTTAACCAGGGACTGACAGTACTTATTTTGAATTACTGTATGAGCTTGGGTGTTCAAAGCATGAGCGTTTTTTTTTCGTGTGATACAATTAATGTACTCACTAATTGGGTGAAGAAATTTGTTGCTTCTAAATTATAACTAGCTTGGTGCTATCCAATATTTTTTGCAACCCTTTTGCTGTCTTTGATGTTTGGTGGATCCAACATGCTCCCAACGTAAACTTATAGTTAGTGTCACCAAATGATGTAAACATGAACCCTTTACTAATTACTAAATCTTGTAAATATGGGTTGACGAGTTTTTTACCGAAATTGAAGGTAATATTTTGTTCATGTGATGGGAACTCATGCATGGATTTATTTGTTGAATGCAGTACTTATACTTTGTTATGGGATAATAAAAGATTTTGTTTTAAGTGAACATATTCTTATGCAATCTTCATTGACTGAAATGTGCAATTGCTTGACAAACATGTCTTAGTTTAATTATTTGGTTCACTTTCTGTTTGGACTTTGAACAAAAATATATGGCATGGACTATGTATGTGGTACTATACCGCTTTTAACAAAGCAGCTTTACATTAGCAGATTGAAGGCTATAGCTTGTCACTAACATATGCGTAAGCTTTTAGTGTATGCAGTGTCTTGTTCTGAATCTTTTTGCCTGTTATCATGGCTGTATTATGGTTGAAACAGGTGCGTTCTTACTGGGTCTGTGGAATTATGATTTGATAATATGTTTCAGCCCGTGAAGGCATGAGCAGACGGCCCATCCAGACCGTGAGAGAAGATCCTGATATGCCAGATAACGAAGTTCTGGTATGAACTTTTAAATTGTGGCAACCTGTATTATTCCAGATTTAATGGAGCTATCATCGTCTTCGTCATCATCATCATCCTACAACTATAATCTCCTTCTCATCATCATAGTAATATTCAGTGTCTTGATGTTAGACAATCAGGTTTGTGTGGTATTTTTAGTCAGAATGAATTGTAACCTGTGTTTGACTATTACTCAGTATCAAGGTGAATTTGATGTTTTATTTATATCTGTGACTTGTGTCTGTGGTTGTAGGAAACTAAACTACAGAAAAAACCCTATCCACTGAATGGAACCAGACTGCGTATGAGCATTTCTGCGGGCGACCTCATCGGGAAAACGGTATGGCTTTTTTCTCGGCAATAAATAGTACCGTAGAGTTACTGTATAAGTGTGAATCAAATACAGACACTGATTTTGACCATTATGAAGTCTTTTCTACTTAGGCTTTGGTGTAAAAAATGTGTGCTTTTTGTTATTCTGTAGTTATATATTTTGTAAATATGAAATTTGCTTTTTTCATTTTCAGCATGATGAGCTAGTGCTGTTGTTGATTCAACTTCGTAGAAACCAAGCAGCATTGGAAAAAGCTAGAGATTTCTATCGTGAGTCGCTCAGCAAGAAACGGCCAGCTGAGAGGGAATATCGTCGACAGTGAGTAATTTCTTAGATTTTAGATTTAGATTTTAATGCTTTATTGTCCCTTTTTATCGGGAAATTCTGGGCCGCCTCCCCTGTGGAAGGCGTAGTCGCAGCCTGTGGCGCGCCCAAACCCATCCTACCTAACATTAGTTGTAATTTTTGAAATTTAGAAATTCTTTAAATTTTTTAATTTTTTTGTTTGTTTGTTTGTTTGTTTGTTTGTTTGTTTGTGTTATGTTTTCATTTAGTTAGTTATTTAATTAGTTATTTTTTGTTATATTCATTTATTTACGCATCTTTCTTTTAGTTTTTGTTTTTGTACTATTATTATATTTTAGTTTACAAAATTGTTGGTGCTGCTTAATTGTTAAATGACTATAGCTAGTAGTTGATTGGAACTTTTGAAATTATTAAGTCTACAAATGAGAGCACTTTTCTTTTTCTGAATTCTATAGTAATTTATGTTGTTGTATACATTTCTGATTTATGTTAATTATTGTCATTGAGAATGTCACAGTTGAATTTTATTATTCATATACTCATTGTAGAGGTCATGATTTCAGCTTTGAATGTTTAAATCCATGGAGATGATTATGATTGCATTTGTCTGATGTTTTTCATCAGACGCCATGATTCGACGGGTCGTCTGGAGCACAGCTTGGAGGAAAACCACCAGAGTTTCATCGACATCCGTTCCCAGTTAGAGGAGATTGAAAACAAGGTAAACAGTTTATTTCAAAAGGTTTTTTTTGTTTTTTTTTGGGGGGGGGGTGGAGGGGGTTGTGTGCGTGCATGCTTGTCGTTTCCAATACCGCATAATTTGTTATAAGGCTAAAATGTGTACTGTTATTTTTGTAAACATTTTATCATACTTAAATAGCGCTTTTCCAGCTCAAGAGCTGCTCAAGGCCGTTGGCTGATACAGGAATTAACTCAAGCCGCCTGTATTAATTTGAACAGTGTAACTGTTGATTACTTGAAGATGGGAGGTTAAAGAAAGGGTGGTGGTGATGATGATGATGATGATGATGATGATGATGATGATGATGATGATGATGATGATGATGATGATGATGATGATGATGATGATGATGATGATGATGATGATTGATTGATTGATTGATTGATTGATTGATTATGAAGATTGATTATGATTTATTATGATGATGATTGATGATGATGATGATGATGATGATGATGATGATGATAATGATGATTGATGATGATGATGATGATTGATGATGATGATGATGATGATGATAATATTATTATTATCAGTGAATGTATTTCCCCCAAGTGTTTTGCTTCGTGGTTTGCTTCATGATTGGCAATAGTGTCACCATTATGATGAGCGCCTTGAGAAGCTCTCTGAGCTTGTAAGTGCGCTATATAAGAGAAATCTCTTTTTTTTTTTCTTCAATGAAACCGTGAAGAATTGGTGTAAGTTTTATTGATTCGATTTCTGAATGCTTACAATTATAGTCTTTTTTTGTTGTTGTAATTTTATGAACTCTTTAAACGAATGATATAGATTTTTGTATTAGATTCGTTATGCTTGTAATGACAGATATATGACGCTGAATTCTTTATTTAATAAAGAGCATGTGTATGTTGTACAGCTGGAGGTTTATCGCCCCTTAATAAATCTTGTGGACAATATGGTGACTATGGGCTCTCTCTATGGCGGTGATATAGATTTTTGTATTAGATTCGTTATGCTTGTAATGACAGATAAATGACGCTGAATTCTTTATTTAATAAAGAGCATGTGTATGTTATACAGCTGGAGGTTTATCGCCCCTTAATAAATCTTGTGGACAATATGGTGACCATGGGCTCTCTCTATGGCGGTGACAACCTTATGCTTGCCACACAATATCGCAAGGTGAGACTTTTGTTATATTTTGTAACCTGTTCGGTGCTTGTGACCGAATATTCAGTCAGCATCATCACTATCGGTTCTGTGCTGGCGACTGAATTTTTGGTCATCCTATTTTTGGAATTCTTCGTGGACACTCCCAACAAGGTTGTATGACGTTGAACCTACGTTCGATAACAACAACCATGTCCTTCTTGAGAAACACTGAGATCTCCCCCCTAAGTGTCGCTGCTGGTGCCATACACAGAAATATCTATCCAATTGCTCCAGTTCGACAGCATGACAGAGAGGTCAAGCGTTGACCTAGTCTACACAGCAGACACAGACATGGAGTCAAGTGACAGTGAGTGGGATGGTGGAGAGGTGTCAAACGCCATGATAAAGTGACCTACAGTGTCTAGAGGCAGTGCTGTAAGGGGGAGAGCTGGAAGGAGAAGTGAGTTGTGAGGGGGCATGGCTGAAGTGCGAGAGGTATAGGAAAAAACTGTCTGTGCCTGGACTGCACGTTTTGATGGCCACTTTGTTGATGCCACTGTCACTACACCAACAAGTAATTAGCTATCTGGCCTCTGTTAGTTTCTGGAACTGTTTGTGAATTATTACCCTAATTTGCAGAAAAACGCCCTGGCATTAGCTAGGGATGAACACTTGCACTGAACAAGTAAATGTTGTTGCTTTTAAATGCTGATTGTGAAACCAGCACAGACAGTGTTGAAGGACTTAGACTGCTACAGTTTTTCTTCTACTGCTGCTTTCTTCTTTCTTCTCTTCTTGTGCATCATTGTCAACAATAATTTTATTGATTATAATAAATAATTTAAATCATCAAATTCTGAACAAGTAAACTTGATTGTGTTTACAACAAAAAATTTTTTTTCACAGCATCTGCTTCGGCCAGATCAATACCAACCCCCTCGCAAGATGTTGGAGTTCTCACGCCAGCATCAGGAAGACCGCATCATCGCAGGCATTGAAAATGACGTCAGGCAGCTCACCGCCACCGAGGTGGATTTAGAGGTTAGTAATATCAGATGTTTTAATAAATTCTTCTCAGTTAGGTGCTTTTGTTTTGTTTATTTATTTATTGACTTGTTTGCAGTGCTTCAGATTGTTTTCAGACATCATGGGCCCAATGACCCATGGCCTTGCAAAATGATGGGTCAATTTTAAAAGATGGGTCATTGACAATCGAAGGTATTCGTATCGTATGTTTGCCTAGTCCCAACTTGCTTCTGAGGGTAAAAAGATAGTTGTTATGTGGGTACCTGGTCAAATGGGCATCCGTGGTAATATTGCAGTGGAAGGCAAAGCGGCTAAAGAAGCTCTGCAAGCCACATGTGCTTGGTGTGGCTTAGTGGTACAGACAGACCGAGGATCAAGACAAGTTGGCGATTTTTATGACGCGCCAGGCTGGCGCATTCACGTTGACTGTTACGCGCCATTCTGATAAAATATGCGCCAATGGCGCGGGCGCTCCAACAATCTGAAGTACTGTGTTTGTTATAGTTTGGTTAATTGGTTGGTTTGTTTGTTGTTTATTTGTATGTACAAAAAATTAGAACTAGTGGTAAGCCAAAGCATGTTTTATTGCTTCACTTGGTATCAGTGGAAATAAAAGTGCTGAGTTCTTGTGTTTCTTGTTTTGTTTTGAGTTGAGAATGGGTGATTGGGTGTTAAAAAAAACGGGCTTCTGAGAAAAAAAAAGGCTTTCTTCTTCAGGATATTGTGGATACTCAGTCCACTCCAATAAAAACTCTACAACTTTAAGGGTGCACACGGCTGGCCTAAGTTTTTATGAACAGGAGGTTTTATTTTTAAAGACTGGGCTAGAATTAGAAATAGCACAAGTTAATTTTTTTTAGTGGTTCTTTTAATATATAATGCAATAGAGGGCTTCTATCAGAACATTGTAATAAGACGGGTTTCCGTCAGACCTAGACTTTTCTGGAAATTTGTGCAAACTGAACCACTTGTTTGCATAATTTGAAACAATTTCTGGTTGTCGTCAAACAAAAAAGTTGTCATTGTATTGTATTGTATTGTATTGTATTGTATTGTATTATTGTGCTGTATTGTTTCAGGAGAAAATTGATCGTCTCAATCAGCTTGAGCGAATGCTGCAAGAACAAAGCTTCAAAGTGTCCAGTTTCAGGGAAGACAAAGTAAGTGCAGTCTTTCTGTGTTTTTTGTTGTTGTTTTTTTTTTTTGTTTAAATGAATATATTTGTTTGTTTTTCTTTCTTTCTCTGTGCCTAAGGTTGAGACTGATAAAAGGAGACACAAAGTGTGTCAGAGGCTTATGAAGTAAACTTTCTCACCTTGAATAACGGGAACTAGGGTTAACGAAAGCATCTTCCAAATTAGCAGTATTATTTGCAGTAATGTGTTTGTGTCTCGGATTAGAACATTTCAGTGAATGAATGAAACATTTGACTTTTAAAAAAAAAATTCTGTGTGCAGGAATTGCTAGAGAAAGCTCTTCGGGACATCATGCACAAGATACGTGAGGAGGTGAACAGTCCACGAGAAGTACGGAGGCTGCAGCAGCAACAAGCGTCAATGGAGAAAGAGCTGTCTCGAGTCACACAGGACCTGGCTGAAGCTTCAAAGGTAGGCAGAACATGTCGTGTTGGAAAATTTGAGTTCTGTGTGTAGTTCATTGCATTTTTTCTCTTGCATTTTGTCCATGTTTATTTTGTACAAGATGGAATGGGGCTATCTTTTAACTTTGAATATAAAATGGCCACAAATGCACAAGTCTCACCAGTATCATGATAGCCAAGAATTCTAGTGGGGGGAATAAAAGAAGAAGTCGGTATATGTTTTATTTTAAAGTTATGAATGTTGAGCTTTTTAAAGGCCATTTATGCGTTTCTCTTGTCTGTTTCATGTTATAAAAGAGATAATAACAAATAACACCTGTGTTGACGAATTTTCCGTTTTTTTAAATCTTTTTTTTTTTAATGTGAAACTATGGACTGATAAAATTATGTTTCATGTTACGCTATGAATGTTGAGCTTGTTGGAGACTTTTATTTTCAAAATTCTCCTTGTTTTGTGTGTATTTCGTTTTTGCATGCTTTTAAAATTTTGGCTGATGGGAACCATTTCTGCATTTGTCTTGTCAGGCTTTGGAGGAGACATCTGTAGAAAACAACAAAATTGAACATGAGGTGGCGCTACTGAGGACTAAAGTGCATGGCGAACTCAAACGCAGCAAGAGTGCTCCTTCACTGGTATACATGCACTTGCAATACAAATGATTTTGAATATTATATATATATATAGCAGATTTATGAATATGAATTTTAAATGGGGTTGTAATCTAATGAATGGAGTTTAAAAAAAAAATTATTGTGCTATCCCATATTAATAATTTGAAGAAAGTACAAAAAGTTGTTTTCGCTAACCTCTCTTCAAGTGTAAAATTGTGGGCCTAATTGGTAAAACGCAAAGATTAGATTTATCAAGAAAGAAGAAAAGGGGGAAAATCTTGAAAAACAAACAAACAATGATTCACACTATTTTCACATAAGCTGATAAAAGACTCGTTGACTGGCCATGGAAACTCGGGTCTAATTTTTATTTCACACAGAAGAAGAACATGAATAGGTAGGCTATCCACAACCTCTTTTATTGTCAATGATATATATATATATATATATATATATATATATATATTGTCTTAATCATTTAATCACAACAAATCTTCTTAGCAAGAAAGGGAGAAGTGGTTGTAGTTTATTCAAAATGCTGGAGGCTTCACACCGCAATTTAGGACCATCTTAATAAATGAAACTTAAAAGAGTCTGTGAAGAGGAACATTTAATAAGCAAGTAATGTAGATGTTTACTTTCTTTTACCCCAGGCTACGGAGAATGCGAATGTGAAGGTGAAGATGGAGAGAGAGCTCGCGCGGGTCCAGGACATGCTGCAGGGGTTGTCACAGCAGGGTGAGAAACTCTCACAGCAGATGTCCACCATCAGACGCTCGTCCTCCGGCACCCAGCTAGCCGCTGCCTTTGGTCAGCATCCTTTACTAACCCTTATCTTTGTGATCCCTTGATATCCCTATCTTTCTTATACAGAGCACACCACCAACGACGAAGTCCGACAGACCATCACACAAGCCATTGGACACCTGCTCACAGTGGTGAAAAACGTCACCAGATCATCAGGTCTTGCAAAGACCATCCTGCAAGGCACAGTGCAAGGAGGTAGAAGAAGAGGGAGACAGAAAAAGAGGTGGAAGGACAACATTCGAGAATGGACTGGTTTGACACTGAGCGAAACAATCAGGGTTGCTGAGGACAGGGAAAGATAGAGTACACAGGTTAAACGATCATCTGCGGTGCCCCTACGACCTCCGAGTTAGGGGATAGGATAGGATAGGGATAATTCCTAACCCTGTTCACCCAAATCTCCTGTTATATGAAAGAGAAAAAACGGCATGTAGTCTAGTTTAAAACAATTAAGTACTTCAAATCCTTGCGGTTCTGCTAATCTCCTCCACACTCAGAGAAGGAAAAACAAAACTAGAATTGTATTGTTTAACAGATGAGAGTATAAGCTGAGGTCTAAGTCTGTGCACGCGCGCATTCCATAGCAAGGACTTTTATAGATCTTAATACCCGTGTCCTAGATGGATTTGAGCCAGCTACACAAATCCACACAGCCAGCCATCCTCAGTCTGGGCATCAGACGGCGCTCCTAAAGCAGCATGTGGGAAGCTTGGGCAGCTAGGGCAGCTAGAGTGAGATCCTGTATTGGCTAGCACCTTGAGCAGCTCTTGAGCTGGAAAAGCGCTATATAAAAAAAAAAGATTAAACAAATAAATACAAATGAGAAAACAGTCCTTGTGGAAAGTAGAGTGTCTCTCCTTAAGCACCCATAAGGAGAAAATCTTTCGAAAACTTGTTTCGCTCGTTCTAATACCAACCTTTCAATTCAATCGAGACGTCTTACTAAAAGTATTGCATGTTCTTTCAGAAATGGAGCTGTGAAGTGAAGAAGTCTTTAATAACTTCATTTTTGTTTCTATTTTTGTTGTTATTGTTTTTTTTTGTTTGGAGAAACTTATTTTATGTAATCTTGCGCCTTTTATCTTTCATTCATGCAGACGAAGCAGAAAAGTCGCGCAAGACAGGGACTTATTACCAGACCGACATGGACACGGGGCAGCAGGTTGACTTGGCGCAACAGATCCCTGGTGAATCACCGGTTTCACCGTTATCACCAGCGTCACCATCATCACAGGTGCAGCGCCCGCTCATCAGTCACAAGCGACAGGAGGTGATTGACCCTAGCGTTTCATGTCATGAATGGATTGAATAGAGGAATTGAAATTAAATCTACCATTTTGCGCAGGATTTGAGGGAAAATGGCTTTGAATTCCACTGTCATGAAACAAACCAGATGTAGTTCTTGTGCTTATTTTTCAATTAGAATACTGTATTTTTTGCACTACAAAGCGCACCCAATTATAAGCCTCATCACCTAAATGTTACAAAAAATTTGAACAAATCTTTAAATTACTCACACCTTATGATTAGCCGCAGCCAAATGAAAATCGCTAAAAAGCTCATCAATATTAGAAAAAAAACGAAATGAGCATGGGTCAAAAAGCAAATGAGAAAAACGCAACTACAGAAAGGTCGGGACAGGATTCATGTTCGCACAAGCAGCCGACATACCTATTTATTGGTTTCTGTTGCACTAAAACCACTAATGTCTTCGTCTTAGGTATCCGATATTAATACTTTCAAAATGTTTTCAATATCGGCCATGTGATGGTCGGCCATGTTGTCGGGCGGAGGAATCTGAAGTTTCTGTTTCTGGTGTGCTCGTACTGGCGCTCGCTTCCCTGTCGTCTGCTGGCTCGACGATTTCTGCTTTTCTGAATAACCGATGACCAGAAGTTGACAACAGAATTGGTAAAATCCATAAAAGAGCCGCATCGTACAATAAGCCTCTTTTTATGGGCATGAGTCGAGGAAAAAGGTCGTGGCTTGTACTGCGAAAAGCACGGTACATGCAGCCATGATTCAGCTTTTATGGTGAGCTGAGCTATAAAAACAAACAAAACATTAAATGAAACTAGAATAGATTATGAAGACTGTTGTTGTGTTGTGTGTGTTCTCAGGCGACATACAGCATTAGCAGTGGCCTTGCTGATCCTGACTCCGGTGATTGGGACATTGGGGATGCTGATGACAACACTAAACGCTTCTATGGTAAGGAGTTTAATACATTTTTCCTATGACAGGGTAACTGATCGTGTGGTAAGAAGTGGACTGCATTTTTTTTAAAAGTTTGTGTTTGCTTTGCTATGACAGTTAGTGTAACTGGATTACTAGGCAATAAGTTCGATACAGTTTCTGTATTGGCAATCTTGCATTGCATTGGGTGTCGGATAGCGCAGTGGTTGGAGCACTCGCTACTGTGTCGCAAGTTAAGCACCGTCCAGTGCGGTTAGCATTTGGATGGGTGACCGCAAACCGTGAAGCAACAAATAACACCACCCCCAGTTGACTCAACTGTGACTGAGTACCTACTCTCCTAAGGGTGGGGAAGGTAAAGCAGCGAGGGAGAGAGATGGGCATCACCCTCATTACGCTGGCCCAAGATAAGTGTGATCTCCAACATCACGCTCCCCTACGGCCACAAGGCTATGGGACCACCTTTACCTTACCTTACCAATCTTGCAATTCTTTTGAATCTTTACCATCTGTTATTACATGGAGAATATATCTGTAAATGTGTGAATGTTCAACAACTTGGATGATGTTGATTTTTTTATAGCCCTGTTATCTAAGGCACTATGGCTATATTCTAAACCTGTTGTAAGCTGAAGATACAGCATGTAACGAAAAGGTACTATAGCATGCTCAGTGAAATTATTGTCAGTTCTGTCCACACCTGTTTTAAGCTGAAGAGTTCAGCGTGTATTGGAAAATCCTGTTCTTTACTGTTGTCAGCAGGGCTGCTACCCAAAGAGAAGGCTCGGGGTCTGACAGTACGCGACGTCAAGCGACAATCAGAACAAAGGCGAGAGCGAAAGCGAGATGAGGAAGGTCAGGACGTTGCTCTCAAGGTCAGCTCCACTGACGACGATGTGAGTACAGCTCATTTGCTTTTGTCCTACCTAAATGGATCCATCGGGGGTTTTTTTTGTTTTTTTTTCTGTCTTCGAGAGCATAAAATACTACACTTAAGTATCTGACTGTGCTTTTGAAATGAATGGGATTGTTATTGGTTTTTTTTGGTTTTGTT
Source organism: Oncomelania hupensis (assembly GCA_036898135.1). Classification (NCBI taxonomy): domain Eukaryota; kingdom Metazoa; phylum Mollusca; class Gastropoda; order Littorinimorpha; family Pomatiopsidae; genus Oncomelania; species Oncomelania hupensis. The sequence goes on along the minus strand of CM072517.1, from coordinate 42,327,212 downwards.
GATAAAGCTGCAATAACAAACTTTTATACAGTAAAAAGAAGGAAAAAAAGAAGATTGTGTTCATCAGTTGTACTCAAACTATAAAAAATCATTATACGAGTGGTTTCAAGTGGGCGTCTCAGGCGGCTTGAGTTGGATCCTGTATCTGCCAGCAACTTGAGCAGCTCTTGATCTGGAAAAGCGCTACATTAGAGCAATTTAAAACAAACAAACAAGTGACATGTTGTGTTGTGATGTTTTCAGTCCGCCACTTTCATCCACACACGCTACCCCTCTTACGCCAGCAGCCAATCCAGCGGCCTTGACCTTGCAGCCCGTGACCCCAACAACCCAGGTCATGTCTATGAGAACCTCCCTCGATCTGGCTCCATGCCAGCTCTGACAGGGTCTGCCCCTGGTTCCAGGCGCTCTTCCCTCGTTCTGATGGCTCCCAAACCGTTTGTTCCCTACCAGGACAGGACAGTGAAGCCGTTCAGAAGTGAACTGGCGTTGAACATGAGTGCACAGCCTCCTGCGTTGAACATGAGTGCTCAGCCTTCTGCATCGGGCAACGCCTTGTTATCCTCCTCCAAACCTTTTGCCAGTGAGCTGGCTTTGAATTCTGGATACGCCAATGGGGATTCAGGATTGGTGAAGGCTCGACCGTTCCAGTTTGGGCATTCGGTGGATAACGTGTCCAGTGGGCTGCCACAAGGTGTGTACAAGGTGTCGGCGTTTCCATCCTACAACAGAGTGGCGCAGCCGTTCAGCCGTGACTCATCAGGCATCAGTCAGTCCTCGCCGCACCTCAACTCTTCCCCATCAGCGACCACCAAGGCGGCTGCCGTCATCGGTGGGGGCCTGTACGACGTGAAAAGGTCACCCAAGGGTCGTTACATGACCATCTCGTCTAGCGAACCCAGCACGAAGGAGACGGAAGACTTGCTGAAGAGATCCCTCTTCCCATCCTCCAGTGAGGCTGCTAGGGTGAGTGTTTTGTTTGGTCGCTGTTTTGTTGCCTTACCGTTCTGTGTGTGTTTATAATTGTTATTGCTCAGTGCTGCACTCCTTGCTTCAGTTTGAGGGTGTGCGTGAGGTTAACTTTTTTTTTCAGATTTTTTTCAACAATTTTTGGGAGATGTTAGATTTTACTTTCTCTTCACCCATTTAAAGCCGTTGTACATTTCCTATACATGTTTTATTTTATGCACGCTGGCAGGCATGATTTGTTGCACATTTATAAGCCTTGATTTCCAACCAATATTTACTTTATTAAAGCATGACATCTTAAGCAGCCCTTACAATAGCATGAAACTGTAAATATATATTTTTTGTTTATGTATTGATGCTATTGTTTTAAGCGATAATGAAAATGTTTTAGGTTTTTTACATTGATAAAAAAGGTTTTTGAGAAAGAGGTAAATCTTTGTAAATATATGAGTAACATTAGATGTATATGATTAAGGAAATATATTACTAACTAGTCTAGATAAATTAGTCATATGAACCAGAATTCAAGAATTAATAGTAGTGTCTTGTTTTTATATAAGTGACACTACCAAAATTCAGCTTGATTATTATGAATATATTGAGACAGAGTAGTGTGTTGATAAAGGCTGGCTCGTTTGAGTTCTTACTACGGGAATGCTACATAGCTTAGCAGAATCAAATAGGTATTTGTTTTGCGTGTCTTTGATTTGTGCTTTCGTTATTGTTTATCTTTTATCAAGTACAACGTTGTGTGTTAACTTACAGCTAAAAATAGCTCCAATTATTTTAGGTCAGGGTGCTCGTAGATCTGTTGTGTGTGTTAGCAGGTCGTCGTTTCTTGGGTAGTTTGTGTACGGCGGTGTGCGTCTTTACAGCACAATACGATTTGTGTATAGTGTGTGTATGTGTGTGTGTGTACTGCATGATGTGGTGATGCGGTGTGTTGTCCTGGCAACCAGGTGGGCGACGTGCCGGATGTGGTGAAGAGCTCGCTGACCAACGTGGACACCATTGACCAGGACACCATCGACAGAGCTGTGGTAAGTTTGCACTGTGCTGACACATGCTTCCTTCCCATCTCTCTATGTCTTCTTGTAATTGTTCCCTCGAAACACTTGTCAGCATTTCCTTCATTGAATTTTTCCTTTTCCACTTTCATCAAGAAACAGCGGTTTTTTCTGTCACGGTGTTGTGTCATTCCATCAGTCAGTTTTCATGTTCACTTTAATTCAGTCAGAACACTGGAATGTTCTGAGTTGTACTTTGTTGTCTAGTTTGCCCATTGTATTATTAATGTTGACCTGGACCTGTAATGTATAGTTTCTAGCTCTGATTATACCTGGTATACAACCTGCACATGAAAATTGTGTGGTTAAACTTGTCTGCTAAATACTGTTAGTTTTATTAGTGTATCTTTTTTTATGTACTCGCCCCCCAAATAATTTGTCCACATTTTTGCAAATCTGTGCAAGATGACTCCTAAATAGTCCAAAATGAAATTTCAAAAAAATTAATTTGTCTGTCTGTCTGTCCGCCATCCGCCATCTGGCCATGCAAAAACTTGCAAGTGGATTAATATTTCAGAACCTATTTCAGCTATCACAACCAAAATTGGTAAGATGGTGTATATCAATGACATCTCATAAATGATCAGTGAATGAATGATTTCACTTCAAGGTCAAGGTCACAGGGTCCACAAAAGTTAGTAAAAAAATAATCATTTTTCACACAACTTTGTTTCTAAAGTATTATTATTGAACTTATGATTTTTTTATGCATGATATATATCAATGGGATACACATTTTATGCACATTTGGTCAACCTCACTCCAAGGCCAATGTCACTGCTGTCCAAAGTCAGTTAGTATAAGTACTTTGAGTGACCTTGACCGTAAACTATGAGAGATAATTAAAGTTCAAACTTGGTCAATGTCATTGAAGGTCAAGATCATCATTTTTGGCATAATACAACTTTTACTGTAGTTTATTTGATATGACATGAGTGTATTTGGAACTGGAGGTCAAGGTCATCTCAAGGTCAAGAGCATAAAAAAATCAAAGTTGGTATTACTTTGCATTTTAATGCCACTGTTTCATTTTTTTATTCTAATAAATATTGCAAGTTCCATAAGGAGCATGTGAGTCATATGAGCTTTGCCCTTCAAGTTGTTTTTGTTGCATCCTTTGAGCAACTAATCAATCATTCGTCATTTACCTCTTCCTTATCTTCTCTGGGGGGCAGTTTTATGACTGGCTTAAGTTTAAGGAATGAATAATTAAATGATGTACACTATCCTATCCTACCCTATCCTATCCCACAACTCGAAAGTTGTTGGGGGAACTACTGTTGATCGTTTATCCAGCGTACTTCATCTTTCTCTGTCCTCAGCAACCCTCATGGCTTCGCTCAGTGTCAAGCTAGTCCATTCTCGAGTGTTGTCCTCCAACCTCTTTTTCTGTCTCTCTCTTCTTCTGGCTCTTTGCACCATGCCTTGTAGGATTATCTTTGCAAGGCCTGATGCTCTGGTGACATGGCCATACTATCAGAGTTCCAGTTTCTTCATCACTGTGAGCATGTCATCGTGTTGTCCAATGGCTTGCGTGATAGTCTGTTGGACTTCGTCGTTGGTGATGTGCTAGGTATAGGAAATGCCCAGAAGTCTTCTATAGCACCGCATCTCCATGCTTTGTATTCTTCGTTGTAGATCTGCTGTGAGGGTCCATGTTTTCCAAACGTAGAGGAAGATGGAGATGACAAGGGAACGCAGCAGTCTTACCTTGGAGTGTAGACTGATGGTCCTGTCTTTCTAAATGGGCTTCAACCTTGTCAGGGCCTCGATCAGTTGCTTGTGCGATCCTGGAGAGGACTTTTTGTCGGGGACCCATTGTCTAATACAATGGCTCCTAATATTTGAAGCTATGCACTGTGTTGAGGGATTGGCCTTGGATTTTGATGTCTGTGTTGATGCCATTGATGTTGTTGTCATCGTTTTGGTCTTCTCTGCACTTGTTTCCATAGACTCTGGAGGTGGTTTCAGGCCTCTGTACCAGCTGTTCAAGTTCTTGTTCTTCTCCGGCCAATCCATCAATGTCATCCGCAAAATGGAGGTCGGAGATTGCTCTACCCCTATACTGACAGTGCCTTTGTGATCTGCAAGGGCCAGGAAGATGTTGAAGAGTGTTGGAGAGAGTAGGCATCCTTGACGCATGCCGATTGTTGTTTTGATCCAGTTCCCGATACAGGCTTTTGATGACTTCAATAATTTTTAGGGTTGATGTTGTACACTCTCATGGTTTCCTACGGAGCTGTATGCCAGACTGAATCAAACGTTTTCTTGAAGTCTACAAATACATGATATAGATGTTGTTGGTGCTGTAGATATTTCTCGCAGATTATTCTGAGGTTGAAAACTTCCCACTCTGCCAGATCTTGTTACAGATAATGGTGAGAGCGTCAATCATCTCTTCTCCACCTGCTTGAAGCAATTCGGCGAGTGTGTTGTCCACTGCCTCTAATTTCCCCTTCTGCAGCGATTGCATTGCTGCCTCAACTTCTTCTCGGAGAATTGGGAGGATTTCTTTTTCTTCTTTGTTCTGGGGACATGCTAGAACTGATGTGCCTCCTTGTGGTGTGTGGTTGTAAAGGTCAGAGCAGTACTCTTTCCATCTATCCAAGACTTCTTGTTCTTCTGTAAGGCATATGCCAGACTTGCTTTGAATCGTGGAGACCTTGGGCTGTTTAACACTTGTCAGCTTCTTCACAGTCTGGTAGACCTTTTTGCTATTGTTCTTGTTCAGACTGTTCTCTATTTCCTGGCATAGATCTTCTATCTGGTCCTGATTTGGCTCGGAAGAGTCCGCTGGACCTAAAGCAATAATCATGTAATGTAATGATCTTCTATGCAGTTCTCCTTTGCTTTGCGCATGCCTTTTCGGATGTCATTGTTGATTTTTCGGTAGGAAACAGCTCCCTATGAGGTTTTATTTTTATTTTTCATCTCCATTCATTTGTCACAGGTCCGGAAGTTCAGGTTTGATCCATGGTTTCTTCTTTAAGTGGTGCTTGCCAAGGATCTCAGTGGCGGCATCTGTCACAGCTCAGTTGAAGATGGTGGTGTAGTGTTGACATCTACTTCAACAACTCCCAAAATGAGCAGTGGTGTAAATTTCCCTCCAATTGTGGCTTGGAATATTTTTGCCACCTCCCAATCTTGCAGTTTGTCCAAGTCGAACTTCAGTCTGGTGCATTTTGCTGTATTTACTCTCTTCAAGTAGAGCCAAAAAGACATCATCACGAGATCGTGGTCACTTTCGATGTCTGCTCCTGGAAAAGTGCATGTCTTGCCAATGTTGATGCTTGATCTGAAGCGTTTCTTGACCATGATGTAGTCAATCTGGTTGTGATGCTCCCTGCTGGGACTGTGCCAGGTCCATCGTCTGGATTTTTTGTGGAGACCAAGCATGTTTGCCAGTATCAGATTGTTGTATCTGGCAAACTCCAGGAGTCTCAGACCTCTGTCATTTGTCTAATTGTTGCGGTGGGGTCCACATGGGTCTCCCCAGTTGTGGTATGCATCTTGGCCAACCTTGGCATTCCAGGCGTCTTCCACTATAACTATGTCCTTCCTCGGCACTTGGTCAAGGACAGCCTGTAGATGTTATAGAAATCCTTGACTTCGCTGTTGTCATAGTCTGATGTTGGGGCATAGGACTGGATGATGGTGATGTTAAAAGGGGTTGCTCTCAGACGGATGGTAATGAGTCTACTGGAGACTGGGTGGCAACCCATGACAATGGCTAGAATGTCTTTGTGGACCAAGAATCCAACGCCGTGTTCATGCCTGTCATCTCTCCTGCTGAAATAAAGCTTGTGGCCTTAGTCAGTTGTAAGCCTTTCCAGCGCAGTTCGCTGATACCTAAAATGTTCCATTGATAGTGGTCCAGCTTATGGGCCAGTTCTTCTAATTTTCCCTCCGTAGTTAGGGTCCTGACATTCCAGATTCCTATGTCTATGATGATGTTTCGTGCGGATCTTGCTAAGTTGTCCATCAGGGCGACGACCGATACGGTATGGAGTGAGTGGTTCTTTTCATCATACGGTGTGTCTTGGGCAAGAAAGACCTTGTGGGGCCCAATCCTCTCCAGGCTGTTGACCACAGCCGGAATCCAAGAGTACAGTGACTCGCGTTGGCCCCGAGCACGTGGTCATTGAACCTATAGTAACGTGAGGTTCCTACGTCCTAGCCGATGACTTCTGTTTAAAAGAAATTCGCCCAGTGATGCCATGCTAACATCACCCCTGTTAGTCGCCTCTTACCACACGCTGGGAAACGTTGGGCCTATTCTATTCTGTGTCCAAACCCACACCTTTTTAGTTATGTTTGAGGTGTAAGTCAACTATTCTTTCCTTAGACCAGTTCATAAAACTGGGCCCTGGTTTTGCTAGTTTGTTGTAAGTTTAGTTTTTAAGTTTTAGATGTTCAATTAATGAATATTGTTTGAAGATAGCACTGACATTGCTCAAGCTGGTTCAAACACTATCTATAACACTATGTAACACAATTTTTGTTCCTGGCTTCTAAGTGTTATATTTCAATTGCTTATGTCTAAAGTACGTGAAAAAATGACTTCATTAAGCACAAACTTTGCTTACACGACAACAGCACGAAGAAAACTCGTTTTTTGTGAAAATAGAACCACTTTTTTTTCATTTTCGTCATTTTTATCATGTAAAACCAAAAATTGCACAAGGAATAGACAAACACAGTCGGAAACCACTCAACAAGGTTCAGAAATGTGTAGATTTTCTAGATTTACGATTGTATTGTGAATCACTCTCTCAGTTCAGTTTATAAATTTATAGTCCCCAACACAGTATGCGTATAGGAGACTTTGGTATTATGATGTCCATTGATATAAGAGGTCGTTCTGCAGTAAGAGGTCATATGAAGAGGGAGCGCGGGACGCTGCTACGACGTCCGGAAGAAGACGGAGATGGATCGATGGCAGGCATAAGGGGAAGGAGTACGAACGAACGGCGGCAGGGATAGGACCGGGGTGCCAGGGAGGCCGCCAAGGCCAAGGGAGGGCAAGCAAAGAGGGGGAAGGGTGGAGGGCCTAGCAGTGACCAGGAGGGCGGGGGGAGGAGAACGTACCTAATTATATAAAAATCCTTCAGGACCACATTAAAAGTCGAGGAGGGCCGGGTAAAAGCTATAAACAATCAAGAATGGACCCATAAAACAAGGAAGGGAAAAAAATGGTACAGTGAGGTAGGGAAAGTCATTCATGAAAACGGATACCCAGGACACAAGGGTCAACTGAAAGTATGAGTCATGTGGAGGGGATGGTCAGTCATGGAAACGGATACCCAGGCCCCGTGGGGTCGACTGAAGGTATGAGTCATGTGGAGGGGATGGTCGGTCATGGAAACGGATACCCAGGCCCCGTGGGGTCGACTGAAGGTATGAACCATGTGGTATCGGATGTCAATCATGAAAACGAATCCCCAGGATCCAAGGGATCAACTGAGGTATAAGACATGTGGTGAGAAATGTCAGTAGTGGTATATAATACCCAGGACACAAGGATCAACTGAAGGTATGAGTCATGTGAGGGGGGTGGTCAGTCATGGAAACGGATACCCAGGACCCATGGGGTCGACTGGAGGTATGAGCCATGTGTTACCGTATGAGAGCAAGGTAGCTGAGCAGTATAAGTCAGTACGTGGTAGTAATACCCAGGACCCAATGGGTCAGCTGAGGGTACAATCCGTGTAATAGTAGCTGAGTGGGAACATGTCACTTAAGTAGAGCATACCCAGGACCCGAGAAGGTAGAGTCGAACCCATGGGCCAGGTGGGGTAATAGGTTATAAACAGGTAACTGAGTGGGGATAGTCATCATTAGTAGTTGTAAGACAAAGGAACCCAAGATGAGTTCCGGGGAGAAAACCGGCCAGGCGGTTGGGTCTAAAGGTGTACAGACACTCGTGAGCGATAGGTGCACACCGCGGTCATGAACAGCAGTCCAAAGTTAGTCGACAAGGAGTAGGCTACCAGGTCGGCCATGGAGTCCAGATGCACGTCGCGGCAGGCAATCCTAACCGCGGAGAAGTCAGGCTCCAGGGCCAGACACTTAAGGACACAGTGGTCGTGTGCTTTTATATTTGTACAGCTACTTTTGGAACGTTTAAGAACGTTCTAGAAAGTTCTGAGAATTTCTCGAAAGTTCTGGAAGTTTCTTGAACGTTCTAGAATGTTCAGGAGAATTGTAGAAACATGTGGACAACTCTAGCAGTTCAGGGAGGAAGCTCGGCATTGAAAGCAAATCGATAATTTTCTCGAACACACACGATTTTCCAAATGTCATTGTCCCGGTCACAGAAGCAAAGTTTTTCTGGAATAACAGCGATTTCCTTTCTGTTCTAGACCTAACGGGTTAGGAAAACACACTTTGAACCCAGGAACAGAACAAAAGTGAAAATTTGTTACATAGTGTAATTTGTTCTGAATGCTATGGAACACCAGCAGTTGTTTGCGAGCTGAGATTGATTTGGATGGTTAACTGTGTGTTTGTGTGTGTGTTTTTGGTTGGTATTGTTCATGAGTGTGTGTGTGTGTGTGTGTGTGTGTGTGTGTGTGTGTGTGTGTGTGTGTGTGTGTGTGTGTTTATGTGTGCAGAGCGTTTTTTTTCCCCTTGATTTGGATTCAGTTTTATTTATTAAATTGATTATTTTACTTTTTTTATTTCTTAAAGTTCTTATAGTATATTGAGTTATTGAACTAAGCATTATATTATATTATTATATTTCGCTCTACACAAACAACTTTTTAAAATTCATTATGCGATCATGAATTTTAATAGTCCTTTCCCTTTATTTTGGGCAGGGATCTGATTTAAATGAGTATAGACTGCAGGTAGTGATATGAAACTCATAGCCATTCTTGCATGGACTTTGAACTCTATCTGGCATGTGATGTTACAATGATTTAGAGGGGCTGTTAAATGTCAACATTCACAAAAGGACGTGAAATGCATGTGTGAAATTTTAATGGGGCATGTACAAAATTGCATGGTAGTACCTTATTTTAATAAAATATCATTTTCTGAAAGCATGCGGATATATGTGAAAATCTAACACCCTCCTTACGTTTATTTTGAACTTGATTGATATTAACTGCCTGTATTTTGATCACATCTGTTGGAGATGTTGGCATCCAAGGTTTTTTTGTTTTGTTTTTTAGTTCTTTTATACATGCATGTTCATGTTACGTTTGTCTCCGGTGGGTTTAATGACTAATTTCAGTGTTGTAATTTGTATTTTTGTGTAGTTTGTAAAGGGTTAGTTCATTAGTATGAATTCCATAATGGGCTATACCTTATGAATATTCTCCTTTTAATTGGTTAATACAGTTTTAAGTCCAGTAAAACCTTAGGGTTTCAATCTATTATAATTGTTAAAAATGTCAAGTGTTTATTTTTCAGAGGTGCCAACCAGTACGGTTTGACTGTATTTAATTCTGGCGAAGTGAATTAAATACGTAAATACGGTAGCTTTTATAAAAATACCGAGAAGAAGTTGCCGATTGTCTATCTTTGTCAGCGGTGCTGCTGTACCAGTTTCTGGTCTCATAATAGTACTCCTGCACTCAATGAACGTCGCTGTGTTCAACAAGCTATTTTCATGGTGATTTTAGAGTAAAACAAATGTGGTGTTCAACAAGCTGATTTTCATGGTGATTTTAGAGGACTGAAAATAGCCTGCTGTTTCAGAGGGAAGCCTGTCGTTACTTTATAGTGTCATATGCTGGGTTTTGCGAGAAACAAAATACTGACAAGTGTTAAAAAGTACTGACAAACGGGTCCGGAAATACTGACAAAAAGATTAGGGGGTTGGCACCTCTGATTTTTATACTTATAATTGCCACTGAAAGAACTCAAGATGTGATTGTGCTTAAAGAAAGAAGAAAAAAAAACTTTGGGGGAAGAAATGAGCGAAGGTGTTAGGACAAGAGATTTGGAGGGGGGGGGGGGGGGAGGGAAGGGGTATTTGATGGTGGAAGTGAACTTTTGAGATTATGAAATAAAAGATGATAACAAGAAATGCACTAAAAGGCAACTTTTGGATAAACACTGTCCAATATTTTTTGTGAATCTGCATTAAGATTCATAGTAAGTGTTTTAATATCAATTTAAGTCATAAGTAAGTCATAAGTCATAATCTTTAATAATCCATAAAATGGAAATTACAATGTCGTCAAGGAAATCTTTCACTCATCACAATTATAAATAAGATAAAAACATACATGTAATATGCAACATTAAAGACGGCATGCTAACAATCAGGCAAAAGAGAAACACCACATACACTTATCTTTAGGCATTCATTATACTTTTTTTTATAGCAATGGGAGTCAAACGTCTGCAAATGTAGGGTTTAAGATAAAATGGTATCGTTTGGTACGTATTAGAAAATAAAAGAAAAGAATGAACGAGCTTAGTTATTCATTAAGATTCATAGTAAGTGTTTTAATATCAATTTAAGATAAAATGGTATCGTTTGGTACGTATTAGAAAATAAAAGAAAAGAATGAACTAGCTTAGTTATTCATGACAACACACATTCCAGATTGTCTCAAAATGCCATTTGCCCTTTTGCAGTTGTCTTATAACTATCATACTAAATGAAACCTATATATAATATTAATGGAACATTTAATTTGTGACCGTGTGGTGTAACGCATTGCCTTCATGTACTGACCGTGGTGTTTGTATGGTGGTGATGGAACAGTTGTACTTCCCTGAGAAAGTACTCATCCCCGAACGCTACGATGCAGAAGCAGACGCTGAGCAGCTAACTGAGGATCAGAAGAAAGAGCGTCGGGCCAAGGCAGATCGTATTAAACGCCTTCTGACCAATCAGAGGTATGCATGCTGCTTGACTGACACTTCATTAGCATTTTTATTTCCCCTTTTCTAACATTTTCTTGTAATCTGTGAAGCACATTGCCTTTATATTACAACATTTTGTGCAAACAGGTTGTGTATACAGCGCATGGTATTTGAGCGTTATCACGGTAATGTTTCATTCCTTTTTTTTTGTTCCCTTTCCTTAATTTTTTTTCAACTTTTTTTTTTCTTTTTTTTTCTTGTACTTATTTTTTTGTCTTTCAGTCTATACCTGAATTTTTTTCATGACCGTTTTTGTTTTTGCCTTTCGTTAATCTGTGCAATGTTTACATTTGTACGATGAAGGCAGACGGGGCTTTCTGTAAGTATAAAGCAGTGTGGCTTGGCGATCATTTAATTTGATTTTCAGGAGATTGGGAGAATGAGTTTGACTTTCAGGAGAATTAGTTCGGGAGTACGGAATACCAGTCATAAATATTCAATATTCAATTTTTGGGAGGCGTGGATTTCCCTTTCAAATATTCACTTTGAGGAGTTTTTTATTTCATTTTCAAATATTCATTTTTGTAAGTTTCACTTTATGGAGAATCATTTTGGAAGTGTGAACGTCATTTTCAGGAGAATAATTTGAGGGGTAATGGACAAACGTTCGTTTTGTTGGGATGTTTATTGTTTATTTATCTTTTGCTTGTGTCTGTAGTTTATTATCATTTTTGTTGTTTTGAACACAAAAATTGTCTAAATCTGTTGTAAATGGGATGGTATTTCATTTGAAAAGTACTCTTTTTTCATTCAGTAAAACAAGAAAGCTGTAATTTTGTTCTAACCCTTGAAAGGGTTGGAGATTTTTTTTCTCTCTCTTTAGATTTCCAGTTGCTTTATGCACATGCTGTTCTGTCCCAGTTTTAAAGTTGTTGTTTTGTTTGAATTGTTTGTTTTGTTTGAATGTTTGTTTTGTTTCAGTAGATCCCTTGGCTAAGATATTAATACTGTTTATCACAACCGTCAGCTACTTGTAAAAAATCCATTAAGCACAATTTAATTTCTGTGCAGCGCATGTATGGTTGCAGATTTTGTTTGCGTTTTTGCTGTCTTGTTTTGCTGCTCATGAATTGGTTTTCTGTGGTTATTGGTGGTGTGTGTTCGTTTATTTATTTATTATTTATTTAATATACTCTTTTACGTGCAGCAATGTGAGCCGATTCATTTTAAGTGTGCTTGGTCATTTGTGTGTGGTGCTGCTATATTGTTAAGCTTATCAGTATGATATTTGATCGAGTAAATATTTCAGCATGGTTAATATCTCTATATGCATGCTCGTGGGTGTTTGAATTTCCGCTCATCGGACTACTGGAGAAGAAAAAGTGTGAATGTTTGTAGTGTCACGTGCTGATAGATTTCAGCATTATTTATGCCGAAGGGCTGAGGGTCAGAGTACAAAAAGTAGCTGTATTTGTTGATCATGCGTTGCATGCTGGCCTAGTTACGACCCGGAGACGTAAAGTTGTTATTGTCAATCCATCCATAACATGCTGGGGTCACGATTGTCCAAAAACTCCTGTAGTAGTCCCTTCTCACAGTTGTGAAGCACAGCGACCCTTTGTACTGTCATTTGGTTTGAGCATTGATGCGATGATGATGATTGATGTGATGTGTCAGTGATGTGTCATTGTATGTGAGGTAATTTTGGTTATTTCTACGGCATGTTCAGTCTATGTAAAACAAGCAATGCATGCAGGGGCAAGGAATTTTTATGAAAATTTTTTATATTTTGTCACATGCAGCGTTCTATCCATCTCTCAGCCAGAAGTGAACAAGCTGCCGCCAGAACAGCTCCACACCGAGGTGCTGCGAGAGAAACAGGAACGTGCCCATATCCTCACCCTCAACCAAGAACTGGCCAGGCAGGTCACGCTGCAAAGCAAGAAGCAAGCAGGTCAGTTATCGCAATACATGTATTTGGTGGTTTTCTGCCATAAAGAATGAACATTTTTTTTCTGCGTTTATTATTGTCTTGCATGTGTACAAGAAAGTGAGTGTTAATGTATTCTCACCCCAAAATAAAAGTTTCTCTAGAGTTTGGCAAAATCTGCAAATTTGTCCTTTCTGTGTTTTACCTTGACTTGCCCTTGTTTCAGCGGAGAGAAGAAAGACGTGGTCTGGCGGGCAGTTCGCGGATATCAAAGCTCAGTACGAAGCGGAACAAGCTGCTGGAATGCACGGCCTGTCTAGTAGTCCAGGAGGCTACTCTCCGCAGCATCGAGTTAATGTCTTTCTGTAGACCTGCTGACGTTTGACTACAATGGAAATGTTTTACTGTAAGCAAAACCCTATGACCATGACATCCACTTCTACCCACCGGTATGCATTCCCAAGCATGATCACTGCTCATGCTATACAACAGTGACTTCTTTGCAGACAGAGCTTTTTTTTAAAATGACAACACAAAGCTGTTCCAGTTTCACTTAATTGTTTCTTTTCATTCTTGCCTTGCTTGGCACACAACAGGAAAGGCAGAAATGGTGAACAGAACTGTTTATAGGATTTGGTTGTCATTGAAGATCTGACATTTCATTGTTTTCTGATGGTGAGTATTGGCTGCTCAAAAAAGAACTAACAGTACAATTATGTAACACCTTGTTCCTTGGTCCATCTCGACAGCAAAATCTAATACCCCATTTTGTGTTATAGTGTGTAGGATGAGTGTAGACTTTGCAAGGTAAACACGGTTTTGTGGTTGTGAGGCCAGTCACTATTACTGATGTTCATTCAGCCCGTCTAGTGTTCAGGGTTCTTCTACATAAGAACTGAACTTTGTGCAGACGTGGTTGGACCACTTGCTTGCTGAGTTGACAAGATTTGTATATCCACAGAGCTTGGTGGACTGCCGGCTCATGTGACCTCAATCATGACAATTGTATTAAATGTGTGTATAAATCAATAATGGATAAATACTGAAAATGTGCTGCAGTGAAGGGTAGTGAGAGGTTTGAATCTTGGAGATGGACGTATGTTGATTGCGTTGTCTTTTCTGTGACTGTTTCAAAGGGTCTTTGGTCATGTGACAAAATCATGAGACAGTGACTTTTTACATATATTGAAGTCTAACTCATGGCAAGTGACGCGTGGGTAGTTTGTGTGACGCTTGGTGTTGATAATCTGGTGCCCAAAATGAGGAGAATAAATTATTTATACAGAAGTCGCAATTGATATCTGATTTTTGTGTTGGACTTGTTGACAGAGGAGAGCTCTTGTGCAAAAGTTATGCATGCACAATTATAATGGTCCAATTTTGTTGTGACAGTGATAGTTGAACCTTACTGTTTCATGCTTGAGGTCTGTGAATATTGCATGTTGAACAGTTAGTGTACATCATGCTGATAATGTTGAAGAATTTTTTGATGAGTCCAAAGGTTTGGCTCATGATCAAGCAAAATTGTTCAAAATGATGGTGGTGTGCTGATTATGCCTGATAATTTTGATGGAATGCAGGACAGACATTATTTAAAATCTGGGAATGTTGATTTTAAGCTACGTTTTGAATAATGCCATCTTCAGATTTTAATCCAGATTTTTACCTGCAAAATGCAGTCTTTTTAATTTGTGAAACTTTACCCTGGATTTTGTGGAATTTTACCTTGATTTCTAAATCATGTGGATACGTAATACTTTTTTATGCCAACCTAATTATAATTGAACATATCCTGTACAAACAAAAAATTTTATTATGCAAAAAACGAACTGCACATATCATGATATCGAGCTATTGCTCAAAACAGTACACTCTGTCCAATCTTATATCTTTTTACACTTATGGTTGTGTGAAATTTTTACTTAACGATGCTCATATCCTGATTGTTTTAAAACCAATATTGCTTTTCTATTTTTTTGCACAAGGGTACATATGAAACTTGTGTGCGGGTACAAATTGTGGTATAATGCAAATCACCGAGTTATACATCAATCCTTCATTGCCACAGTGCAAAAAAAATATTGTATCTGGGTGCAAACAGGTGTGTGCTAGCGGCAGAACATCTGATAACCTGAAAGAAACATAGCTGAGCGGGCATCTTGGGCAAAGCTAGCAACGCTCTTGCTTGGATAATAAAAATGAAAATAGCGACTACATCACCCTTGGCCTTCCGCTTTGGAGCATGCATCCATTCTTGTTACCAAATGAACAGAATTTTCTACAAACTCCTGTCAATGTGGGTGGTTTGTATTTAGCAGTTTGCAGTAATACTGTTTATGGTTACACGCATGCCCAAGAACAGTACTCCAGCTTTAACATGGTTAAAATTGAATTTTATTTCACTATGGGTGAATGTAATTTCACTATGGGTAAATCATCCTCTTCGCATTGAGCTTCCACAATCAAGTATGCTCAGTTTGTTAGCATTGAAACAGTTTTATATGACAGCCTTAGGAACAACCTACATCCAGTAAAGCACATTTTTCACCAACTGCCATCTTGAAAAGAAAACAGCAAATGCATGGCTGCAGAACTGAGCAACAAGGCAAAGTCCATGCGGAGTATTATAGAACAAAGTATTATTACATATTATATTTACTGTTAAAACTGTTAGCATTGGAAAACACTTCCAGGCGTTGAGAGAGACACTTGGAAAGTTCATGTGATTGTGTTTTTATAAACAAATTTTTTTTTTTTTCAGAAATAAGGTTGTGAATTGTTTTTTTTGCACCAATCTTTTATATTAGCAAACAGCTTGCTTGATATGTTTATAGGTAGAGATGCACATATCTGTTTGATATAAATTAGCAATTAGATGTAGTCCCAAATAATGAGCAGTTTAAAACCAGATGGAAAATATATATTATATGCTTGACCTACATGTCTGATTATAGATGTAGTATGGTAAAATACTTCAAAACAAGATTTTAAACTTGTTGCTTGATATTTAATTTATCACAATGGATGTAGATCAAAATAGTTTAATACAAGATGGAAATTGGAATGTATAAATTATTTATGGTTGGATTCATAGGAGAACACTATAGTGTCAGTTGTTATTGTATGAATTTATCAGATCTAATTTACTTTATTTGTATATATATTGCAAATTGGCAAATTAAAAACAAAGAAGCCTTGTTGACATTTCAATACTCATTAAAATCAAATCAAATTCTGATCCTTAATTTATTAGTGTGATGGTGATATATTTACATTTCATTCTGATAAAAATTGACTTACCCTTTAGGATGAATCAAATGTGCACGATGCACTGATGGGTTTGTGCATATGTGTAATATATTATTTAGGCTGTTATTTCAGTTTTTTTTACTTGTCTCTTGTTTGTCCAACTCAGATACATTTTCATTAGGTGGCTGATTATTTATGAAATCAACACATTTTAGTAACAACATTTATTGCTTCTTTAAGTTTGACCTATCAGAATCATGGCACCATTAAAATTGTTAAAAAATGGCTATTTGCTTCACATAATTTGTTTGCTGAAAGAAACTAAAAGCATCTACTTTTTTGTCATTTAAATAAAAGTGATTATATTGATGTTTTCTCTAAATGGTCACTAGGGCTTTCTATGGTATTATTATTTAGCAATGTAGGCATTTTATATGTATATTTTGTTTTTGTAAACGGGGTTCCGATATATAAATTAGAGTAAAGCCTCAGCGTCCCCTGCATGGCGTGCCTTTATTGTAAAATGACCGGCTGATGGAGTGCCTTCAGTGTTACCATTAGGGTTGTTTCAGCAGATCTTTTATATGGACCAGGAGTGAGTCCTCTTTCAACCAAGTTGTGGTCCACTGGACCTTATAGACAATAAACTAACATAGACTAACTCATAAATTTCTACTAAATGCTTGATTTATACAATGAAGCAACAGTTTAGGAATTGTAGTGTATACATTAGGAATAGGAAAATAATTATCAGTTCCACCATAATTGAATTGCATTGGATGGTTTAATAGGATAAAGATTTTAGGCTTAACAGCCTAGTCTTACTGGGTGGCCATTTGCAACTTCTCACAACCTGTCCTAAACAGAACTCATTGTATATATATGTACTGCTTGTCATTTTATGTGTATCGTAGATGCTACCATACCACATGAAAATGGGCTGATACATTTTCTGTAGTCTTGTTAGTTGTCCTTTCTCTTTAACATTCACCCACTGTGGAGATGCCGGGGGTTTCTGTAGTAATAGTATCACCACTTTGCGGAAATTTAGTGCTTTAAATTACCACTGTTGCTGTCATTCTCATTTGTTTTTTCTGGTTCCTACTGTGTTCTATCAATCTACTATCTTCTTCGCTAGACCAGTCACCTACCATTTTTTTCTTGAAAACTCTCCCCAAACTCCTGATTTGTGTATGGTGTCTATCCCCTTCATGGGATGCTTTTATAGTAAAGTGACCGGTTGGTAGAGTGCCTTCAGTGTTACCGTGAGTTGTTTCATCAGATTTTTTATGCGGATCGGGGGTGAGTCCTCTTTCAACCAAGTTGTGGTCCTGATTTGGCTCTTTGCAGTCCGCTGGACCCTATAAACAATGACTAACTAACTAACTTTACATTTCATGAGATTTGCACAGTGCAATTTAATGTGAAGTTCAAGAAACTTATTTTTAAAAAAGTGCACCGCCTCAATAACTACTACAGAAACCTTTTTTCTTCTCCTTTTTGACTCGCAGGCATAGCAATTGAGTCTATGTACTCACCCCCCATTAAAACAACAAACTTTTATGAAACAAAACAAAAAAAGCACCCTTTTGGTATGGAGGTGTGCACTACACAGGTGGCGTGGACATTGGATTTGGAGTTATTGGGTAAACTATGACAAGATCAATACTGTGCTAGACTTTATGTTGTGGTCTGTTCTGTGCTGTTAATATGATAGCGGCCTGGAACCAGTATTGCCATGGCAGTCATGAATAGGAATGACTTAACGGCAGTATTCTTCCCAGGTGGCCATTTCCAACTTGTAGGGTTTATGTTGCGTTTTATTGTGTGCTGTGTAGTCCACCCGAATGTTTGGTGTTCAACAGTTGTGCTAATGCTTTATCTGTAGTTTTTTTGTGTGTTTTTTTTATATATATAGAAGCTGAAAGACAAGAAATAGTGCTGAGAAGAGTAACCTTATGTAATGCGCATTTGGAATAGGTTGTTTTCCCAAACAAAGAACAAATATTTTGTGTAAGTAGAAAGTTGTGGACATTATTCTTCATCCACGCTATCTTAAAGAAGAAGAAGAAGAAGAAGAAGAAGAAGAAAGTAAAATATTTGTCATATTTAAAGATACAATAAACTACAGATTTTGTGACTGTTTAGCACTGCACTGTATATAAACAAGTACTGATCTGTAGATGGTAAACAATGAATTTACTGTACCTTTTACATGTGTTTGGAATTTTGTTTGTCAATATTTTGTTTAAAAGTAATCTATAATTTTGTATGCTTATTGGATTGTAAAAGTTGTGAAAATAGATTTTTTGCTGTAGATCCTTTTCTTGTGAATAGTTGTAATTTGGTTATTTTGTAATTTTTTGTTTAATTCGATTTGTTGGTTGGTTTTGTGTGTGTGTGTGTGTGTGTTTTTGTGTGTTTGTTAATGAATATTACAGACTTGTAGGGAAAAAAATGTCCTTTACATTTCTTTTATTTGTTTTTCTTTCAAGATAATTAAACAAAATAGATATGTTCCGTATGATGCATACATACATGATAAAACATATCGCTGGTTATTAAAAGGAGAAAAAACCTGCATGAATTTTTTGTAAAAAAATTCTGTTTGTTGATCGTTGAAAACTGCACATGTTTGCCATAACCGAACAACGAATATATTTTGTAGATATTCATTTGTACGTTTGTTTATTATTACATAACTAATCATTGGAATAGTGTTCCTGTCATGATTCTCACCCATCATTACCAATACTCTAGACATATCATGTGATTTTTGTTTTCATAACATATGCTTTGGATTTTGATGTTATTGAATCATATGCATATCTGTGGTTGTATCAAAAACCTATATAAAATGGAGATACTGCTGTCGCCTGTAATATAACTATGCTTTCTTTACGTATGCTGCCTAAACATTTTTGGATGGCTAGATCAGATAAATAAATGCTGAATCTTTTTTTTCTTCTCACAATACCATTTGAATATATATTTATTGCTATCATTTTGCTTGTTTCTTCTAATACAAGTATTTACAGCTACAAACTGTAAATTTGGCACTTACACACCCTAAACCCACCTAGTATTGTAGTTGTTAATTCATACATTATTTATTACATTCATACATTATTCACTAATTTATTTATGCATTCATTCCTTTTACTCAATGATTTAATGATTCACACATTCATCCATCCATTCTTCCTAATCATGATTCATACATTATTTATTCATTCATTGTTTGGGTGGTACCGAAAACAGCTATGGGACCAGCATCTTAACAGAATAAAACAAGACATTTTGATTTTAAAGTAAATGTTAGGTATTTTGTATAAATACCCATTAAGAAACGCCCCTTGTGGGGATGCAGGAGGTTTCTGTATAGTGCTTTAAATTCCCACGATCGCTGTCTTTCCCCTTTGTTCGTTCTCATTTCTACTCTTACCCCTTGGGGTCATGAGCAATCTTGCCACTGTAGATTGTTCAAACCTATAAAGGGAAAAGTGAAAGCCACAGTTGAAAACCTGTCTTTCCTTTATAGGCAAGACAGATTCACTGCGGCAACAGTACCCCCGTTGGAGTGCCGGGGGTTTTCAGTATAAATAGTATCCCCACTTTATGGAAATTTAGTGCTTTAAATTCCCACTGTCGCTGTCTTCCTCATTTACTCTTTCCTATTCCTGCTCTGTCCTTCACTCTGCTATACTATCTTCTTCTTCGCTAGATCAATGACCTACCTTTTTTCTTGAAAACTCTTCCTGGACAAGACTCCTTGTTTGTGTATGAGGTCTGTTGGATCAGTTTGGGAGTGTTGGACGCTTTCTGCCGGGTGGTCACTAGGGCTTTCTATGATTGTACTATTTAGCACTATAGGCATTTTATATGTATGCGTTTTGTTGATGATTTATAATGATGTTTGTATTCTATTTTGTTTTTGTAACCGGGGGTTCGCGTAGTTGAGGTCAACCCTCAGCCGTCCCTCGCGTGGGATGTCTTTATTGTAAAGTGACTGGCCGGTGGAGGGCATTCAATTTTCCCACTGGGGTTGTTTCAGCAGATCTTTTATGCGGATCGGGGGTTGTCCGGTCCTGATTTGGCTCGGAAGAGTCCGCTGGACCTAAAGCAACAATAAATCAATCAATCAATCATTTCTACTCTGTTCTATCAATCTACTATACTATCTTTTTCATTAGACCAGTCACCTAACTTTTTTCTTGAAAACTCTTTAAAAAATCCTAATTTGTGTAGGAGGTCTGTTGGGTCAGCTTGGGAATATTAGAGGCTTTCTGCCAAATGGTCACTAGGGCTTTCCATGATGTTATTATTTAACAATGTAAAAAAAATATATTTACGTGATTTGTTGATATTTTATAATGATGTTTATATCCTATTTTGTTTTTGTAAACAGGGGTTCGATAAATTAGCCTCAGTGTCCCTTGCTTGGGATGCCTTTATTGTAAAGTGACGGGCTGGTAGAGTGCCTTCAGTGTTACCACTAGGGTTGTTTCAGCAGATCTTTTATGCAGATCAGGGGTGTGTCCTCTTTCAACCAAGTTGTGGTCCTGATTTTGTGTGTCCTGATTCGGCTCTTTGAAATCTGCTAGACCCTATAAACAATGAATAACTAACTAACTAACCATTAAGAAACATTTTCATGTTTTAATCATTCTCGTTAGGCACATAAAACATCCTTCCTTTTATAGAAAATGTAAATTAAAACTTGAACTTTTTTTTTTTTTGGTATTGTAGAAACTTTCTGTCAGTTTGCATTGACCTGGTGTGTGTGTGTGAATGAACTGTGTGTGTGTTGTGTGTGAAATGTGTATGTTGTTTGTGTGTGTGTGTGTGTGTGTGTGTGTGTGTGTGTGTGTGTGTGTGTGTGTGTGTGTGTGTGTGAACTACAATTGTTTGGGAGATTCGCTGTTCACTGCCAACTGTGTAGACAAAAAATGTCTGTCCCTTACCCTACCATAAGATGTTATTTTTTTAATATTGTGTGGGTACTGTGAGCAGATTCTAACAAAAGTTGATGTATTATGTTATGATTCAAATTTCAATTAAAATAAAAGGAAACACGGTTGTATCTTGATACCAACCACCTTTTTTTTTAGTTTGCTGACTTTTAATTATTTTTAGTGTTTTTTTTCTTCTTCTATATTTGTTGTCAAAACCTGGAATCATTTCTGTTTGAATGATTCTATATTTTATTTTCTTGCAATTAAGTGGGGTCATGAAAAATGAAACCATCACTAATAACCTCAGAATTATTCTCCCTCCCCTTCCCCCCCCCCCCCCTCTTCCTTCTTTCTCTCATCTCCCCTGCGCCTGTAACAAAAAACTGTTTGGAACTGACATGTGATATAAAAACATTGTGTATTTGTAATTATTCATGACTGTATGAAATAATGACGTTGGATGAGGATATTCTAGCTTTTAAAAAAAAAAAGTTTGCCAAACATGTTTGTTGTTGTTTCATTGTCTAATATAATATTTTATTGAAATAATGACAATGGTTTGGTTTACATGTTGTTTAATACTAAATTGGTATTCTTTTCCTTATATATATTGACGGTGTTAAAAGAGATAGACTGGAAAGAGAATGGATTGACTGGAGCGCTATACCCCCACAATAGTCCTGCTATTTATTGCATGCTATGTGCGGTCAAATGGTGTTCAAGTTAACGTTCAGCAGTGTTCTGAAGTCTAGCTGTATGTACATGCTTTACTGGCAGTTGCTACTCATTACTGTGGACGCTGAATGTAGTTGCTAGTAAATTTGTATTATATAAATATTTACCCCCAAAATACCTCATAATAGATAGATATATAAGTCTAAAAATATTGGCTTTCTTGTCTTGTGTTTTGAGTTAGCTCACATTTTGTGGTTTTGTTTTGTTTTCTTTAGAATCGTTTGAATTACATTAGTACTGATCTTACTTGTCTTCAGTGGTTTATGTTTTTGTAGCATTTTAGATAAAGTAAGAGTTATATCTTTCTATAGAAAAGCATTTCTTCTTCCTGTTCAAGTTTACAAACAAGCAAAAATATTGCTTTGATAATTTCTGTATTCACAGTACAATGTTGAACAACTCTAGTTTATCCTGTAAAATATTGAGATGGTTTTGTATGGTATCTGGTAGCATAGGTAGTTGATATTCCAGCATGGTTTACATGAGTTTTCAGTTGTTTAACATCTTAACAAAGTTGTTTAGTTTATTTGTCTTTTTAGAGTTCTTTAGTTTAGTGTCGGACTGTCCTTTTCAAATACTCAAATCTTCTATGAGTTCTTGATTTGTATCTTTTGAAAACTTGAACAAAGTCATAAAATAAAAGCAAAACATTGTGTTTATATATATATATATATATATATATATATATATATATATATATATATATATATATATATATATATATATATATATATATATATATATGTATAAATATATATATAGTCTCATATTTACCGGAATGTGTCAACCTGCACAACCGTTAGTACAACGGCAGTTGTGATACGGCCTCCCGGAAAGTGTCAACATCGCAAGTTGCCGCATTACGGGAGGCCGCGAAGTACTTTAAAGAAACTTGAGAAAAAAGCAACTTTCGTCCCCTCTAGGCGACGAATTAGGTCACGCTTTGTTGTATCTAGGTCAGGAGACTTTTGCCAACCGTTTGGGAATATTTTCGAACCGTTTATTGACGCCGGATAGCGTCCTCACATGGTTTCATACAATTTAAGAATCCAAGAAGGCAAATGGGTTTTTGGGACGGAAAGAAGCTAAAGTGTTAGGGCAAGGGCTAGTGATAGAACTGCAACTAACCCTTACCCGAACCCTTCCCCTTAAGTAGCATTCTTTCCGTCACAAAGAGAAATGTTGACACATTCCGGCGCGTATAAGAGTATATATATATATTTATATATATATATATAGAGAGAGAGAGAGAGAGAGAGAGAGAGAGAGAGAGAGAGAGAGAGAGAGAGAGAGAGAGAGAGAGGAGAGAGAGAGAGAGAGAGAGAGAGAGAGAGAGAGAGAGAGAGAGGGAGAGAGAGAGAGAGAGAGAGAGAGAGATGTTGTTTTTTTTAAAGCACAGGATTAAGATGGAACAGTGATACATAAAAATATTTTTGAAGTAACCCAGCTGTGATGTTTAAAATTAGTGGTGAACATATTGTAATTTGACATTAGTGGTGAACAAAATATTGTAATTTGACATTTGTTATGAACAATTATTACAAATATATAGATATGAACAAATTATTGTAAGTTTCGTTCCTTCCCAACTTCCCACAGCATTAAAACAACACTATGGACTGTTGTGACATTAAATGTGAAACTGTCATGGTATTTTTATAATATTTTTGTTCATGTTTCAGTGTGTTTTAGAAGTTTAGGAGACTCCATAAAACACTCCCTCCACACACCCAATCCCCCACCCCTTCCATCCAAACACCGCTCCACACCCACTGATCATCAAAAACTATTAAGAGTATCATGTAAAACAAGTTTGAAGCTTGGGCCTGATATTTCTCCAACACTGTATATCCATACCCTCACCATTGTACACAGCAAGCATTAGATCATTAGAAAACAAGATTAGTTCTTGGTGTTAAACTTTATTGTTTTCCCTTTGATTTATGTTTTATTATTATAATAATCCCATGGAGGGTGGGTCGGCACTTGTGTGTGTGGGTGTGTGTGTGTAGTTGTTAAGAGTATAGTTCAAAGTATAATGTATAATTGTAGTTTGAGTTGAATACTAATTATCTTTTGATCTGATGTATTATTTTTTAAAATTTTGTTTTAAACCTTTATTGTTTTTTGTGCTGTATGAATTCATCCATTGTGGGTACTAAAGATTTGTTGACTTGATTTTAAGATGTAGCAGACCCCTTTACGCAGCACTAAAAGAAAAACAAATTGCCTTTTGGAAATATTACTGGTATAACTTGATCTTACATAATAAGACCCTCCTCTCTCCCCCCCCCTCCCCTCCACCCTGTGTTGGATGTCTTTATTGTAAAGTGACCGGCTGGTGGAGTGCCTTCAGTGTTATCACTAGGGTTGTTTCGGCAGATCTTTTATACGGATCAGAGGTGAGTCCTCTTTCAACCAAGCTGTGGTCTTGATTTTGTGGTCCTGATTTGGCTCTTTGCTGTCCGCTGGACCTTGTAAGCAATGAATAACTAACTAACATAAATAAGGTGTTAGGAAAGCTTAAAGTAGTATTTATGGGTGACAATGAAAAAAAAAGTATTCATTATTTTGGGATCATATTTAATTTGTAACCAATGTGGGCTCATATAGACTGTTATATTAATTGTTTGCCTTTTATGTTCATGTAATAGTTTTGGTTTAGACTATTTCAACGTTTTTTTCCACCAAGAATGACCATAGAGTGTTTTTGAATTTTGTGTGTGTTGTTTGCTAATAAATTACACAAATCTGCTGCATTTTCATCATCTGTTGATAGCCTGTAGTTGCATAATGAAATAAGTTAATATTGTTTTGTTTTGTTTTTAATTTTTGTTTTGTTTTGTTTCTTTTTTTGTTGTAAATATAATTTTTTAAATCTGAGACTGCAAATTCATCATTATGTACATTTTAATTTCTTTTTTTTATTATGTAAACTTTTATCATTTTTCCCAATATTATATGCATCATTTTTACACACATTTTGTTTTTTATGTTGGAATAATAGCAGGAACTTGAAAACGAATGGAACTGGTGTGAAATGTGTTCTATTTTTATATTATGTATATGGAATGTGTCTGAGTTTCAGTATAAATAGTATCCCCACTTTCTGGAAATTTAGTCACTGTCGCAGTCTTTCTCCTTTGTTCTTTCTCATTCCTACTCTGTTCTATCAATCTACTATACTATCTTCTTCTTCGCTAGACCAGTCACCTACCTTTTTTCTTGAAAACTCTTTCGGGACAAAACTCCTTATTTGTGTGCGAGGGCTGTTGGATCAGCTTTGTTCATATTGGACGCTTTCTGCCAAATGGTCACTGGGGCTTCAAATGATGTTATTATTTGGCAATGTAGGCATTTTATATTTTATATGTATGTGTTTTGTTGATATTTTATAATGTTTCGGCAGATCTTTTATGCAGATTAGGGGCGAGTCCTCTTTCAGCGAAATTGCGGTCTTGATTTTGTGGTCGTGATTCGGCTCTTTGCAGTCCGCTGGACCCTATAAGCAATGAGTAACTATAACTAAAGCAATAATATTTTATTACATACACCATGTCCAGAAACAAGTCTCCCAAATAAAAAAAAAGAAAAGATCAATGCGAACATGCACATATTAATAAAATAAATACAAATTACACACACACTCTCTCACACATAGGCACACGCAACATTTGAAAACATTAATTTTGAACTTATCTAAAAAAAAAACAGTATCAAATAAAAAAACAGTATCAAATAAATATTAATTACATGTGCCTGTGAGTCAACATGTTTTTTGCACATGCATCACATGCTGTTTATATGAGTTTTGGACTAGACATTGCAGGGCAGATGGAATAGTTCCTTTCTCGTTGGAAGATACCACAGGACGAGTTCAAATTTATGGGGTGATAAAAGAAGTTCTGAATTATTATTATTATTATTTTAAATTATTATTTCATAAAAATGTCATTTTATTGTTGATGATCAAGTCAAGATGTTCCATGATGACATGTCAAACTTGCGCAAGTTTATGTTCTATGTGTTGCTGGTGCAGAGATATAATGCATGGGAGAATTAGCAAAGAGTTAGTCATTGTTTATAGAGTCCAGCGGACTGCAAAGAGCCAAATCAGGACCACAACTTGTTTGAAAGAGGACGCACTTCTGATCCGTATAAAAGGTCAGCAGAAACAACTCTAATAATAACAGTGAATGCAATCATGCGGGGGAAGCTGAGGTTTTACTCTAATTTACCGCACCCCCATTTACAAAAACAAAATTGAATATAAACATTATAAAATATCAACAAAACACATTGCTAAATAATACCATAGAAAGCCCTCGTAACCATTTGGCAGAGAGCGTCCAATAGCCCCAAGCTGACCCAACAGACCCCATACACAAATGAGGAGTTTTGGGCGAGTTTTTTCAAGCGAAGAAGATAGTAGATTGATAGAAGAACAGATTAGGAACGAGAAAGAATAAATGAGAATGACTATTGACAGAAACAGTGGGAATTTAAAGCCTAGCACTAAATTTCCACAAAAAGGGGATACTATTTATACAGAAACCCCCCGCAACCCCATGGGGGATGCATTAGTAAATAATAATTATGTCAACACCTTGAACAAAACATAGTTTTTGTTTGGAATTTATTGATATTTACATACCAGACAGAGAACAAAGAACAAACTGTCCCTCGACATACCGAGGAATTACAATGAGAGAGCAAATGAAATAAAGCAACGAGAGAACAAATAAAATAAAGCAATCTATCACAGCATTGCCAATACATTACTTGTAAACAAACCAGCAGGTTTGCTTTTTTTGTGTGTGTGGGAAAATAGTATAAATAACAAAACAAAACAAAAATTTTTTTTTTAAAAGCAGTAGTGGGCCTGTGATACTACCAGTGAGCAAATCAATTTAGGAATAATTTCAATGAAAGAGAAGTCAGAAAAATTAATTTGTCATGAAGCCACTTTTCACTTCAAAGCATTATAACAAACGGCATGAACACAGAATGTAAATATAGGAATTTGGTGAAGCCATCTTGGAACAAAAAGAAGAAATGTTACATATTGAGACTGAAACAATCAAAATTGTTTAAATTAGTTCAGGGTTTAGATGAAACTTGCGGGAAAAAAATAATAATAAAAATGCCTAATAATGGATAGCCAAGAGACGACTGCTGATAATATTTGTACATTTTTTATGTGTCTTAATATTTGCACAATTTGAATCTAAACATCATGTTCCAGAGTTCAAAAAGATTGTCTGCTTTAGTAAAAAAAATCTTATCTCCCTTAGAATACAGGCAAAAATGAACCACAAACAAGAAGCAATGGAACGTGACCAACAAAAACACCTAGTTGATCATCCACAGGGAGCAATCCTGTGCCTGCAGTCTGAAGTTATGCCTAGTCTGAAGTTACGCTCAATGAAAGCAAGTGAGGCCCTCTGGTAGCAGCTCCCATGACGTTATCAGGGATCTCAATGACGTTTCAAAGCTGCTTATAAGTCCATTGAAGAGCTTTCATATAAAAAATGTGGATGAATAAATTCTGCTATGACTTAACACCACTTATTGTAAAAAAATGTAAATACAATTACCTCAGACTCTATTTACATTTGAAACGGAAAGTTTAATTTAAGTGAAAAAGAATATCATTTGATTTAGTAGGGAGAACAAAATTAAAAATAATGTACAAATATGTAGTCTATTTCAATTTGGCATAAATGTTATATTTCGCCTTCTTCATCTTGTTACCATTAATGTGCACTTGTAAAGCGAATGAACATGATAATTTATTTGCTTTGGACAGCGAAAGCATTTCAAGATACTTAGGAACCTAATGATAACACTAATAAAAGAGAGGGGGGAAGGTAATAATGAATACTATTGCTGTAAGACAAAGACAAGAGCACCAACTAGACAAAGTAAATTAACTGCGGTAGGTGCAATGCAATCCTTACATTTGTCAGGCTCACATCCTACTACCACTAGTCTTACGGGTGTGAGAAATAAATGAAAAAATAAAAATTGAAATCTCAAATACAGTTAACTGAAAGTTCTCAAAGGGGTTGAAAAATACAAGTACAACACAACAAGACAAACAAGTAAATATTTTATCCATCAATACATATGGCTTGCATCCTCGTCGTATCTCAGATTAGGAGTTTGGGGAATACATTACATTACATCATTATTGCATTAGGTCCAGCGGACTCTTCCGAGCCAAATCAGGACCGGACAACCCCTGATCCGCATAAAAGATCTGCTGAAACAACCCTAGTGGGAAAACTGAAAGCTCTCCACCAGCCAGTCACTTTACAATAAAGACATCCCACGCAGGGGACGCTGTGGCTGTACTCTAATTTATCGAACCCCCGTTTACAAAAACAAAATAGAATACAAAACAAAACACATATAAAATGCCTACATTGCTAAATAATAACATCATAGGAAGCCCTAGTGACCACCTGGCAGAAAGCGTCCAATATTCCCAAGCTGATCCAACAGACTTCATACACAAATAAGGAGTCTTGTCCCGGAAGAGTTTTCAAGAAAAAGGTAGGTGACTGGTCCAGCGAAGAAGAAGATAGTATAGCAGATTGATAGAACAGAGCAGGAATGAGAAAGAGCAAATGAGAAAGACAGCGACAGTGGGAATTTAAAGCACTAAATTTCCAGAAAGTGGGGATACTATTTATACTGAAACCCCCGGCACCCCAACGGGGATAGTTTGGGGATAGACAGTATGGTGGTGAAGGGGTTGATGTGACCTCCACTTACTTGCCATTCTGTGACTATTTCCCAATACTTCATATAGTATACACACTTATTTGCAAAATCCACCAAAAGAAATTGTTGACTACTTCTTGTAAAGCTGACGACCATGAATGTAAGCAATAACAAAGCAATTACTCTTATAGGGGAAACAAACAAACATAAAAAATAAAATTTAAAAGAATGTAAAAAAAATAAATTAAGAAAAGCAAGATGTAGAAAGAAAAGGAAACAAAATGAAGATAATATACTTGACACGCAAACAACTTTCCACAATTACAAATTACATCATATTAGTAATCAATCAATCCGGCCATGGCACCAACAACTATGGAATCATGACAAGCATTACAAGAGTGATATGGATGCGTCTGAAAGTTGACTAACAACTGCAAAGGATGTCTTAAACCTCCATCAAAATGATGCTTTGAGGGAAACCTTTTTTTTTGTTACTTCATAACTTTAAAACAAATTGACAATATTGACGCAGAAGCTCTGGTGCTCAGGCCAACACATCTACAATTTTGGAAGTTTACATACAATTTTGAAGCAATCAAGACAATTTTTTAAACTTTTTTTGTTGATCACAAACAAGTTAGTTTGGAGCAAATGAAGACCCTGAAAAAAAAAGCGAGGGGAAAAGCCTGTTGCAGCTATGATTTGCAAACATTCTGCCCTCCTAGGAATCTCACAAAACATTGAGATGCGTCTGCAAAGAGGTTCCTCTCTGTTGGCAGCCTCGAGAAAGGTAATATCACCTGCTAAAGCTGATAAATAACTCAACATTGTAACCGTTAACATTACTGTCAAAATATATATTCTCATTGGTGAATCACAAATGATTCATTTGTTGAGACATGGTCGTCATGGTCAAATGTTGCATACA
Organism: Oncomelania hupensis; assembly: GCA_036898135.1. Lineage (NCBI taxonomy): Eukaryota > Metazoa > Mollusca > Gastropoda > Littorinimorpha > Pomatiopsidae > Oncomelania > Oncomelania hupensis. The sequence goes on along the minus strand of CM072517.1, from coordinate 42,297,821 downwards.
CAATCAACGTGAACAGAAGTTTTCAAGAAAGAAACAGTAAATACAAACAAATCTTGACAGAAAATACTAAATGTTTGCAGAATGTAACTTTTACAAGCATGATATGACATTCTAACAGGATAAGTAATAATAAACTAGAATGGCAAAGCTCATAAGACTCACATGTTCAATAGGGAACTCACAATATTTAACCTGAAAATGAGAGCCCAGAAAAAACAAAACTTGCAAAAGAATCCCGACTTTGATTTTTCTATGCTCTCATCTTTACAGATTTGCCAAAATCGTGACTTTATTTTGATTTTTTTTCTTGGGGGGGTGGGGGGTGGTAGGGGGAGAGGGGGGAGTACACAGATTCACATTGCTATCAGGTGAGTCAAAAATTCTACTTTTTAAAAATTTGTATCAAAGACAAAATACAAATAAATGTTGCAGAATACAACTTCTACAAACTACACAACACAAACAAAAGCAGGTCACGCAAACACCCAAATACTAGGAATTATTTGATTATCAATGCAAATTACAACATTTTATCTCAAGTATCTACTGATTATTACCCTGTACAATAATTTGTTCTGGCAACCATTTTAGACATTTCACGGAACACCAAGAAGGCTAAGGGGCCCTGTCTGGGTTACGTATCAACATACTTCTGCATTGACAACAAGCAGGCCAGACCAGGCTCACTAAACAGTTTTGTGCTGAATAGTTAATTTTAAGTTACACCAGTGAATATCATGCCCAAAGAAAACTACCTGTAATCAACGCTAAGGTTAATATGCAATCTATTCAGGGTCTCAAAACATTCTTGGCCTTCCTCATAGATGTGTCATAGGCAAATTATAATCTGAGTCTTAATCAACATGCAAAAAATTTAATTATTGGAATACAACAATGACTGACCTCAAAGGAATAATGAACAATACAATGAAATATACAACTTTCTGTACAAATAATGAATACTCAAGATATGGTAACCGCAAATAAAAATTGTCCAGACAAAGAGATATTACTTAAGTAGCTTCAGCCGAAGAATAATTACATCAGGTTTTTGTTCGCTTTACAGACGACACATCCATATGTACATGATTTTTTTATGTAGGTTACTGTAGAATATTCACAAAACCTATTCTCTCTGTCAACGCGATTGTTTGTGTAAGTTGTGACAATACAGTTTCTTTTGTAATACGTACATGATGATGACAATGACATTTAAAAAAAAAAGAATTTTATGTACATGATTTAGTTAACCCTTGTACTCTTCCACCAGCTGCACGACTGTTAAAACAGATTACTTGATTTTTCCTGCGTACACTGGAACATTAGATACAAACATCAAAAACTCGTTGCACAGAAAACTATGCCCCAATTGGAAAAAAAATGGACCACAAAAACATTGTTGAAGACAACCCGACCAGAAAACACAAGAAAGGTAGCCATTGTTCTGTACCACAAGACTACAAACATACTGCCTATGGAGCACTCCTAACAGAGATGACAGTGGTGGGACGTAGGGTGTAATGGATGCCTGTGCAAAAATTTAATAAAAAATACCATTTGAAAAGGAAACGTCAGTTAGTTAGTCATTGTTTACAGGGTCCAGCGGACTGCAAAGAGCCAAATCAGGACCACAACTTGGTTGAAAGAGGACTATCCCCCGATCCGTATAAAACGCTGAAACAACCCTATTGGTAACACTGAAGGCACTCCACCAGCCGGTCACTTTACAATAAAGACCCATCCCATGCAGGGGACGCTAAAGCTGTATTCTAATTAATCTAACCCTCGTTCATAAAATATTAACAAAACACATGCATATAAAATGCCTACATTGCTAAATACTAATACCATAGAATTAGTAACCATTTGGCAGAAAGCATCCAATAGCCCCAAGCTCACCCACTAGACCCCGTATACAAATGAGGAGTTTTGGGAGTTTTCAAGAAAAATGGTATGTGACTGGTCTAGCGAAGAAAATAGTAGATTGATAGAACAGATTAGGAAAGAGAAAGAACAAATGAGAATGAAAGAAAAAGTGGTCATTTAAAGCACTAAATTTTCACCAAGTGGCGATACTATTTATACAGAAACACCTGACAGTCCAATGGGGGGGTTTAAAAGGAAAAGAAATTGTTAATTATGAAAGGTACCTTTGATCAAAAGACAAAGAGCATTATAACAAAATCTCGACTGTATCAAAGAAAACTTTGTTAAACAAACAAACAAAACAATTTTTTTTTTAATCCCAGGAAAAGGGAGGTAATCACACACAAAAAGAAAACAGGTAATCGCACACATACAAAATGATAATAAAAATTGACAACAGAAATTCGGGTTTAAAAAAAACGAAACACCACAAACAAAAATTATAACTATTTAGCACTTATTTTTCCCAGATCAGCTGAACAAAATCTGGAGAACTTAAGATTTTTGAGTTAATACAAAACTGCAGTAAAACATGTATGCCAAGGTGAAACAAAACAACAAATGAACGAAAGTACAATTATCAAAGTTAAACCCTGGCTTAAGCATTATTTTCAGCAAATTGATCTCAAAGAGGAGGGACTATTTGAAAACCTGACATACAAAAATGTAACAAAACTTTAAAAATTATCATAGAGTGCCCTCTTCATTTCATATAGCAAAAAATAAGGACGGAGTTAGTAATGCCAAATATTTACGTTATAGCCTTTCCAGAGGTACATAAATGAGAACAATTAGATGCAAGTTCAAAACAAAAAAAAGAGACAGAACTTCCAGATGCCCACGGGGAAGAAATATATCTCTGGAGTTAAACGACATGCAACCAAAATAATGATGATGAGACAAATTATAACCCCTCCCTCTCCCCCCCCCCCACCAAATACAAACAAACCAATAACCAATTACAGTCTCAAATTTTGCCCATTATTTTTTGGGGACCAGTTTTGAAGTTGAGATCCGAACACACACACGCACTCCACTTTAACCCAACCTAAAATCAAACAACCAGTATCTTCACAATCTCAGGAAGGTGGAATTTCAAGTTGAAAGCAAAAAGACTTACAAACACACATCCTCCGCCCACCCACCCCTTACCCACTTTTCTCCCTCTTTCCCTCCCTCCCTACCCAAAAAAAATGAAGACGGCTCTCTGGCAAATCATATAAAAGATGCAAATAATCGTTGCAGCAAATGACCACAATCCTTGACAAACTGAGCACACACAGCTGCTGAGTTGAAGAATAAAGAATGTTCTTTTTTTTTTTCAAATTCACAAGCGCAAAATCACAACGGTACTTAGGGTCTGTAAATTTACAAGACGCATTAAAGGAAGTAAAAATAAAAATAAAATAAAAATAAAAAAAACCTGATGGGGAATCACACTCCATGTGAAGATATGTTGAGAACAACTATGAAAGATTGATGAGCTACTTTCAGAAAATGGTTATCGGCGCAAGCATGCATAAAGTAGATGAACGTACACACACACACACACATATATATACACATACACGCTATAATTTTTAATTAAGACGATGCACATAACAATACTAATGCATTCAAATGGGTTAAAATAGTTGTAGCCGCTGTTTTTGACTTGACAAAGAAAATACCTGAAGAATGATGAAAAATGACAAATCTTCCAAAATGAAATGAGAAGGAAGAACACTTTCGTTCCAATATGAACTCTTTTACAAAACACAAATATGAAGAACTGGTGATGTATAATATGAATTCCATAATGTAGCACAATATGAATTCTACAATATAGCCCATTATGAAAATTGTATTATAACATAAAATATTTGACAATGAACACAGAGATGAATCTAATCTTTCCAGCTATGCCGCAAGTAAAACTTGACACCATTTTGTTTCTTCTTATCATGTGCAGTCTTGCTCCTTTCCACAATAAGATGCACCATTCTGTTTCACAAAAACGTTCTGTCTTACTCTATTTCTAATGACCAGACTAACACTTAAACATTTCAATTGATCAGTAAAGCATGAGGATCCAAAACAATGGTGTGGGTGAGAAAGGATATTGGGAAAAGTTTCACACAGCCTGTTCACTCTTCTAACTACTAAAAAAACAACAACAAAAAAAGATAATCCTGAGCATACTCCAATCTGTACAATTAAACGATTTACATTCTTAGCCGCACATTCTAAATTTTTGTCATACCTCATATTCCAGTATTATTAGACATAATATCCTCATGTATTTCAACAAATTCTGATTCATAACATCTTTCTCTAATTCCGTTGCATAGCCTCATACTTACTGCAAACTTCAGGCAGACTGAAATAATATTCTACAGTAGTTTCTGCATTTTAGCATCAGGCCTGTTTTCATGACTGCAAGAACACTGTCAAACGTTTGATTGGAAGTTATGTGGAAGACCCAACTTGTGCTGACTGATCAATAAAACCCATGACTAAATAAGGGGAGAAGACCCTCATCAATATTGCAGAACAGCTTTTCTCATTTCATGAATTGCAACAAACAGAATATTAAACACTGCAGGCAATTATTATGAAAAGTTTACCTATGCCTATACTACTTCCAAAAATGCTAAGATTTAGGTTCACACTACCGACGGGACTAGGGTCTGTGCAATCAGACATTTTAAATTAAATATGGGATTTCCAAGCCCCACAGGGGCTCTTCAAAGACTAAACTAGAAATCTTTGGATAACATGCATAACAGGTATGTGCTTCTCTTTCTGTACAATTTTAATGAATCACTGGCCTAGGTTTTTCTATTTACATGTTGTGTAACTTCCTGACCTGTCATTGCCACCTTCTAACTACCAACAAGCAAAACCACTGTTAATTGTGCTTCTTTCCATTTGAGCATGTCCTGTAAACTGCTGGAATAAGATCCCATCACTCCACCACAGCTGTCCAAAATAAAAAAAGAATTGAGTCTTCATCTGGAATCTTTCTCCATGTACTCAGAGAATCAGAACCATCACAGAAATAAATCACAATTGAAGTTTAAAATAAAAACAACAACAATCTCAACATCAGCGAGAGGGGCTTTCCTCAAGTCTCTGTTGCTTTCGCTTCTTTTAACTTGGTCTTGATGGCCTTGCCAAAGTTCTTGACCTTTTGACCTAAGCCCTTGCTTCCTGACCCTTCTGACAGTCTCTTAGCCTGCATCTCTCCCAATCTCTGGTTGAATAGATCTGAAAATCAAAGTTCCATTTCAAAAGGAAATAAATTAGAAAACTTGTGTTTCTGTGGTTTTATTCTTCTCTTAATCAATAAGGTAAACTCAACATGTTTCTCTACATCCCCCAAGAATCCAACGCCGTGTTCATGCCTGTCATCTCTACCGCTGAAATAAAGCTTGTGGCCTTTGTCGGTCGTTGTTTCACCTATGCCTTTCCAGCGCAGTTCGCTGATCCCTAAAACGTTCCATCGATAGTGGTCCATCTCGTGGGCCAGTTCTTCTAATTTTCCCTCCTTGTTGACCCAGGTGACGACCGATCCGATAAATGGTTTTATTCATCATGCAGTGTGTCTTGGGCAAGAAAGACCTGGCAGTGCTCAATCCTCTCCAGGCTGTTGGCCACAGCCAATATCCACGAATACAGTGTGGCTCGCCTTGGCCCCGAGCACGTGGTCGTTGAACCTGTAGTAACATGAGGTTCCTCCGTCTTGGCCGGTGACTTCTGTGTAGAAGACTTTTGCCCAGTGATGCTGTGCTAACATCACCCCTGTTAATCGCCTCTTACGACATGTCGGGAAACGTTGGGTCTATTCTAATCAGTTCTCGAACCCACAGGGCAATATAATAATAATAATAATAATAATAATAATAATAATAATAATAATAATAATAATAATAATAACATTAACAAAATGTGTATTTCTATAGAGCCTTTTCCTATAAGTCAGTTCATAGTGCAGGATCAAATCATACTGTGTATTGTACTGTACTACATAATATTGCAGTGCCTTGCATCTTACCCATGTTGCCAAAGTGCTGTTTCTCCAGGTTCATGTTGATGAACATGTCAAACATTTGCGTTTCCGTAAACCATTCCAAGAACTGACGGATACCTCTGGATTTCGCCCCAGCTATGAACTGCTCTCTCTGTCAACAAACCCAGTCCCCACTATAATGTCTCATCTCCTCCACTGTTATGACAACAACAAATCAAATAGCTGCTGAAGGTGTCAGTCACTGATGTCCACCATACAAAAATTAGTTCACTGCAGAAGTCTAGACCAACACCTTTCTTCTTCATTTTTCATTGGGGTTGAGCAGCCACAATCTTTGTGCTGATTCATTTGCTGTTTCACGCATAAGATACATATATGCACGCTCATACACACATAATAAAATTATAGTATAATTACACCAGCTAAAAGATTGTGTCGTGTTACTATACTGGAATCCCAGTTATTAAAACAATGCGCTATCATAACTGCAAGAACTTTTTTTTTGTCAGCTAGCGAATGTGTGCCTCAAAATTCTCATCCAACAGACTTTGATTTATTCCAGTGCAATGCAACTTTCCGTCTTCTTTAAATGTAGAAAAAGAGAAAAGAAATAAAACAAAACAAAACAAAAGCTACATCTACATACCAACAGAGTGTTTGTGCCATTTTGCTGTGTTGAGATGTGCTGAGAAAAATGTCCCATCGTCTCCAAGAACATTCTAAGAAACGCTTCTGCAATCATTAGCCACTGGCTGTTACGGGCATCTGGAAAACAAATCATACAAGATATGTATCTTTTGGCTAATATATGCCCAAATAAACAAACAACAATTATACAATGCATGTCTGTATCAAGAATCTGATATTTCTGTTGTTCTTTAGCATCATTTTGACAAGCACATTCTCAATGGAAATAAAGCATGTTGGCATAATATAGGTACTGTATAATATATAAATATATTGTATAGTATATATTTAAAAATTGACAGAATTTATAAAGTAAACATCATCCTCCTCCACATGCTCACCACAACTATCAACATCACCACCTCCATCATCATCAATATGATCAACCTATCTGAACAGTTACTACTACTAAGAAAGTAATAACATTAATAATACTACTACAGGAGAGAGATTTAGCGGTCGCCTGGTCGCGCGAGGCGACTTAAAACCGGCTCGGGCGACCTCACTTTATAATTGAGCCAGCCCGCCTAGCGATCTAAAAAAAACGATACTACTTGCAGACTTTTAGAAGCTCGGTCCGAAGCGAGAGCATTTTTAGGTCACTGTTCGTCTGCTACGAGTATGGAGCATACGCGAGCGTTATTTCCCTTTGACTACTTCCCTTTTGCGCCAAGAGCACTGTCTGCTTTGTTTGTGAAAAAGACACTCGCTACAAATTACGTGTATTGTCAAGGTGACGGTTGTTGATCCGAAAATGTGGAACTTTATTTCTGGGGTCAACGAACCCCCGCCAAAGAAGGCGAAATCTAGTTCGGAGAAGAAAGAGCGTGACAAAGAGTATGAATCGAAGAGAAAAAGAAATTTTCAGACTGCATGGCTGAAACGTTCAGATGGCGAAGATCGATCTTGGCTCATTTTCGATAAAGAAGTTGGTCTAATGCACTGTACACATTGCCGTAAATACGCGATTGTCGGGCTGCCTAAAAACCATGCGGGCTACCTCACTTTACTTACTAGCTAGCCCGGCGGGCTAGTTAGTCTCCTGGGTTAAATCTCACCCCTGTACTACTAGTAAGAAAATAATAACATTAATAATAATAATAATAATAATAATAATAATAATAATAATAATAATAATAATAATAATAATAATAAAAATTATAATAATAATAAAAATAAAATAATAATAATAATAATAATAATAATAATAATAATAATAGTAATAAATATATCTAATAATAATAATAGCCCTCATCATCATCATCTTACAACACAGAACAAAATATGGTGCACATCTTCTGTATCAAGGACATTAATAAACACACTGTACAGATTTGCCAAACAAATTACACTAAGTTTCAGCATTCAGTTAGTAATAATATCATGCCAAACTTCAGTCACATACTCAACTATGTGAAAGAATAAAGGTAGGGTAACACAAAAGGTGCAGCAAAGAAAAATCTCAAACTATGTCTTCTTATAAATAAAGTTATAAATAATTATAATACACAACACTGTGACTTTGGCGAAAATAAGAGATATTGCATTCACAAAAATCAAGTATCTTGATGAAAAAAAGAGCGAGAGAAAGAGAGCAAAACATGTACAACTTTGTTACTGTATTGTTACATTACATGGTTATTGCTTTAGGTCCAGCGGAACCTTCCGAGCCAAATCAGGACCATTGTATTAATAGCAAACATTAAAATGTGGATTTTTGATTAATTTTTTTTTAAGCGGCAGCAACTTCAAATACAAAATGCAAAAAAACTTTATTTAAAAATATAAAATATATATAGAACATTATAGAGGACATGCATGCATGTTCACTAGCAGCATGTACACACACAGTACTGTCACACCAACATCTTTAAAGCGAGCCTTTAAAATATTACCACTCACTGAAAAAGATACATTGGTCTCTCTCTCTCTCTTTCACACACACATGCAAACAGCGCAAGAGCGATATATCAAAGGAACGAAATACAACTATGAAATACTAACTGTAGTGCAACAGAACTGTACAAGTGTAATCTTTCCAATTAATAATTAATTAAACCAACCAAAAAAAAAGTATGAAAGAAAGAGAAATATTTTGGTCAACAGTCTGCGTAGTATCTCCAAAACTCATGTTAGAATAACACTGGTAAACAGCAGAGAGAAAACAAAGGGTCTTAATGTCAAACTCTAAATTGTGCAATCAAAAAAAAAAGAGTCAAGCATTTGTACAACAGCAACATAAATGTCAATCCTTTTTTCAGGGGTCGCGCTAATACTAAAATTGTGCATATATACACATTCTTCTAGATAGTGGACTCTATTTTTTTGGTGACAAAAAAACTTTCTTTTTCTGGTATGCCTGCATACTGGAATGCTAAGATTAAATAATTGTTACCGCGCGACCCCTGTTTTATTTTTATTAAAAGACAAGATTTTGTACACAACTATTTATTTTAGACAATCTCACCTTCTGTATTCTCTAATGCTGAAAATGCATTGCAACATCACAATGTTAGCAGCAGGTAAAACCAACATAACAGTAAAGCATTTTTGCGAATGTTGAGCCTGTTTTCAGGAAATTGTGCTACATAACAATTCTTTATTATTATTATTATTATTATTACTATTATTATTATTATTATTATTATTATTATTATTATCATTCTTATTATTATTATTATTATTATTATTATTATTATTATTATTATTATTATTATTATTATTATCTGCATCACATGCTCATTATTATTATTATTATTATTATTATTATTTGCATCACATGCTCATATCATACATGATTGAGAACAAATCAATAAATAAGGAGTCATGGTAAGATCAACAGTGTGTGTGGGAAGGGAGGGAGTGGCCGATGGGGGCGTCAAGTGAGAAGAAACTATATTTATTACCTTCAAAGGAACAAAATTAACATGGACAGACTCTAACCAGATGAAAGTGGTAGTGAAAGAAGAAAGTGAAAGTAGAGACAACAGTGGGGTAGGAATAAGTGAATGCCTCTAGTGCTGCATGAGAAGAAACTATTTATTACTTTTCACATGAACAGAAAGAACATATACACAGTATGATGACCGTTTGTATCAAAGGAGAATGGTTGTACAAAGTACAGTGATAAAAGAGAGATAGAGTGTAGGTAGGGTAAAAGATAGGCAGGTGAGAAGAAACCTATTCACAGAACTTTTTAGTCTACAAAAATCAACATACAGTCTGATTATTTGCTTGTCTCAAGTGAATGCAGTTTAAAAGCAACATTACTGAATTACCCGCAGCATTTTAAAATGGCAGCCATACAATTATGAAGCCACCATTAAAAAAAGAAAACTTCAGGGATTGCCTGCAGCATTCTAAAATGACAGCTACATGATTATGAAAGCTACCATTACAACAAACTAAAATTCAGAAATTGCCTGCAGTATTTTAAAATGATGGCCATACGATTATAATAACTACCATTACAATAAACTAAAATTCAGTGATTGCCTGCCTAATTTTAAAATGACAGCCATACAATTATAAAGCTAGCCAGTATAAGAAAAAACAAACAATTTTAGTGATTGCCTGCTTAATTATAAAATGACAGCCATAGTTTTATGAAACTGCCATGCTATTAAACCTTCTTATATTTCCATCTGCATAGATCAGAGGGGTCAAACACTTTTGACAGACAAGACAACATGCACATTTTAAGATAGGTCATGAGGAAACTTCCCGTTACCTGAATCAATGCGACACATATTGAGGGCAGTTTTCAGCGCTTTCTGCACCTTCTTGGGTAGGATGGTTTGTTCGTCGCCAACGCTTCGTAACACCAGCTTCTTGTCCAAATCAACGATGATCACCTGGGAGGGTGTTGATGGTAAAGATTAATGATGATGTTCAACGGAAAATATTAATCATACCCACAACAGAAACGTTTCAATCTTAATAGGCATAAGAGTCAAAGATGGGACATATTTTTATTACTCTTATAATGAACAGATTTCTCTCTCTCTCTCTCTCTCTCTCTCTCTCTCTCTCTCTCTCTCTCTCTCAAAAAAACAACAAAAACAAAACAAAACACAACAATCAACAGCAGAAGCAAAAGAAAAGTCAATAAACTTATGAAGAACAGGTGTTCTTATACTCACATCTTCCAAATCGAAAGCAAGAACTCGCAGCAAATGGGCCTGCATAACGCCCACGATATATGGCAACGGGGCAGCACACACTTCCAGCATTTCAGGCGGTAATAGGGGGATGTAAACGTGCTGCCAGTTGAACGGGTACAGCAAAGCCACTAACGCATGGATGGTCTGTGTCAGTATACTGAAAACATGCAAAAATGCAATTATCACCTGTAAGTTGGCTTTAGAGGAAAGAGCTGGAAGCCCTTGCAGATGACAAATACACTACAATACATCTTTATTGTCCAACTTTCACATTATACATAAAAGAGGAGAATTGCCTTTGGCATTCAGCGCAAACTTTGCATAAAATAGTACATGAACACAAATTTAAATTTCCATGCGTACAACAGTCATCTGGCTCAGCTGGAAATATTTGCTCTCTCTCTCTCTCTCTCTCTCTCTCTCTCTCTCTCTCTCTCTCTCTCTCTCTCTCTCTATCTATCTATCTATCTATCTATCTCTCTCTCCTGTATCCATGCTGACACATCCACCCACATGTGTACATACACACTAAATAATCCGTCAAAACAATGTATAAGTAAATACATGATAAATACACACAATAATAACATAATGATAATCATGTTTAAATTACCTTGCACACACACACACACACACACATACACACACACTCATATACATAATGAATATGTAATGACTACATATAATATACATGTATCCATATATACATTAATGGAGAATAATCAACACAAGTCAAACTGAACACACCCATGTACATGCACACCCATAGCCTTAACCCATCACAGGCCAGCTGCACTATAAAGACCATCAACTCATTAACAGTGATAAGTATCACTAGGACATCTAAAAGAGTGCATCAAATCATCAAAATAAATATGAACGTTAAGATTTCAGTTGAATATACAAACCGAATTGGTTGACTAGGCAAAAGAGTTAGCGATTGTTGAGAATTGAGATCACACTATAAATAAAATAATTCTTGTGTAATTTTTTCTTACCAAACGGCACCCAAAACCTTTGACATGACAGCAAGAACTGAAAACAATAATTCAGGAGGTGGGATGTGTCGCATATGACACAATTTGCCTTTTTCCTAGTTGCTGTGATGTACAGATCAATCAGCAATTTCTATTGGATGCCAGTTATTTTGCTCACCATGTTTACAAACCTATTCAAAAGCAGAAGAAGGAGGAGGAGAAGGAGAAGGAAAGTAGAGGGGAAAAAAAGGAGGAGCGAAAGAAGGGAGAAGCAGAAGGATATAAAGAAGAAGAAGAAGAAGAGTAGGAGTAAAAGAAGGAGACAAATGGAAACGAAGATGTCGAAGAAGAATGAGGAGACGCAGAAGGAGCAGAAGAAAAACAACACCAAGAAAAAGATTGAGGAGTAGAAGAAAGAGAGGAGAAGGCAGAGCAGCAGCTGCAGCAATAGCAGAGGAAAAAGAAGAAGAAGAAAAAGAAGAAGAAATGAAGAAGAAGAAAAAGAAGAAGAAGAAGAAGAAGAAGAAGAAGAAGAAGAAGAAGAAGAAGAAAAAGAAGAAGAAGAAGATGAAATGGGTGGAGGAGGAGATGACAAAGACAACAGGATCAGAAAAAGAAGAAAGAACAGAAAAAGAAGAAGAACAAAGAAAAAGGAGGATGAAATGAGAAGCAGAAGAAGAAAATGATGAAGAAAAAGAAGGAGCAAAAAGGAAGAAGAAGAAAAAAAAAGAAGAAAAAGAAGAAGAAGAAGAAGAAGAAGAAAAAAAGAAAAAAGAAGAAGAAGAAGAAGAAATAGAAGAAGAAGATCTGATCTCTGAATATCACATACTTGTCAACAAACCCTCAGCACCAAGCAGTGGATGAAAACTCACCTAAGACTTTGAGAGCAGAGAATGAGTCGCCTCTCCATCAGCATGGAAGCAAACACTTTGATCAGTTTGTCTGTGCCTAAGTATTGTAGTAGAGATTCGTAGTTTACCTGCAAAACACATATTCCTAATACATAAGCGCCAAAGCCAAACTCAAATGGAAATAAAATATAACACAACACAACATAACCCCATGCCACAGGTAACCTAATGAATGCTGATATAAAATAAATCTACAATTAAAGTGGAATTTTGTGGTGCAAAGCTTTGTAGCCAAAGCAGCGCCCTAGAAATCGATATTCTTGTTTACCCACAAACTGTCGTAGCCCAAATATTGCAGTCCAGTGCTCTGGTTTCAACCATGCTAAAATATATAGGCACAAAATATTAATCCTCAAGCTCTATCACAATTATTATAAGACATTGGATACCACTTTTTTTTTAAAATTTAATATTTGTGATGCAGCCAAACACACCAAGTATTATCACAACATGTACAAATATTGAATCATTGTGCAATAAATAATGTCACCTCATTAGTACTGGGACAAATATGAACCAGCTTGGTTTTGCTCTAATGCATTTTTAAAGGCAGAATGCCTCTACTATGCCACTAAGTGCTCTCAAAATGAATGAATAAATTATAAAATGAACGAATGAAAGAATCATGAATGAATATAAATATATATTACCTTGTCATATATATATGAATATTTACACAATTTTTAATAAATTCTTTCAAAATGGCTAGTACTATACAGCAGCCATTAAGGAGCAAGGAATAAAACAATATATATATATATATATATATATATATATATATATATATATATATATATATATATATATATATATATATATATATATATATATATATATATATATATATATATATATCTAAAGAATGCTCCAACACAGCCGACTATTGATTCTGTAGTTAGTAACATAACCAACAACTCCAAAACGTATCACCACATTGCAACATTAAAAACTACACAATCAAAGCAAACCAGCAATGACTGGATCTAAACAGCTACAAATAACATACTCAGTGCAGAATTTCTTCTACACACTAGAGAACAGCAAACCACTCACATTAGCTAGGCGATTGTCGTTGGGTCGTTCCATAAAGATGGTCTCCATTTCGCCCTCATCATTCTGTGTGGATGCAATGCAAGACAGGGCAACATGCTTTAGTCACAAGCTCATTCTTCTATAGAATAACTCAACAACAACAAAATACAAAGGTCAATGTACATCATATCTCAAATACAAAAACATAGGTTGCTAATTTATATTCTAACTAAACATACCAAAAAGATTGTCGATGTATAAAATAACTCTGCTATAAGAATAACATTAGGTCAGCTTATCACAGCTTATTGACGTGACCCAAGTACTAGATCTAAAATAATTATAATAATAATTTACTATTACAAAGTCATGCTGAAAGAATCACAATATATGAATGGTAGTAAACTAAATTCTTGTGCAGCGGGCAGAGGCAGTGACGCAATGGATCTATACAAGCAGAAGAAGGCAGAAGGGTTCACCCCACAAACTCTCAAGGGATAGGAGAGTGTGAGGGCATGTGGGGATAAATCATTTCAACATTTATTCTTCATGCTAACATCATGCATCAAATCAATACATTTTTATTGGGAGAGTGGGGGAGAGGGGCGGTGGTGAAGAAGGTGAAGGGGAGGGTGAATGGGGTTTGTGATGGTAAATCACCTCAACATTCATTATTCATGCTAACACCATGCATCAAAGAAAATCTTTTTATGGAGTAGTCGAGGAGGGGGAGAGGGAAGGGGAGAGAGAGGGGGAGGGGGAGGGATGGGGTAGGTAGAGGGAATGGGAGGGGCAGGGAGCACTGATCCCGTCAAGAAAATACTTGCGCAGCCACACACACACACACACCCACACAAGTGTACACACTTGTACGCAAGCAGACACACACACACATCAAAACCTTTATTGGAATACTGACCAGACAGCGTATATGACAAATCTTTCCTGGTTTGGGGAGAGGACGACCAAAAGAGGCAGCGATTATCTCCTGGGCATGGTCCAGGGACTTCATACGCCGGGTTTCTATCTCCGTCAACAACTAAAACACATACAAACATTACATTAAGCAGAAGAACTGCATAATTGAGAAGGTAAAAATATTAAATTAAACTCTCATTGGTATTAACCCATCCCAAAAGGTTGTTTTCATTATATTATGAAGGCTTCAATAAGAGTTTAGAATCCAAATTCTAGAATCCAGTTTCCTGAACTTGGATTCCGATCCTCACTGCATACTGAAGGACCTGCTAAAGCTGAACAGCAGAAGTGATAGGTTTTACTCCTTTACCACCCAACAAGTGGCACACTGTATTTTGACCCCCGATACTCAAGCAGTGCAATGATTTTTCTTTTTGGGATAAGAGTGTATAAACTGAGGTCTAGTCTGTGCTCATGTCCTAGACGGCCGAGTGCTAGCTACACAAACACACCCAAAGCATCAACCTTGAAGACTGTTACGTTGAGATTCGCGCGGCGGTCCGAATGGCACACGCGCGATAGATCTGTTAATTTTACTTTGCAACGCATGCAATAACAGAGTGTGTTTACCTTTGATTTGATTTTGCGTTGTTATTAGAAGAAGATTTGTATAACGTTGATAATTTTAGTTGGTCGATATTATTTGAGAATTTTGTAGAGTTGGTTGTTTACTATCGATCGAAGTTTCGCGATGGATGTAGATAGCTGAGAAAATTCTTGAACGGTAAAGAAAGTTGTATGACGTAAGGCAGTGATGACGAAGTTTCATTTGATTGGTTGTGGTGGGTCACGCTGGCATGTTCTAAATTGTTCTGGAGTATGAAGAGACTATATAAGTGCCGCACTGTTTCGTAAGTGTGGGTGTTGTGTTGATAGTAGAGAGAATTGTAAAGCGGAAAGTTGTGTTGAAAGTAAAAAGTTGAGAGTGGAAAAAAACGATTGTATGCAGTGGTTGATGTTCGCTGAATAAAATTGGAAAACTACATACGACGACTCCTGACTTGTTGATGATTGAACGGGTTGCGTGGATAAACGAATCTGAGTACACCTATCACGAGGATTCAAGCATTGGGGCTGAATCAACTACTGATAGAAAAACACCAACTTGTTGCATCAATTTTTATTCATCAGATTAACATCAATCGAGTGTAACAAAGACAGAATACTCTACAATTACAGTGGGATATAAAATGGTAATACAGGCAACACTCTCACCAAAAGAGGCGTCCAAATTCTAGATAGCGAACAAAAAGAAGGAAACTATACAGATAAAAATACCAAATTTTACCCTTATCTATACCCAACTTAACAGTATTAATGTTTAACAAACCTTATTATACATGTTAAAGGCATCCACAGGACTGATGATACAGATAACCTCTGGTAAACTGGCATCACGAGGCTGCAGAAACAAAAACAATCAAAGAAAATTATAGATAATAATTAGGACAATCGAAACATTTCTAGGCCTACCAAAAACTTTTGAAATCAAAGGGTACAGAAGTGTATCTTCATCTGGATAACAACAAAGCATGCATGACAAACAGACGCCAGTGCACACACACACACACACACACACAAGCATGCACGCACGTACATACTCTCACACTCACAAACACACACATACATGCACACAAACACTTACTTGTATTCTCCTGCAGTAACCAAACATGCGACCACCATCAACGTTTGTCAACACAAATGAATAGGATTCGCTGAAAATACAAAACACATTATCATACCCATGAAATTGCAAAAACAAAAATAAATGGCATAAATCAAGAATAATCTTGCAGTCTCAATACAAGAAATATACTCTTCACTTCAGAACATAAGGTGTAGCTGTCAAAACATTAGCCCTTTTACATTGATAAATAACTAGAATGGCAAAGCCCATATGACTCACATACTCCTTATGAAACTTGCAATGTTTAACAAGAAAATGCCCCGAAAAGAAAAATATTAAATCATGGCCTTTAAATGCAAAGTAATATCGACTTTGATCTTTCTATTCACTTGACCTTGACCTCCGGCTTCACTCATGTAATATCGCATAAACTACAGCAAAAGTTGAATTATACCCAAAAAAACAGTGACCTTGGGATTACCTTGACCTTCAGTGACCTTGACCTTGTGGGATGACTTCACCTTCACATGACCTCTCACGCTTATGTATGGTAAAATAACCCAATGTTGTTGCATACTATGGGTTAAAAAGGGCCATTCCACTGTCAGATGACCTATTTTTTGTATGCTTTTGCAAGGCCTAAATTGACTTGACCTTCAAGATCAAGGCAAAAACGGAACATATATGAAAGATCAAGCTATCATCTTTAATTACAACAAGTTTGAACTTTATATTTCTCATAGCTTAGTGTCAATGTCACTTCAAAATACCTATATTGACTTTGGACAGTTCCAGTGACCTTGACCTTGGAGTGAGGTTAACCAAATGTGCAAAGGATGTGTGTCTCATTAATATCTATCATGCATCAAACAATCAGAAGTTAAATATTAATAAATTAGAAAAAAAGTGGAAATTATGTCCAAAATTGTCATTTTTTAAACTAACATTTGTTGACCTTGTGATCTTGACCTTGACGTGAAATCACTCATTCACTGATCACTTATGAGGTCTTGTAAATATACACCATCTTGCCAAGTTTGGTTGTTATAGCTGAAATAAGTTCCGAGATATTAATCCACTTGCAAGCTTTGCAGATGGCGGACAGACGAACGGACATACACATTGTTTTTTTAATTGTCATTTTTGGACTATTTAGAACTCATCTCACACAGATTTGCAAAAATCTGAACAATTTTTTGGGAGGGGAGCGAGAGGGTGGTGGGGTGGTGGTGGTGGTGAATATACTCAAAAACGCACATGGAGATACAACAAAAAGAATGTCAGAAAATACTTTCCTGGCTTTAAATGCTGCACATTATTTTATTTTTAGTTTCATATGCAGTAAAATGCCTTATAGCGAATGAATTAGGTGACTCCAAAAGAACAATACATGTTGCGGCAATCTAAATCTGTTAAGGGTTTTGCCTCATAAGTCAGTGTACTGGATAATGCAGATAAATCATTTATTAATATTCTTTTATCCATTCTTTCATAAGTAAGAGTAAGGGTCAATGCAGATATATATATATATATATATATATATATATATATATATATATATATATATATATATATATATATATATATATATATATATATATATATATATATATATAATGTATTAATATATTATAATAATTCTTTTTTAAAAAAAAAACACACACACAAAAACACAACAACAAAAACCCACCTGACGTTAGCTGCAACCCCAGGCCTAAATTCTTCAGCATCAGGGAAGCAGAATTTGGGAACCGACACATTACTATTTACCTGAGGAGGCAAAAAAATACAAAAATTATTATTTCAACACAATTCATTTGTTTCAGACGAGTTAACCCACCCTTTACAAAAACCTATGTCTAGCGATAGAGTGTCTTTCAAAACCGGGATATTCTCATTTAAAAATACGGTGAGGAGAAGCAGAAAGTTCAGAAGGAGGAAGAGAAGGAGACAGGAAGACCAAAAAGGGGGGCAGATGTGAATTTTCTATAAATAATACTGTGGGTGTTTTTTTTTTTTGTTTTTTTTATGGTATGGAGTTCTTTGAAATATAAGATAAATGTTTCACAGAGCAGACCAAAATGCAGACAGTTGAAACCACATGACTAACAACTATTTCACTGTTTTTTTGTGGGTATTTTGTTGCTTTTTTGTTGTTGTTGTTTTTTTTCCTTCAGGGAGTGGGAACGGGAGTATTTATTTATTTATTTATTTATCATTTTTGTGTGAAAACTTACCAGTTGCGCACAAAAGATAACATTCCCATGCTCACCCACACTGAAAATTCTCCTCTGATGCATGCAGCAGACAAAGCAAGGAACAAAGCACAATGTAACCAAAGCCAGCAATAATGAATACAAAATATCCCGCTCCTACTTTAAATAAAAAGTTAACCATTATACCGTTAAGGACATATTTGATTCACACCTGACAACTAAAGTATTCAGTAGAAACAAAAAAATGAAATAAAACTTTACTTCATTTGATGCTCAAAACAAACATTTTGTTACTTCAATTACAACAGTTGCTTCAATTCAATACTCAAAAGACCCACAAGGTTTACATCAGAAAATAATGGCTTGACCTATCAATCCCAATTGACTTTTTTTCTTATCAAACACATTTTATTTGTCATACTTTAAGGTTACTGCTATAATAACTGCAACATCTCATACAAAAATCTATTACAATTCAACAAAATACAGGTTTTGATTTAGCTCAGCAGGATCAGCAAGACTGTCAACCTAATTTGATATAAATATTTTTTTTTCCCATGCTAAGCTAACTTTCTAACAATGTTTGTTGATAGAAATGTTTGTTTCCTATGCTACTCCCCCGTGTGGGTGCCGGGGGTTTCTGTATAAATAGTATCCCCACTTTCTGGAAATTTAGTGCATTAAATTCCCACTGTCGCTGTCTTTCTCCTTTGTTTATTCTCATTCCTACTCTGTTCTATCAATCTACTATACTATCTTCTTCTTCGCTAGACCAGTCACCTACCTTTTTTCTTGAAAACTCTTCCGGGACAAAACTCCTCATTTGTGTGTGAAGTCTGTTGGATCAGCTTGGGAATATTGGACGCTTTCTGGTCACTAGGGGCTTCCTATGATGTTATTATTTGGCATTATTTTATATGTATGTGTTTTGTTGATATTTTATAATGTTTGTATTCTATTTTGTTTTTGTAAACAGGGGTTCGATAAATTAGAGTTTAGCCTCAGCGTTCCCTTCATGGGATGTCTTTATTGTAAAGTGACCGGCTGGTGGATTGCCTTCAGTGTTACCACTAGGGTTGTTTCGGCAGATCTTTTATGCGGATCAGGGGTGAGTCCTCTTTCAACGAAGTTGTGGTCTTGATTTTGTGGTCCTGATTTGGCTCGTTGCATTCCGCTGGACCCTGTAAGCAATGAATAACTAATTAACTAACTTCCTATGCTACACTAAATTTGCCAGAAATGTTTGTGTTCCCATGATAAAACTTAATTTGTAATTGGCGATGCATTGAGGGCAGTACATTTTGAAGTGGGTTCATTTAACAAACTCACGTTCTGAGGAAACTTGTGAATGATGTAAGGTTCATAGCCCGGATCATCAGTTTTAGCGCTTAGGCCCACGATCAGCGCATACTCAAACAGCTGTGGGTATATTTGGTCCATGAACTCAAATGTTTTCTTGACGCTCTGGTGCTGCACATGAGAAAACAGGTAACCAGTCAAAACATTATCATCATCATCATCATCATCACTATCATCACTACTACCACTGCTACTACTTAACTTACTACTACTGCTACTGCTGTTATTGTTGCAGGTGCTACTGCTACCGCCACAGCTCTTCTTTTGCATAAGTGAATCAGCACAACCATACAACAAGAATAACTTTTCTTTTTGTTTCAAACCTCCCCTAGTTCTGTTTCTCGCTGATACAAAGCACAAGCATATAACTCAAATGTTTTTAATCCACAGTTTAAGATATGACAGTACCTCCAAAACTTCAAAAGAAAAAAGAAAGAAAGAGATTTATTTTATATAGTGAACTTACAAGCTCAGAGAGCTTCTCAAAGCGCTGGCCTCTAATATCCAGCAATCACACAATAGTTTGCTGAAGTCAGGATTCGAACCCATGTCGCCCAAGACGCACTCACACAAGTCATGTGCTCTGACCACTGAGCTGACTTCACACTAGATTGTCACATTACAAGATAGATGTTTGGGTTAAGAATGAATGAGAACAAAAGTAACTGTCACCAGAATGTAAATGAAATCAGAATGTCAATCAAAATTCATCAAATATGACTTATGTGTAACAATGTTAAAGATATTAACACATAATATAAAAAAAAGAAAAAAGAAAAAGGGAGGGGGGTTAAAAGATACAAACATACCGTCTTCATTCTGACAGTAGAGCAGTATGTGACACGCCGCTTGATTTCTTTAACGTCCATTATGCTCTCTGCATCCACTGTAAACCAAAAATTTAGGCACAATAGCTTCCTGTATAATCCTAAAAATTAAAACTGTTGGTTCCTCCTGAGGGCCAGTTTAAATTAAACTGTTTCTGGTTCTTCTCGAACTTACTTACCAAAACAGTGTATGGTCAGTGTGTTACATTTGAAATGGTACTCCAATAAGCTGAATACTTTTAATTTATCTTGACACATTAATTGTTCTATTCGTGATGGAACAGAGGAGGCTTACCTGTGTCCTGATCGTCTGATGATGGAACCTCATTGCTATCATGACTGCTTTCATCAGACACTGAAGTATTTGGTCGATGGAAAGCAAACTGGTGCAAAACTTCGTATGCCTGGTTTATCTTCTGCCTCACCTACACAGGTAAGAATAACAATTTTAGTTACATCTGAGCAAAGAAGTAGGAAAATTGCATGCAAATAGACCCCCCCAAAAAAAGCACAAACAGACAAAGAAAGGACATTTAGAAAGGCTTGGCAGCCGTTTTATCATGACCCTATTGTGATGATACAGACTCAATTAATTAACCACGTGCCTATGAATCGAGAAGAATGAATGAATGTAGTTTGGGTATGACGCAATCAAATATAAATGACGTGAATCGCTGTGAATGATGATGATGATGATGATGATGTCCACTTGTATGGCGCACATATCCATGCTGGCAGCATGCTCAGGGCGCAGGGGGTTGGGGAAAAAGGGTGAAGAAAAAAAAAAAAAGAACTTCTCTATGTATACACTCAAAAATAGTCAGAAAAGATACGTCTTCAGACGCCTCTTGAAAGAATCCAGTGTCTCTACGACTCTCAAGTCCTGGGGGAGAGTGTTCCACAATGCTGGGCCACAGTGGGAGAAGGAGCGGTGACCCAAGTGCCTCTTCCTGTGACCATCCACACTTGGAACGGACAACATAAACTGGGAAGAGGAGCGAAGGCGCCTTGAGGTGAAGTCATATATATTTCAGCCCGGCTCTTCAGTACAAGTTGACAATGTTTTATTCTCTTCTAAAAAAATAAAACTTGGAAAGTAAAACGAACAGTTAATTTTTCAGAACACCTATTAAAATTTTAAACGCTCAGTATTCATGGAAAGATTATAACTCCGTGTTAGCGACGCCTAGCAACCGAGAGAATTTTTGACTTTGGAGACCTTTAGCAACAACAGTTGGAAATGAAGGCTGTAAACTGCAACACATAGATTTGTGATCAGAACAAGAATTAGTGTGCTTAATGGGGTACATCTTGCCAACTCACTTCACACACCGTCTGGGTGCACGTACGGCCCTTCCGCAGTCCGCGGGTGTTATTTTCTTTCAAATTTGTGCAAGAGAAATCCATCAAATGTGATGTCAGCGAAGAGACTCTAGCTGAGGGGAGTTTTTGTTATCAACTAGCGTTCATCATCCTCCATTGACTGTCCACGTTACTGTTCATTATTTATTGGTTTTCACCGTTCCCTCAACCGTCGACCGTTCTTTGCCTGCCGTCATCTTTCATCGATCTTCACCGTCGTCTGTTGACTGTTTGCGTTCGCCGTCGTCCTTCATCGGTTCTTCGCCGTCATCCGCTCTCATTTATCCTTCATCATCTCTTCACCGTTAATTCTTAACTGATTTTAGCTAAGTAATGACGATACTTGCTTGCCAAAGGAACATGCACAAATCTCGCTGACAGGCAGCATCTGAATTGTTAATATATTTTGATCTTTTTGTAAATTAATGAATACATATTAAGTTCCATCGAATCATCTCATTAATAAATGTTGAAAAATTAAGAAAAATAGAGTAGTATCTTTTTTGTATGAAAAAAGCAGGTGATGGAAGAGACTACATTCTCTTATTTATTTTCTTAGGGCATAGTTATCTGCCCCATCACCGATAATACGTAACACCTATTACTACCACTTTTCTCTCACTCTCTCTTCTCCAACTATCTACCACAACCTCCAAACTAAAAAAAAAAGAAGGATATATTACCACTTAATTATAACTTTTAGTGCCCTCCTGACAATTTGTTTTAGCAATGTGATTGGAGAAGAAATTCATTATTACATTTCAAAGTAGCATTAACCTTCTTGAAACCACCATAAAGACAACAATATTTTCTGAAGAATGTCATACAATCTTTTCAGAGAGAGAGAGAGAGAGAGAGAGAGAGAGAGAGAGAGAGAGAGAGAGAGAGAGAGAGAGAGAGAGAGAGAGAGAGAGAGAGAGAGAGAGAGAGA
Organism: Oncomelania hupensis; assembly: GCA_036898135.1. Lineage (NCBI taxonomy): Eukaryota > Metazoa > Mollusca > Gastropoda > Littorinimorpha > Pomatiopsidae > Oncomelania > Oncomelania hupensis. Next base: position 42,274,813 of record CM072517.1, on the reverse strand, counting down.
GAGAGAGAGAGAGAGAGAGAGAGAGAGAGAGAGAGAGAGAGAGAGAGAGAGAGAGAGAGAGAGAGAGAGAGAGAGAGAGAGAGAGAGAGAGAGAGAGAGAGAGAGAGAGAGAGAGAGAGAGAGAGAGAGAGAGAGAGAGAGAGAGAGAGAGAGAGAGAGAGAGAGAGAGAGAGAGAGAGAGAGAGAGAGAGAGAGAGAGAGAGAGAGAGAGAGAGAGAGAGAGAGAGAGAGAGAGAGAGAGAGAGAGAGAGAGAGAGAGAGAGAGAGAGAGAGAGAGAGAGAGAGAGAGAGAGAGAGAGAGAGAGAGAGAGAGAGAGAGAGAGAGAGAGAGAGAGAGAGAGGAGAGAGAGAGAGAGAGAGAGAGAGAGAGAGAGAGAGAGAGAGAGAGAGAGAGAGAGAGAGAGAGAGAGAGAGAGAGAGAGAGAGAGAGAGAGAGAGAGAGAGAGAGAGAGAGAGAGAGAGAGAGAGAGAGAGAGAGAGAGAGAGAGAGAGAGAGAGAGAGAGAGAGAGAGAGAGAGAGAGAGAGAGAGAGAGAGAGAGAGAGAGAGAGAGAGAGAGAGAGAGAGAGAGAGAGACAGACAGACAGAGAAACAGACAGAGAAACAGACAGACAGACAGAGAGACAGACAGAGAGACAGACAGAGAGACAGACAGACAGAGAAACAGACAGAGAAACAGACAGACAGACAGAGAGACAGAGAGAGAGAGAGAGAGAGAGAGAGAGAGAGAGAGAGAGAGAGAGAGAGAGAGAGAGAGAGAGAGAGAGAGAGAGAGAGAGAGAGAGAGAGAGAGAGAGAGAGAGAGAGAGAGAGAGAGAGAAAGAGAGAGACAGAGACAGAGACAGAGAGAGAGAGAGAGAGAGAGAGAGAGAGAGAGAGAGAGAGAGAGAGAGAGAGAGAGAGAGAGAGAGAGAGAGAGAGAGAGACAGACAGAGAGACAGACAGAGAAACAGACAGAGAAACAGACAGACAGACAGAGAGACAGACAGAGAGACAGACAGAGAGACAGACAGACAGAGAAACAGACAGAGAAACAGACAGACAGACAGAGAGACAGACAGAGAAACAGACAGACAGAGAGAAAGATAGAGATAGAAATAAGAGAAAGCAATAAGAAACTGTGGGCAACCATGAGAGTGTACAACATCAGCCCTAAAATTATTGAAGTCATCAAAAGCCTGTATGACAAGGCTACCAGTACAGCCCTTCATAACAGCGCCATTGGTTCAGAACAACAATCGGTGTGCATCAAGGATGACTACTCTCTCCAACACTCTTCAACATCTTCCTAGAGCACATCATGTCAGATGCCCTTGCAGATCACGAAGGCTCAGTCAGCATAGGGGGTAGAGCAATCTCCAACCTTCGTTTTGCGGATGACATTGATGGATTGGCTGGAGAGGAACAAGAACTTGAACAGCTGGTACAGAGGCTTGACACCCCATTTCCAGAGCCTATGGAATGGAAATAAGTGCAGAGAAGACCAAAATGGTGACCAACAACACCAATGGCATCAACACGGACATCAAAGTCCAAGGCCAATCCCTCAACATAGTGCATAGCTTCAAATATTTAGGAGCCATTGTATCAGACAATGGGTCCCGACAAGAAGCCATCTCCAGGATCGCACAAATAACTGCTGCCCTGGCAAGGATGAAGCCCATTTGGAAAGACAGGACCATCAGTCTACATTCCAAGGTAAGACTGCTGCGCTCCCTTGTCATCTCGATCTTCCTTTACGCTTGCGAAACATGGACCCTCACAGCAGATCTACAACGAAGAATACAAAGCATGGAGATGAGGTGCTACAGAAGACTTCTGGGCATTTTCTATACCCAGCACATCACCAACAACGAAGTCCGACAGACTGTCGCACAAGCCATTGGACAACATGATGACATGCTCACAGTGGTGAAGAAACGGAAACTCCTATGGTAGGGCCAGGTCACCAGATCATCAGACATTGCAAAGACCATCCTGCAAGGCACAATGCAAGGAGGTAGAAGAAGAGGGAGACTGAAAGAGGTGGGAGGACAACATTCGAGAATGGTTGGTTTTACACTGAGCGCAGCTATTAGGGTTGCAGAGAATAGAGAAAGATGGAGTACGCTAATATAACGATCATCTGTGGTGCCCCTATGACCGGATAGGATAGGATAGGATAGGATAGGATAGGATAGAATAAGAAAAACTGAACATGACCACCTACCAAGTTCATTTTCTTTCGCGACACTTTGTCCACGTCTTGTTCCTTGACAGGGGTAGTGGTAGGGACAGCGGAAAGTTCTGCAGCCAATGAAGGTCCTGTAGAGTTGAGTAACATACGTTTCAAGAATCCTGGCCTGCCTCCTGCTTGGTCAACCTGCAGGAAAACAAAAGACAACTAAACATCAAACATTACACTAAAATAAAATTAATATAATAATTATCAACATAACTGTCATTGATCTAGCTTATGTCAGAACATGGTTTAAATCAATATTTACACAAAGAAAGCTTCAATGCTGCAGCCAGTTTTGGCTGTCCTGCAGGAAACAAACATTAAAATATAAAATAATACACTAAATATAATAGTAAATATGTCAACATTACTGTGTGTGATTGAATTTATGCAAGAACAGTGTTAATTAAATAATAATTTGCACAAAACTATCTTTAGTGTTGAATCTAGTGTCAATCTTCTGCAGGAAAATATGCCAACATAACTGTCTTTGACCTAATTTATGCCCAAAAGACAAAGCTGGAAAAGTATTTACAATTACAACACAGAAATTGTCAATGTAGCATTTTTACTTTAATTAAGGAAATGCTCCTCCTACTTTGAAAACTAGACAATCATTTAGCCATCAAAAGCATCCGACATTGTACTGTACACAAAAAAAAGCATCTGGCACTGTGCTGTGCCTAAAGTTTAGGACAACATTACTGCACCAGCAAAATCAATATTTGTCGCCGATTCAACTCCTTTGAGTTTAAGCGTCAAGCAAAACAATAAACTAAATTCTACAACAATGAACTTTTTGTTTTTATAATTTTCATGTAAGTCAATTCATGGAAACCCACCACTTCAAACTCAGATTCAATCACAAATGGTACATTATCTTTTGCAGAAGGATATGCAATTTGTTATAATACACCAAACAGGAATTACCAACTCTAAAAATCTCACAGACATTTACATTACTTAGTGATTGACTGTAATGCTTTACAAATCATTTATTATTTATGAAAAAAAACACTGAAGTATAAATAATCACACTTTTATGACTATCTGATGCCGATCAACACTTCACATGTGGACTGCACGTCGCAACTTTCAAACCCAAACTTGACTATAAGTTTAAGTTTTCATTATTATTTATTTTTTTATTTAATCGTTCTTATAAATTAACAAACTGCTGCAACTCTGAGCTAGACACAAATAACATTATGTTGTCAACAATCATACTTACTTTTTGTGATTTCACAAACATCAAATACCTAAATTTAATAAAGAACCGAATTTAACAAAATAACTAAATTTTGATAAACAACATTAAATAAATCAAATAAATAAATAAATAAAAACTCCCTAAAACCAACAAATGCAACAACAATAACCAGTGATGGAGATCACGTACAATCGTACGTGTTTCACGCACTGAGTTGGGAAATCACGTAACGAAAATGTAATGAAAGGGTATAAACACGTACATAGTCAGTGCCAAAGGGGTATGAAAACGTAAAGCTAAGTTGCTGGGAGGTATCATCAGGTACAACTACTTCGGTCGTGCGTATAGCTTTCGCTCGATTTGGATCGTGTGCCTGTGCGTCCTGCGCGACCGCCTACCACCCTCTCTCCCCCTCCTATTCATTCTGTCACTTCCGAAAAACAGCCAATCATATGCACGATAATATTCACTATTTTTTCCTCAACACTTTTGATTGGCTATATAAGACTGACAACAACCCAACATTAAACATGGCCGACAAGCAGCGATCTGAGGGGAAGCCGAAGAAAAGGAAAAATAAAGCAGACAAAAACTAATTGCTCAAAAAAATTAAAACAAGATGCAGGAAAAGAAAAACAAACTTTTTTGTCAGCATTTGGATTTGAGTGCTCGGTAAGGGAAGAAAAATGTGAGCCGCAACCGGGCCCGGCTGAAGAAACTCAAACTGATGAAAAGACTTTCCACGCAAAGTGTTTATTACGTATGTTGGTGTAACCCCTAAAAGACTGAAAGGGGGTATAAAAAAAACCCCTTATGTTTGCAATGAGGGTATGAAAACCCCCACATGTTTTGGTTGAGGGTATAATAATATGATAAGTTCCTCCACCCTGCCCCTACCGACCGACGAAGAATACGTCCTACAAGGTTTAACGACTACAGCAGTGACAACATCGTCCAAAGGCAAGCGGTGAATAACTCGCGCGGCTTCCGCATCCCTCCATGCAGGACCGAACAGTACAAGCACTCATTCTTTGTACGGACTGCAGTCGAGTGGAATCAACTAAGCAACGATGACATCGCCAGCGCAGCATCACCAGCGCTGAGGACGTCACCGCTAGGGCTGTCAATCCACTGACCAATTCCATGTTTTTAACAGTTTTTAAAACCAGTGACATTTGACGTTTTAACCAAGACCCTCCAACAAGCAGATTGCGCCCCCAGGCCCGTCACGACGATAGCCAACAAGGCTCCTGTGATGTATTATTCCAGATCCAGAAATACCCCTAGCTTCAAAACTTTCTCCATCACTGAATAACTGAATAAAAATCAGGCCACATGATATAATAGTTATTTTTATACAATAGCTCTCAGATCAAATAAAGAACAAACTGCACATACACTGTATCACTTGATTCAAGCTACCGCGAATACGGGGCACAAGGCGACCTGTGTGGCAACTTCTTTTTAATGTCAAATGGCTAGAAATATAGAAATGATAAAGTTCAAAAACTAACAACATCCAAAAGAGCAAACAGTCAAACTAGCACATCTGTAGTTTAGACACTTCCAATTGCCAAATGTTTATACAGCAACGGTGTAACAGCAAACAGAGACGCTCATATATGTTTAAGAAATCAATAGCTTGAATGAAACATTTTCCTCATTGACATTGGAGCATTCTTTGATTTAAAAAAACACAACAACAACACATCAAAGCATGTGAAACTGCAATTGGTGTTTTAAAAAGGCAGCCAAGCAAACCTGCAAAAATACCACTAGTATCGGAGACATAGAACTAGTTCTTGCTAGAATCCAGTGGTCAAGCCTGTCCATAGGAAATATTCCCTAACCCTTGAACATCTCTCTTCCCCAGAAACTGATCCTTCAGGAAAGGGAACTTTTATCCTGGAAATGTTCCTAGGACCAAAGAATCCCACCCACACAAGATTGATTCATGTATGAGCTGCGCATACACACACTCACTCACACATGTATATATATGTTTGTGAGCACACGCACATACACACACTCGCACATGCATTCTCACACAAGCATTATTTACCCCCTCCCACCCCATCCCCAGGGAATGTGGTCATGAGAAAATAAGATTGCATTCTGGTTTTAAATTTCAAGGTTCATTGATAAGTTACATATTTGCTATATCTTATTTATTTAGGATAACAATATGAAAACGCAATTCCATGGATTCACAGCCTAATACAAAAGTAGACAATGTCAGTAAAAGAGTAAATCTTCTGACAGCTTGGTCGCTACATAGTGTCCTCACTGACCTCAATAAGTTGTTTTATTTATTATTTATTTAATCGTTCTTATATAGCGCTTTACCAGCTCAAGAGCTGCTCAAGGCGCAGGCCGATACAGGATCTAACTCAAGCCGCCCGAGACGCCCACCCGCAGCCTTTGGGCGCATGGTCTGACGCCCGGACAACTGAGCACAATCCTGGGCAGCCAGGGATGGGGGAGAAGGACCAAAGTGCATGCTGGGTGTGTTCTTGTCACCGGCACTCACCCGTCTAGGACATGAGCGTCAGGATCTTTAAAGTCCGTTTTGATGGAATGTATGCGACACAGACTAGACCTCGGTTTATACTCTCATCCGAAGGAGTAGGAAAACAGGAGTAAAGTGTCTTTCCCAGGGACACAACACAATGGCCCGGCCAGGGCTCGAACCAGGGACCTTCCGATCCGCAAGCCGAAGCACTACCATTAGACCACAGTGCATTCCTAAAAAATTAAAAATTTACTTTTAAAAATTCTATTTATTTATTTACCCTCACATACCCTACTGCCTCTCTCTTTCTCTCTTCCATGGCGTGGGTTTGATCCACGCCCGGGCGAAAAATTTAACTTAGATATGAAGCTTATCAGGTCAACTACTATAATTCGGATCAGAGAATAAACTGACTAGTCTGTGAGTGCCTGTGTTCCATCTCAAGGACTTTAAAGAGCCTGGCGCTCATGTCCTAGACTAGTGAGCGCAAGTAAAAACTAATACACCCAGCACGCACTACAAGGTCATATTCCTCCCTGTCCTGGGTGGTGCTGCACTTGCATCTGCCTCGCTTTTGTTTGGGAAGGCAACCTGAATTTCCCCTATAGATATTTTCTCCCCCTCACTCCAAATCACTGTGACTAACCCTTCATAAGAGTTTGTGCTATTCTTGCACAGTACCATCGCAATACTAGACCAGTAATTTAGTAAACCATTTCTTGACCTAAAAATGGTCATATTCAAAAGAATAGGTCACCTGGCCAAGTCATACCAAGGATATGACAACAGTCACTTCATTCAGCTTCCTGTAGCCTTGTGAATGCCTCATACTGCAAATTCCTTGTTGGATAATAATCATTAGCCTGTCTGGATGAACCTTAATGGGGATTTTTATTTTTTATTTTGATATTTGACACTTTATTATCTCTTTTTATCGGGAAATGCTGGGTCACCTCCCACGGGAAGACATAGTTGCAGCCTGTGGTGTGCCCAAACCCAACCTACCTAATATTAGTTGTGTTTTTGAAATTTTGATGGGGGAGCAAACCGAAGCACCCAAAGAACCCCCCCCCCCCCCCCTCCCAAATGTTGTCAAGAGTCGAAAATAAATAATATTCGGAGAAACATAACGCCCAGATGCAGGATCGATCACAAACCTGTCAAGCACCATTGGTTTATAGCCTGTGGACTAGGCAAGTTAGTCCCGCCTTAGACCATTAGGCCACAATGCTCTCTGTGGAAAGAATGTTATCAACATTACAAGTAACTGTGAAGGCCCAGTCGCCTACAATCGCAATTACTGAATGAGGAAGTAAATTCTTATGCTTGACTTGTTTGGCATTTTCAAACAAAGAGAGAAACAGATTTTGCCTGCCTTTTCCATACACCCCCACATTCAATGTCTTCTCTGCCCACACATTTCTCCAATTCCACTCCCCATTCTTCCCTTCGCCAATCTCCCTGCCATACTCTCCCCCCTCCACACCTAATCTCCCTGCCACTTCTTCCTTTCCCATTATCCAACTCTCCTTACCTCTCTTCTTCTCATTCCCACTACCTTCTTCTCCCCCAACTGTTACTCATCCATATTATCCTATCCTATCCCATCCCGTAACTCGGAGGTCGTTGGGGCACCTCATTTGATCGTTTAACAGCGTACTCCATCTTCCTCTGTCCTCCGCAACCCTTCACTCAGTGTCAAGCCAGTCCATTCATGAATGTTGTCCTCCCACCTCTTTTTCTGTCTCCCTCTTCTTCTGCCTCCTTGCACCATGCCTTGCAGGATGGTCTTTGCAAGGCCTGATGCTCTGGTGACGTAGCCCTACCATCGGAGTTTCCGTTTCTTCACCACTGTGAGCATGTTGTCCAATGGCTTGTGCGACAGTCTGTTGGACTTCATTGTTGGTGATGTGCTGGGTATAGGAAATGCCCAGAAGTCTTCTGTAGCACCTCATCTCCATGCTTTGTATTCTTCGTTGTAGATCTGCTGTGAGGGTCCATGTTTTGCCAGTGTATAGGAAGATGGAGATGACAAGGGAGCGCAGCAGCCTTCCCTTGGAATGTAGACTGATGGTCCTGTCTTTCCAAATGGGCTTCAACCTTGTCATGGCAGCAGTTGTTTGTGCAATCCTGGAGAGGACTTCCTGTCGGGATGCATTGTCTGATACAATGGCTCCTAAATATTTGAAATTATGCACTGTGTTGAGGGATTGGCCTTGGACTTTGATGTCCACTTTGATGTCATTGGTTTTGTTGGTCATCATTTTGGTATTCTCTGCACTTATTTCCATTCCAAAGGCTCTGGAGGTGGTGTCAAGCCTCTGTACCAGCTGTTCAAGTTCTTGTTCCTCTCCAGCCAATCCATCAATGTCATTCTCAAAACGGAGGATGGAAATTGCTCTACCCGCTATGCTGACTGTGCCTTCGTGATCTGCAATTTCATCTGACATAATGCGCCCTAGGAAGATGTTGATCAAACGCTTTCTTGAAGTCTACAAACACATGATATAGATATTTTTGGTGCTGTAGGTATTTCTTGCAGATTATTCTGAGGTTGAACATCTGTTCACTGGTACTTCGCCCTGCCCTGAATCCTGTTTGTTCTTCAGCTATGATTTGTTCAGCTTGGGGTTTCAACCTGTTAAGTATTATTTTGAGGACCTTGCTGGGATGGCTGATGAGGCTAATGGTGCAGCAATTTTTACACTCCTGAAGGTTACCCTTTTTGGGAAGAGTGAGGAAAAGCGACTGGGTCCATGGTGTAGGCCACTCCCCACTCTGCCAGATCTTGTTACAGATAATGGTGAGGGCGTCAATCATCTCTTCCCCTCCTGCTTAAAGCAATTCGGAGTGTATGTTGTCCACTCCTGCTGACTTCCCCTTCTTCAGTGATTGCACTGCTGCTTCACTTTCTTCTCGGAGAATTGGGAGGAGTATTTCATCACTGTACTTGCTCTGCCAAATAATTGGTTTAGTGTACCTTCCCCTCCCACTCACAAATGCCCAAACTAACATAAAATGACAACTTATAAAATGCACATCACACATCTGATACACATATAACGATAAACACAAACACCATCTCTCACCCCTAAAGCTAAATTTATCTTTTCAAAATGTGTGAAGGTTAACTTCCCTTTTGCACCTTTTTCCACTCCCTCTACTCTTTATGCTTCATCCCCCCTCCAACCCCCAAACTTTCCCTCCAAGATCAACTCATTTATCTGCAATGAGATAACAGGCCTCGAATTGACATTTTACAGCCTGGATTAAAGCACTTCCTCTTAAAAATAGCCCTATTTCAGTGTTTCTTGGTGGATACAAAAACAATTACAGAAAATGACAAAATAAATTCATTTACATGTACATGGCCTATCCTATCCTATCCTGTCCCATAACCCGAAGGTCGTAGGGGCACCACAGATGATCGCTTAACCAGCATACTCCATCTTTCTCTGTCCTCAGCAGCCCTCATGGCTTCGCTCAGTGTCAAACCAGTCCATTCTCGAATGTTGTCCTCCCACCTCTTTTTCGGTCTCCCCCTTCTTCTACCTCCTTGCACTGTGCCTTGCAGAATGGTCTTTGCAAGGCCTGATGATCTGGTGACGTGGCCATACCATCGGAGTTTCCGTTTCTTCACCACTGTGAGCAGGTCATCGTGTTGTCCAATGGCTTGTGTGATGGTCTGTCAGACTTCAACGTTGGTGATGTGTTGGGTATAGGAAATGCACAGAAGTCTTCTGTAGCACCTCATCTCCATGCTTTGAATTCTTCGTTGGAGATCTGCTGTGAGGGTCCATGCTTCGCAAGCATATAGGAAGATGGAGATGACCAGAGAGCGCAGCAGTCTTACTTTGGAATGTAGACTGATGGTTCTGTCTTTCCAAATGGGCTTCAACCTTGTCAAGGCAGCAGTTGTTTGTGCGATCCTGGAGAGGACTTCCTGTCGAGACCCATTGTCTGACACAATGGCTCCTAAATATTTGAAGCTGTGCACTGTGTTGAGGGATTGGCCTTGTACTTTGATGTCCGTGTTGATGCCATTGGTGTTGTTGGTCATCATTTTGGTCTTCTCTGCACTTATTTCCATTCCATAAGCTCTGGAGGTGGTGTCAAGCCTCTGTACAAGCTGTTCAAGTTCTTGTTCCTCTCCAGCCAATCCATCAATATCATCCGCAAAACGAAGATTGGAGATTGCTCTGCCCCCTATGCTGACTGTGCCTTCGTGATCTGCAAGAGCATCTGACATGATGCGCTCTAGGAAGATGTTGAAGAGTGTTGGAGAGAGTAGGCATCCTTGACGCACACCGATTGTTGTTCTGAACCAGTTCCCGATGACGCTGTTATGGAGGACTGCACTGGTAGCCTTGTCATACAGGCTTTTGATGACTTCTATAATTTTAGGGCTGATGTTGTACACTTTCATGGTTGCCCATAGAGCTGCATGCCAGACTCGGTCAAATGCCTTCTTGAAGTCTATGAACACATGATATAGATGTTGTTGGTGCTGTAGGTATTTCTCACAGATTATTCTGAGGTTGAAAATCTGTTCAGTGGTACTTCGCCCTGCCATGAATCCTGCTTGTTCTTCAGCTATGATTTGTTCAGCTTGTGGTTTCAACCTGTTGAGTATTATTTTCAGGAGGACCTTGCTGGGATGGCTGATGAGGCTGATGGTGCGGTAATTTTCACACTCCTGAAGGTTACCTTTTTTGGGAAGAGTGATGACAAGCGACTGGGTCCATGGTGTAGGCCATTCCCCACTCTGCCAGATCTTGTTACAGATAATGGTGAGAGCATCAGTCATCGCTTCTCCTCCTGCTTGTAGCAGTTCCGCTGGTATGTTGTCCACTCTTAGTGTTAAACAGCCCAAAGTCTCCACTATCCAAAGCAAGTCTGGCATTTGCCTTACAGAAGAACAAGAAGTCTTGGACAGATTGACAGAGTACTGCTCTGACCTTTACAACCATACACCAAATGGAGACCCATCAGTTCTAGCATGTCCCGAGAGCAGAGAAGAAGAAGAAATCCTCCCAATTCTCCGGGAAGAAGTTGAGGCAGCAGTGCAATCGCTGAAGAAAGGGAAGTCAGCGGGAGTGGACAACGTACATGGCATACCCAACTTAAACATTATAATATTATTTATTAATAATAATTAATATTAGTAATTAAAATGATTGCGGGCCCACTATGTCTACGGTGTACCCAAACTATGTAAACTACTTAGTTCTAGATACCATTTTCAAATTATTTCCTTCTTTTTTGTGAAAGGGCATGGGGAGGATGGACAGGGGAATGGGAGGGGAGCATCTCATGAAAAATGTATGAAACAACTGTACATAACAATAGTAATACAGTTTGCTTCCTCCTAGTTTCAACAAAAATTAAACTAGAAGGGCAAAGCCCATATGACTCAAATACCACAACTTAGGAAACTAATTCACAATAGTCTACATTTTATTTAAATCATTGCCCAGTATGTATTAGGTTTAATAACACTGAAACAAAACGTGATGATCTTAACCTCCGGTTTTACATGAACACAATACGATACACTACAATACCTCTTTATTGTCCAACTTTTACATTATACATAAAATGGGAAAATTGCCTTTGACGTTGAATGCGCGTAAACTTTGCATAAAATAGTTAAAAGAACAAAAGTAAAATTGTCCATGCAGTCATATGGCGCAACTGGAAATATTTCTTTTTCTCTCTCTTCCTCCCTTTTTCTCTATTCTTTTCTCTCTGTCTCATGTACAATCGAATAAATTACAGAAGTTCTATTATGTCAAAAACAACAGTGATCTTGCAATGACCTTGACTTTGGGATCACCTTGACCTTTACATGACCTCAAAGTCTAAGGCTCATGTATGATTAAATAAGCTAAAGTTGATGCATAATGAGGGTCAAATAGAAAACTATTCGGATATTCCATTGTGCAATGCCAATGATACGTAAATTGTGATGTTTTCATATGGTCTAAAATGACAACCTTCAAGATCAAAATAAAAACAGAACATATATATATATATGAAAAATAAAAACAGAACATATAGATCTACATGTATGAAAAATCAATCTATAATATCCAAGTACTATGATTTACTCCTTTCGGATGAGAGTATAAACTAAGATCTAGTCTTTGCACACAAGAAAATTCCATTGCACCGACTAAGAATCCTGACACTCTTGTCCTAGATGGGTGAGTGCCGGACACAAAAATGACCAGTTTGCATTAGGTCTTTTCTCCCCACTCCCGGTCACCAAGGATTGTGCTCAGTCATCTGGGCGTCAGACAAAATGTTGCTAGTGGGCGGCTTGAGTTAGATCACACTCTTCTTTTCAGTTTTGTTGCAAGCATTTAGGGAAATAGTCCTATCCTATCCTATCCTGTCCCATAACCCGAAGGTCGTAGGGGCACCACAGATGATCGCTTAACCAGCATACTCCATCTTTCTCTGTCCTCAGCAGCCCTCATGGCTTCGCTCAGTGTCAAACCAGTCCATTCTCGAATGTTGTCCTCCCACCTCTTTTTCGGTCTCCCCCTTCTTCTACCTCCTTGCACTGTGCCTTGCAGAATGGTCTTTGCAAGGCCTGATGATCTGGTGACGTGGCCATACCATCGGAGTTTCCGTTTCTTCACCACTGTGAGCAGGTCATCGTGTTGTCCAATGGCTTGTGTGATGGTCTGTCGGACTTCAACGTTGGTGATGTGTTGGGTATAGGAAATGCACAGAAGTCTTCTGTAGCACCTCATCTCCATGCTTTGTATTCTTCGTTGGAGATCTGCTGTGAGGGTCCATGCTTCGCAAGCATATAGGAAGATGGAGATGACCAGAGAGCGCAGCAGTCTTACTTTGGAATGTAGACTGATGGTTCTGTCTTTCCAAATGGGCTTCAACCTTGTCAGGGCAGCAGTTGTTTGTGCGATCCTGGAGAGGACTTCCTGTCGAGACCCATTGTCTGACACAATGGCTCCTAAATATTTGAAGCTGTGCACTGTGTTGAGGGATTGGCCTTGTACTTTGATATCCGTGTTGATGCCATTGGTGTTGTTGGTCATCATTTTGGTCTTCTCTGCACTTATTTCCATTCCATAAGCTCTGGAGGTGGTGTCAAGCCTCTGTACAAGCTGTTCAAGTTCTTGTTCCTCTCCAGCCAATCCATCAATATCATCCGCAAAACGAAGATTGGAGATTGCTCTGCCCCCTATGCTGACTGTGCCTTCGTGATCTGCAAGAGCATCTGACATGATGCGCTCTAGGAAAATGTTGAAGAGTGTTGGGGAGAGTAGGCATCCTTGACGCACACCGATTGTTGTTCTGAACCAGTTCCCAATGACGCTGTTATGGAGGACTGCACTGGTAGCCTTGTCATACAGGCTTTTGATGACTTCTATAATTTTAGGGCTGATGTTGTACACTTTCATGGTTGCCCATAGAGCTGCATGCCAGACTCGGTCAAATGCCTTCTTGAAGTCTATGAACACATGATATAGATGTTGTTGGTGCTGTAGGTATTTCTCACAGATTATTCTGAGGTTGAAAATCTGTTCAGTGGTACTTCGCCCTGCCATGAATCCTGCTTGTTCTTCAGCTATGATTTGTTCAGCTTGTGGTTTCAACCTGTTGAGTATTATTTTCAGGAGGACCTTGCTGGGATGGCTGATGAGGCTGATGGTGCGGTAATTTTCACACTCCTGAAGGTTACCTTTTTTGGGAAGAGTGATGACAAGCGACTGGGTCCATGGTGTAGGCCATTCCCCACTCTGCCAGATCTTGTTACAGATAATGGTGAGAGCATCAGTCATCGCTTCTCCTCCTGCTTGTAGCAGTTCCGCTGGTATGTTGTCCACTCCCGCTGACTTCCCTTTCTTCAGCGATTGCACTGCTGCCTCAACTTCTTCCCGGAGAATTGGGAGGATTTCTTCTTCTTCTCTGCTCTCGGGACATGCTAGAACTGATGGGTCTCCATTTGGTGTATGGTTGTAAAGGTCAGAGCAGTACTCTGTCCATCTGTCCAAGACTTCTTGTTCTTCTGTAAGGCAAATGCCAGACTTGCTTTGGATAGTGGAGACTTTGGGCTGTTTAACACTTGTCAGCCGCTTCACAGTCTGGTAGGCCTTCTTGCTGTTGTTCTTGTTCAGATTGTTCTCTATTTCCTGGCATTGATCTTCTATCCAGTTCTCCTTTGCTGTGCGCATGCCTTTTCGGATGTCATTGTTGATTTTTCGGTAGACATCAGCTCCCTGTGAGGTGTTCTTTTTCTTTTTTAACTCTCTTCGTTTATCACACAGATCCAAAAGTTCAGGTGTGATCCACGGCTTCTTCTTTGGTCGGTGCTTGCCAAGGATCTCAGTGGCGGCATCTGTTACAGCTGAGTTGAAGGTATTGGTCATGGTGTTGACATCTACTTCGCCTGCCCCAAAAATAAGCAGTGGTGCAAATTTCCCTCCAATTGTGGCCTGAAATATTTTTGCCACCTCCGGGTCTTGCAGTTTGTCCAGGTCGAACTTCAGCCTAGTGCACTTTGCTGTATTTACTCTCTTCAAATGGAGCCGGAAAGACATCATCACGAGATCGTGGTCACTTCCAATGTCTGCTCCTGGAAAAGTGCGTGTCCTGCCAATGTTGATGCTTGATCTGAAGCGTTTCTTGACCATGATGTAGTCGATCTGGTTGTGATGTTCCCCGCCGGGACTGTGCCATGTCCATCGTCTGGATTTTTTGTGGAGACCAAGCGTGTTTGCCAGTACCAGATTGTTGTATCTGGCAAACTCCAATAGCCTCAGACCCCTGTCATTTGTCTCGTTGTTGCAGTGGGGTCCGCATGTGTCTCCCCAGTTGTGGTGCGCATCTTGGCCAACCTTGGCATTCCAGTCGCCTTGCACTATGACTATGTCCTTCTTCGGCACTTGGTCAAGGGCCGCCTGTATATTTTCATAAAAATCCTCCACTTCGCTGTCTTCATAGTCTGATGTTGGAGCATAGGCCTGGATGATGGTAATGTTGAAAGGGGTTGCTCTCAGACGGATGGTAATGAGTCTACTGGAGACTGGGCGGCAACCCATGACAGTGGCTAGAATGTTCTTGTGGACCAAGAATCCAACGCCGTGTTCGTGCCTGTCATCTCTACCGCTGAAATAGAGCTTGTGGCCTTTGTCAGTCGTTGTTTCACCTAGGCCTTTCCAGGGAAATAGTGTTCACAGAAAATTTGCATTCACAGTCAACAAAATTCATTTATTCCACACACACAATTATCTAAATGAAACTCACTTTTAGCATGGAGAACTGAAAATTTAAATGATGCAAGCTGTAACATTGATAATGATCTTCCAACTAGATTGTGGTTGCATACTAGAAGAGGTAGAATTTGTGACAGTGATTGACAGTGGCAAAATAGCAACTTCTAAGCAAATGCTGTCAAAATGAATTCATGAGAGAAAACGCTTGCAGAATTTACACCAACAATAACAAAGTAATATCAATATCAGCACCTTAAGTTTGGCAACAATTTAATCACCATCAATCAGTATCATCACTATATAGCTTCAGTACTATAAGATTTAGTGACAATAAGCATTATCTATTCTATATCACTGTATCAATATCACCGCTACAAGCTTCAGCAAAAATAACCACAATCTATATAACAACTATCAGTTTCATCCACAACAACCATTATTGCTGTATCAATGGATGATGTATCAATAATTCAATTGTACCACCACCACAAATTATTATTATTAATACAATAATAGACAATATAACTGTTCTTAAAAATTTCAGTGACAATAAGTATTTATATCACTATCAGTAATCACCACCATAACAACAAACACAGAACATATTTGATTTAAAGACACATCTTCCATCCCTCAATCAATTAACAACTTGCCCAAGTATCAAGAAGTGCATGACACTGACTTCAGTGACTGAACTGCTTGCAATTTATTCTGCCAAACAACCGCCCTTTGGCTTTGCAATATTGCAGTACAACTGCCTTTTAAATCCAAAAGCCAGCCCTTTCACTTAAAGTCCCCTATACGCATATGTGTCCGGGGACAGTAATATACCCACTGAACTGAACTTTCACTTTCAAAAAATTTACAAATCTCAATGTAGCAAAAAACTATTTTGGGTAAATTTACATGCCTTTTACACTATAGCAACTATCAATGGAATATGATACAATTATCCTCTGCAGCAGATGAGATATACTGAGCTATCAGTCTCCGTTTTATTCACTGTTAGTGTTATATTTTGGTGAGCTCTAGCAATCTATTTAACCTCATTGGTTTTTTCCTGGGGGCTGGCTTGGGAAGAGAAAAGCGAAAGAGTAGGAAGAAATGGTCTGTCAAAAAGGTGAACTGAGCAACCTTAACTGCTTATCCCATGTGAACACTTTAGAGAACACCTACAGGTTGTTTGTGTTCTGTTCACAATAAATTGCTATGTAAATATACTGCATATCATCCATATGCCTCGGAACATGGTGCCGGCCATGTGAATATATGCAGTGTTCCCTCCACACACGAAAAATGAGAGTCCTTGGGACTCCCAGGTATAAAATTTTAAGAGTCCTTGTGCAAATTTTGAGAGTCCCCAAATCGGTGGATGAACGGGTTTGGGGCCCAGTCAACCAAGTCAGAAGTGACATGATCGTGTATGATACAATCAAAAAATGGATTAACGAAGATTTCTTTTGTTCAGTGAATGTATTGCTTGGAGGAAGTTTACAATGCACGCGCATGCAATTTTTAAGGACGACAACTCCAGACACAATCTTTAATCGTCTGCAATGGCAGTCTCAGTTGGGTTCTGATTCTGATTATGCCGTGAATTAGTTCGCCACTCGTTGGTCGTATTTATTACTTCAGCGATTCCAAAAAAATGTGTGCGTCCACAGGACGCACACATGCAAATTTTCCTGCGTCATTTTTCATATTTTGTGCGTAATTGACGCACTACTGTGCGTAATCGGGAACACTGATATGTAATACATGTTGGGGAAACAAACAGTGCCTACTCTTGTGTTTCAGAGTGGATTTTGATGGGACTCCCATTATCTATCCTATCTTGCCTTTGGTGCCGCATAGCACCTACTGCACTGAAAGATTTCGTATATGATTAAGTTAGTACAAAACATTAATTTCTAAATAGACAAATTATATACAATAGTCCTCAAGTAATTATTCTTCATCCAAATTAGTACAGTGGCAGACCTTCACAATTCCAACATTAACTTGATAAAGCATCATGTCTTAAGTTTATTGAAGCCAGAGAGGGTGGCTTAGTGCTTCATGGAGCTACACTGTGCAAAAGCTCGCAACAGCTTGTGTGGCGTAAGTTCAATCCTAACCAGTTCTCAGAGCAGCTCTTTTGTCTGTAAAGCTGAGATACAAAAAAAAACAATCAACTGTGTTATTTACACATTTTTTCCTTACCTTCCCTTGCTCTAGCTGCTCATGGCGAATGCGCAGAAACTCGTGTGGAACAGCGTAGCCTTCACTGTCGATCAATGCCTCATAAAGTGGTTCACCGGTGCCCTGACGATAGCTCCGCGACATGGACCCTCGAGATCCGTCTCCCTCCCCACTGTCCAGCGATGACATGGAGCCAAGGTTAAGGCACTCGGAGCTGTAGCTTTTGCGCAGTGGGAAGCGCTGTAGCGACCCCTCTGGTGTGGGTGGCAACTGATCCACAGCAGGATTGCGATGTGAGGGAGTTTGTATCATGGATGCCTGCCGCTCAATCTTCCGCTTATGCTTTAGTGAGATCACCACTGGTCCTTCACTTCCAGAATCGCTCCCATCCCCACCAAAGTCCTGTTGAGAACGCAGGGCAACTCCTTCTGACTTGGGCCTGGGTCGAGGAGGAGGGGGTCTGGTTGGTGGTGCATCACGGACAGCTGCAGATTTTCCTATTTGTCCTAAATGAGAGTAGCGGTCTCTAAGAGTCACATCTTCTTTGTCCCCATCCTTACCTCGGTTACTCTCCACCAGCACAGCTATTCTCTCCTTGACTGAACTAACATTGTACTCTTCCCCATCGACTTGTTTCTTCTCTGCATTATCATCGCTAACCAGCTGGCTTTTCACTCTCAGGTATTCATCATGAGCATACGTTCTGGGAGGCTTGAAAGGAGGTGGTGGGGGTGGCTGCTCTGTTGGTCGAGGTGCATGGCCCTTGGGAGGAGAGAAGGCAACCTGGGCTTTAGGTGGAGAAAATGTAACTGAAATTCCTTGCTTTTCAGTTTGGGACTCAATCCTGCCCGCTGCCTGTGGGATGTTGATGGCTGCTGAAGTCCTGTCACCCCCTGCTTTTAACCACTCTACATTCTTACTTGGCTTGATATCCCACGGTTCCTGATAATTGCTCCCACAACTGTCAGCAGCATTGCTCCTCACTGCTTCATCACTAGTATTGTTGAGTTTCCTTGTAGTACCACCGGCACTGGCACTGTTTTGAACCACTGGCTTCTGAGGCAATGAAGGTTTTGTTTCAAACTTCTTCAGCTGCTCAGACACTCGCACCTCACTTGTCCTAACTGGACCCACTGTCACACTGTCTGTCATTCTTTGTCTTTCCCCATGGTGGCGCAAGGCTACCCCATCATTACTGGCAGGATCCGACATACGCTTTGGGCTGCCTGTCCTGGCACTGACTGGACCTGCCCTGCGTTCAGCTCCTGTTCTGACAATGACACCCCCAGTCCTTTCTCTTTGAGGACCAGCATCATCACCAAACAGAGCCAGACGTCGAGACACTGTAGGGCTCACGCACCTGCCAGCTGATGACTTACTGTCGATAGTTGACCATTCTTGTCTGTCAGATGTGTGTCGTGGCTGTGCATTTGGGTTCTCTGCTGCGCTAGACTTTAAGGAACCATGAATCTTGCCAGGTTGTGAGATGGAAGCAGAATCTGTCACGATCCATGTCTGTCGTGCAGGAGATCTCGTACGAGCTGAGGGCTTTGAGTGATCTGACAGTAGTACTGACTTGGTTGGCGCCATTGGCTTTGTTCTCAAGATGAGTTGCTGTCTTGTTGGTGACTGGCCAAATATCGGAGGCCCACTGGCTTGAGAATCACGCTCCTCGAACATCTTTTTTAGGTTCTGTAGTTTTCCTGGCTCCATCTTTCGCACACTGCCACTGGGTACCTCTGCAGACATGACTGCAACACTGGCAGCAGAGGTTTATATAACTGTCACATTATGCAAGCTGCGTCAATCTGACTCCTTCTGTGTGCCAGCCATCAACTGTACTCTCCATTGCATTGTTCTGAAAATAAAAATAAAACGTTATGCATTTTAATTAGTGCAATCCCACAGAAATAGCAACAACAACAACAACCAAACTGCAAACAGAACCAACAACAAGTTGACAACAAAATCCACAATAATAATAAAAGAAAACTCACCCCATACATAGATTCCCTAATAACATTAGTAACACTGTGTCCAAAAATGCACAGCCTTGCCAAACTCTGACTAATATTTTGTGTATTATAAATTAAAGTATGGAAGTGTAAATACAATCTGATATTCGTAAACTAGCAAACGAGCAAAAAAGCGTCACATTTACCAGTACACTTTATGAACAGCAGACGTCAATCATAGATTACTTCCCTGATTGTTTAGAGTTGCCTCCCCTGCAACATTCAGTTCCGTTGTTTAACTTCCGTTCCCTTCCTTTGCACGTTAAATAAAATGGTGGGTACTGTGTGGCTATTATTAAAATGTAACATCTCAGTCATCTGCTCTCTTGTTATAATATTATTTTACTTTATATGTGTATTTGATAGTTACATGTGTCTGTTTTGAACTTGAGCTCAATATTTTGTAGATTTCACCTTGGATATTTACTTTTTTATGGAAATGTGCACGCTTGAAGAGTGTTGGTCGGCATAGTGTGTTTTGCAATAAAATTGGTACTATTGCAGTTCTGTAATGTGATTCACAATGTTATTTAACACTTTGTTTAATACAGGCGTCGTCGCTAAACAAGAGAAAGAAGACCAGGAAGCTTCGTGGTCACGTCAGCCACGGTCATGGACGTAT
Source organism: Oncomelania hupensis (assembly GCA_036898135.1). NCBI lineage: Eukaryota > Metazoa > Mollusca > Gastropoda > Littorinimorpha > Pomatiopsidae > Oncomelania > Oncomelania hupensis. The sequence continues at coordinate 42,254,805 of CM072517.1, read as the reverse complement.
TGGTAAGTAAAATTTGGAGTTGGTAGCCCATGATTTTTATTTTTTATTTTCATTTTTTGTAAACAAAAATATTCTTTTGAAACTGGGTCTGTCTACAAAGCTGAGCACCGCGAGGGGTGCTGCTTTTCTAGATAATATTTATCACAACAAGCTGCTTATTTGCCTTTCCTTTTGCTATTATCTTATTTAAAAATGATCGGAGAGATAGTATTAATAATTTCAAGACGAAAATATCTATAGAACCTTTGTATTTGCTTTGTAAATGTCTGAAAGTGGCCTAAAATTTGACCTAATTTTGTGACATGAGAATGACCGGGTTTTCTTCTAAGTGTTTACATAAATAAAGATGTCATAGAACACGTAAAATTATTATAATCTAACTCATTAGTAATAGTTTAAACATGCACAGTACTTACAAAACCAATTTGTTTTGTATTTTGTGTATTATAGCCGGAGTAAATTTGGTTGTCCAGCGTAATGCATGGTTTCCGAAACAGGCAGAATGTTTTCAAAAATTGATCTTCGTCTTAAGCGCAAGAATACATGTTTTTTTTAGAGTTGTCTTTCTTGTTGGGATGTTATGAATGAATTCCAATGTTTACAAATAACAATTTAGTCGTTATGTAAATGCTTTGATGGTCTGAAAAGCATCGGTTGACATCGTTTCCGGATTTTCGTGTGACGCTGGACAACACACAAATTTATTTTGCTTATTTCAAAGCATACCTAGTAGGACTATTTTAATGACGTAAAGTAGGCCTCATTATCGGATTGATATATACACTCGTCCCTTCTCGCGTGGTTTCATTTTACGCGGAGAATCTTTTTCATTGTGTGTGGTTTCCGAGTATCACGTAGTTGTTACATTGGACAACGCACGCAATGTCACCAAGAAAACTGACTCTTTACAGTAAGATTCTTCATGTTTATATAATATTTTATGTTTATTTAGTTGTTAGGATAAGTTTAATTCGACTGTGGTGCCTATTTTAATGAAAATAGATCTCCGGCTAGTCTAACGTAATTAGAAGCCAAGAAACCATTATTTTTTTTGCCGTTCTTGTTCCGATGGATGATGAGATCCGTTCAAAATTTGTTAATGAATAAATAAAAATGCTCTTTGAAACAGCAGTGACAAGTAAACTTATTTAAATTTATTATTTGACTTGATTTGGATATGCTAAGTTTGATAAATATTATTTGGCCGAATATAATTTATCGTCAAGCTTAATTTGGTTTCCGTGTTACATTGGACGAAATTTTTTTACAATAAGAACCAGATTTTTTTTAATAGAGACCTGTAAGATCTCACTTTTATTTTGTGATTATGTTATAATATTATACACAATTTGTATGTGCAGTAGCTGTTTCAGGTTGTTTCATTTTAAGTATAAAAGAACTTTTAACGATTAAAATTTGTAGAAAATTGATTGACTTGATAATGTATCAATAGATAAACTTCTTTACTAATGTAAACATTTCTTTTTAATCTTATATCTATTTGATAGCAAATCTCTTTATAAATAAAGATTCTTTGCCAACTTTATATATATATATTGTTGGTTTTTAAGTACTATTTGGTTTCCGTGTTACATTGGACATTTCGTTGAGTGTGTACACAAAAGGTCTGACTACATGCATAAAAGGTCAAAACTTATCTTCTAACCTGCATGGCATGATCACACACATACATATCTTTCAAATAAACCACAAAATTTATGTATTTGACAACTTTTATTTTTGGGCACCCATGTCACAAAAAGTGAACCAACTTTGTAGACAGAGCCAACTACTTTTTTTTAATGTTAAATATCGTATTAATTAAAATAATTGAGGTATAGAATTCAAATAAATTGAATACACATTTAAAACAAAATGTTTAGCGGCCGTTCATTTCAATTTTCTGAAAACTCGTCCCTCCGAAGGCACAACTAAGCTAAGGTAACTAAGCTGGTTTAATTATTCCAAATAGTGTGGTATAGTCTCCTCTTTGCATTGAATAACTCTGGACTGGATCAAGCCATCCTTCTGTGGTTTTAAAAAAAAAAAAAAAAAAAAAAAAAAGCCCAACGAACAACTTTCGCCCATGGAAAATGTTTTCTGTCACCACCACCCACTATTTCCCCACCCACCCCAACTCAACCAAGGTAAACACTGAACTTTAAATAAGGTAAAAGTTACACCAACAGATAAAATTAAATTGTAATAAAATGTCAAGCTTGCAATTTCATTGCAAAGAGGAAATAACAAGAATTCTGCACATTGGTTGAAAGCAAGCCATGCTGATGATCACACTTCGCAGTTTTTTCACTGTCATCCTGTTCCACGTTGTTGATGTCAGGTCGAGGTAATGCAAAGTATTCCCGCTTTCTTGAATACGTTGTTTTGGTTTTTTTCTTGACTGGCAATCGATTTGTGGAACTGCCACTTGCAAAACGTGTGGTAGGAATGCTGGCATGGACAACAGTGTTGCTGCTGTCAGAGCTTGATGCAGGTTCAGCCTTCGAAGGGGTGCTTTAGTCACTTTGCAATGAAGCAGGTGTGACTTTCAGGGTCGTTCTCCTTTTCCTTAGTCTCCTTTAGGATGCCGAGTTCAAAATTTCTTTTCTTTGAGCATCGGCATGATGATAATACTGTATTTCCCCTCTGTACTGTTCAATCGATGTCAAAGGTTTGTTTACAACATGGACGCTGGTAGTGCATCGTAAGCCAATGGAAATTTTTGAAAATGTCACGTGATCAGAGTTGACCAATCACGAATGAACAAATCCAAATAGGGTGTTATGTGAAAAATGGCATCAACACAATGCAAGGGAGAGTAATTTATATTAATGTCTATAGATTGTCGGGTTTCTTCCCTTTAATTTGATACCGGACATAACTCGGTTGGAAAAGTGAAAGTAGCCATAACCAAGTAATAAAATGAGATCGTACCAACTTCGTAGAATTTATTGGCAAGCTTTCTTTTATTAACAGCTTAATAAAATAATTAAATTAAAATATTTCGGATTATACTTAAAGCAAAATATTCATCACTTTAGCTTTTACAATGATTTAACCCTCTAAACCCCACAGGAGTCGAAGCCTTATCTGCTTCTATTTCCCAGGTCAAGGCAAGTAACTCCGTCAAAATGCTACACCATGCACATACAAAAATTAATTAAAAATGCACCACCCAAAATTATGTTCCACTTATCATTATTAATAAATCAACCACATATTTTTCTTCAAAATGAAATGTTACACCTAAATTTTTACAATGTTTTGCAACTGGAAAAAAAAATCTGAATGTCAACATTGCATACTGCACAACATGCAGCAATACGATCACTGACTCAAATAATAAAGCACCGATTGTTCATCGTTTTTGTTATTCAAATCCGACAGAAAAAGATCGTCAAAGTGAAAGTCCAAATCACTATCCTCTCCATCATTAACCTGTACCAAATCGGCCTCCTAAAATCCTTCAAATGGGTCATTTTCTTCATCAGATTCTGCAAGAATCTGACGCCATAATTCTCCGCCTCTCAAACTTCAAACTTTAATCAAACTTTGAAAATTCACTGTGTGCATTCTACACACTCTAAAATTGCCGTGAAAACACCGCCGGAAACAGCAGGAAGTCACGATCACGTGTGCGAGAATCTCGCACGTTTGCTATAAATAGATTTCCACATGGCAGGCTCTGATCAGACCACGTCATTACCGGCCGCTACCGGTCGCTCCGCGCATATGCACATAGCAAAAATATCGGTCGCTCTAGGTCGCTCCGCGCGTTAGAGGGTTAAAAAATGTAAACACACTGGATAGTAATGTTTATTATTTTTTTTAACTCATAGGCACCTTCTTAATGCATTTTTGTTACTCTTGATCAGTCTGCATTCAAATTCATTGGGATAGAATATTTGCAGTATTTTAAAACTAAATGAAATTAAAATAAAAAGCATTCTTAAATTAAACATTATTATACTACAAAATAATTTATTTCCTTGCAGTTATTTAAATCGATATATATTAATTTTCTTAATCTTGATCAGTGTGCACTCGTGGGATGGTTTTAAAAACTATATTGCATTATATAAATAGATAAAAATTATTAAATTAAATATTACACCACGAATTTATTCATTTATTTATTTGCAGTTATTTTGCTTGTAGTTATTTAAATCGATTTATGCATTTTCTTACTCTTGATCAGTCTGCGCTCAAATTCAGTATTTTAAAATTAAATTAAGTGTATGCATGTTTTTTTGTGATAATTTGATTCAAGTATGTTATAAACCATTTGTCCATTGTTTAATTATACAAGCCATTTGATTTTATTGACATTCACATAAATACAATTTTTCATCATTTGATTCAAGAATGAGCTGAAATGTAACAAATTATTTTTCCTTTGTTTGATTGTACTAGCCACAAGAGTGGAAAACAGTAAAAATATAAAACAAAACAAAAAAGTAATTTCATTGATTCAAGTAAGAGCTGAAATGTTATAACAACTCGCGTACATTTTTGCTGTCTACATGAAGGATTCTCAGGAAAGAGCTCTAAGTCTTGGTATCTCTCAACTTTTATTACTTTATAGTGTGGTCAGCACCTGCCCACAAATAAAAGTCAGCAACTTTTAATTTTTAGTTTTGTTTTACTTTAACTTTAATTGTAAAATGGCTGTCTGGTGGAGTGCCTTCGGTGTTACCACTAGGGTTGTTCCAGCAGATCTTTAATGCGGATCAGGGGTGAGTCCTCTTTCAACCAAGCTGTGGTCTTGATTTTGTGCTCATGATTTGGCTCTTTGCAGTCAGTTGGACCCTGTAAGCAATGAATTGCAGAAAAGTGTAGGGAAAACATGACAGAGCAGGTAGCAAACACAAATGAAATAAAATGACTAAGATGTGACTACTATTCATGTCTTAGTATAGGTAGCGGCAGTGGCCTACTAGACATGCGGGAAACCAGCTGATAAGCCACATTTTTGTCGGCAATTTACTGGTCTGCATGTAATTATTGTCACATAAAAATTACATCTATAAAAACATCAACATTTCAACTTTCTTTCTATGTTGTTTTTACGAATAAATTCGTCTTTAAATAGTCACTAAAGTGGCTCAGAAAAGCATACAGTCAGTGTACTTTGTTGCGTGTCGCCATTGCCTGGCGGCCATGCTCTCCATCAAAGTTGAACACCGTCTATTTTTATCGCCGATGTTAGTGTTCGTTTACTTAAATTTGATTGGTTCAACTAGTCTTAATAGAAAGATGAAACTCCTAGCTTTATTTTCGTATATCTATTTTCTTCGAAAAGCAACGTATTTTCAATTGCGAAGCAGTTTAAATCAAGGCAAAAAAATATGTATACTTCGCGGCTTGATATCTTAAAAATGGCTGTTCAGAACTATAAAAACCATGGACCCGCTGGAAAGGTAATTTTCTGCAGATTGCAATGGTATACGAAACATCGTTTTCCGTTCCATACTCGCGGAGCGGGAACCAATGAAAGACGAGTACCCATAACACGTGCCAGATAGGCCAACGACTTTGAAAGTCATGGCTGCTAGTGAAAATTGTACTTCGAGCTGCTTGGACTTTGCTATGATTTCCAATAAAATCAGTGCCATTATTTATTGGTATGTTCGGTGCAGTCTTGGATTGACCAGTTTCTGGTAAATTGTAATGAGTTTATGGTGTGGTATGTTGATAATTTAGCAAAATATTCGAGTACCGTTTACCGGAAGTGCATAGAAAGTGTTGTCTGCTCCAATGTTTAATCGATAGTTTTAGTAAAGTTACGGACCAGTAATAGGCCTACTCGGTCTGTAAACGTCCCCTTTTTGTAATACTGTATACATTTAGTTTATTATAACACCTATTATGTAATTAGTGGTTGGCGTAGCTTCATTATTTAGCGTTAAATGATTGAAAAACTAACATAAAATTTACCATTAATGCCTATGTGTCAAGCTAAATAAATCATGATGATCTGATCTAGCCAAGTCAACAAATCTTTTATTACCCCGCATTGAAGAATTTACACAGAACATTGCAACAAGGTTATAAAATTAATAATAATAATAATAATAATAATAATAATAACACTAATACATTAGTATAATTATATCTTTGTGATAATACTTGTATTTCTTTACATCATGGTCTCAGGAGTCTTTTTGCCAAGTTTTATGATTGTGTGTAAAGTTATTTTCAAAAATATGATTACACTGAATTCAACTGATGTCTGTAAAGATTACACTGTCATCTATCTACACACAAAACATTTTGGTTGTATCTTAGTTTGTGAATTATTGGCATTGAAGTGCGAGAAACTGTAATTTTCCTGTTTTTCCGCTCGGCAAAAAGAGGTTTTTGTCATTTTTGAGGCTCTTATACTCCAAAAGTATTGAACTAAGCTGTCTGAAAAAAAATGGGCATGTTCTACACAAATTTATTTGAAATATCTGAAAGTTTAAGACAGCTGCTATAGATATTGTGTGAATTGTGATGACCTGAAGTTGCCCTCCCGTGCAATTTTGCGATGGTTTCAATTGCGTTTTTTGTTAAGTTTGCATGCTTGCTGACAAAAGCCATATGAGATTAGAGGGCTAGAACTATGTGTTTTTTCTATTCCTGGTTGCTGATAACAGATCCTGAAAAGCTGAAAGGGCTGGAGATAACTATGTGGTACCCACATGCTGCTAAAATTGCCCTATTTTACAGTTTTGAACATCCGCGACGGCGTATAATACTAAAATATCAATATCTCAGGAACTAATACAGGTATCCACTTACTTTTTTGTGTGATTTGCTTGTACTTTATTTTTCCTTCAAGACAACTCAAAACATTCACTCTCACTTCAAAACCAAGTTTTGACTGCAAAGACCATACTAACCCGACAAACTATAGACCAATAGCCTTAACGTCTTGCTTATGCAAGACGCTAGAAAGAATGGTTTATTCTCGCTTACTGTGGTATCTAGAAACAAATAATATTTTATCCAACACTCAGTGTGGCTTTCGAAGTGGTCGAAGTACTGTTGACCACCTGGTGCGACTGGAAACTTTTATCCGTAACGCGTTCGTCCAGGGTGAACATGTCGTTGCCATCATGTTTGATTTGGAAAAAGCTTATGATACCACATGGAAATATGGCATTCTTTCAGATTTACAAGAAATGGGTTTGAAGGGACATTTACCTCTGTTTATATCCAATTTTCTAACGGACAGACTCTTTCAGGTTAAGGTTGGGGGATCTTTGTCAGATACGAGAGAACAGGAGATGGGAGTGCCTCAGGGTAGCATCTTGTCTCCCTTGCTGTTTAATATTAAAATAAATAACATTGTTCGTTCCGTTAAACGGGGAATTGACAATTCTTTGTTTGTCGACGATTTTGCATTGGTAGCCAAAGGTAAAACTTTGGCATCTGCAGAACGTCAGCTACAGTTATGTGTCAAGGCCGTTGAAGACTGGGTTTTACAAAATGGTTTTAAATTTTCTGAAGCAAAAACTGAATGTATTCACTTTTCCCAGCACCGGGGAATTATTCAAGACCCTACTATTCTCCTCAATAAAACTCCAATAAAGGCGGTCAAACAAGTCAAATTTTTGGGTGTTATTTTTGATCAAAAGCTATCTTTCATTCCTCATCTGAAAATTTTGAAAACTAAATGTCAACAGGCCTGCAATTTGCTCAAGGTTATCAGTGGTACAGACTGGGGTGCTGACAAGAAAACTTTATTGCTGTTATATCGTTCTTTAATTAGATCCAAGTTAGACTATGGTTGCATTGTCTATGGTTCTGCTAGAAAATCTTATCTTAAGATGCTAGATCCAGTTGCCCATCAGGCACTACGCATTGCTTTGGGTGCGTTTCGCACTTCCCCTTGTGAAAGCCTTTATGTGGAAGCTAACGAACCCCCGCTGGAGCTGAGACGTACAAAATTGTCAATGAATTACTATTTAAAATTAAAAACTGATCCTATGAACCCTGCTTATGACTGTGTTTTCAACCCAGATTTTGTTCAGAAATTTGAAGCCAAACCTAACACAATTCCTCCGTTTGGCATCAGAATGCAAGCTCATCTGGAAAAAGCAGGCATTGATGTTGCTTCCATCAACGACGATGAGCTTCGAACTGAAGCTCCCCCATGGAAATTATGTATCCCAAACATTAATTGGCAGTTGTCCGCTTTCCTTAAAAACAATACATCCGAAACCGTATATAACCAACTTTATTTAGAACAGTGTGCTTTATACCCAGGATATGAACAACTTTTTACAGACGGGTCAAAGAAAGGAGATTCAGTTGCTGCTGCGTCAGTCTCCGGGAGACACTTAGACCAGCCTTTGCAACAGCGTTTACCTGATTTTTGTTCTGTTTATACAGCTGAGCTCAAGGCAATTCATTTAGCTCTGAAACAAGTTTATCAATCCAAAAGAACCTCATTTTTAATCATGTCCGATTCATTGTCAGCACTTCAGGCTCTTTCCACGAGAAAGATATCACACCCTTTTCTGGCAGAGATCCATGACCTCCATACACAACTTGTTTCTGAGGGTAAAAAGATAGTTTTTATGTGGGTCCCTGGTCACATGGGCATCCGCGGCAATATTGCAGTAGACAGAGCGGCTAAAGATGCTCTACATCTCGATTTCCCTCCAGAGATTTTCCAGTTTGTGCCCTACTCTGACCTACGTTGTATGACTGGATCTTATTGTAAACGACTGTGGCAGACTGACTGGTCTAACCATGTCAACAACAAATTATTTCAAATTCTTCCCGATTTGTCCACTTCTTTGCCTAACTTTGCATCCACTCGCAAAGAGGAAACAGTGTTATCTCGCCTTCATATTGGGCATACTTATGTCACCCACAGTTCCCTTTTAAAAGGAGAAGACCCACCATGGTGCTTTGCATGTGATCAATCCTTTTCCGTTCGCCATTTCATGTCTGAGTGTGCTGATCTGATAGAGGAAAGGGAAACATATTTTGGTTCCATACCTTTCAAAGATATTTTTAAAGTATGTAATGGCCAACATCTGTTTCAATTTTTACATGATGTTGGTTTGTTTTATCGCATATAAATTGTATCGACCTGTTTTGTTTAGTTTGGATTTTATTAGGACTGAATTTAGTGATTTGATTGAAGAAAGAGAATATATTTTTAATACATCAGTTTTCAAGAAGTCTCTTAAAGAGGTGTCATGTGAAAGTTTGTTTGTGTATTTAAGAGTAACAGGCTCGTTTTTTAAGACTTGAATCATTTTATAATATTTTAAGATAACGTCTCTCTGGTCCTGATTTGGCTCGGAAGAGTCCGCTGGACCTAAAGCAATAACCTTGTATTGTATTGTATTGTACTGCCGCTACCTACTTAGTAAAATATTCCAAAGATAACAGATCAGACAAGTTTGTATGGCCTAAAATAATCTAAAGTATTACCGTGCAGAGTGAGTGACATCATGATGATGTGCATAGTGTATTTGATACATCTTTTTGTTGCACAGGTAAGCACAGGAAACATCCTGGAGGTCGTGGTAATGCTGGTGGCATGCACCACCACAGAATCAATTTTGACAAATAGTAAGTTTTTTCTTTCCCCTTTTAAAAAAAAATTACTGTTATGCTCTTGATTACGATTGAGGTCCAGTGCACCATTTGCAATCACACCTCTGGTCAGTGAGGTGCTGATATTTTCCCTGGTGCAACATTGACACCTGGAACTTGGACAATGATCACTTGGTTGTAGTGAACATTGCTTGCACACCAGTGACAAAATATTGGTAGAGAACGGTAGATTTTTACTGTTGGCATATATTGTTTGAACATGTTCTAGTACATGCTGAAGATTGCATTATTTGGAGATGGTTTCACACAAAATAAAACTGAAATTTGTTTGTCCATGGTAAAAGACGGTGCCAGATTCTGTTGAACTCTAGAGAAGTAGAATCAGCTGTGAAATAATAGATGTAGTAAGAAATAATGGTTGTCGGTCAGACACGTTCACCCACACTAATTTTTGCTCCTGTTTGACAACAGTTGAGTGATTTGACTCATTTTAGCAGCTGGTGTTTGTTTTTTACTCATTTGGATTTGTAAAAAAAAATATTTAAGTTTTCAGTAAGTCAGGGTTTGCCAATTTTATCAACAAGAGCTTGCCCCGGGTAAGCAACATGTCATATTAAACTTTCCCGCTCCAAAAAATAACTTTTCTGCTAAAATATGAAGTTTGAACAATTGACCAATCAAATCCAATGTAATAATCGGATTAAACTGTGACGTCAAATTTCCAAACATGCGTTCCACAGGTTACTTTTTAGATCAATGTAAACATTATTCGGTGCCGATGATCAAGTTGTGTTGTTTTACATTCACAGCTTTTAACTTGCCTCCGGGCAAGTGACTTTCATGATTTTTCTTTACCGAAAACTTTTTTACTTGAACGGGGAAATATGATTTGGCAATCCTGTAAGTACTTCTACTGCACATTGACAAGTCAGCCAATCGTTATGTTCATGCACAATTTGTCGTCACATCTCAAATGTATGAGGTGCAAACACTGAATCCTGGATCTTGGAAAATATTCTCTTGGAATCATATTTTTCATTTCTTGCACACCAGTGCTATTCTGCAGTTGGTTTTTCCAGTTGGAGTTTTTTCTTTTCTTTCTGCAAGTATGTACTTATTGTTCACGTTTCTGTTTTCAGCCACCCCGGTTACTTCGGTAAGGTTGGTATGAGGTACTTCCACAAGACCAACAACCAATTCCACTGCCCTGCCATCAACGTTGACCGCCTGTGGTCTTTGGTTTCTGAGCAGACCAGGGAGAAATACGCTGAAGTCAAAGACAAGGCGCCAGTCATCGATGTTGTCCGAGCTGTAAGCTAACTGAACACTTGATAATTGGAGATATGTAGGCTAAATGCATGACTATCTTCATGTGGTACTTTCTTGTCGGCCATTGAGTATGCAACTGTACTTGAAATGTATGACTGCATTTGTCATCCAGCTCTGCAAGATTGATTCGAGTGATGTATGTAATTTACCAGATAACGTACAGTTTATAATGTGTCTTCCATGCATCAGAGATCCTATGTCAGCAAGCCCTCTGAGCTGGAAAAGCGCTATATAAGAACGATTAAGGTCGTGCATGGGGAAATTCTTAATTTCCTTATTTACATGCTTAATGCTTTGCAATTTTGGCAGGAGATGCTTTGGCCATGTATGATTATACAGATGTGTTCAAATATTGGTTTGATAACGGGGTATAAACAGTCACCATACTGGTTCGGTAATTCCAAATTTTTGCAAGCAGGCACAATTGTGTATCTACAAAATTGCCAAATATTATTTTTGTTATTTTATATATATATGATTTATTGACACTACTGACGTTTTTTTGTATTTTTTGGTTAATCAAGTTTTTGTAAATATTTGCAGAAATTACTTCCAAAATTACACTTCCAGTGGTAATTCTGTACATAATATAAATGTGTGTTAACATGCAAAGTTTTAGAAAAATCCATAAGGAAGTACTTTAAAATGCAGTTTCTGAAGTGAAAATCTAGAAAATGAGAGGAAAGGTGAAGGAACAACGCACAACTTCATAATTGCCAAAATACTGTCCAAAACTTTATTCTCACACTCAAAACTGTCCTGCTCAATAAGCTGGCTCACCTTCCAGAGCAGTCGTCTCTTTCAGATGCTTTAATTTAGTTTCTCGCACATTGTGGTTTTTTTCTCCTTGTCTTTCACATACTTGACACTGTTTGACAACCTCTTCTTTGAACTTCCCACCAGCTCAATGCCTATGTGGGCAGCACTCTTTGGTTCCCCCACATTTTGCTGGCTGCGGGCTATTTATAGCTTGCCTACACCCTCCCTTCCATTGAAAGGAAAGAAGCACCGGCGAAGCTATTTATAGCTAGCCTGGCTGAACTAACCTCAAAACCTAAAAGCTTTTGTTGAGTCGGTGTGACTAGCCCTTCCAAGTCTTTGCGTGTGGTTCCCAATGTCAAAGACGAAGAAACTAGGTGAGTCATGTGCTGCCGAAGCATCAAAATTGAATTCTTTTGCGGCAGTAAACACTGCAAATTCTACGCGATAGGCAAAGCAAAGTGATCCTTTTGAGCGCCTTGAGCATATGAGGCTGTGTATGCACTCGGCATTTTGGGTCATGTCTGACTGGCAATTCTTTAGTTCCTGCTTATTAGAAAGGTGCTCATTGGTGGGCACTAAGTGAGATGCTAGCTTCTCCTCATTCAGAGGAGTGTGAAGGAGCTTCTCATTTGACTCTGGCACATTGTGCAAAGCAACCACTTCCTAGTAGAAGCGCCAAGACTTCTCCCTGGGTGGACAGACTGAATGCTGTGGTTTGCTGTCGGTAGCTAAGCAGTGAAACAAAGATGCCATGATGTTTTTCTACATGCTTTCTACATCTTTGCTCGGTCCTGATTTGGCTCGGAGGAGTCCGCTGGACCTAAAGCAACAATAAATCAATCAATCTACATCTTTGCTCTTGTGTATGGCATCATGGCATTTTAAGTTGCCCGTAATCATGACCACCCAATGTAATTATTTTCTTTCTGAAGTCTGTGACAAGGTTTCTGAGCAGTCCCAAGCCTTCTACTAGCTACCGGCAAGCAAAATTTTAAATAATAGATGTACTAAATCGCAGTGTCTAGTTATAAAGATCTATACAAAATTAGAATAAAACTGAAAAAAGTAAGTCAATATCTCAATCCATTCCCGAGATATTGCCATTTTAAAGTCGTTTTGCTGGTCGAGTTTGATTTTCGCACAGATATGCCAACTTTGAGCTCTTGCTTCATAAACACAAACACATGTAACAACTCCAAATTGCACTAGGTTAGATGTTTGTAGTAAACACTATTGATAAAAAAATTGCTGGGTCTGTAGGTAACATGTACAAAAAATTAGGTAGCTGTAAACTTGAAAGATTCTTCAATTTTACGATGGTCGTAACTGCACAATAGGGCATATTTGAAGACGAACAATGACCAGAATATGGCATCAATACCCTTATAATTGTGGTTTTTATCATCTGTATACTACCTAATTTAATGCTATTTTTTTGTGGATAAGCAGAAATACTAGATTAAGAGATAATTGCATTCAAAAACGACAAATTATGCAATTTGGGCCACGGAAAAAGGGAGGCAAATAAGCAGATTACTGTATCAACTTTAAACTACCATATCTTGGAAACTACTGCACATAATCACATGACATTTTCAGATATTGCATGGAATGGGTACTTGTACTTATCTACTACTTCAAAATCGAAGTAGTTTGAATACAAAATTATTTGCAAAGCAGGAAAATTTAGATAATTTATTAATTTAAAAGTTCAGTTTAGCAATAGCAGTCAAATTGCTATCAAAACCGTAAATTTTCACTTTAAACATTATTTAACCTGATTGATATCATATATTCTAAACTAGTCTAATGCAATGCTTTATCATGTTATATTTGTATTATATTTAATAATTTAAGGATCTAATTAACAGTGAAAGTAGGAATTTAAAAAAAAAATCAGCTTATGAAGTAAATCATATGACAGATCTCTGCATGTAAATGCTTAATTGTTGGTCAGTGATCATGTAAATATTATCATTGTGATTGTCCTTTATCTTTTATTGATAATTTGTTAATTCCTTTAATTATTTAAGTTAGAAATAGAAGTAGAAGTGGCAGAATAGGCCTATTAAAACTACATTATCTGTTATTTTTACTGTTTACATCATAAATATCGGTTCTGAATTTATTATCGTCGGACGTATTTATTTTATAATGAATAATTAAACAATATATCTTAATTATCTTTTTTTAAGGATCGAAATAAAATTTACTTTCTTGTAATCATTCACACAGTAGGGAATTTAGTACTAAACGATGACCGATTAATAGCCTACTTGCAGCAGACGATAAATTTCAACTTCCGGTCAAGCAGCTGTTGTTTAGAATGTAAGAATACTACTCTTCATCATCAAAAATAGCTTCAGAAAAAAAAAAACTAACTAGAAAAATGCGTAATGTTTCAACATCAAGCATCGATATAAATATTTGATGCAAATAGGGGACAGATTATCGTATGGCGTTCAGTCAGTTTTGGCTTACACACTAATGCTAATGATGACATCGTTGTGTGATCGCACCCTCATTCTTTCCCTCACTTTTCAACTACAATAATTTCCTTAAACCATCCTCTTTATTAACTTAACTAAATACTATAACAATACATGCTGAGGAAAGACAGATCATTTACCAATATACCCTTGGTAGCCAGCAATCGGAAACGTTTGATCGGCCATCGCGAATGCGTATGTCAGAAAATCGGCGCTTCACGTTTGCGTCAATGAATGAACGTGTTAAAAATAGGGTACTCTCATTTGATTGGTAGTCGCTCAGTGGCGCCAAGACTGACCCATATAATTTGCATATCATTAAAAACTGCATAAAATCAGCTTTTTATCTGCATAAAAAACAGTATTATTCCCCAAATTTTATATGCTTTATTTTAAGGCTTAAAATAGCCTTATTTTTTAACGTTAAATTGTACTATCTGTAATCGGTGCTTCTACAGGCTTTCGTATACGAAACTAAAGGTAAATCAATGCTTTACAATTTTAATGTAAAGCTAGGTCAATACACGCTACCGGTGTGTAGCGCGAGTCATTTTCGTGAACCATGTGTGTTGTAGACCACACCGCGAACGCCATTTGCTTCAGCCATGGCTACCCAAAAACGCTAACAGTAGGTTATTTCCACCTCACATTTAATTGCTCCATTTTATTCTCACACACAAACGAAAAACACAAGAAAAAAGTAGACAGATCGATCTTTATTTTGACATGTTTTATATCTATATAGATGCAGTAGATTTGATTTATGGGCTGTGGGAAAAAGAGCAAAATATCAATATTATGTGAGTTTTCATGCGCCAATCGGGCAGGCCTGCCGGTAGCTACTTCTACTAACATGGTTAATGCAATCAACAATAGTTTTTTTTTTTTTTATGCAGAGAGAGGGAAATAGAGACAGGGAATATGGTGAAAGACAAAAAACAACTTGTAACGCATGTACCTGTGAAGTCCTTGTCACAAAGTCGTTGAGATGATGTACTAGCCATACTGCGTATCCTTGCAGTGCTAGGGTGTGACCTGTCGACTCACACTTGACAGTAAGTGCACATTACGTGTGCATCAATGCACAATCCAGTCAGTGTGGTCCTGATTTGGCTCTTGGCAGTCCGCTGGACCCTGTAAGCAATGAATAAAACTAACTAGTCCAGTAAGTAGATCCACCACACATCCCACACCAAGATGAGATGGATGTCCTCTATTTAGCTATGTGCCATGTCTAGCAAAATCCTCCTTGCCAAGTAATGAGACTATTGACAGCAGCAAAATTGACGATTCCTCTATTTGTCACCCTGTCACTTATATCTTCTGTCCATAAATTTTGTACACCATCCTTACTGACAGTACAAGAAGGTAATGATTTGCCTGAACCACACTTGTACTGCCTTAAAGTCTTTTCACCAAGCACACGCAAAGCAGATACACAGTTGCCTGCTTCAAGCCAGAACAAAAATTGCTGCCATCTTGCTACTGGGCGAACTTTCCTCACCAGCTAAGCATACTTTAATTATTTTTGCATTCTGGTGCTCTTTTTTTGCGGTTCAGATTGTTGCTTTCTTCGTGCAAGCCATAATCCAGAGCGTACTCGTCTACCTCACAGAATGCAATCCCCGTAGCCATGATGATGTCACGTGACATGTTTCCACAAATTGAAGCATTGGATTTTGTAGGTCGCACCATATATGGAGAGCATAGTGGAAATACCCCTCTTCAAAAATTACGTTGCATCTAAATAATGTACAAAGCTTGTAATTATCCGCGGTTCATCGATTTCCACTATTGTAGAAGATATTTGCACCGAGACCAATATGATTTGTAAAAGTTTGACAACGATTTTCCTACAATTAAAAAAAGTTGTGTGCATGCCATGTCAAGTGAAACGGTAACACTGAACTGTGCATGCATATGTCCAAATTATAGGCGGTCAAATGGATGCAACACATTGTTCAGCGTGGCGAGGCAGTTGACTTTGACACTCTTGGTGATGACCAATTGCTGTCTCTGCTTCCACCTTGGAACCTCATCAACCCCATTATAAACTTCAACCTCACATCCTTCAAAAAGACCAACACTTTCGAAGATGTTTATAAGCAATTTTATCTAGAACAATGTTCATTGTATAAAGGATATGAAAAAAGTTTTACGGACAGGTCGAAGAAAGGAGACTTGGTTGCTGCTGCGTCGGTCTCTGGGAGACACCTTGACCAGCCTTTGCAACAGCGTATACCTGTTCGGTTTATACAGCTGAGCTCAAGGCAATTCATTTAGCTCTGAAACAGGTTTATCAACTCAAAAAGATCCTCATTTTTAATCATGTCTGTTTCACTGTCAGCACTTCAGGCTCTTTCCACGAGACCTCCACACACAACTTGTTTCTGATGGTAACATGGGCATCCGTGGCAACATTGCAGTGGACAGAGCAGTTATAGAAACTCTGCATCTAGATTTCCCTTCAGAGATTTGCCAATTTGTTCCATACTCTGACCTGCGTTGTGCCTGCAAAGAAGAAACTGTATTTGCTTGCCTTCATATTGGGCATGCTCATGTCACCCATAGTTTCGATTTATAAGGAGAGGAACCACCGTGGTGCTTTGCATGTAACAAATCCTTTTTCGTCCGCCATTTTATGTCTGCATATGCTGATCTAGTTGATGAAAGAGAAAGATATTTTGGGTGGATACCTTTTAATTAGATTTTTAGTTTGCAATAGTGAACACCTGTTTCAATTTTTACATGATGTTGGTTTGTTTTATCGCATATAGATCATATCGGTTAGTTTATATTCTTGGTTACATTTTATTAGTAAGGCTGGTTTTATTTACTCCTTTTATCATGTGGCATACTCGCATGATCCGTAACTACTGTTGGATTTGCGTTTGTACTCTTGATTATAAATATTTCCCATGCACCTTTTACAATCACACCTTTGGTCAGTGAGGTGCTGATATTTTCCCAGGTGCAACATCAACACCTGGAACTTGGACAATGATCACTTGGTTGTAGTGAACATTGCTTGCACACCAGTGACAAAACAATGGTACACAGTAGCTTCTGTAGAAAAGGCTTTATCCTTGCTGTTTTACGGATGAAATCGGGGGTGGCACAATGAAAAACTCCCTTGTTTAGAATTGGGGTTTAAAAAAACTCTGAAATTTGTCTTTGTATTCCCTTGCTAATGTGTTGTGATTGTATGGTTAATAATGGTTGGTTGTGCTTGTTTTAGGGATACTACAAAGTTCTGGGCAAGGGCCACCTCCCCAAGCAGCCTGTCATTGTCAAGGCCAAGTTCTTCAGCAAGACTGCCGAACAGCGAATCAAGGCAGTCGGTGGGGCCTGTGTACTTGTCGCATAAATGAGCTCTCTTGTAAAAATAAAGAAAAATACAGTGCTTCTTTGTGTCGTTTTTGTAGAAAGCTGTAATGTGTGACTGTTTAAAACTGTTGTGCAAGTGTTACAATTTTTGTAATTAATATGCAGTGTGATTTATTTTAAAAAATCCATTTATAATTTTGAAATTTTCAAAATGTATCTAAATTTATTTGAATTTTGTTAAATGCAGCATTCTTGGAGACAAGGCTAGAGTATTTGGTTGTAAAGTTTATTGACACTTTACAGACATGATCTGAAGGAAGAATAACAATCTTTTGAACCATACACAGTAACTGCAAGAACAAGTGCTATGTATACTATTCTAACTTGACTACATGCAACCAACCAATTCCAAACCAACC
Organism: Oncomelania hupensis; assembly: GCA_036898135.1. Classification (NCBI taxonomy): domain Eukaryota; kingdom Metazoa; phylum Mollusca; class Gastropoda; order Littorinimorpha; family Pomatiopsidae; genus Oncomelania; species Oncomelania hupensis. The sequence goes on along the minus strand of CM072517.1, from coordinate 42,236,918 downwards.
TTTTAACTAATCAGATTTCAAGACTTGCAATATCTGGTCTAATGTAAATGTACAAAATATTCTTAACAAGTGAACAATTGCAAGACACGTAATGCTAGACATTTAACTGACATGGACAGGGTGAACAAAGGCTATATTAAACCAATATCTACGTTCAAATGTAAACAGCAGCAGCTGTAATGTAACAAATTAGAATTTGAAGCGATGGGAAACTACAAATATATATAACTGTAAGTGCCTCAAGTCCAGATAGAGATCAAAATTGCACAAAAAAATTGTCTATGTGTCTTGAGCATCAAAAGATCGGTTATAGCAGTGAATGGCTTCCCTTTGAATAGAGCCACAGGCATCAAACGATACAGCAGTGCATGAAGACACCAAACGGTAGTATTGTGTGCCTGTGATACGGAGCAACGTTTAATGACTATCAATGAGCCTCCTAGTTGCGACTATAATGTTACCAAGTGTCTACAAAAAAAATTTTTTTTTGCTTTACTTTTTTTTTATTTTAAAAAAGCTGCTTTTTGGCCCATTAGAGAACTGCATTTCAATAATGTGAAATAAACTCTTCTATGACCTACAATGTACATTGTGCACCAGTAGAATAGTGCATAAATTATAAGTAAAGTGGGTAATTTCAATCGACATTTCTTTACTTTCGTGCCACTGCTTTGTGCAAAACATGCACCAATGTACGGTAATCGAATTAAACTATTGATTATGGTCTGCCGACTTTTGCAAAGACAAATTCAACACTAATTGGTGTCTGCTAGTTTACTCGGTCAAAAGCCACACTATTGCACAATCTTAGGACAAACGAAAATGTAAGTCTCACTTCATATGAACATGTGCTTCTAAGAATAATATTTAAGCAGACTGCAGAAAGAACTAAACTAGCAGATTGACAAGGTCTTGCAAGTCAAAACACATAGATAGCAAAAAATGGTTTTTGCCTTTTGAATCGCATCACAAAGTTACTACACGATCACAATGGAACAGTCCAGGATGTATAAACTTACACACAAATAAAACGGCTTGGTATATATGATCAATACACCCATACAAACAAAATAACAGGCATAGTTTCTTCCCCTTGCGTAAACCTACAGAGATTATACAAAGGACCCATTTCTTTCTTTAGACTCCTCTTAACAATAGATTCTTGATAAAGATTTGAATAAAAATCGAAATACTGCCTCGGACCTCAACTTGGGTGTTGCTGTTTGTTTTGTTCACCTCAACAATGGATTCTTTTGCTGACTTGTGAAATTATTCCATACGTTATGTTAGTGTCGTTTCAAAACAGAAACCGAACTTAGCCATTTATTTTTAATGTCGACCTTAGCGTATCAGCACTGCAATAAGAGTATGACTTCTGCACGTTAGTTGGATTTGAACTTGACAAAAATAACGCTACAAACGTAATAACTAAGGATCATAATTGGTACATCTCGAGGAACAGCATCAAACATACAAATCCCCATAGAGGGTATGAACGAGTTTACATTTGACAAAACAATGAGAGCGATTCATCTATACATTTTCTGATTACAACATAGAACATCTCAAACATTAAACATTCGTAAAACTCGTCTGTACGTACCGCCAGGTTACAGTTCACCAAACAAAACAAAACAAAAGTACCATTTTAATTCTACTGGCAAAGCAAGCCACAGCATCATCTTAATTACTGGACAAAATAAGAATGAATGCATTGCTCAACATTGAAAATTCAAACTTGAAAACTAAGAGAACAAAACATGCATTGCAGCCACAACCAATTTTTGTTTAGAATGGCAGACGTAGATAGTTTTATTATATTTTTATTTTGTATTTTTGATCATTTGAATGTGACATATTGGTCCCCTTGAAATGATTCTGGCAGTTTTAGCCTGTGTGTTTGTGACATCATTAACTAATACCTAATATGTGTTTATAACAGAAAAAAAATATTACAGTTGCTTTAAAGTTTAAAACCTATAATTATTCCAGAACACAAAAGATACATCCAGATTATAAATTGATTGATTGATTGATTTATTGTTGCTTTAGGTCCAGCGGACTCTTCCGAGCCAAATCAGGACCGGACAACCCCCGATCCGCATAAAAGATCTGCTGAAACAACCCCAGTGGGAAAATTGAATGCCCTCCACCGGCCAGTCACTTTACAATAAAGACATCCCACGCGGGGGACGGCTGAGGGTTGACCTCAACTACGCGAACACCCCGGTTACAAAAACAAAATAGAATACAAACATCATTATAAATCATCAACCAAACACATACATATAAAATGCCTATAGTGCTAAATAGTACATTCATAGGAAGCCCTAGTGACCACCCGGCAGAAAGCGTCCAACACTCCCAAGCTGATCCAACAGACCTCATACACAAACAAGGAGTCTTGTCCAGGAAGAGTTTTCAAGAAAAAAGGTAGGTCATTGATCTAGCGAAGAAGAAGATAGTATAGCAGAGTGAAGGACAGAGCAAGAATAGGAAAGAGTAAATGAGGAAGACAGCGACAGTGGGAATTTAAAGCACTAAATTTCCATAAAGTGGGGATACTATTTATACTGAAAACCCCCGGCACTCCAACGGGGGTACTGTTGCCGCAGTGAAGCGTCTTGCCTATAAAGGAAAGACAGGTTTTCAACTGTGGCTTTCACTGTTCCCTTTATAGGTTTGAACAATCTACAGTGGCAAGATTGCTCATGACCCCAAGGGGTAATCCAGATTATAAAAGAAAGATCCATCAACCAATGACTTAATAAAAATCACATGTGAAATTAAGTGCACAAACTATTGGTATTTAAAAAAAAAAAAAAAGTATAATTAAAATCTTAGCACATTCTACAAGCCTCTGCATGTTCTGTAATGCATATTTTTTTATGTGAAAAAGGTCCTTTTTTCTACTAAAACAGATCAGAGATGTTGGATGTATCTTCAAGGCTTTCTTGGATATTGCATGGTGCACTTTAATTATTGTGCTATATATCATCAAAGTGTTCTCTTGTTTACATGCAGGTAATATGGCACCCATAATGTCTATGGATTTCTTCATAATTTTAGAAATATTGAGTAGTATTCAATGAAGTACACCAACAATAGGGTAATTATACATGAAATAATGACAATATAGCATGCTAGGTCTACTGACATGACTGTCCATATAAATTATAAAACACAAAATGTCTTCATTCAGAACAAAATGTAAAAAAATTATCCCTGTGACAATCATCACTTTTTATTTAATTAATCATAAGAGCATTACCACATTTTAGGATATCGGACTATAAAGTTGATGGCAACAGAAAAGAAGAGGAAGGGGTTGGAGAAGTGGCAAAACAAATTATTATAAAATCGAATAAAAACAGCCCTATTGCATCAAAAGAGACAATATCTTGTAAAAGAAAAAAGAATAGTATGGTCTTCAATCTTTGACAGTACTATCACAAGTAGAGAGGAATATTGTATTCAATAGAAATATATTTTTTTAATATTTAGCGTGTACACACAAACATCAGGATTGGCAGATAAAGTCTGAACAAGTTTTAAGCAATTGAAAAGCCACAATGAACTAGGTGAAGAACAAACACAAACCAAAGTCAGAATTTTTTTATTTTTTAGATCACAACACTACATCGGGGACAAACAGGATGTCAATGAGCCTTACAAGAACATTTTCTCCCAGTCTGCTAGGATTAACAATACAGTCCAAAGCTAAGAATGGTCAGGATTACTCTTTGATTTTAAACCATGCGCTATAGTGCATCACACTCACCAAAAAGCGAAAGCAAATTTGGCTCATGCAACGTAAGATCAAAATCTTTTCTTTTTTTGTAAAAATCAACATTTTAATGCAAATTGGCTGTATTTTAAAGAAACTTAAAATGTTTTTGAGACCTTTGAAATCTTGAAAGGGCTAAAAAGGAGCGCTGTATTCAAATCCAGCCCTCCACAACCTTCATACAACCTAACATTAAGCTACTCAACATACCATATCGGTCAGCCCGTTTTAGCAAAAATACACCAGGCTGTTTTTATGCTACTTTTCATCCTCTTCGCTTTCTCGTTTGGCAAAAATAACAACTAAGTGAAATCAGTCCGTAACCTCATGAATAGTCGCCCTAACCAGAATCTGAATTGTTCCATTACCCTTTAGTATTATCAAATGTCTGTTACCCTTCTCTTTGATGAAAAGGGATACTTCATGAACGTGTGAACAATACTTGATGCAATCAAAATTAAGAATAACAAACAGTAGCCAGACTAAAGAGAAAATAGAAAGACCAGAAATCAAATAGAAAGAATATTGAAATGCTAGGAATACATTGTCAAGAAAGATAAAAATAGAGAAAGAAAGTAAACAAATGTTTTGGGGATACAACTATACAGATACTATTATTTACATAGTACTCACACAGCAATCATACTTACATAACTATAGTACAAAATTACTTAATGATCAAATACATGCTAACAAATCATAGATTTACTTCAAGAAAATTCTGCACCAGAGTAAACGAGTTCAGTCTAGTAGTTGCGCTGGGTTAAATTTTATTTTCATTATTTTGTTATAACCTATAGAAAACGGAATACTTTCTTGTGTTTTAAAGCTTTTGAAAAATGTCTAATCATTTGTGTCAATGTCAAACATCTGTAACAAGAAAAATTTAAATTACAATAAATTTACAAGAATCAGAATCGTACTGCAGGGAGAGAAAAAGGACAACAATTAAAATTCTGCTGACAAATAATTTAGAAAGATACAATACCTTATGGAAGATACCAGGCAGATATTTCTACACAGTATGTTTGCCTTATATATTTGCCTCAAGAGTTACCTGCAGCAGCAAGTTATGGTGATACTGTCATACATGTATAGAATAGATGGACAATTTCTACTTTTCTGTCATACATGTGTAGAATGGATGGACAATCTCTTACTTTTTTTCAGCTTGAACACAAACTCCTCCATTGATTTGCCACAGCGTATGGAGAAGTTCAGCATGAGATAGAACACATGATGGAGTTCTTAAGACTTCCAATCTACTGCTTCTAATATCATTTTCAACTCCAAATTTATTCAGCCAAATCATTCCATTGGCTCTAAGTTAACAAATCTGGGCCTACAACAAATGTCCACTAGCTTTTGTGTTGCCCAGATGGACTTTCCTCCAAGTGAGAACCTTCCACCTCCGCTCCATATTTGGGCTTGGAATCCCCTTTCAGGTTTGTCTTCTCATCTGCACTGTCTCCTCCGCCTGAATCATTGCCTGGGGGTGGAGGCATAGGGATGGGTGCAGCACCAGCACCTGATGATGTCGGTTGTGTGCGTATGGGAGAACCATCCGGTGGCGTTGGTGTGTCCTCTTCCTGAAAACGGATTTCATAAAAAATAACTTGTAGCAACCTACTACATTGCATTATAACTTGTATTGTAACTTGCAATTTGCGCAAAAAGAGAATTAGCATCCTCTTTACCTACATCATATTCTTAAGGTCTTATATTGCTAATTCATTTTTTTTACCCATTCACTCATAAATTGTACCTAGCAACTGATATTACTATTCAGACTTCTGAATTTACATAGCGAACCAGTGTTAGTGACTGCATCAAACCATATTGTTGAAGAAAATAAGCTACACTATAAGTATAATAAAGCGTTTCTAATGAACAATTTAAAGATCGCAGCATGTATCCTTCAAGTAGAACTAGAAAGTTACCATTATTTACATTACTCTTTCACCAAATAGTCAAAACTAAAGCATGCTTAAAACGGAAACTAAAAAAAAAAAAAAAACTCTTCACATGTAAAGTTTGCAGTAGCAAGTATGTTGCATTAACATTTGATTACATGCATACATGTTTAAATCAAAATCATAATAACACATGGCTGCACACAAGTGACTTTTGTGAGTCAAAACACCATCAAAATATTCATGCAACATGTAGAGATACTTCACAACCTATTTATGTTATGTATGTGAACCAAACAAGGAAAAATTGTGTGTGTGTGAGCGTGTCAGTCATGGACATGTGGGGCGCTAAACTTGCCTTTATACGCACAAAATCCGGCATTTAACTCGCTACTCGCTTTTCTTCAGTTCACCACTTTTTTCTAAGTAAATGGGAGTGCTCTTTTAGTACATGGGAGTGCTATTGTAGTGCATGGAACTGTTTTAAATACATGGGAGTGCTCCGTCTGGGACGGGTTGTTTTCTGTGTTAGGGTTAGGACACGAAATAGGTCAACTTTTTGCTGAAAAGAGCCATTTAAAAGGTCTGATTCTTACACTTTTTTTATGAATTTTGTGCTCTTTCTATTTAAAAAAAAAAATCCTTTCCCATGACTACATTTTGTCCCAAACCTCAATTTGCCATGAATAGACTTACGTGCGTGAGTTTGGTGTTCTTTTTTTGGTTACTTTTCAGAAATAATTCTAGACTGGATCTCAATTTCAAGTAAAAAATTGTATTTAGTATACGGTGGCTATAATCCCATCTTAGATCTGCGATATGTGTCAATAATATTTCTTTCCTTCTTTTTTAAAAACAGTCTTTGTAATGTTAGCAACAACAATTTTTCTGTTTTGTCTGGAATAAAAATTTGCTGACTTGACTTTAACCATTTAAAAACAACAACAAAATAAAACCACAATAATATATATGTTTTTTACATAAAAATATATAAGAATGCAAGATAATTAATTCATAAATAAATATATGAAATGCATGTCCTTTCAAAACCTCAAACTAGAACTCACCTGTCTCAAACGAAAGTGACGCGACAATGAAGACTGAGGGGAAAATAATGTCCGCAATCATAATTCTAATCATTACCACTATTGCAATAAATAAAACTTCTAAAATGATACCTGCATGCCACTTCTCAAATGGGACTCACAAGATGAACATTTAAACAGCTAAAGTACTCACAGCGAAGGCTGAATTAGACCTGGAAAAGTTCTGAAAAATGTTTGGTGGTGGAGGGATGGGGATGGGGTGAATTTATCATTCAATTCTTAACCTTCTTTTCGTTCAGTGTTTACACTCATTCCAGAAAGGCTGTTGCCAGCTCTACTGATTACAATTTGGAACAAAATGTGGAACGTGTTGATAATGTACAATGTAATAGCACATATTGCATATATCATACAGATAGATGCATAAACTGACCTGTAAATGTGAGTAATCTCCATCGTCTTCTGGCGCCTGAGGCTTGCATTTGCCGCAGCAGAAGTTGCAGCACATGCAGCAACAGCAGCAGCAGTAACACCCAGTTATGATGCCGCAAAATATTGCCAGTGCCTGAAAAAAATAGTAGGAAATTAAATAACATACGTTCTGAACCGGCATGGTCCAGATTACGGAGGTGGTAAAAAATAAGCCTATGTAAAAAAACATCTTGGAAAGCATCAAGTCTCAGACACTTCAAAGTCAAACTGAGAGATGGTAAAACTCTAAAACATTTGTATAGACTAGACTAGGTCCAAGTTGATCAGTCTTCAACTTGCAGAAACTGAGATATTAGTGATGACAACGTTCACCAAGTAATGCAATTTATAACTGATGTGTGATCTATCAAGGTAATGGTTGGGAAGTAGGAATGGAGGGTAGGGTGGGGGGGTGTGGAAAAAATGAGGGGAGAGTCACATCATTTTTAGAACTGTTGGTGGAGTAGAAGGTGGTAGGGCTGGGGCAGATTAAGATGACTGAGAAGGAGATTTGGTCAGCTCAGGTGGAGCTACTTGAAACATTAACCCTTCCTGTTACCACATTTTCTGCTACCTCTAAATCATATTCAACCAAGAACATACCTGAAACTGAAAATCACCTTCAAACAAGATTTAGGCATAAAACTGACATAACAGAGAGATCCGGAAGACATTGTCCAAGACAAGTGTGGACGGGAAACTCCCTGGGGGATTCCTCAATTTATTACGTAATCGCTGACAGGCCACCACCGCTGAAAAATTGATCATGTGCACAAATTCAATGTTGGCTACAGTTGGTTCCCTTGACAAAAGGGAACTGGACTAACTTCTCTTGAGTTTGTGTGGTGCGAGTTTTCAAAGATGTCGAAGGTTGCTTTGCCATTATGTATACATGGAATTAAAAACACAGACCTAAAACGACTGGTCATGTGCATGATACTCACAAGAGAGCAGAGTCATGACTCTGTTGGCCTATTAGAAAGTAAGTCTGCGCCGAATGCTTTTTAACACAATTTACAAAGTAGTTTGACAACTAGAATGGCAAGCCCACAGGACTGACATGCTCCTTATGAAACTCGCAATATTTAAAATGAAAATGAGTGCTCAGAAAAAGAAAAAAAATGGTGGCATTAAAATGCAACGTAATACCGACTTTGATCTTTCTATGCTCTTCACCTAGAGATGACCTTGACCCGCGGTTCCAAATACACTCATGTACTATCAAATAAACTACAGCAAACGTTGTATGAAGGCGGGTGGACGGACAAGTTTTTTTTTTTTAAATGTCATTTTGGGAATATTTAGGACTCATTTCGCACAGATTTGCAAAAGTCTAAAAAAAATTTATTTTCTATATTTTTGTTGTTTTAAAAAAAAAAAAAATTATTTGGAGGGAGAGGAAAGGGGGTGAATACTAAAAGCAATGGTGAAGTTGATGTAGAATGAGAATCTGCAGCTCATCGGCTATATATAAATACACTATTGGGGAAAAAAAGAAACAGACACCCCTATTTATGAACACTGCTATGGGGGTCCTATCCTATCCTATCCTATCCTATCCTATATGGGGGTAGCCATGATGAATTATCGTCAGCCATTCAGAAACAGTAGGTGCGAACTTTATATTACCACGTCTATAAAATACGATTTCGATTGCAGCATAATATAATAGTCCTAGACATTTCTGTGATGTTAAACTTACTTCCAATACTATCCAAACACAAGGCTACCATGCTAAAATGATAAAGGAATAGTGACAAAGATGCACATCAAGCGAATGTGAAACACTGGTTTTCACATCGGTATGGCAGCGTCCGAGCCGTAGGCGTAGAGAGTGTCGTGTGCAAAGTGCTAAAAATAGATGAGAATTCCTTTTTGGACTGTCCACGCCTGTGTTGGGAGGACGTTTCAGGATCTCTCTAATGAAAGTTTGAAAATAACAGTCAGCTTACCTTGCACCAGCCACTGGTAAGGACGAGGTATGTGTTGACATTTTCTTCTCCGAACTGTTCAGCAGCGTAGATACCCAGAGAGCCGTACCGGTCATATATCGTGCGCTTGGTTTGGTCTGTCAGAATACTGTTGGCCCGATTGATTTCTTTGAACTGAAGACAAAAGGTTTTACATACATACTACAACAAAACACACAAGTAAAAGATACCATGGGCGAGGCAAAAATATTGAAGAAACGTGGCAACAACAAAAAAGAAGAAGGAAAAAAAGTGCACACAAACGTCAAAGTAACATCGCCACAGGAACAAGATGGATCATGGAGCAGGCTAAGGTTTAGTGACGCATTCGCACAGAGCAAGATAAACAACACAAAACATAGCTACACATAAACATAGCTACACATACAAAAATCAACAAAGAAAAATATATATCCAAAAGCAAAAAACAAACAATATACAAACACTTTTTATTATGTCCAGGTCGCTGCCTGCAACGGGGAGAGACACAGATGGAAAGCTACTCTTGACAAATATATGGTATAATTAATCAGGTTTAAAATTTTTTTAATCAAATAATAACAATGCTTATCCTCAACATCACAACAGCAGAAAATAACCCCAATGAAAACCTTCTACATGCCTTGTGTGACACAGTTCTACCAAAACAGCATAGACTTAGCTTGCCTTTCTGATCAACTAAAAAAAGGAGTTTTCTGTAGAAAACCATTCCATGAGCTTTGCATTACATAGGCCTACGTATACAAACAGCATAGGCTTACTTGCCGTTCTGATCGAGCCAACTGGAAATCCTAGTTCTATGCAGATCACTACCTGCTGCAGAGAGGAACAAAAAAGTAAAGCTACTCTTTGAAAAAAAACACAACAACATCAAAATAGAAATAATGAAGTTTTTCTCTTTTTTTTCCTCTTTCAACCAAATAATTGCAATAATAGCAGTGCTTACCTCGACATCACAACGACAAAGAAATTTTTTTTTAAATAAAACTCATATGGCACAGCTCTGCCTAACTGAACTGCATAGGCCAACTTTCAGCATAGGCCTTTGCCATTCAGATCTACTACTAGAAAAAGAATGTACTAGGCCTTGCATGACACAGGCCTATGTAAACAAATGGCAAAGGCCTACCTGCCAATCAAATCCACCCACTATATACTAAAGCTTGCATGACATAATTCCTAGTTCTACCCGAAACGCTGCCTGCAAAAGGGAGAGAGAGAAATGAAATAACACAGACCTGTGTGCGCAAACAAAGTAGGCATACTTGCCATTCTGATTGAGTCAAATGAAATCCTAATATACACTGGCCACACTACTTTGACTTGAAGTTCTATTTGGGAGGTTTGTTCCATGCTACATGCTTTTCTTCCAGTTCAGCTGAAGACGACACTTTCACAGCTTTTCCACCTTTTGTTTTCATGAAAACATTTCCGTACACAGTCCATGCCATGAGGCAACAGTCCTCGCTCTTCGCTTTCATAAACAAGTTTTCCTCTATCAAGTCTTCCACTATAACAATCTTGCTTCCTGTCAGCAGCTTCCTATTTTTTATGACAAGATCTCTATGTTTCCTGTTGACAAATCGTATAATCACTGGTCTTGGAGTTTCCATGCTGACCCCTTTTGGTCTCCGAAGTCGGAGTACTGCCTCCACCCCCAGTTTGAGAAATAGGCCTAGTGTCTTCTTCTCAACTCCGCTCTGTCGGTCTCATTGTCCCTGCTATCTCTGCCACTGTCACTATTTCTGCCACCTTTCGCAGTCTCCTCTTCGGGGGATACTGTAGATACGTAAATTGTTGTGTCTGCTGTATTGGTCCGCTTCGTTAGCATGTTCGACCTCTACGGCTGCAGAATATTTCACTTTAACGACTTCACTTCTCAAGTTGTTCCAGATATAAAAGTGCAAAAAAGATTCATAAATACAATAATAAATACAAATTATAAAAATAATATGAATAAATAAATATAAAAGAGAACCGTACCTTTTCAAGTGCTTCTGGGTTATTTGGATTCTTGTCAGGATGAAATCTAAGAGCAAGCTGCAAAAAGAGGATGAGGGATACATTTGTTTACATTTGCATACAGTTATACAATCATGCTGTAATGACTTATGAACTAGAGATTTATAAGTCATATCGCTAAGAGATGGTCAAAATCGCCTTAAAGTGAAGGAATACCTTCACGAAAACAACCAGCTAACCCATCATTTAACGATTGAAATATATTGCTGTCAGTTTTGGACTTCGATGTCCGTGTTGATGCCATTGGTGTTTTTGGTCATCATTTTGGTCTTCCCTGCACTTATTTCCATTCCATAGGCTCTGGAGGTGGTGTGAAGCCTCTGTACCAGCTGTTCAAGTTCCTCTCCAGCCAATCCATCAACGTCATCCGCAAAATGAAGGTTGGAGATTGCTCTTTCCCCTATGCTGACTCTGCCTTCGTGATCTGCAAGAGCATCTAACACGATGAGCTCTAGGAAGATGTTGAAGAGTGTTGGAGAGAGTAGGCATCCCTGACGCACACCGATTGTTGTTCTGAACCAGTTTTCTATGGCGACTGTTGTGGAGGACTGCACTGGTAGCCTTGTCATACAGGCTTTTGATGACTTCAATAATTTCAGGGCTGATGATGTACACTCTCATTGTTATCCACAGAGCTGCATGCCAGACTCGGTCAAACACCTTTTTGAAGTCTACGAACACATGACATAGATGTTGTTGGTGCTGTAGGTATTTCTCACAGATTATTCTGAGGTTAAAAATCTGTTCAGTGGTACATCACCCTGCTCTGAATCCTGCTTGTTCTTCAGTTATGATTTGTTCAGCTTGGAGTTTTAACCTGTTGAGTATTACTTTCAAGAGGACCTTGCTGGGATGGCTGATGGTGCGGTAATTTTAAGATTTCTGAAGGTTACATTTTTTGGGAAAAGTGATGACAAGCGATTGGGTCCATGGTGTAGGCCACTCCCCACTCTGACAGATCTTGTACAAATAATGGTGAGTACGTCAATCATCGCTTTTCCTCCTGCTTGAAGCAGTTAGGCAGGTATGTTGTCCAATCCCGTTGACTTCCCCTTATTCAGCGATTGTACTGCTGCCTCAACTTCTTATCGGAGAATTGGGAGGATTTCTCCTTCTTCTCTGCTCTCAGGACATGCTAGAACTGATGGGTCTCCGTTTGATGTGTGGTTGTAAAGGTCAGAGCAGTACTCTGTCCATCTGTCCAAGACGTCTTGTTCTTCTGTAAGGCATATATATGCCAGACTTGCTTTGGATCGTGGAGACCTTAAGCTGTTTAACACTTGTCAGCCGCTTCACAATCTGGTAGGCCTTCTTGCTGTTGTTCTTGTTCAGATTGTTCTCAATTTCCTGGCATTGATCTTCTATCCAGCTCTCCTTTGCTGTGCCTTTTCGGATATCATTGTTAATTTTTCGGTAGGCATTAGCTCCCTGTGAGGTGTTCTTTTACTTTTTCATCTCTCTTCGTTTATCACACAGGTCCAAAAGTTCAGGTGTGATCCACAGCTTCTTCTTTGGCCGGTGCTTTCCAAGGATCTCCGTGGCAGCACCTGTCACGGCTGAGTTGAAGGTGGCGGTCATGGTGTTGACATCTACTTCACCAGCTCCCAAAATGAGCAGTGGGGCAAATTTCCCTCCAATTGTGGCCTGAAATATTTCTGCCACCTCTGGGTCTTGCAGTTTGTCCAGGTCGAACTTCAGTCTAGTGCACTTTGCTGTGTTTACTCTCTTCAAGTGGAGCTGGAAAGACATCATCACAAGATCGTGGTCACTTCTGATGTCGGCTCCTGGAAAAGTGTATGTCCTTTCTGTCTGGATTTTTTTTGGAGACCATGCATGTTTGCCAGTATCAGATTGTTGTATCTGGCAAACTCCAGGAGTCTCAGACCCCTGTCATTTGTCTCGTTGTTGCAGTGGGGTCCACATGTGTCTCCCCAGTTGTTGTGCGCATCTTGGCCAACCTTGGCATTCCAGTCGCCTTCCACTATGATTATGTCCTTCTTTGGCACTTTGTCAAGGACAGCCTGTAGATTTTCATAGAAATCCCCTGTCGTCATAGTCTGATGTTGGGGCATAGGCCTGGATGATGGTGATGTTGAAAGGGGCTGCTCTCAGACGGATGGTAATGAGTCTACTGGAACCTGGGCAGCAACCCACGACTGTGGCTAGAATGTTCTTGTGGACCAAGAATCCAACCCATGTTCGTGCCTGTCAACTCTACTGCTGAAATAAAGCTTGTGGCCTTTGTCGGTCATTGTTTCACCTATGCCTTTCCAGCGCAGTTCGCTGATCCCTAAAACGTTCCATCGATAGTGGGCATCTTGTGGGCCAGTTCTTCTAATGTTCCCTCTGCTTTTAGGGTCCTGACATTCCGGGTTCCTATAACGATGTTATTTCTGGTGCGGATCTTGCTAAGTTGTCCATCAGTAGCACACTTATCACCTACGTCCTGGTGGCCAATGGAAGGCGCGGTCCTTGTTGACCCGGGGGACGACCGATCCAGTATGGAATAAGTGGTTTTATTCATCATGCAGTGTGTCTTGTGCAAGAAAGACCTGGCAGGGCCCAATCCTTTCCAGGTTGTTGGCCACAGCCGATATCCACGAATATAGTGTGGCTCGCCTTGGCCCCGAGCACAGGGTCGTTGAACCTGTAGGTCTAAGTCTTTAAGTCTAATGGAAATAAAACACCCTCCTCTTTACCCAGTTCTAGTAAAGAATAATAAAAAAATTCAAAATACCACTCATTGTTATAGCACTCCAAGTTTTAAATACAAAATATTAAAATTAAAATAAAACAAAAAATCTCTTTCAGTGAACCTACCCGCCTGTAGGCTTTCTTGATTTCATCTGGAGTTGCCCCTTTATGTAGTTCCAGCAGCTCATAGAGAGATGTTCCTGTCCGACTGAAACAATAATAAATAAAATATTTGTATTATAATTAATAAAATATTTTTATTACAAATAAAATATTTTTATTACAAATAAAATATTTTTATTACAAATAAAATATTTTTAAAAAGGTTTACAAAATATGTCATGCTTCTAAATAAAACTAACATCCCATCTCTATAAACCAAGGTCCTAAGTTTGTAAATGTCTACATATGTGTATATTGATGCATACAATTATTTTGGATTTTTACTATTTTAGGCGTATATGTGCGTGCGTGAGTGCGGTTGGAAGGGTGTGTTCAGGCGTGTTTACAAGCAAACTGAAGCTGGATGTATTGTAGAGGATAGTCCTGCTCCAAGAGTCCAGGAATGTACAGGTTGGCCCAAAAGTGTTGAAGTTACTTGCTTACTAATACCAATATAAAGCATTCCTCAGAGTATAAATCTAACTTACATAAACAGCTTTTTCTTTGCTGATTTATTGTATTATGTAAAGCTAACTTTTTACTTGATGATTTTTTTTCAGGGTTAATGGCGAACCATTTAAATTAAGAATAAGAGCAAAGGAAATGGATATTAAAGCAGTATTGGAAGTCTGAAAATGCCGAGATGGTACTTACAGCATGGCAAGAAACTTTTAACACTTCTCCACCTTCACAACAAACCAATTTCCCGCTGTTCTAGTGTCGAATTTTCTAATAAATAGTCTACACGATAAATGTAAACTTACTTTTGGGCCACACTGTATAGTAAATTAGTACACAATGCGAGTGGATTATGTGAGTGGACCAATCTTTCTTACTGCTTTATGTGACCTTAACTTGACTAGGTGTTAATGTTTGCACTGTCAACAAGCACTTTTCCATGTTTGGACAATAAAATATTGTATGTCTTTTTTTCAACAAGAGCTTGCCCCGGGTGAAGTACTGGCCACATTTGCCTTACATTTTATGGCTTATACATTGGGTTTTCTTCTGGGACTTCTGGGAATTTTCCTACACCCAGCACATCACCAATGACAACGTCCGGCAGACCATCACACCAGCCATGGACAACACAATAACAAAGGTGAAGAAACAGAAACTCCTATGGTATGGCCACATCACAAGGCTATCCTGCAAGGCAAAGTGCAAGGAGGCAGAAGAATAGAGAGACAGAAAAAGAGGTGGGAAGACAACATCCAAGAATAGACTGCATTGACCCTGAGCGAAGCCATGAGGGCTGCTTAGGACAGAGAAAGATGGAGTACACTGGTTAAACGATCATCTGTGGTGCTCCAACGACAAGTTATGGGATAGGATAGGATATGCGTTGCTAAACTCTCTCTCTCTCTCTCTCTCTCTGCAATTGTGGAAATTAAGACATCAAGATGAATAATGTTGTGCTGTGTTGTATTGTAATCATGAGCAAAGTTTTGTATAATTGGTTTATTACACAAATCAATTGACTTTTGGTCATAAGAACAGACAGATAGAACTTGTTATATTAGCAGAGGTGAGCTTTAGAAGTTTGGTATTGATTGGGCAAAGCGCTTGGCAAGTGGGCCAGATATTGACTGGGCTTCTCCGGTGTCGGCTTTGCCTGGCCTTACCTACCTCTTACTCTTTGCCCCCTTGAAAAGGGCTGCTCCTGGCAGAATCACAATGACACATAACAGTTACATACATGAAGATGACCATTACTGATCTAAAGATCTAGAAACCATTCTACATTTATGCGGGTTATGGGCCAACTGTTAAGTGCAAAATAATGTAGAACTCGAGTTACCATGTCAAATCAATTTTCAGCCTCTGCAGTTGTTTGATCTAAAAAAATACTTGTATACACCAAGAGATTTTTATCAAACAAAATGCATGAAAATAATTCTCACATTTGTGTTGGTATTTTGTTGGTTGAAATTACAGATACAAAAATATTGCATTATATATGTTGCCGGCAATCTGTGTATTCAGTCAATAAGTGTATTGTCTAAAAAATCAGTCAGTTCGTGTTTTGACTGTGACCACTAGCCAATACATGTAATGACTAAAATTTTCAGTCAATACGTGTATTGTCTTAATTTTGACCCACTTCAAAACACACATTGACTGACTGTTCGTTTTAGTCAATGTGTGTTTCGCTCAGTCAAGTCTTCTAACAATTTCAGAGCACATGCGAGCGCACAGCATTATTTATATTAATGTGTTAATCGGCATGTAACTGATCGATAAGGTCCAGTGACTGTGTCTTCTTTAAAAATAAATCACTAGGACTTCAGCGAAAATCTTGTGGTGACGATTGTGATTGCAAACCGCGACAAAACCACGGTCGATCATTCATTCTAGACTTGCCTCGCCACAAATGATGGATACGAATGAAAACGAACAAAAGGTTTTAAACAAGCTGGCCGAAATTCTAGCGACGAAAGATTCCAGTTGCCTGTTGACCAAGGCGAAATATTACGACTGTTACACGTATTTATTAATAATGGATTCAGCTCCGATGCTTGAATCTTGATATGTGTAACTCGAATTCGTTTATCCACGCAGCATGTTCACTCAGCAACAAGGCAAGAGTCGTATAAAGTTTTTCAACTTTATTCCGCAGCACCAACAACTGCATACAGGATCGGTTTCCGAAAATCATTCCCAAAATAACTTTTTCAAGTAGACTGTCGCAAAACTGGGTGTTACTGGGTGATCACTACTGATGAAGGACTCCCTTGACTTTCATGACTTACCCCAGAACATGGTTTTATTTCAATAAAAAAACCTGAGGTACACCATTTCATTCCAACACTTCACAAACACATAACACGTTTTTCCAAGTTCGATTATTTTATTATATTCCGTTGTTTTTTTTCTCGAAATCGGAACGATAATTTGGCGATACTTTCCGTCGTGGTTACCGAAAATAATGTTTGTTTGTTTTTTTACTTATCTCTTTTAATAACGTCCTCGTTGTAGTTGTTGACAAATGAAGAATCCCGGTTTAGGTGAGTCGGTGGTAAAGTTCATTAAGAGCTGGAACTTGACGTCGATGTCGCCATTAGATCTAATGGCTGTCCGTGACCCACCAGTGACTTCTGTAGCCCTCGTTGACGTACAGTTTCATCGTAAAATCAGTCACCCCGATCATGAACAAGACGTCAGAGAAGAATCCAGTGCCAGTCTCGAAGATGACATCATCACAGATATCCAAGACGGATAATACCACAAGAATAAAACACCTGCCGAACAAAACTAGTCTTAGATATTTGCATGAAAAATATTATCATACAAACTTAAACTCCTTCAGGTCCGGCTCTGCTTGGAAAAACATGTTACGATTAATCAACACATCAGTCCCCTGAAAACCAACTGCATTCAGATGAACCAAATATCTTTCCCTGGAAAACAAATGCATTTCAAATGAACAAACTATCTCACTTTTCTGGAAAACAAATGCATTCAATGAACAAACTATCTCACTTCTCTGGAAAACAAATGCATTCAATGAACAAACTATTTTTCTCCTCTGGAAAATACATATATTCAATGAACAAAGTTTCACACTTATCAATCTTCTTGGGAAATTATCTTGAATGAAGAAAAATCTAAATATTTACCCTACGGTGCCAGAATTCAGCTAAAGCTGATCAAACGTCGAGGAACAACTCATCTTCTTGGCCCAACCACATCAGACAACATTCAGCCTCCAGCTAAACTGTCGTTGGCACCCCACAGAATAAGTTGCCTCGGAGCTTGGGTAGAATCCTCCCTGTCCAGTCTAGATCTCTCTCCCAACTGATTCTTCAGTTTTCTTAACCGATTTCGCCTCAATTTCATTTTACCAAGACTACCATACTTTTATCATTAAAACAGCCAATGGAAACTTCACAACGCAAAAAGTAACCTATCACCTCAAATATTATATTTTATAAAATTAATAGTTCACAACCTCTTTGCTTTCCCTAAAATTTTATTATTGGCATTAATCACAATCTTTCACACAAAAGAATTATCGGTAAAAATCGTCCATTTTATTCTTTTCCAGGAATACAAAAAAATGGCGATCGACACGCAACAAAATTGACGTCATATTTCTAAATCTTACCACAGGCACTCTATATAACAATTAGCACTTGGAAAATAAAATACTCGCGAGCGTTTCGTTTCGCGACATAGACAATGCATTACTTATATAGGCTCTCTGCAATCCAGTAAAGCTTAAAACATTCCAGAGTGACGCAATAACACCCAATCAAAATAAAACTAATCACCGGAACTGTCTTACGACATAGAACATTCCTCAGTTTAGGAGAATTACCTAGCTATTACAAGATGGGTCTGGAACTTTCGATCGATAATAAACAAGTAATTCCGGAAAATTATCGAAACGAACGAACACTGAGGTTTAACGTCTACACCCACCATTGGCGATAACCATCCCAATGAAAGAGGGGTAGGGACTTGAATCCACACTGAACCACCAAAGCAATCATACTGCTAAAATGGACAGTGAAAATGGCCACATTTTATATCGCCCACCACGGGATTCAAACCTGGGTCATCGGTGTGCCAGGCTAACGCTCTACCACTTGAGCTACGGCAGTTGGAAAATTATCAACGATACTACAACAATATTGACCAACTAAAATTATCAACATTATACAAAGTTTTTTTCTAACAACAACGCAGAAGCAAATCAAAGGTAAATACACGCTACCATTACATGCGTTGCAAAATAAAACGTTCCGAACTATCGTGCGCCTCTCAATCGTAACTATTACACGGAACTCTCACTCTCTCTCTCTCTCTTACTCACTCTCTCTCTCTGTCTCTCATAAATAATGGTATGGCCTCCCGGATTGCATTCAAGAATGAGATGTAATTGAGAGTGAAACAAAAAGACATAGACAGAAAGAGGCAGAGACAGGGACCGAGAGGGACAAAGAGAGATAGTTTTTCATTAATATGTGTACATTTTAAACTTTAAAAAAAAGAATTACTTGGCATGAGAGAGATATAATAGAGACAGAGAGAGATGGACAGAGAGGGACAAAGAGAGTTTTAAATTTAACTTCAACTACAACTTTTTATTGGCTCCAAGTACATTTGACAACATACTAGAGAACTTGCTTCGCGCATAAAAAAAACAAACTGATAAAGATAGAGTTGGCGCCTCGGGCGGTTTGAGTTAGATCTGTTACGGCCAGCGCCTTGAGCAGCTCTTGAGCTGGAAAAGCGCTATATAAGAAGAATGATTAAATAATAAAACCCTGTTACAATAATTTTTTTTAAAGTGTGTACATTTTAGGCTTTTTAAAAATATTTACTTTGCATCATTGAGAGAGAGAAATAAAGAGAGACAGACAGACAGACAGAGAAGGACAAAGAAAGAGAAAGATTCAAATTGAAGTGTTTACATTTTAAGCTTATTTTTAGTATTTACGAACTTCTACTTAACATGGTTTAGTTGTGTGGATGTGTCCCTGTGAGTGTGCGTATTAAAGTACAAGAACAACAAATAATTGTGTGGGCATTCATTTGTTAATGTTTACAACCAGTTGCAATTTTTATGCCGAATGACAGTTCAGTCAATTCGTGTATTGACCAGAGCATTTTTTAAGACAATACACCTATTGACTGGAAATTTTAGTCATTACATGTATTGCCTAGTGGTCACAGTCAAAACACGAACTGACTGATTTTTCTAGACAATACACGTATTGGCTAAATACACAGATTGCCGGTAACATAAATATTGTGAATGAAGCAATGGAATTACTCAATAAAAAGGTTATATCAATATATATATATATATATATCATTTTCAGTTTTGTTTATCTTTTAGTTTTATTGAAAATTTTACTTGTTTGATATCCAAAATAAGGCACAAATTGGGGAATTATGTTTAACAAAGCTTTGTTAAATTTGCTACTAAAAGTATTGAAGCCGTTTTAATGAGACGGACATTTTACTATTTTCATAATTTTGTTGGCCTAATCGGCTAATGCGCAAAGGCCTAATAATGCAACCTCAAAAACTTAAAAAAATGATACTGCATTTAAATTACTCCCTCTACAGTACTTTAACACCATCTACTTATATGTATTGCCCATTCAAAAGGACGGACAATGTTGAAAGTTCAAAACCTCTTCCACTGAATGAAACATGTTCTACCCATTAATATTATTCATTTATTGATCGATTGTTGTTGAGACTATTGAGTATTGTCAGTATCGTGTATGGAGTGCCATTTACGATAAAAAGCAATTTAACAATAAAAGGTTATGTAGTCTAAGAAGAGGCATAATATATAGAATGCAAATTGGCTGACAATGGCATTTCTTTATGAGAAACTTCACTATGTACGCAATGCAAAAATGTTGACTCGAAGTCGAAACAATATTTTGCACAGCTGCACACGACTCGGACTCCGAACGATCTTCTTCCACTAGACTCTAGAGATACGAAAAAACTCAACAACATCGTCACTGGGACGATTTAGTTCACTTACGAGTAGCTTCGATGTCGTACTGGAGCTGCCATGGTGAAATACAACACCAATAGCGTGAAAAATATGTCACAGGTTAAAAAATTGTGTTGTCAACTACACCGCACCAGCCATACTAATTACTGTTGCGCCATGTTGTTGCCGGAAAATGGGACGCAACTGCGATGGCCTTGCTTACATCCCTTTAAAATAGGCACTTGAAATCGTAAATTTAAAATAAAAAAAAAGTTCACGTGAATCGGACAGATATAATTATTTCAAAATAATAATTATCGTTCGAGAAAGAAGTCAACATAAGGAAGATACATGATGTTTGGACAACTGTTGGCTACATGTGTGAATGTATGCATTTTGTGATGTATGAATGCATTTTGCAAGTATTTTGATAGAAAATGTTTGCCAAAATAATATGCCTTATTATTATAGAAAGTGCCTACAAACTAATATTCATAACGTTCATGCGAATATCCATAAAGTTTACGTGAATTTTAAAAAGTGTCTCTTACACACGTTAACACACCAGCATGTTCAAAGACAGTTTCTGTAACAGTTTATTCATACACTAAAAGTCTCTTTCCTGTATATACACAATAATTAATGTATATTAGTCATCAGTTGTAATGATATACAACCATATTTTTACTTTCTTAATACAATCAAAAGACACTTCTCAACTGTTATGATTTAAAATATGTTATGCATGAGTTTAAATCATTTGAAAGATGTCAATGTACATAAAACACCCAATTATTTGTTAACAACTAATACTACTACTACTAATAGTAATAATAATAATAATAATAATAATAATAATAATAATAATAATAATAATAATTAATATAATAATAATAATAATAATAATAAAAATAATAATAATAATAATAATAATAATAATAATAATAATAATAATAATTATTATTATTATTATTATTATTATTAGTTTTCAATAGAAATCTGCAGTCTGGTTCTGATCATCACCAAATCTGGCATATATAAACATGGGTTCTTTTTCTAGGTATATGTGAACTATTTTGATTTTTCTATCAAATTCTCATAACGAGACTACTACTACTAACAACAATGACAACAACAATAAATTAATAATAATAATAACAATAATAATAATAATAAGAAGAAGAAATAATAAGAATAATAAAAGCAACAACAACGTGCAATTATAAAGTCACAAAACTACTAGAATCTATATACTGCAAATGCAAAATGGATCATAACAAAACACTTTCACAATGGACAATATACTTAAACTCCCATTCAGTCATTCATGAAAAAAAATGTAAGTTTTGTGTTTTCATGTTAAAATATTCATAATTCTCATCAAAGTGTGAAATAAAACGCATTTATTTTTGTTCATAAAAACAACTGAGCAATAACAACTACTACAACAGCTCATCTTTCTACCAAACATTTTGCATAGTTACTGAGCCAGATTAATTAAATGTACAAAACATTCAAATGCATTTCAAAATATAACCCGTACTATATTCTCTTCAACGTAAAAACTTTCTTATCACTCTAGAACACAGACAGAGGGAGAGAGGGGTGGTGTGTACAAGGAGGGGAAGGAAGTGTGGAGAAGTGGGGAAGGGAAAGAGAGAACGTTCAGAGGAAGAGAGAGAGAGAGAGAGAGAGAGAGAGAGAGAGAGAGAGAGAGAGAGAGAGAGAGAGAGAGAGAGAGAGAGAGAGAGAGAGAGAGAGAGAGAGAGAGAGAGAGATTCAGACTCAGACATTTTATTCACAACAAGGATACAGATTTTGGGCGGGAGTCTAATGTTACAATCATTCCTTGCATCATTCAACCTCACATTCTCCGATATTCAGTCATACATGCCAACGACAAAACAAATAATATAATAGAACGACAAAACAAATAACTATAATAACTATCATGCAGCATACAAAGAGAGAGAGAGAAAGAGAGAGAGAGAGTGTTGGGGAGAGACAGAGGGAGAGAGCAAAAGAGAGAGAGAGAGAATCCTTGTTCATACACAAAATAGAGAGCGAAAGACTTCTTGCGCTTACACACACACACACACACAAATGTTTTCTTGGGCTCATCAAATAAGCAAAATATTCTGGTGCTAAACTCAACTCAGTTAATTTGTGCTGGTTCTCAGCATTTTCAGTCCACACAAGGATTCTTTAGTTCATTTGCAGTATGACATCCCATGCCAGGCTGAAGGACAGGCACCACAAAAACACGACCGTTGTTTCCGCACACACATAATTTTCCACTGATCAGGGTTCCATTCTCTTGCGAGCCATTAACAGACTTGGGTAAGTGGACACCAAGGAATAGGCCTGAAGCACTGTTCAGTGTGGTGCTGTTCTGTAACAGAGATCCGTTATATTCTAATCTATTGTGAATGGACACAAGCACCGCAGTGTTGCATTACTTTTTTTGTTCCCATAATAAATTTAACAACGTAAGCATCATCATCATTTAAACAAGCGGTTATCAACCACAACAACAACACTGCCCCAACACCAATGTTTTCAGATTACAATGCTGTACTCCATAATAATAATAATAATAATAATAATAATAATAATAATAATAATAATAATAGTACTGGATGCTACATAGGCCTTTTTCTCCAAATTACCAGTCAAGCTCAAAGCACGGCAATCTGTACCAATAAACATGCTCACATGTTTCATCCACTCTAACACACACAACAAATGCACATCTATCACTCAAACAGATGGTGTAAAGGTAGGAAGACCGCTATTAGAAGACAGAGAGGAAATCGACTTTTTTATTTTAAAAATTTTTGACTGCATCCAATACTATTATTGAAAGGATGGGGGGAAGAAAACCCCCTGTGCCCTCAAATAGTCTTGTACCTAAGTCAGGGGGATCAAATAAATTCGTCCCTTGCAAGAATGGAATCCGCGACCTTTGGCTCAGAAAACTGGGGACTAACCCACTCTTCCACAAGGCCATTCCCCATAAAGCCAAAGCAAGTTCTCTAAATAAAAGAAGGATGAAACAAAACTCAATAGTATTAGATACAAAATTAAATTCAATTAAAAACACAAGATGGTAAGCCCTTCAAATCTATTTCCAGTCAATCACATACATAGCCGAAAAATAAGCATTTTCAAAAGCAGCGTGTCCAGCCAACTCTTAAGAAAATGTGAGGACAGACAGACAGACAGAGAGTCAGACTCACACACACTCACACACACACACACACACATAGGACAGACCAAATCGATTCCAGTGTGCCCCCATAAACTATATTTGTGGGGATAGTTTACAGGGGTATAATCATATGATTCATGCAAATTCACATCCAGTACAAGAGAGATAAAGGCGCTGCATGCTCAGGATAAATTACCACCTGAATTACAATATATAATTATATACTCACAGAAGACTTAATATGGATATTCTTTTTCTCTGCTTTGAGATAGGCAGCTTTGCCACTGTCGACCTTGACCCCAGTTGCCCCTGTGACTGTGACCTTGGTGACCACTGATGACACTATTAAGCCATTGTAGTAGGAAACTTCCTTTACCTACAATATACACACAAATGTATAGATCTATGAATGATCAACAAAATGACTGGTCACCATATTACTGCCATGAGGACTAAGGAACCCCATACCATAATGATCACATGCACATAAAAAAACACCACCAGATCCTTATCTGATCAAGGAGAACTACGGGCTTATAAATAACATACTATAATTAATGTTGTTACATTGATATTTTGTTAACTTGAAACTAGTGATTCAGAAATAGTTATTTACCTTACTTAGGGTACAGGTCAAATACAGCAGTACTTGACTAAGAGCTAATCATATATCAATTACACATATTACATTTTGATTTTGTTATAAAGGGAAGAAGAAAACAATGAGATCATGTTTATTCTTTGTAACATTTTATTTTCTTGGTATTCATGCACTGGCTGACAATACCATATTATACAAAATAAACTGTGAAGTCAGTCAGTTGCACAAGCTTTTTTGTCATTGTCATTGGATTGACACAGTCATGATACAACAGTCATACTCATAGTTTACGTTTTTTCCATGGACTCTACAAACAATATAATGAGATTTTCCATGAATGGTGAATACTAAATATTTATAGCAGGAAAATGCTATTATTTTTGTATTAATGTTTTTTTTTGTTCTTCTATTCTCTTTTCTGCTTTGTTGTTGTTTCAAACTATTTTGCCTGACCTCACTGGTCTCGAGGGTATCCATTTGTAGATTCCTGACATTGCTAAGATGGGCAATTTTGAGATCATCCAGGGAAAAGAACCGCTTGCCTGATGGAGTCCACAGTACAATATCATCCACCAGCATACGTATCTTATCATGGCCAATTTCCACTGGAAAACACACATGAGCCATCAGCATGCTGTACAATACAATAGAGTGTCACTGCTTTACAAGTAGCCACCCCCATTACCATCACCATCAAATCATCGATCGTCGTCGTCATTGTCATCATAATCATCATCATCCATCATCGAGAATAGAAAATCCTTTATTGTCCCCATAAACATTTATAAGGAGATTTTTTCATCATCATCATCATCATCATCATAGCCATCATAATAATCACCATCATCATAACCATCATCATCACCATCATTATGAATGGGAATGGGAAAGGTGAGTCAGTGTATTACCATCTTTTAAAAAAAAAAAAACACAAAATCATCATAAATCATTGCTAGTCTACTAAAACACCTAAAGATTAACAATGATTCCATGAAACCAAGCAAACTGTTAGTGTTACCCACAAATATTACCGGGACACAAAGTTTTAAAGTTATATATTAGAACCAGAACATGGAAACTAGCTGTTACCAATTCAGAAGGTGTTGTTTTTAATAAGCCAACATTTAAAAAGTGACATAGACTCTATGTAACACAAAGGAAATGTAAAGACTATATTCTCATGTTAACTAACAGCTGCGACTTAACAGAGACCTATTACAACACAATTGTTGCTGCATAATATTAAATACAAAGTATCCCCATGGAGCTGATAAAATATTACCCAGGTTAATACCACACAGCTGAGCAAGCAAATGAACTGGTGACAAGGTGATGAAGATGATGATGATGGTTATGGTGTGGTGGCAGTGGTGATGAAATGATGATGATGATGATGATGATGATGATGATGATGATGATGATGATGATGATGATGATGATGATAATGATGATAATGATGACCAAGACATTGATTTATGGCTTTATTAGTTGATGATGACAATGACAACAAGATGATAATGCTAACAAAGATGACGATGGCAGCTGCAGCTGTTGCTGAGTTGAGATCGTTATAGGATTTTAAAAAAAAATTATAAACACATGAGTCATGATGCAACTTGCAAGAGAAAAACTGTATATGTAGCAATACTGGATGAACTTACCTTTAGATTCATTTTGGGAGTCAGAGGAAGACAATAAGATCTAAAAAAAAAAGATGGAAATATTAAATATAAATGTCAACATTCTATATTCTATAATATAATAAACAGATATATAGGCCTATCTAATCTAGATTTTAAAATATATATATATATATATATATATATATATATATATATATATATATATATATATATATATATATATATATATATATATATTGAAATAAGTATCCAAATAAGTAAGTATTCAAATATTCACAAGATGCAAACAAACTAATGTTAATTTAAGGTCACTCATCCTAGAAAATATTGTAGTAAAAATAAAATGCACAAAATAAATAAATAAATAAATAATAATGATAAGAAGAAGAAGAATAAGAAGAAGAAAAGAAGAAGAAAAGAAGAAGAAATAGAATATCATCATCAAAATAAAATGCACAAAATAAATAAATAGATAAATAATAATGATAATAAGAAGAAGAATAAGAAGAAGAAAAGAAGAAGAAGAAGAAGAAATAGAATATCATCATCAACATCATCATCAATAAAATGTCAATCTACCTTACCATCCATCATCATATTTACCTTGGGCTTAATTCCATGGCTAGAAAAGATTAAATTTCTGTTGAACCTTCCACCAAGAGAAGCACCATTGAAAGACAGGGTTTCAAACATCGCTGTATCTAATACTCTCAACAGGGATCCTGCTGGGCCTCGTGTGAACTCCATGGGTTCAAATCCCTGATGCGTGATACGGTATATCCATATTAGCCATGCTGTCAGCTGCAATCAAAGAAAAATTGCAGGCGTAAGAAGTGTTTACTTCAGAACAAATTATATTAATAATATTAATATTTTACCAGAGTTTTAAACACAAAATAAAATAAAGTTTGCAATGGTTAAAGTTTCTTGTTCTCTCATCCTAATGGTCAAAGAGGATAGAGGGACATTAAGGACCTCCTTTTATTAAGGCCAACTTGATAAGGGCAGTGCCAATCTCCTCTCCTTTGCTGCAATTTAATTAACTTTCACAATCCTAAACAAGGGTTGCACTGGTAAATAAATAAAATTAAATTGATGAAAATTTTTTGAAATGTTATGAAAGGGAAGGGGAAAAGGGTGTGGAGTGTATAGGTGAGGGTAAGGAGTGCAAATAAAACTGATGATTATCAAAGGGGTTGGGGGTAGGGGTAAAGAAGAGTCAGCATTTTAGCAATTTGAGAACATGAATTATAATAAAATTGATGGGAAAGAAAAGTAACACATTAACAGTTACATGCCTTTAACAAGATAAGAAAATATAAACCAAACATTATAATAATTAACTAAGCAACCTACTGCTAAATTCAACATTGCAACAATGAGAAGAGCCAGAAAACAGCAGTAGAGGAGGAACCTCTTTCTTCCCCGGATGCCAGCTTTGTACAGATAAGGTTCATTGATGGGGACATAACCAGCCCTGAAGTTGCTGTTGTGTTCTTTAGTGATTCGACGTTTCATCTGAGCCTTCTTCCTCATTGACAACGTCCCAGATTCACCTTGTGCCAATGGTGCTGATATGTGGGAAGTCATGCTCATCTGAGGGTAAAAATGGTGAACATATGATTATTGATTGATTGATTGATTGATTTATTGTTGCTTTAGGTCCAGCGGACTCTTCCGAGCCAAATCAGGACCGGACAACCCCTGATCCGCATAAAAGATCTGCTGAAACAACCCCAGTGGGAAAATTGAATGCCCTCCACCGGCCAGTCACTTTACAATAAAGACATCCCACGCGGGGGACGGCTGAGGGTTGACCTCAACTACGCGAACACCCCGGTTACAAAAACAAAATAGAATACAAACATCATTATAAATCATCAACCAAACACATACATATAAAATGCCTATAGTGCTAAATAGTACAATCATAGGAAGCCCTAGTGACCACCCGGCAGAAAGCGTCCAACACTCCCAAGCTGATCCAACAGACCTCATACACAAACAAGGAGTCTTGTCCAGGAAGAGTTTTCAAGAAAAAAGGTAGGTCATTGATCTAGCGAAGAAGAAGATAGTATAGCAGAGTGAAGGACAGAGCAGGAATAGGAAAGAGTAAATGAGGAAGACAGCGACAGTGGGAATTTAAAGCACTAAATTTCCATAAAGTGGGGATACTATTTATACTGAAAACCCCCGGCACTCCAACGGGGGTACTGTTGCCGCAGTGAAGCGTCTTGCCTATAAAGGAAAGACAGGTTTTCAACTGTGGCTTTCACTGTTCCCTTTATAGGTTTGAACAATCTACAGTGGCAAGATTGCTCATGACCCCAAGGGGTGAACATATGATTATAAAATAGATATAAATTTACATAAATATGATTATATCTAATAGATCTAATTATATCCTATTCCTATCCTCTCCTATCCCGTAACCCGAAGGTCGTAGGGGCACCACAGATGATCGTTTAACCAGTGTACTCCGTCTTTCTCTGTCCTCAGCAACCCTCATGGTTTCGCTCAGTGTCAGGCCAGTCCATTCTCGAATTTTGTCCTCCCATCTCTTTTTATTTCTCCCTCATCTTCTGCCTCCTTGCACCATGCCTTGCAAGATGTTCTTTGCAAGGCCTGATGCTCTGGTGACGTGGCCATCCCATCGGAGTTTCCGTTTCTTCATTAAAAAAGGTAAAAAGGTAAAGGTAGTCCCATAGCCTTGTGGCCGTAGGGGAGCGTGATGTTGGAGATCACACTTATCTTGGGCCAGCGTAATGAGGGTGATGCCCAACTCTCTCCCTCGCTGCTTTACCTTCCCCACCCTCAAGAGAGTAGGTACTCAATCACAGTTGAGTCAACTGGGGGCGTTGTTATTTGTCGCTTCACGCCTTAGCGGTCACCCATCCAAGTGCTAACCGCACCGGACGGTGCTTCACTTTCGACACAGTAGCGAGTGCTCCAACCACTGCACTATCCGACACCATTACTGTGAGCATGTCATCATGGTGTCCAGAAGACTTCTGGACATTTCATATACCCAGCACATCACCAATGACAAAGTCCGACAGATCTAATTATATAAATGTATTTAAAAAAAACTATAAACTTTAAATCACATACTATTTCACATGTTAGTAAGTATATCAACATTATTACGAAATGAATGAATAAGTAAATAACTGACAACTGACAATGAGACTAAAATAAAATTTTTAAAAATCAACCAAAGTGAAAATCAGATAGGTTTTCCAATTAGGCTAATGAGTCACTGTGTAGTACTGAATCAGTCTGATGCATAAACACGTTTAAAGTTACACAAACCGTTGTGTTGTATCTTGATGAAAAAGAAATCCTGCAACGCATTCAGTTTATAAATGACTAAAAGTTAAGAAAACTTAACAGACTTGCAAAATTCCAAAACCTCTTCGGACTCACCTCCATGATGTTTACATCAGCATCGCTATGCTGAGAAGACGCCATGTTTTCCATCTTGGAATGCCAGACACAGAGCTTACTGAAAGATGCGAGGATTCTGCAGCTGGGCTCTCTCATGCACCTGAAAGCAGTACCCCGCCTTACTCTTCTTCTACTTGCAGCCTGCTGCTCTTCTCCCTCTCCCCTCCCCCATCCCTCACCATGATGCCAGAGGAACACAGGCGCTTGAAATAGGCCTATTAAAACAGGCATACAGTATTCATTGTCTCCCTTGGAATTCGAGTGGGAGTTCCCAGACGGCAGCACAAAAATCAACATGTCAGCCTCCAGATATCGAGTTAGATAGGGCTACTTTGCACCCTACTGTTTTCTTTCGTCCTTCATCGTTGATGGAGATCGCGTGAAACATCTGCAATCATGAGTATAAAAGCATTTGAGCTAGTGCCCGCCATTGAGCGGGTAAAACTGATGTCAGACAAGGCCAAAACTCAGGTACGCCTATCTACTATTATTTATTAGGCTACTTCAAGCACGGACTAAGAAACCACTGTCCGTGCTTCAAGTTTCAACGTAATGTTTTTCAGTTTCCCCTGCAGTAGTAGTACTAACCTTAATTATAACGCACAATTTGTGTTCCCCTTCCACCTCTCCTCATCCTTCCTGCCCCTATACGCCCCCCCCCCTCCCCACCAACCAGTTGATTAACAGGTATGAACATAACTGTTGACAACAGTTTGGTTTTTTTTTTGGTGATGATGTTTAAAAACATTAATGCCCCTTTGTCTTATCCCACAGATCGAATGCATTGATGTTTGCGGAAAGAATGTCTACATTGGAACAAATGATTGGTGAGTTATTGTTTGGACAATCTGTGTCATATACCTAGATGAAATAGTACATTTTAATTTTGAAATTGAAGGCTATGATAAATAAATGATTAAATAAATAAAGGAATGTTATACAATCTTGTACATGTATGCTCATTGCACATCAACTGCATTTAAGCAGACAGGTACCTAGGAACGTTTTAAAATGTTTCCTCTCGCATCCTTGTAAATGAATGTTTGTTGCTGCTGTGAAATATAATAATGTCAATGATAATGATATTTATATAGTGCTTTTTCCCTGGAAAAACCTGGTTCAAAGTGCAGGTTGCTCATACAATTTGTAGTAGAGTAGATGGTAAAGTCATGATTTAGGTGGTAAGATGATTGTGTGTTGCAGCTTTGTGGTTCACTACAGTCTGGAGGAGGAGACTAGCAGTTCTGGACGTGTCACATACAAGACAGAGAAACAGGGACACAAGTATCTCACTATGGTTGTTACCTGTGGTGAATTGTTTTTCGTTGAAGATTAGGCACAAAAAAAAAAGTCTGTTTACAGTATCCCGACCAACCGTAATTTTTTGGCCCAACTCTAAATATTTTTGTGGGATTGTCTTGAAAAAAAATTTTTTTAAAGGCAAAATAATGGCACCCAAGGTGGAAAAGGTTTTGAAAAAAAAAATCCGACCCACTTACCGTATTATTTTTTTCTATGTTACAGTAAACAGACTTATTGGGTTTTTTTGGCCTTATAAGAACTTATTCATGTCAGGAGATGCACTAGCACTTTTCATTTTTAGGTCACTGTGTGTAGATAAGTTATAACTATATATTTTGAAAAATTGCGTTTTTCACTGACATGAAACTTTGCATAACAAATGTGTATGCGCACAATTTTACAGTAAGTGAGACTTCAGACATATATAATCTCTTTTTTTGTGTTGTGTGCTGGTCTAGGTACTCAGATAACAGGTCCACACCACTATCACAAAAATGTGCACCTAGTCAGCTAGTGACATGATAATTTTCCTCCACAGACTAAAAATTGTCGTTTTTTAAATTTAGTTTTTAATTCTTTAATTAATGTAATTTTCCCCTTATTCATTTTACCCTAGTACTGTGGTAGTTCAATCTTACACTTGATTGTAGGTGCAGCGTATTATGAATTTTGTTTGTATCAACAGAAAAAGCCAGTGGTTCAGATCAAATCAGCGTCAGCCTTGAATAGAATCCTGGTTCTGTGTGACAACACGCTCACCTTACTCAATATGATGGATTTAGAGGTTTGTCATTTAATTCTGTTTATGTATTAATTAATTAATTTATTTATTTACTTACTTACTTCGATTTTGTTAGATCATTTTGTATTGTATTGTATTCATTGTATTGTATTGTATTCTGCTCTATTCTGTTCTATTCTTCTTATTCTGCTCTATTCTGTTCTATTCTATTCTATTCTATTCTATTCTATTCTATTCTATTCTATTCTAGTATGTATCAATGTGAGGGTGAGAAGCCGATAATCTTTTAATGTAGACGTCACCATACTAGTATACTATAAAAATTACTTGTTTAAATTCCATGATACCGAAGCTAGTCCACTATATTATTTTCAATTTATCTTCAGCCAATCATGACAGGAGCCAAGATCAAGGGAGTGAACTGTTTCAGTATCAACGAAAACCCTATCAGAACAAACCCTTTCAGCATTGAGGTGAGTCTTTCCCAAATTTGCTCTGGCATGTAATGTTGCATTGATGATATTTCAGAACAATTGTTTTTTTCCTTTTTTTGAAGAGATAATAATTAATTATTGTTATTGTTCTCTTCTTTTGCGCTTCTTCAATACAATACAAATTATATGTTCAAAAATCCCCCAAAAAGTCAACAATGACGAACAGCAACAAACCTTGCTGTTCAATAGAAACCAAAAAGTTACATTCTACATACCTGTCAAGGGGTTTTCGGGTTGTGGTGTAGCAATTTAACAGAAAAACCATAGCAAATGGAGGTTTGGTGTAGCACTAATGTGAATCATGTGATTCGCAACAAAACTGGAAACCTCTGCATCCAATATAAACACACACATCCAATGTGTTTACAAATTTATTGTAGGCCTAAAATCTTGTTAATGCACAACACTTTAGCTATTACCATTATCATTATCATTATAAACATTTTCATGTACGTTTTTCAAAACAAAAGTGAAAATGCCAAAAAAAAAAAAAAAAAGAAAGAAAAAAGATATAAAACATACAGACAGAAAATAAGCTAGGCAATCATTTAAAAAAAAACTAAAAAAAAACAAGGGAGACAATCACTTACACAGAAAAAGCAGATGAACTTTTTCCCCCAAAACAAATTTGCTTATTCACAAAACATGGTTTACAATGCCAAGAAAAGAACTATTAGCATTGCACAAAAGCGTATACCAATTAATTTAATAAAAATATAACTAAATGGCAGCTGATATAATATGAAAGTATTAGGCTGTCTCAAAGGCTGTCTCATTACTTAATAAATGACGTGTGTGTGTGTATGTGTGTGTGTGTGTGTGTTTTGTTTGCCCAAAATAATCTCATTTCACATTTGCTGTCGTTTAATGTTAGCATGCATAAGTGTAATTCTATTCATATGAGACTGTGCATTTTTATCCTCATTGTCATTATGATTGTTGTTATTATTATTGTGATGTTTATTCCTTGTTGATTGTAATTGTACACCACAATGTAATTTCTTGTAAAAGATAATAAAGTTGTCTTGTCTTATCTTATCTTATCTTAAAGTAATCAAAGAGAAATTAATAATGTTAATGACACAAAGACTGATCGTAGACTGAAGTTCTGAACGAGCACGTGTTGCGGAATTGCGGTGCTTTTACTAAGTGTCTTTAAACCGGACTCGACCGGAACAGACTACTTTCGCGCGAAAACCCCCTTGGTTAAAAAATATTATCGTCACTTTTGAAAAATTGCGTAGCAGCTTTGTGATACGCCGTAGCAATGGGAAAAAGTTTAAAATGCGTAGCGCTACGCAAAAATCCGTAGCACTTGACAGGTATGATTCTACTCAGCTTGAGAGAGGTTTGAATTCTATATGTTGTATGCGTTTGAAGTTGTCTAACACAAATGATTTATGACACAGTCATAAATATTATATCTAAACACAGTACCGATATTTCCTGGTACACAATTCTATCAATACCCAAAGTGGATTTGTATTTAGTGAATGTATTTTTGTGGAGTTTGTAACAAACAAATTGATGTTGCCAATAAAAGGGCAAATTAATGTTTTAAGGCTTTTTATTTGATTTCAGATTTGTGTTGCCCTGAAGAGAAAGCAGATTGACCTGTACCAAGTAACTGAAGACAAGTTTATGCCTCTTCGCAACCTTCCAGTGTCAGATCAAGCTCATGCCGTGGTAAG
Organism: Oncomelania hupensis; assembly: GCA_036898135.1. Taxonomy (NCBI): domain Eukaryota; kingdom Metazoa; phylum Mollusca; class Gastropoda; order Littorinimorpha; family Pomatiopsidae; genus Oncomelania; species Oncomelania hupensis. The sequence goes on along the minus strand of CM072517.1, from coordinate 42,203,256 downwards.
AATGTCAGGGGTGATTTTGTTTCAAGGTATTTTGACCTTTCACAGACATTTTATATTTTATTTTGCTTTGTTGTTGTTGTTGTTGTTGTTGTTTTTTGATTGGCAGCATTTGGAGGTAAATTTGACTTAATAATTTATGAGTCATACTATTGTTCATTTCAGATTGTCAGATCTTTGGCTTGGCTTATAACTTTAGAATTTACAAATTGTACCTCGAAATGATGAAAACAGGATTATTTGGCATGATTGCACTTATGTAAAAGAAAAAAAGGAAGAAAGGAACAAAAGAAATGAATGAATATAGAAAGAAATAAAACATTGACTTTTTCATTTTCAGGGCATAGATGGAATCCATGTGTGTGCAGCGCTGACATCGTGCTACAAGATGGTGAACTCAGAGACAGGGCAAGACCAGGAGTTGTTCCCCTTTGACACAGAGAACCAGAAACCCATCGTCAAACGCATTAGCAAGGCATGTTTTCTTCTGTGTGTTGTGAGCTAGTTACCTGTACAGTTATTTGTTTGTTTGTTATGCCGTCGAAGAGTTTAACAGGTTTCCTCTTTGCCACCTCTTTTTCAACTGAAACAACTCTCGCTCATGCATACAGTCTTGCTTACGGGCTGATCACTCAATCATGTTGTACAGGCTTTGCCCATGCATTCACTCCACTCATCATACACAATGCAGAATCCTTTATTGTCCCTATTAACATTGCAAGGAGATTTTCGGTGTAATGTCCATCTGCATATAAAAATTCAAAACAATGAAATTAAATTATTATAGCAACATAAAATTGGGAAATAAATAATGATGTTGGTATTTACAGTGATTAAAACTTGTCAACAATGACACTTAAATAGAAACCACAATGCACTCACAACCACACACAGAGACAGCTGAGACATGATTGAGCCATTTCAATATAAAAATCATTCTCTCACAATGTACGGCAGCTTACTGACTTATATTTTGCATGCTAAATGCTAAACACAGTTAATGTGGTCGGTGTGGTTCCAGGAGGAGTTTTTGCTGAGCGGTCCCTCAGCCTTGGGAATGTTTGCCACAACAGCCGGAAGCTCTAAGCGTCCACCTATCTCATGGTCAGAAAATGTGCTGGCCATCGCTTATGTCCACCCTTACATCTTGGCCATGAATGACGAGTTTGTTACCGTACACAGGTAGGTAGTCATTTGCATGTCTGTCTGTGGGTCTGTCTCTGCCATTGTTGTTGCTGTTGTCATCATTCTTGTTTTTGTGGTGATGGTGGCATACCAGCTCAATGCCTATGTGAGCAGCACTCTTAGGTTCTCCCACATTTTGCTGGCTGCGGGCTATTTATAGCTTGCCTACACCCTCCCTTTCAGTGAAAGGAAAGGAAAGAAGAGCATCGGCAAAGCTATTTATAGCTAGCCTGGCTGAACTAACTTCAAAATCTAAAAGCTTTGGTTGAGTCGGTGTGGTGGTGGTGGTGCAGCAGGTGATGATTGTGGTTGAAGAAGTGGTGGTGCTGCTGGAGTTATCAGCAAAGTTACATCAGCGTAGTGTACGCCATCTCATTTCTGTACACCTGACTGTGTTAAACTAGTGTTATGGATGTTCCTTAGTTTTATTACATCTATTTCTCAGTTGGTCACTGTTGCATTAAGTTAAGGGTTATGTCTACATGCGTTATTACTGCAGTCCTGTTCACTAAGGCAAGATTGGCAACTTCTGTCTAATAATAAATAATAATAATAAGGGTATTTATATAGCGCTTTTTCCTAATGACATCGGTTCAAAGCGCAGTTCTCAGGCATTTATACTTAATGTTAACATCAAAATACATATGAAATGAAGTGAAACAAAAACAAGGCACTAATAAACTTTGCAAAGACTGAATATGAACATGAAAAGAATATTTGCAAGTAAAATATAAAAGATGAGGGAGGGAGTAGGAGGAGGAGAGCAGCTAAAGAATGGTGGGGGTGGGGTGAGGGTGGGAGGGGTGTGCGGTGTGACGGTGGTGGTCTGAGTCAGAAAAGAAGAAATGATGTTGGTGACGGTAGACAAGACACTAGTTTTAAAGATGTTTTATTGTGTTTGCAGTATCCTAGACATGCAGCAAAAGCAGGCCATACCGTTCCAAGGTGGAGCAGCTTTGGATGATTTTGATGGCCGGTTGTTTGTAGCGTCCAGTCGTGAAGTCTACGCTCTTGTACCCATACCGTTTGAGAAGCAGGTTTGTGTTAGCTCATCAAGAAAATAGTGCCTGTATAACTATATGATAAAGTAAATTGACTGAAGAATGTAACTCGAACCTGGTCTGCATGGAAAAGTTTTCTAGGAGCTACAATGTTGACTGGTTTTACAGACTTGCCTACCGTACATTTGTTCGCCATATTCGTACTCAATTTAGCCTTGGAGTACGGTCATCTGGTCAGCTTGCTCAAAATAAGATCAAATTGTTAATTTAAAAATATTTTTGTATTCCTATTAAAAGATGCTCAGTGTAGTTACTTCCCTTACCGAGGTGGCGCCTGCGTACATATCATAAGTTCATCGCACAGGTCTCCTCCATTCTGCTCAGTGCTGTCTACTAGAGCAAAAAATGAAGTGAAGCCATGTTGCAGGCTGTTCTCCCGATCCGAATAAAGATAAACCAAAAGCTAAACAGCTTTTTTGAAAGTCTGCAGCAAAAAGTGACCTTGCCTGACTACATCTCCAAAATGGCGAGAGTTTGCAAGATGCACTTTGTGCAAAATGGACTTCACCATTGCACATGGCATTTGCAACAAGTGCGAAAGCATGTCTCATCAAAATCACATGAAAAGTTTGAAGAAGCTTCAGTTTTGACATTTGATTCCTTTTCTTACCTAGTATGATTTAGTTTTCGGCCCAACATGTGCTTTGCTTTATGGTGTAACCACTTTCAATTTTTTTTTTTCGTTTTGATTTTGTTTCTCTTGTCGTTTTGATCAATGATAATTGGATCTGAATTCACATGTAAGTGATGAATAAACTTTACTCAGTAAGAAAGAAGATTGTCTGAAATGAATTGAAGAGTTTCTCCCTGACCTTATCATTTCCTTTATTTCAGATCCAAGCCTTGCTGGCTGACAAGAGGGTAACAGAGGCCTTGGAACTGGCAAAGAATGCTAACAGAACTGGTATGACCAGGGACAAATTCCTAAAGGTTGGTTTATTTTTTATTAACATGTATGTCACTCTTCCACGGTGGCTAAACTGTGGTAAGATCTTTTTATATTTCTTCTTCATGCAAGTGCTATTTTGAATTGACTTATAAATAGCTTATTGATGTGTCATAACATTGTATGTTAATTTACTTGATGGGCGATAAAATTGTACATCTTGTTGCAAAAAAAGGACTTCCTCTGTTGAAATGAAATAAAATTTTCGTTTCTTAATGAGCGATACAATTCTATATTTGAATGACTTCACCTGTTGAGGTGAAATAAAATTTAAACTTTTTAATGTGTACACCTTTTTCCCTATCTTTCTTTATCATACACACATAAATTGTTTTGTAGAAAAGAAAGTTAGTTTAGTGATGTGTGATTGCATACAACCACTGTGCAGTATAGATGCTTTTTCCACTTAATAGTGAATTGAAAATTGTTGTATACATTCTTTAGATATCATGTTAGTGCTTTCCAGTTTGGTATTCCTATATCTAGAAAATGGTCTCTGCTGTACCAAAACGTTGCAGCAAAAAGCCGAATGAAAGCGTATGTAACACACCCAATAAGAGCGGCATGAGGAACATTCTTTCATATTTTGTTTAGATGTTTTCTTTACTTCCACAAAATATTTCAGTTGTATGTTAGCTTCCTATTATCCAACATTAATATTGTCTACAGTCAAATTAAAGCTTAAATTACGTAACCAATAAGGAACACTCTTTTATATTGTTTGTAGATGTTTGCTGTACTTCACTGGCAAATGTTACGTCAGTGGTATGTTCCTATCCTGTCCTGTCCTATCCCATAACTCGAAGGTCGTTGGGGCACAAGAGATGATTGTTTAACCAGCATACTCCATCTTTCTCTGTCCTCAGCAACCCTCATCATGGCTCATGGCTTCGCTCAGTGTCAAGCCAGTCCATTCTTGAATGTAGTCCTACCACCTCTTTTTCTGTCTCCTCATCTTCTGCCTCATTGCACCGTGGCTTGCAGGATGGTCTTTGCAGGGCCTGGTGATCTGGTGACCGGTTAGATCATCGGAGTTTCCGTTTCTTCACCACTGTGAGCATGTCATCGTGTTGTCCAATGGCTTTTGTGATGATCTGTCGGACTTCGTCGTTGGTGACATGCTGGGTATAGAAAATTTCCCGCAGTCTTCTGTAGCACCTCATCTCCATGCTTTGTATTCTTCATTGTGGTATGTTAGCTTCCTATTATCCTGCATTAATATTAAAATCCACCTGTGTGTTTTTCGTGACAGATGTATCGGAGGATCCAGCAGCAGGCGGGCTTCATTCATTTCTCCCAGAAAGAGTTTGACCAAGCCAGGGCGCTGTTCTTGGAGAGTGAGATTGATGTCAGAGAGGTAGACATTCATATTTCTAGCCTTTGTTTGTTAGATTAACTCCTTTCTGTGGTTCACTAGACTGCAGCAATGCTGGCAACATAAAAACTGACAGTGTTGTAGCGAAAATGTGGTCGTTGACACGGGATAATAGGTCCTGTATCAACGAGCTGCCTTGGGCAGCTGGAAATGGGCTATATATAAGAACAATAAAATAAAGTAAAATAAATAAACAAAACAACAGTCGTATATAAAGAAAGAGCTAACTCGGTGTCTCAAAAGAAGATTTTTACCATCAAGTTTTATTATCAGTATCACCTTGTCTTGTATCTCGATGATAGCTGAACAATCTCTGGTGCAGATTTGCAGAAGTGCATTGTTCTCCCCATATGGCGCTTTACCTGTTCACAGAGGTGCTCATGGTGCTGGCTGAAAATAGGATCTGTGAGACGTTGAACCACCCAGGATTCCAATATAGGAGAAAATGAAAAAAAACAACATTGTGTAGCGGGTTTTAAAGTAATGAACAGTTTTTTAATGTGTTAGAAATTACGTTACAGATAATCAGCGTGTACCCTCACCTGCTGCCCTCATCGTCCAGCTTCACGCGCTCGGTGCCTGCCCTTCACGAGATCGCCGACATCAACCAGCTGGCCAAGGGGGATCAGTCCATTGCGGCTGACTACAAGTATTTCCTGCGGCGATATTTAGAGGAAATCAAGGGCACCAAGGCCGCCATTGGTTTCAAGCAGGTAAGCTTGTTGTTTGCCTGTGGTAAAACCTTACTGAGATTGCAATAGAAGTATGGGTCTGAGCAGTATATAACACCCCCAAGCATCATCATTATCATTGTTTTTATTGTAGGATAATTAAGTCACAGCTTTAGTTGACATTTATCTTTTTTTTTTTTTTTAACCTTTCTACAAGTTACCAGTTGCATAGATAGGCGAACTCGTGTTACAAAGGTTGCGGGTTCGATTCCCGGTGGGCCGAATATAAATATTGGCTGTGAGCACTGGCCATCTTACTGTTGCTATTCATCTGATGGTTGTTTCAGTGTATAGTTTTCCCTTCTTCCTCATCCCTAATTGCCTAAGATTGTGCTCAGTTGCTGAGTGTCAGACTGTGAGCTCAAGGTAGCAAGTGAGCGCCTTGGGCGACTTGAGTTAGATCCTGTATTGTCCAGCGCTTTGAGCAGAATTTTACATATATTTTTCTTCTTTATTTGCTTTGTAGTGTTGTTTGTCGGCGTTTAATTGTAGTAGTGGTCTGTTGAGAAAAAGCTTTTCATCTAAAAATAGCTTGAATACTACAGTGTTCTCTAGGTATTCTGTTTCTGTCAAAACATAGCTCTTGGAGCACTGTGTGAATGAAACGGAACACTAACCATGTATTTGGAATGATATATTTGGAAGCATTCAGTTTTGCTGTTTGCTAGATCTGATTTGTTTCTGCACCTGCTTCAGCTTTGCTTGAGGGGAAGTTGCACATTGTAAATGCATTAAAAGATAATGATGGTGACAATAATAATGATAATGATGATGACTTTGTTATTATTATTATTTTTAAAACTATTACTATTGCTATTATTATTTATTATTTCAGGAGATCGACATTGCATTGCTGAAAATGTACGCGGAGACAGACTCACCGGAGCTGCTGACATTGCTGGCGGACGATTCAGGGTGTGACCTGAACGACTGTGTGGAATGGCTGACCAGTTACGGCCGCTACCATGCCCTGGCCCTCCTGTACAAATACCACGGAGACAATGACAAGGCCCTGGGTGTTTGGACGAGGTTAGACCATTTCGATAATTAGGTTTTAGTTTTTTTTTTTGGCCAGTCTTTTTCTCTATGATCTAGAGTCTTTTGCCAGTCTAGCTCTCCGATAAGATGCCCTCTGTTTCTAAATGTTTCATTGTTGAGCAAGGCACAGTTTCAAGCAAAATTAACTTGAAGTGTGACTGCTGTCTCAGCAAAATGGGTCAAGCCTGCCGTCAAACAGTGTGGACCTTTTATTGTTTGTTACTGGAGATGATGAGGGTGATGGTGAGGGTGAGGGCATTATATTCTGCTCATATCCTTTTTTAGTGTATACTTTTAGCTTTCTGCTGATAATTATTATTATTATATACTTCCTACCTGTTCAGGTTGGTGGATGGGGAGGTATCGGATGTGTCCTTTCCTGGCCTAGAGTTCATCGTGGAGACATTGTCCAAGTGGGTACCGCCGCTCTTCTACACTGTGTTAGCTCAAAATGGCTTAGTTGGTCATTTATTACATTATAACAGTTCATCTATTCCTCCCCTTATTTTAGTTTTATTTGTTTAAAAACAACCAATTATTTTTATGCTTAGATGCAGTGTCCTGTATGAATTCTCCATTGTGGTTAATAAAGATTTGTTGACTTTGGCTTGACCTGACTCTTCCAACACACATACATACATACATTTACCTTTGATTGGATGCTCTTTGCAAGTGCCAATGACAGTAAGATGCCTTATCAATAGACCTTTTGTAGCTTTAGGGCTGTTACTAACTAAGGTTACAAAGGCAGTTGGCCCGAAGGTGACGCTGATCCCAGTCTTGGGTGTCAGAGGCTGCTGTGGGCATAGACCTACATGCAGCCTATGTTTGAGAGATCCCCGACACTCAGGCAGCGTCATGCAGCCTATGTTTGAGAGATCCCTGACACTCAGGCAGCGTCATGCAGCCTATGTTTGATAGATCCCCGACACTCAGGCAGCGTCATGCAGCCTATGTTTGAGAGATCCCCGACACTCAGGCAGCGTCATGCAGCCTATGTTTGAGAGATCCCCGACACTCAGGCAGCGTCATGCAGCCTATGTTTGATAGATCCCCGACACTCAGGCAGCGTCATGCAGCCTATGTTTGAGAGATCCTCGACACTCAGGCAGCGTCATGCAGCCTATGTTTGATAGATCCCCGACACTCAGGCAGCGTCATGCAGCCTATGTTTGATAGATCCCCGACACTCAGGCAGCGTCATGCAGCCTATGTTTGATAGATCCCCGACACTCAGGCAGCGTCATGCAGCCTATGTTTGATAGATCCCCGACACTCAGGCAGCGTCATGCAGCCTATGTTTGATAGATCCCCGACACTCAGGCAGCGTCATGCAGCCTATGTTTGATAGATCCCCGACACTCAGGCAGCATCATGCAGCGTCATGCAGCCTATGTTTGATAGATCCTCGACACTCAGGCAGCGTCAAGGTCATCTGTTTAGTGGAATCGGGCCTATTTGTCAGTAAATTCTTTATTTGTTAGTGAGGGATTCAAACAGTGAAACAATTCATTTGGAATGATTCAGACATTGCAGTGCTCTGTGTGCTGGGGTATTATAGAAGAAAAAAAATCTTTTGGAGTATCATAGAAAGAAAAAATATCGTTGCGTTTTGTTAGGATTATGACATACTGTTTATGTTTGTAAGAAAGAAATGTTGTGTAATCATGTATTTATTATTATAATTTTGTGTGTGTGCGTGTGCATGTGTGCACAGTCTGAGTGACCACGAGCTGGTGTGGAAATACATTGACTGGGTGCTGGAGAAGGATGAAGAGATGGGGGTTAGGGTGCTGACTGAGCGACCCAGCAACGAACCTCCTTCTGAACGTCTTAGGCCTGACGCTGTCATTGACTACCTTCATCGCTTTCCATCCGCAGTCATCGGCTACCTTGAATACCTCGTCTTTCAGAAGAAATTAGAGGTATAGGAATTTGCGTGCTTTAAACTTAGAAACATGTTTACCTAAATTTAGAAGGGAAAAGTTTCATTTTTACCTTATTATTTAGTTTGACTGATTGCAGTTTTAGTTGGGATTGTATACGATTTTTTTTTTTAATTGCAGTCAGAATTATAAGCTGTGCAGTTATTTAGCTTTGTTCACATGTAAAGTTATATAATTGGTGACATTTATATATATATATATATATATATATATATATATATATATATATATATATATATATATATATATATATATATATATATATATATATATATATATATATATTTATGCTGTTACATTTTTTGTTGTTTTTGCCATGATAAAGTCATGTTTTGTTGCTTGCTATAATGTGAAGTGGTTGCTGTGTTTTCAGAAAGAAACGTACCACACACACTTAGCGGTGCTGTACTTGGATGGGGTCCTACAAATGATGAAACAGCCAGACGTGCCAAAGACCAAGCTGGACCATGCCAGGTGGGTGAACTTGGATTTCTCGTTACCATTTCATGTTATTTCTTTGTTAGGAAAGATATCTCATGCACGGTGGTGAAAGTAATTGTTCTTCTCTAAGGTATTTACCAGCTAAAGAGATATTTGGGCTACCTATGATATGTCCAGCACACTACTGCTGTGGAATATTGTGCCGCCTATAATTTAATTTCTCTCTCTCTCTCTCTCTCTCTCTCTCTCTCTCTCTCTCTCTCTCTCTCTCTCTCTCTCTCTCCATATATATATTATGTTTACCTGTTTTTTTTCTATCTATCCATCTGTCTGACTTTTTGCTAATCTATATACCTGTTTACCTGTCTGTTTGTCTTGTTTTTCTTTCTTTCTGTAGTCACATTTCTGGTTGTCTCTTATCTGTTCATCGAAGTGATTTTAGACTGAAGGGGAAAGATGGGCTGGGTTGGAGCAGGGTCATTGCACACCAGCTCAATGCCTATGTGAGCAGCACTCTTAGGTTCTCCCACATTTTGCTTGCTGCGGGCTATTTATAGCTTGCCTACACCCTCCCTTTCAGTGAAAGGAAAGGAAAGAAGAGCACCGGCGAAGCTATTTATAGCTAGCCTGGCTGAACTAGCTTCAAAACCTTAAAGCTTTGGTTGAGTCGGTGTGATTGGGGCAATATGTAGATTAATACTAGTGGTAATAATAGTAAGGGTATTTATTCATTTAATGTGTTTTTGTTTCCTACCTATAAATCCATCAGCTCAAAAACCTATATCAGGGCCTGTGTTTTGTTTGTTGCAGGTCCAAGCTGCGCACCATGCTACAGGTGTCCAACTTGTACCGAGTGCAGCTCATACTGGGCAAGGCCAAGGAGACGGACATGCACGCTGAGTGCGCCATTCTCTACGGCAAGGTCAGTTCATTGCACTGAGCATGCTTTGCTAGCGTGAATATTGACAGTGCTTCATAACTAGTAATTGGTCTTATGCATTCCTCTGACTAGGAAGCGTTCTTGAGTGGGTTACTTGTACTGTAATATTTAAAAAATAATTCATTTAAAAAAATTAACGCCGCAGTTATTTTTGTTATTAATGGCGCAGTTATAAGCTCTGGGAGCTGCTCAGGATGCTGGGTCATTTTAAATTCCAATCAAGCCAGTTTTAATGCGAAATGGAATAACTCAATAGAGGAGGGAGATATGTATCAATCAGTGATTTATTAAATCTGATTCCAGTGGAGTTTGGTTATGGTTATGTTTTGTGTTGTATTGCATTATCTTGTATTGGAAGGTTTGGTATTTTATTTCATTGCCATGTGTGGTATTGATTGACCGCAAGCTCCCTTCTCCTCCATTCCTGGTCGCCCAGGAGAGTGCTCAGTTACCTAGACGTCGGACGATGCAGCACTTCTTGAGACAGCTCAAGAGGCTCGGACTTAACCAGACAATACTCGCGCATTTCTATCGCGCCGTGATTGAGAGTATCCTGTGCTTCTGTATCACAGTCTGGTTTGGAGGCGCCACTTCGGGCGAGAAGTTTCAACTCGAAAGAATTGTGAAACGCGCGGCAAAAATCATAGGCTGCGATTTATTATCCCTCGCGTCTTTATACAGCACGCGTTTGGCAAGAAGGGCCAGCAACATCATTGGCGACCCATCCCACCCAGCCAACCATCTGTTCGAGCTCCTCCCATCAGGCAAACGCTTCAGAGCACTAAAAGTTAGAACTAGCCGGTTTAGACACAGCTTCTTCCCCATGGCCGCCCTCTCAGTACCATTGTCCTCAGTTATCCACAGAGCATGAGGTGTTATACTTAAACGCCATTTTATTATTTGCGATAGTGTGTTAGTGGTGCAATTCTGATTCTTTAATGTATTTTTTCTCATTATGTATTTATGTATGTATCAGTATTTTATCTCATTATGTTTTAATTTAGATACCCATGTGGGTATGCGTGTGCATGTGGGGGTTGCGAGTGGGCGTGCGCCTGTGCTTTACTCCTTAAATAACTTTTTTTATCAGAGTATTTTAATGTTGTAATGTCCAGTGGTAGGTTGTTTGTTGTTGCAAGGGACTGAATGTTTTACCGCATCACCAAAACAAAATCCTATGTATTTTTGAATTCATTGGGTAATAAAGTGTTGGAAAGGAAGTGGGTGCCTTGGGCAGCCCGTAGCGGCCTGCGCCTTGAGCAGGAAAAGCGCTACGTAAGAATAATGAAACGGTTTAAAATGGTGTAAAATCTTTTAACAGCTAGAGGAGCATGACAAGGCGCTGAGGATTCTGGTTCACAAACTGAAGGACTACGCAGCGGCTGAGAAGTACTGCATGGTCAACTCACAGAACAAAGAGCCGGCCTACCGCAAACGCCTCTTCCACATCCTGCTGGGTGTCTACCTTGATCCCAACAATGAGTGTGTACACATACTTCGTCTTAACCATCCCACAAGGGTATTTTCCCCTATTGTTGCAAAAATGGATAGCTATGACCATGTTGTCTTTCAATGAAAGCATGTTGTCCATTCAGCAAAGGAGGTAGAGCGAGGGTAAACACGTGTTCATCATTATGTTTACAGAATCTCAATAGTGAACTAGGTGAAAGAATGAAGTAAACAGCCGCAAGGGGCAATTTGTTACTACTACTATTACTACCACAATAATAATAATGAAGATAATGATAATAATAATAACAATGATAAATACACACCCGATTTTCATGTAATTTATGGGGACAATAAATATATCTTTAGTCCTTTAATCTTTCTAATAAATGTGAAAATCTGCATTATCCTTACACCTCCCCTCAACCCCGTCAACTTCTGAAGTCACCAGGGGAACCTCAGGGGTGAAGAAGCAGACATTTTTCTCCACAGCGTTCTGCTAGTGGCTGTTGTAAAAAAAGTGCCAGGTCACAAAGGCCTGACACGGTCATGTATGTCCACTTCTTGAAGTTGCCAGACCAGCTCTCTCTGCATTATACACGCCTGTTTATAAGTGGTACTCTGAGACGGTTGCTAAATTCACCCCTTCTTTTGCCTCTTATGTTCCCTTCACGCTGGCTGAACCGCCCTAAGCCAGGTCAGAGACGCTGGCTGGCCGGCCTTGCTGTAGCCTATAGCCTAGTACAGTGGCACTTGACTCGAGTACTTTGAGCAGCTTATAATTATTTTAACTAAGCCCACTGCATTGCTGTAGCCAGACCTTAACGAACCGCCGGCGCCCTCTCTTATGATTTTCTTAAACATTTTAGAAATACGTGACAATTGTACCTCACGCTATTAGAAACTACTTTTGTTCGCTGTGCTTAAGTATTTTATGCCTAACAAAAATTCCTGCTGAAACTGAATGTATTTTAAAAACTCATCCACTATTTACTATACACGAGAGAGCCCAAACAAACATTTAAAATACATTTACATTTAAAACCTCATCCAAAACAGCACAATTTACAAGACATGCTAGACCTATAACACACAACAGAGAGAGAGAGAGAGAGAGAGAGAGAGAGAGAGAGAGAGAGAGAGAGAGAGAGAGAGAGAGAGAGAGAGAGAGAGAGAGACACTACATCAGTACATGGACACACAATCGATATGATACACACAGTAGACACAAACACACAATCTGAATGTAAACACACAATCAAACAAAGAGTAAATACAGTCAAGTTTAAAAGGACTTCACAAAACAAAGCAACAAACAATTGAGGCATTTATTTAAGCAAATTTTAAAGTACAACAATTTACAAGACTAGGGGAAAATAACACGTAATTAAATGTTATGTGTTCGTGGTTTTTTTTCTATGGAGACATGCATTCACTTGTGTGTGTGTGAGAGAGAGAGAGAGAGAGAGAGAGAGAGAGAGAGAGAGAGAGAGAGAGAGAGAGAGAGAAGGTAGGGAAGAGATATGCAACATTTAATAACATATCTTAGGCATGCCTATGCAGTACAGTGCATGTACTGTACAATGGTTGTGTGTTTTTCGATATAACCTACTTCCTAGTGCGTGTAGGAAACATCACATAAAAATTTTTTATTGTACTCACCCACGATTCTGTAAGTATGCTGATAGTTATATATCCGGAATAAATCACCACTATACCTGTCATTGTCACACAACACGGCACACTGATCAAGCAACTGAGTCATGAAGTAGGTGTTTTGTTGATATTTTATAATGATGTTTATGCAGGTACAGTACATTGAATGACCATAATAAATGTCACTTTCACAAAAGGAGCACACTGTGTTGTTGTTTGTAGATTATAGTCACACGACACTTTCGCATAAGCACACTGTGTACTGACCAAGCTTCACTATATACTGGTAGCTAGTGGTAGGTACAGGGCCGCGGCGCGGCGGCAATGCAACAATTATGTGCGTGTGCCTATCGTTTCCACCATTACCGCTAGAAAAAAGTTAAAATTTGCTAGAATTACAGAGGCCATCAGCCAAACACAAGAAGCAATGTTATAATGTCGACCACATCACCAGAAAGTTCAAACTGTGTACTAAGTGACTTCAAATGGTGAACATTGTAGAAAGGATTTAAACGTGTAATTAAAACGCATATATACACTAGATCGTAAACCGGTCCGATGCAAGAAAGAGAAGGGCCGATCAGTACACACGGTCAAATCGACTTAAATATAACGCAAACGAAATCGAATGTTGAGGTTTACTTTATGCTAACACAAAACACAGATATGAAAGTAACTAAAATGCAAAAGGACTACCACAATACAAACGATATTTCACATAATATGATCAAATCTATAGCACAAAGTCAGAAATCAGTCGTCCGCCAGCTTTGTCTGCTGTGTTAAGCGTTGGCTACTAGACGGGAAGGAGCATGCTAGCTGTGAGGCTGGTTTCCGCGCTGCGCGCTATAATTGGCCTAGTGTGTTAAACAGAAAAGCCATCCCCTGGCAGAGAAATACAGCCGTGTATATATTAAAATCTAAAATTACAAACACCAAACGGCAGCGCGTCGTCAGTCACCCCCCAAAAAAGCAGGGTTTTTGGTCAAGTTCTGTTGAAATGTTATATTTTGAATGAATAGTTGATGTTTATTTGCTTTTGTTTATTCGACATTGTTGTGGCTGTTACAGGAGAAAAGACAATTTGGTCACCCCTGCCATTGCACTGCTCAACAGCAATGAAGCAGAGTTTGATCCTATCAAGGTTAGTACTGCCGACTGGCTATCCCATATTGAGCCCATTGGCCCTTATAATATTGTTAATCCTGTGTTTGGCTGCAGTTTCACATGTAACCCATATAAGACCTCACTTTTAGCAATGTGTTATATATATTTTTTATTAATTATTTTTCTAATCATAGACCAAATAGGGATTATAAAAGACACCGGGCCAACGGAGCATCTGACAACAATAAGTATAACATCCAGAGAAAAATAATGAGAAAATAATCCCCCCTCCCCCCACATCCCCCTCCCCCTTCCAAAAAAAAAGGTTCAAATTGATTTAAGACTTGTTTGCAAGGTAGAACAGAGCTAACGTATTTTTATACTTGTATACTTTTTGAAATTGATTTAAGACTCGTTCGCAAGGTAGAACAGAGCTAACATATTTTTATATTTCTATACTTTTTTTTAGGTAATGATGATGATGATGGGTTGGTTGGTTGGTTGGTTAGTTGGTTGGTTGATTGATTGATTGAATGATGATGATGATGATAAAGGGGATTCGTAAGGCACTTAATCCATGAAGATCATGCTCAAAGTGTATCAAAAATTAAATAGGAGACACAATGGCATTTGAAGAACAAATAATCTGAACACTGCAGCTTTAAAAAAAAAAGGGGGGAAAAAGAAAATAGGTCTTAAATGTTAATTTATGGCAAGTAAGGTGATGAAGCGAGCTGGAGAAGATAGGCGCTGCACCATCAAAGTTAATTTTTTGTTGTCTGTATAAATTTTAATGTATTTATTTAATTTATATTTTAACAAATTATTTACTTAATTTTATTCATTTGATTTTCTAGGTGCTGCAGCAGCTGCCAGACACCTGGTCTGTGGAGCTGCTGCGCAAGTTCCTGACGCGGTCAGTACGGTCCAGCATGCATGACTGCCGCATGACGCGCATAGAGAGGATGATGGCTCGCGTGGAGAACCTCAGGACCAAGGAGGCGCGCATCGACCTGCAGAAAGAACCCATCACCATGAACGAAGAAAGGCCAGTGGAATTTTAGTTCCTAGAGGATTGTACCCAAGACCCTTAACTATGGAAAACACACAGCGCTTCCTAGTTGTAAAATAACAGAAAGAAAGACTAAAAAGATGTTTGAGTTATTTTAGATCCTGAAACATCTAAAACATTTGCATAGAAATGTGAGTCTATATACTCACCCCACCCTCAATCCCATCTTTTTCCCCCCTTCCTCCCAAAACAAAACAATCCAGCATTTTGTATATCTGTCCAAGACGAGTCCTAAATAGTCCACAAATGACTTTTTTTTTAAAAAAATGTCCGTCCATCTGACTGTGCAAAACTTGCCAGTGGATTATTTCAATTATCACAACCAAACTTGTTAAATGATATATACCCATGAGACTTTGTAAAATCAGTGAATGAATGACTTCACTTCAAGGTCAAGGTCACAGGGTCAACAAATGTTGGTCAAGAAATTAAAATTTTTCACAAAATTTCACTTTTTTTCCCTTTTTTTCTAGGTTATTAATATTGAACTTTTGATTCTTTGATTCATGATAGAAATCAATAACACACATACTGTACAAATTTGGTCAACCTCACTTCTAGGTCAAGATCACTGGAGCTGTCCAAAGTCAGTATAGGTACTTTGAAGTGACCTTGAAAGATATAAAGTCCAAATTTGCTGAATTTAGAGATGATAGATTGATTTTTCATATATGTTGGGTTTTGCATTGATCTTGAAAGTCAAGGTCAATTTAGGTCATTTGCAAAAACATAAAAAATAGGTCATCATACAGCAGAATGAGGCCATGAGGCTGCCCCTCAGATTGTTTGCCAGAAGTTGGTGGTGGCTAGCTGAACAAGCTAGAACTTCAAAAATTGGTTGGTGGTGGTGGTGGTGGTGGTTGTTCTTTTTTTTTTTTAATAGGAAAAACGTTTTGGAGGCACAGATTTGTCAGCTCATTTTGTAAATATTTGTTTTCAAGCCTTCATAATCTTTTCTTCTTATTATTTCATTACAGGTTGTGTGCAGTTTGCAAGAGAGCTTTCAATGATCCAACGTTTGTGCGCTACCCTAACGGTGTGGTGACCCATGTCCACTGCGCCAAGAACAAATTTATCTGTCCCGTCACCGGTCGACTGTTCAGTTCTGAGCAGGCTGCCTCAGGCGGTTCAAGCTGACAGCCTACTCCAAATTGTATTTCGTTGGTTGGTTGGGAGCATTTGATAGCATGGTTGGATTGCTGGTGAAGAACTGTAATAGTAATTATCGTTGCGGATAAAAACAATATGTGACCACATATTATAGCTGATACAAACAAATTGACACCATAAAGCTGATTAAAAAAACATTTGTGACAGTTAAAAATGAATGAAAAGTGCAACACCATGAAGCTGATGAACAAATGTGACAGCAGAATGCTGATGAAAAAAAGCGAAGTGCAAGTTTTATTTGTGTTTTTTTTTTAAAGTGGCATGATTGATTATCGCCTTCCAGGCTGTTTATTCCTGCAACCTCTTACATAGGATAGGGTCTTCTGGAAATAATTACATAGACTCATAGTTTCTGTTTTTGTTAAAGAGTATAGAAATCGGATGTGTTTGATTACTGGGAATTTGGAAAGAACTCTTCATTTACCTGAATTTATCTGAGTGGCCACTGAGCGCGGCTGACGGGGTAGGAAGTTTGAGAACTTATTTTAACCCCTTTAACTGTCTCTTTATCATGGCGGTTCTTGAACTGGTTGACAGTTTCAGCTTCAACAATTGATTGTTTCAGTAGGTAGTCAAAAGCCATTTTTAAAAAATGATTTCCTCATCACAAAACTGACATAGATTTAAAGAGCTTTTCATTCTGAACACAGTGGTATATTTTTTTTCCCCATAGGACAAATAGGTAAAAAGTTATTAATGTTTGAAAATGCCGAATGTTGGTGTTTTTTTGGCAACGTTTTGGAATTGAAGAAATTGACAACTTTGGAGTCTCAAAGTGAAGCCAATATTGATACCAGGAAGCTGATTTTTGACAGGTAACCCCTTCATATGTTATACTCCAAGCCCAATTTTCTTCAGGCCTCTCCCATGTAATGTTCAGCCGTTTTGGTGCTTCAAAGTTGGGAAATCATCAAATTCGCAGTGCGCGCCGGCAAATTATAGGCCTACTGGTGTGCTACTACGCTCAGCACGCGTGTCGTTGAACAGGCCTACGAGTACGCAATGACCGCAAGAATTCCCGAACACCGTTTGGGTAGGCTTTTCTACGGCAAAGCGCTCCGCGATACAGTAATGCACAAATTAATAAATACCCTAGTTTTATAAAGGAAAGTCTGCTCTTTATTTCTTGCTAAGTTTTAAACTTCTAGTTAAAATCAAACTTACATCAAAACCGCTTTATCCACTTTGTTCGGCTCGTAACAAAACTTTTACACACGAGAGCCCCACAATACCTATATGTAAATGAAGCTAAGTATCCGAACTTCTCATTGGTTCTTATTTTTAGGCCATCCAATGAAGTATCGCAAAGCACTTAGACTTTGAAACGAGCCCCTCTCAGCAAACGACGATGACAACTTTTTCCGCACCGCCATTCAGCGCTCGGATAGGGGCGTATTCAAAAGCTGTTTTCTCGGAATCTTTCGCATAAACATGCATTAAAAACAACACAGATGTAAAGATAAAGCTTTCAATTTTTATTTGAATACAGCCACTGTTCGTTTTGATGCAGTTTTACATTAATAATAAGTGTTGAAAGTGAAGTGAAAACTGAGTCAAAACTGCCGACCGGACAAGAGCCAATGAAGGGCTTGGAGTACCTAGTTTCAGTGCATTCCACGGGTTCACAACTCTTTGTGAAAAAAAAGTTCTTTCTGAGATTCAATCTAGACCTCTCTTTGAACAATTTGCTGCTGTGACCTCTATGGTAGAATGATGACTGGCACGAAGTAAAAAATTTGTCAGCAGAAACTTTTTCAAGTCCTTTTATGATCTTGAAAGTCTTGATGAGATCTCCCCTGTCTCTCCTTTCTTCTAATTTCTGCAAATTGCAAAAAGCCAGTCTTTCATCATACGGCAGGTGAACCAATCCCTGTGATTGATCTCGTGGCTCTCCTCTGCACCTTTTCCAACTCTGCAATGTCATTTTTGAGGTATGGTCGCCATACTTGGATGCAATACTCCAGATGTGGTCGTACAATTGATTTGTAGAGTGGGACAATAACTTCCCTAGTTCTGGCTGTGACTGTTCGCATGATCTGCCCCACTGCTCTGTTGGCTCGTTTTGCTGCCTCGCAACACTGGCGACTGACCGACAGTGACCTGTGCATGATGACGCCTAGGTCCTTTTCTTCCTCCACTGCTCCAAGTTCTTGTCCTCCCAGCGTGTAAACATGATTCATTCCATTCATTCTAATGATTCAAGATTCTGTCTGGTTTTCCCATCTTTGGTTAACTTTGCAGTAGTAAATCAAGTGTAGGGATCAGTGTGGGTGCCGCAAGCAGGTCTCAGCAACATGCCTGGAGTTGTGCTTGGTACAAGTTAGATTGGGTTGGGTTGCATTAATAATGGGAATTACAATTAAAGACTCCCAACATTTATTGAAATCCCCCTTTTTTTTCTTTTTTTAAGAAAAACAAAAGTTAAGAAAACATATTTTTATTAAAGATTCCTACTGTTACAATTAAAGACTACAAAATGTACAGATTTTTTTTTAAATTTAAAAATAAAAGTAAAGGAAACATATTTTCAGTTTTTACATGGCTGTGCTCACTTCATGTCATTCCATTCATATTAAGTGTGTGATTGTTAGGACTGCAATCACAGTTTGGGGATTGGACAGTCATTCCATTCATATTAAGTGTATGATTGTTAGGACTACAATCACTGTTTGGGAATTTGACAGCTGACTGGTGTATGGACCGCTGGCAGATCTCTGCAGTGGTGCACATTTGTTGTTGTAATGTTTCATACAATACTGTAGTAGCCTGAACAGAAATCACACTTGACTTCTTGCATAGATTTTGTGTCCATACCTTTTGTTTTTTTGCTGATGCAAATTTTCTTGTTGGTGGACATTTTCCTGCCCATTTTGTAAGTGTGCTGTAATGGACAAGTGCAATATATAGTGTACATGGTTGTAATGCACAGTGGAAGCGTTCCTTTTGAACAAATGCAGCGATTGTTAAATGGAATATTCGTGTTTAAATGTACATGCTCAGAGGTATAATGGCACAAGCAGTTTTTTTAATTAATAGTGCAACTTTTTGTGGTGTTTCTGATCGCCTTTGAGCACTTGTAATAGTTGTCATGTCAAATGTTTTTTAGACCTGCCTTTAATAGAACGCAACCAAGTATTATGAACAAATGATGTGTATTTGCAAAATATGTTTATAAGGTAATTGAATTAGATGATATAATTATGTAGTGCGATTGAATAAATGAACTGATGCAATTCTTCGTTCTCTTCCGAAATCAAGCAAATCAACAGCAGTCTTGGCTTTGACAAATTTTATTCCAATTGTATATTTATGTAACAAAATATATGATGATTATTACTATTATAATGTCATAATTATACTTTTTTTTTGTTCCTGGAATATGAGATGATGAATACAGACGTGAGCAATAACAGATAGAATGTTAAAACAACAATCCAATACAATGGCAATCCAGTATATTGGCGCGCTCAGTATACGGACGTAGGAATGAGTAGAATAACCACCATGGTCACACAAAAACGTTTTGCTTCACAATGGATTACCATTATCACAAATCCTTTGCTACGCAGCACTTTTCTCACAGAAAGCACGGACCGAGCTCTCAATCTCCCCTCTACGTGTAAATAATTCTAATGCAAAGATTTACAAAAAATTATAAGTCATGGAGATAAAAAAAAGAAAAAAAAGAGGAAAAAGTAAAAGATAAAAATATCAACCACTGAAATGAATAAATTAGTAATAACTATGTTTCAGTAAAGATAGAACATAATATAGGATAACAATACAAGTGTTACATTGGGGGAGTGGAGGGCCATTATCAAATGAGTCATTAAAATTATTGACCGTTTCCATCGCTGCTTCCTGTGACAAAAGTGCTTCAAACTATAAGCGTTTTATAAAATAATCGCTCACCAAAAATCATGCTCCCTGCAAGTTCTAGTTCATCAATACAAAAGACAAATGAATTTTCTGGAGGTTGCTGCATATATAAACAAATAAATAATACAAGATAATAAATAAATAAGTAAATAAATACATGAAAAGTTTACCACCAAAATAATCATTAATTGCGATAGCAGTAGTATTTTACATAGCATAATCCGAGGTTAAATATGGCTTTCCTTGTCAACAGATAAAATTTATTATTGCTATCGAATTTGGTAAAACTGGAAAATAATATATTAACACACAAAACAAAAAACAAAAGAACTGTCTCTCTGATTAACTTGCAATCCCAATTTTACAGACACTGACATTATATTATCTCCAATTTCCTACTTCATTGTTAAGGCGGAAAGGTTCTTTAAAAATATATTTTAAAAAAAAGAAGCTTTAACCTCAAATGACACAATGTAGCACTGCGAATACCAACTAATACCAAACCTTGAAATGCTAAAAGCATGCTGTAGTACAGTACAAAACCCACTTTATAAATAGGACAGTTTTCTTATGCATTACAAAAAAGAAAAGGAAAATGTTGGACAAGCGTGCTGAATATACATAATATTCTGGAAACTGAAGGGAGTGAGAGAAAATAAATTTTTAGTCATGCTTGCAGTAAATGCACCTATTCAAATTTCAGCTAGCCAACCCCAAAACATCTAGACCAAAACAACTGTGATGGAATGCTATACTACTACTTTAGCAAAGCAAAATCAAACCACACAGCAAACCATCTTGTAAATAGCAGCAAATCTGGCAAGTATTGGGTGAAAGTGCATCCAATATAATTAAGACCATCAATTACTGCACAAAACCCCCCAAAAGAGTGTTGCCAGTTACTTAAAAATTAAAAATAAAACCGAACTCAAATCTCAACTAATGGACATATTTGACTCATTCATATGTATCCCCCCACCCATCTCCTCTTCTCCTCACTCCCTTTACCCCTCCACCCCCCACCCCCCACCCCCCAAAAAAAATAAATAAATAAAAATAAATAAATAAATAAAATATAAAAAGAACATGGACCCATTTTTTTTCTGTGCCTCTAAGCTCGTAATTAATTTTTTACAAAATATTTTTTAACGTATGATTAATGGTGGAATGCTTAATATATATACATTATTTATCTACACTTGCAAAATATTACGTAGATCTTGCAAGTCAACAAAGCTGCAATAGGAAAACAAAACAAAACCATGCTAATGTCATAGCAATAAACTATAACATGTCTATAATAACAGGCGAAAGACTTCTGATATCTTTAACAATGAAACGGCACATCCTCCTTATAACAGTACAATCTTCTTCCAGAGCTTAATTAATTCCAACCATCCCTATATGTAATCAACTAACTGGTTGAGATTTGAATGTGGGGTGCACATTGGTCAGAGGATGTAATTCATTGCATTAAGGTTCTGACAGCAGCTCACTCATTAATATTTATGGCCAACAAACCTGCTTGTGAGCAGATCGTACAAGTTTTACTTCAATCTGAAACCAGTGTAAGTCTATGGGACTTGCAGGGACAACATCAACTAAGACCAAAGCACGGCTTTAAAAAAAAAAAAAAAAATTTTTAAATTTAAAAGCAAAAAAAAAAAGAACCCCAAGATAACAGACCTCATGAAGGAAAACACTTCAAAATGTTGTGCTGCGCACAAAGTATGACAGGTGACATGTGAATAATGGTCCATGACCTTGATAGTGTTCTCCGTCAAGCACAATCTATAGCCACCTTGTCTGCACCGATAAGTGAAGTGTTAAACCAACACCAAGATAATCACTTGACAATAAACTTTTAAAGAAGACATTTTCAGGTCAGGCAAGTGCATGAAAAAAAAAAAGCAACAGCCTACCGAATATTGAACAGCTTTCAGCGAGACCATGAAAATATAGTTTGCATGAAAAAAAAAAAAGCAACAGCCTACCTAATATTGAACAGCTTTCAGCGAGACCATGAAAATAGAGTTTGCCAAAGAGACTTTATCTTTCTGCTGTGAAAGTTAATCTAAGCATTTCTTTAATTCTTTTTTTTTTTTTTTTTTGAGGGGGGGGGAGGGGGTATGGGGGGCACTATTTTTTTTTCAAAAATTGATTGATTGATTTATTGTTGCTTTAGGTCCAGCGGACTCTTCCGAGCCAAATCAGGACCGGACAACCCCCGATCCGCATAAAAGATCTGCTGAAACAACCCCAGTGGGAAAATTGAATGCCCTCCACCGGCCAGTCACTTTACAATAAAGACATCCCACGCGGGGGACGGCTGAGGGTTGACCTCAACTACGCGAACACCCCGGTTACAAAAACAAAATAGAATACAAACATCATTATAAATCATCAACCAAACACATACATATAAAATGCCTATAGTGCTAAATAGTACATTCATAGGAAGCCCTAGTGACCACCCGGCAGAAAGCGTCCAACACTCCCAAGCTGATCCAACAGACCTCATACACAAACAAGGAGTCTTGTCCAGGAAGAGTTTTCAAGAAAAAAGGTAGGTCATTGATCTAGCGAAGAAGAAGATAGTATAGCAGAGTGAAGGACAGAGCAAGAATAGGAAAGAGTAAATGAGGAAGACAGCGACAGTGGGAATTTAAAGCACTAAATTTCCATAAAGTGGGGATACTATTTATACTGAAAACCCCCGGCACTCCAACGGGGGTACTGTTGCCGCAGTGAAGCGTCTTGCCTATAAAGGAAAGACAGGTTTTCAACTGTGGCTTTCACTGTTCCCTTTATAGGTTTGAACAATCTACAGTGGCAAGATTGCTCATGACCCCAAGGGGTTTTTTTTCAAAAAGAGGAGAAATAAATGTCCAAAACGAAAACAAGAAACGTTGCACACTACCTTGTTCTTACGATGGCGTAATGTGCCGTCACACTAACAAGAATAATGAAAAGATCTGGCCCATAAATTATGTTTTGGTCCAACAATTTGTTTTTTTTTTTTTTATTTTGTAAAAGAGCCATTATATGCTAACAAATGATCTTATGATGTCTAGTGTAAGGAAATAAGTCTCACATTTCTTGAATGTACTATCAAAGAACCACAATGTAGTAACTAAACTAAGCAAGATTATTATTTTTTGGGGGGAAGGGGGTGGGGGGGGGGGGGTTATTGCAAAAATTCATGGTCCTTGCAAAAAGAAAGGCAGAATGGTCTTGACAAAAATTGTAAATAAAAATTTCATTTGTGCAAAGCTAAGCCTGTGAGATGTTAATTGTCAGAAGGCAGCAATGGGTATTTACAACCACGTTAAAACGGAATGTATGAAGGTAGAGAAAGATATATTACAAATCCCATCTAATAATCATTTAAGGGATTTTTCTTCTGTAAAAAAAAAAAACACGTAAAAATAATTTCTTTTTTCCCTGCACAAGTAACATATGCAAAAAGGCCAATGGTGAAGAAAAGAGTGTGAGAGAAAGTGAAACAAAAAGAAAAGCAAGAGAGAGAAGGAAAGAAAGAAACCTAATGCAATAATGACTAAAACATAGGTTTTCATCTACCACAAAGCGAGCAATCCACACGCTGTACAAATCACACTGGGTGATTTAAATTAATTCATCCACACAGTTGCAACACGGTTGTTGAAAAAAACAAAAAAAATGACTACCAGCACCACCGTTCTTCTGCTTGGAAGTCCGGAGCACGGTGCAAAACCTTGAGTTTTTCGGGAGCTCCAACACCACTCTCCTTCTTTTTCTCAAATGCCTTGATTACAACATCCCCCTGGTACACCTCTAGTACCCTCCAGATGTTGCAACTTCATCACAGATCCACGATGCCATCATTGAACTCCACCCCCATTTCTGTACGTTAGACAACTTACTACCGTTTTTTAAACACACATTTTTTAACTCCCTTCATCGCAAGATTAACTGACGCCCAGGTGTTTTGTGCATCCTTTCCCACTTGTGCCAGGAGTCTTCAGCAAGGTTTATCTTATGCATTGCTCACAATCTATTGTCCACAGATTTCCAGTACACCAAGTAAAGCCACAAAGAACGGTCAGTTAGATGCACACATACCTTTTACTAGTTTAGTATCAGTCACTTAATTTGTCACAATCTTGATCAGTTAAAAT
Organism: Oncomelania hupensis; assembly: GCA_036898135.1. Lineage (NCBI taxonomy): Eukaryota > Metazoa > Mollusca > Gastropoda > Littorinimorpha > Pomatiopsidae > Oncomelania > Oncomelania hupensis. Next base: position 42,179,103 of record CM072517.1, on the reverse strand, counting down.
GATAGGAGTCACACCTATATATATACATACACACACAGAGACAAATATTATATATATATTATTTCACACCAGGAATATAATATTCTCTGCAAAAGTCTTATTTTATAATTGGTGACATGATGATAGTATACACAGGCAAAGAAAACAAACCAACCAAACCTATTTGCATAAAGACCTTACAGTGTGTCAAAAACGCTTGAAATTGCTAATTCCATTGTGCGACTGAACAGTAACTTTAAAAATCATTATTTCAAATGTACCATGAAGGGGTTCAAAATGAAATCAACCTGAAAAGCGCAATCCATTTAATATAGCAGAAATACTGTTTATTTTTCTTCCATACATGAAAAACTAAGTTCATACTGACATGTATTCCCCCCCTTTTCACCTTAGACACTCCCCCATCCTACCCACACTCTTCACCCCTTTATTTGCTTTGCCAATAGCTGTAAACATAATTCATGGTCATTATTTTCATATCCACCCAATGCATTTAATTTGTATCACAGTTCCATAAACTACAATTCCGTAGCAATGAAAAGCGTTATATATGATCAATTTTTACATCCATCTAGATACATTATAAGAAACAATCTATTGAAATCATTTACAATTGCAATTTATCATAAACTACATTTTATTCACACATTTCCAACTGGTCCCCCAACAAGTGTTATTTTCCTTGCAAAAAAAAAAAAAAAAAAATCAGCACAAAAATTCTAAATGCAAAATTTGGTTCCCTAAGAATAAAAAAATCTTGTTTCGAATACATCATTCAAATGATCCACTTTTCAATGCGGCAAGGCCAAGCCATGTCACACAATTTTTTTTTTAAAAACATCGTAATAACAAAATAAACATATCCCCCTTTTACCTTCCTCCTTCCCCAAATATTCAGAATTTAAAATCTTGTGCAGCCTTTTCAAAATTCAGTTCATAACAATCAGCAACAGTGATTTCATGACAGGAACAACAATAATCTGTGACAAAGAGTTTTTGAATGTTACAACCATGTGATATCAGTAGCACGGGTAAACATGAGCTCGATTATTACAAACAAGTGTGAGCAAAGAGATGGAGCTGGAACTCATAATATTACAAATCTCGCACGGCGTACATACAGATGTTAAATACCTCCAATACGAGCCTTTTACAGATATGCTAAAAATAACCCTCATTTTTCATAAAACAGCATATGCATGCATGCACTCTGATCCACCCATGAAAAATGATCTCACCTCATTATTTTACAAACTAGATATTAAGTGTATTTGTGGAGACCTGCCACTACATTTCAAATGTACGTGCGCAGATGTAAAGCATCCTGTCATTGTTGTAACTCATCCCAACATTGTTGTGATGGAGTAAGTCACATCTGGAAATATTTCAAACCTTTCTCAACACCGCAGGTCTTCTTTGTTGGCGAGAAAGAAAAAAATCATTAATTGTTCCAAAGAAAATAAAATTACACAAAATAGATATGCCTATATAAATAGAACAAAAATCAGTTTGTAAGTTTGCTGATAAAATCTTCTTCATGAGTTGTGGCAATACATTTCTGAAATATTATATCTATATCTATATCTATATCTATATCTATATATATATATATATATATATATATATATATATATATATATATATATATATATATATATATATATAATATTTCAGAAATGTATTGCCACAACTCATAATACTCATATAAATCTGTTATCTGTAAATCTCTCCAAAACAAATACAAAGGCATCCGTAGGACAGAGTAATGCAACATGGTGAACAGTGAATAGTATTTCATATCATTTCACAAGGCAGTGAAAATAAATTCTCCCACTTGCCACATGAAGAGCAAAGAATTTTTTTTTCTTCTTTTTAATCAGATGAGCAAACAACCATATGGAAAATGCTAAATGATGATAGGGGAAAGCAAACAACGAACACAAATACTATAAAAACTAAGACTGCATGAAATTTAACATTCTGGAAAAAAAAGAAAATATGATATATACTACAACAACTAAATACGCTAATAGCGTACATAATTAGATACGCATGCAATTAATACACTGGAAAATGAAAATTACATTCTAACTGAATACACAAAGGCAACAAAATACATGATTAATGCAAAAACCAGTACATTCTTGTGCATGAACAAAAATTATTAATGTCTACATCCATATTAAAAAAAAAAAAAAAGGTCCTCTGATTATGGCGCGAAGCTAATGAAACAAAAAACTCAAAATAAACAACTGATTTAATTGTATAAGCGCTCATGGAAAAGCAGTCTCTGGTAATAAAAGAGACATTTTGCATCCTTCCTCATGAGGTTTGTTTCGCAACTGGAAGGTTTTGTTTTTTTCATGTACAACTTTATACATCTTGTTAATAACATTGAAATCTTGATGCAAGAAATGTCATAGGAAGACTTTGAAAATAAACATGGGTTACCGGTAGTGGCTACTAAAAAAATAATTGCTTGAAGGACAGACAATAAAGAGCTTGCAATCAACATAAAACATTTTCTCTTTTCAATAGGAAACATTCAATACTGATCTACGTAAAACCAAGACGGAGGTTTACATTGTTTTTACCTGCAGCATGTGGCTCAAAACTTCACAATACAAAAACAGCATTCGGAATTTTAATTCTTCTTGTATTTACCATTTTAAGTTCTTTTTTATTTTAATTGCAAAAGGGGTTTTAAAAAAAATGTTGTGATAGATTTATCAAGCCAACAAAAATAAAATTTTACTGAACTATAAAATCCAAGTCAATGAAATTCAAATGCATTTGTAGATTGTAAGGTCTCAATCACACACACACAATTCCAAATCAACAAACAAAACCAAACTTCTCAGAAGCTGTTTGTCTATGGTTAGTATACACCCAGATGGTGGACAGACTACAAATATTAGCATCAACATTGAAAAGCAATTGCAAAGACTCCCCAGCTAACACCTGCATCCTGCTGAATCGACTGGAACTAGTTATGTGTGCATTATACATTCAAATGCCGAAGAAATAAATTTGGTTAATTCTTTGCATGTAGCCCCAGGATTTTTAACATTTCAACATATGTAAAATTTATACTTTAAAAAACAAACAAACTGGGTCTACTTTGCATTTTGCCAAAACCAAAATGCTACAAAAGGAAAAATTATTTATTTCATTGAATGTCCATTCGCATCCATGATGTTAGATAATGCAAACCACCAATAACTGCTCAATTGTTTAAGAAGTGAGAGGAAAAATATAAAGAAAAAAAAAAAGCAAAAAGAAATTAGGAAAGGCATCATCACCCTAGGCTCAGCGGCCAGACACAAAATGAGAGACAGAACAGCGTAAGCGTGAAGTGGGAGAATAGCTATATATAACCAGGCTTCAGAGAAGTGGGTTATTGGGAAATAGGGGAGTTTTGGGAGGACGAGAAAATAAATTTCGGCCTCAAGGCAAGTTGCATCAAGACAACAAAACTGACCAATCAATCCACTACAAGTCAAACATCAGGAAACACACACACAGTGGCCTCTACTTCTCAAGTTTTACTGCCAAGAATTTCTATCCGAGTGTTATTTGGGAAAAAAATAGAACACTTTTAAGTTTTGTTTCACGCGGCAGGAGATAAATCCACACCCACCCTAATATGCACGATTGGCAGATTTTAAAAGGGTTGAAAATTGACAGTTTGACAGTTTAATTAATGGACAAAAATAATGTCCAAGAAGTAAACTGAATAAATATTTTCGGGATTTTTTCCCACCCGCTATTATCCTACCTGGAAAAACTGGATCCAAAAGTCAGTATTGCAAATAGTCAGTAATACACCAGCACCTCTCCTCACCATCCCCCCACCCAACCCCCCAAACTAGTCTAATGAAATAAAGCAGAACAGCAAGAGAAAGATTTTGTCACTCATCAGACATCCTTTGCCACAGCCAGACAAGCTAGCATCCAACAGCAAACAAGCCTTTTATCGCCCAGTCAGTCAGGTCACTCACTCTCTGCTAGTGGGGCACCCTCACGCTCACATTCTCTCAAACATCTTGTGCTTGGCCTCAAAGCTGGTCTTCTGGGTGCGAGGATCCTGCTTCTTCTTCGCTCGCAGGCGTTCCTTCATCTCAGCAGCGGACAGGCTGAGGATGGGGTCACCACCCTCGGCCGCAGGCTTGGAAGACACCGACTTGATCACAGCTGGTTCTGGCTCAGCATGTCTCACCGGCTCTGGGCTGGGCTGACGTGCCACTGGTGCCTTTTCCTAAACAAAACAAAACATCAGAATTTGTGTTAGGGTCTGACCCAACAATCCATCTAAATATTTTTTTTCTTTTTGTGATGAAATTCATTTTGGCTGCACCTTAAAGTTCGCTACAAGAACTTCAAAAGAAAGTTGTTTTCATCTATATATGGTTTATAGAACTGCTTGAAGTTCCTCTTGCAAATTTCTCTCCTCATCCCACTTCAGCAGACTCACACAAAACATATTAAGTGAATTTCTTCGCATGCTGGATTTAAGTCACCACATTATTGTAACATGACCGTCATAAAAATGCACCGCCCCCCAAAAAAACAATGTAATCATCATATAACAGAGCAGCGTATTTGCAAGATTCACTTTAAACCTTTTCACAAATCATACCCTAAATTAATATAGTTTTATTTCTCTTTTTGTATTATCAAACAAATACAAAAGGTTTGTTGTTACCTGAGAGCCTCCATTGATGCCATTTCTTGTACCTATGAAGACAGAGAAAAGGAATTTCCGTTAAAACATGGTCAGAATGTATTTACAATACTTCTTCACATTGTAAACACCTCCTTGCAGAAAGTACCCTACTGAACAAGAAATATGCTGAAAAACAAGTTAAAGATTATTTTCAGTGATACCCTGTTGAACTATGTGCTGAAAACAGTTTATGAGACCAAGAGATAAACATTTGTACTAGAGAATGGATGTGATACTAACAAAACTTTTATTAAACATATCAACAAACTGAAAATACATTGCATCATCAGTAAAAGGTTTTCAATTTAAAGGAGCACATATATCGACAAACTGAAAATACATTGCATCACCACTGACAAGTTACCAATTTTAATTTTTAAATATCGAGTACATATCGACAACCTGAAAATACATTGCATGAACAGTGACTTCAATTCAAAGGAGCAAAATCATGATTCATGGACATCGTGTAAAAGGCGGACAAAGTTCAAAACGTACTGATTAAAATATAAGTTTTGCAATCACAATAGTCAATTCTGAAATAGTATTACATCTAATACAATCCAACATCATTTGCTCTTAAAATTGAGCACTAGTCTTACCGATTAACAAATCCAACAGTAACATTTACATAAACATGGGATAAATTAGATTACATACCACTGACTAAATTCCCAAACCCAACTAAGAACCATGCGGAATTAGTGATTCACATACAAAACATATCAACATATCACAAATATATATCTATATCTATATCTATATCTATATCTATATCTATATCTATATATATATATATATATATATATGAGGCAGACAGACAGACAGAGAGAGAGAGAGAGACAGACAGACAACTACTGAGACAGACATATAAATTATAGTGTGATTCACTGGACAAAATCATGCACATGTACCACATTGTTAGTTATTGCTGCAACTCCAAATTGACAATGGCACACTGTGCTCTACATCAATCACCCTTCACCAACTGGATTCGATGGATCATTCAAACACAGCAACCCAATGCAAATGCTGGCAAAAAAAACCCGCTTAGGTTTACAGCACAACAATACTTGACAATACAGCAACACTTCACAACAAAAACAAACTGCTTGACAAACAGCGAAACAGCTGTAACTTATAACATCACCTGTCATGATTTTATAATGTGATTTTCTAAGTCAACAAACAACTAAGATCAATGCCTAGCCTGATAATTGTCTTCTTAACACTTACTTGAAATAGTCATGTCTTCTAAGCGTATGCGCAATTGTAGCTCAAAATTTGCTTAACCCTGGATTCATTCAAAATTGAGCTCAAAGGTGAATAAAAGGGACATTGACAAGCCTGGGCTATACAATTTGCAGTGATCAGAATGAAGTTCTTCTCTCTAAACAGTTTGCAACGATCAGAATGAACAGATAAATTCATAAATTCTCAGCTCAGGCTTTTTTTTTTTTAAATCCATATATCTCTTATCACCAAACCAACATCCTGAAATAGGAGAAATGTCCCCCAACAAAACCTCCTCTTCAAACGTGCAAAGAAATTAAACGTAGTATGACAACTACCTTTCCTCTTCCCCCTTCCCCAATCAGCTTCTACTTCTTCCCCCAGCTTCAAATGGGTATCTGGTTGTTTGTTTGTTTGATTGGGTGGTTGTGGTGTTGGAATTTTTTTTTTTTATAATTATTATTATTGTTTAGATAACAGAAGAAGTTATAGTAAGTAGCAAGAGAGAAAAAAAGAGGAAATGGGAACTATCATCAAGAAGCTGGCCCCCGGTCCTGAGAGAAGGAAAAAAAAGGTCCATATTGCCTGTCTCCTCTTAAAAGTGACAGGAAAACCACTACTCTTTAAAAACCTGTTTAACTTCGTCTTCCCTCTGCCGTTACCACGCAAAATTAAGGGTGTTAGAGAACTAGCTTTAACTTGCGGCATCTGCAACCAGCAGTTTCATCCTGGATAAACGAGACCCATAGCCCTAAAGTCAAGTCACATAATAATTGTATTGCCTGTAAGTATAAGGGATAAGCCCAAGAAGTTGTGGCCAAGATGTAAGCGACTAAGAAAAAAGTATTAAGATGTAAATAATTATCTAGTGACCAGGACATAAAGTAAATATTTTATATTTATAGTGACCAAGAAGAAAACCTGATTAGGGATATGGTAATCCTTAGAGGTTACTGTAGCCGAGTTGGTAGTAACCTGACCTTGGAGTTGGTGGTAACCGGACCTTTTGTACAATACTGACTTTGAATAATGTATGGATGTACTGTGGTACTAAGCGGTAGAAGCGGTGTAGTAAGCTACAGAAAATATAAATTACAACATGTACACTACCATAAATGTGGAATGCTTGGATGTTTGCAGGAAAGAGGAAGAAGATAGCGATGGAGGATCTAGGAGAAGGAGGAGGTGGAGGAGAAGGAGGAGGAGGAAGAAATGAAGCAGAAGGAGAATAGAGAGGGCAAAATTACCAACAGGCATCGAAAAGGTAATCAAACAAACATGAACCCGCACACACAGTGTCACCCACACGCTCACACACACACATATCGAGTAATAACTATTCATACAATGACAGCAGCTAAGTGATTTAGGCGGTCTCCAGCTTTGCTTGGTTTTATATCAGATTTATTAACTATCACCAGTATCCAGAGACAGTATTCAGTAGTACCATTGGGGCCAGTTTTGTCTCAATACCCCGAGACACATACTCCATAATAATGGTTAATTGCGTTTAGAATATCAGAGATCCCCCAGCTTGGTAGATCAAGATTAAGGCCAGGTAGTCTACCATTGGAGGGAAATTTTTACCACTGCTCATTTTGGAAGCGGTGAGGTAGATGTCAACACCATGACCCCTGTGTGTGAGTAGACGCGCGTGCGTGTGTGTGTGTACATGATTGCATGAAGTTTGTATTCTTGTACATGTGCGAATGTTTTCCATGTTATGCAAGTATGACAATATGTGTGTGTGTATGTGTGTGTGAGTGGGTGTGTGTGGGTGTGTGTTTGTGAGTGTGTGTGTTTGTGAGTGTGTGTGTGTGTGTGTTTGTGAGTGTGTGGGTGTGTTTGTGGGTGTGTGTGTGCACATTAAAAGTGGGCTACCTTTTCTTACCCCTGCCTTATCATTTAGATCAAAAAGACAAACAAATAAATGACAAAATGAAACAATCTTTTCCCACCCACCACCCCTTCATCCCAAACCCTTTGTTAAAATCTTCAAAAATAACAATCAGCCCTCAAGAAAAATAAACCATTAATACAAAGGTGATTAAAAGGTTGTTTTTTTTTTTTAAATACTGTCCGACTTCAGTTTCTTAAAAAGCTCCAGACTGACTCACACGAACACCCAGCGGGACACGTTCTGCTTATCAAATGGGAAGGTCCAGTTTCCCAGCAACTAGCGTTTACATTAATTCATCTCCAGCTCTACACCCAGTCTTCCTAACTCACACAGCTAACCATAGTGGTGTATGAAGTTGTTATTACAATCCATATGCATACCAATACATTCATACATTCTCCTCAAATACTGAACTAAGTCAAACGCAAACAACTGCTCACTCCAAAAACAGGTATAATGTTGTCCTAAGAGTTCTAAACATTGCCGTCCGGTGTCAAAATTGTAAGGAAGAAACCAACAACAGGTTCTATACTGTGATTCATATCTTCAAACCAAGCTTGTTGTGCATAAATACATCATTCACCCACGAGGGTGGAAAGAAAAGAGTATTAACAAACGCCCAAAGACAGGTCGACAAGCTCTACTTTCTAGACACCCACGCTCTCAGTCGTGTACACTCATCCTTCATCGTCCGTCCCACACACCCCCCATCCCCCTCGCACTCCCGTTCCCATCCTTTTTCTGTATCACTCTTCCGCCTCTCTTCCATTATCCACCCATCTCTCAGCCATTGTGTGTGTGCCCAAGCTCACCACCTCAAACACCACTCTCTCTCCCAATCCCTCAAACATACATACATACATCTCTCTCTCTCTCTCTCTCTCTCTCTCTCTCTCTCTCCTCTCTCTCTCTCTCTCTCTCTCTCTCTCTCTCTCTCTCTCTCTCTCTCTCTCTCTCTCTCTCTCTCTCTCTCTCTCTCTCTCTCTCTCTCTCTCTCTCTCTCTCTCTCTCTCTCTCTCTCTCTCTCTCTCTCTCTCTCTCTCTCTCTCTCTCTCTCTCTCTCTCTCTCTCTCTCTCTCTCTCTCTCTCTCTCTCTCTCTCTCTCTCTCTCTCTCTCTCTCTCTCTCTCTCTCTCTCTCTCTCTCTCTCTCTCTCTCTCTCTCTCTCTCTCTCTCTCTCTCTCTCTCTCTCTCTCTCTCTCTCTCTCTCTCTCTCTCAGCATTTCGTTCATTTTCATTATCTCGACAAAAAATCCTCCACCACGATAACTGTAGACCCTTATCCAGGATGACAAATTCACAGCCAATGAGAAAAGACGACAAAGATAGAGAGTGAAAGGGAGGGGAGAGAGAGGGAGAGGGAGGGAGGGAGAGACTGGGCTCAGACTGGGGTCTGGAGGTGGGGATAAGGGTGGCACTTAAAATGTAATTCTTTATCCTCTGTAGAACCTGGAAACTGCTTCACGAAATTAAAAAAAAAGCCTCCCCCTAACATTCATTACGATCATCCGTACGATCTGCATCAACACCACTCCCACTCATTAAATCTTTACAATGGACAGCAAGTATTACAGTAGCTGAAGTAAAGGCAATGTTACAGTTAAGATGGGAGGAATAGAATAGTGATGGTTTGGGTTCAATTCAAGGATAATAGGAGTGGGGGTGGGGAGGTCATTCCAATTCCATTTGTAGATTAGTGTCCCCGGACACCATAGCGTACAAGGGACGTGAAGATTTAGTCGAGATGAAAACAAAAAGCCACAGGGCTGTCGAGAAGGTCGTTCGTTGCAGTTGAAGATTTCTTTCATTGCATGTAGGATGATCGCACAAGGCGGAAGCACAGCTGCGGAAGCACAGCTGAAGATGCAGTCGCGTAAGGTAGGAGAGGTACGCCGAATCAACCGACGAGGCGTGTGGAGGTGTGACCGTGGAGCCTACACTGAGGGAAGCCAAACGCTGGGAGATGCTGGCGTTGCAAACAACTGCAGTCCGGAGGACGCCATCCCAACGTCGCCCAGTAACAGTGAAAGGAGAAGGACTGCCAAGGAGAGGACGGCGGTCGCAGAGCGTCGAGGAGCCTTTCGTCGATAAGCGGCCGCCGCCCAGTCAATGGAGCCCTACCGGTAGAAAATGAAGGTTGGAGTTTGAAGTGGAGTATCGCATCGGGATCTTTCCCAGGACACTGTTGCAGCTTTGACTTCCAAGCGCCGAGAAACCGACATCAACTTCAGTATGTGGGCCAACCCCTTTCCATCTCCACTGCCGCAGCGCTTGGGGGTCTGAATGCCTCCTAAGGTAGGGCTGCCAAAGAGGGTGTGTCCCGGGTTGCCACTACCATGACCACTCGATGAGGACTGGCAGTGCGCTATGTGTGACTCAATGACTGGTGGGGAGGCGCTACGGAGGAAGGGTTATGAAGGAAGAAGGGAGAGTGGATGGAAGACGGGGGGGGGGGGGGGTCCTATGGGGGAGAGGAGGTGGGAGGTGGTTTAGGATGGAAAGAACAAGCGATAACTGGGTTTGTTTGATCCGATAACCGAGCCATCCACATCATTGTCTGATGATAAACTGAGGAAATAGCTTCATACCATTATAATAGACTCAAAACGACAATAACAAGGCGCTGACATATTGACAAAACACTACAATGAAATCTGAATTCTCTACCGATAAGAACTCTAACATTAATTTTTCTTAAAATTTTGACAGGAACAGCTATGGAGGAATTACATGCACTTGTGTAGGATTACTGCTGTAACAAAATTACGTCTGTTCGTTTGTGGTGGTGGTGATGATGTTGTTTTAAATCTGTTAAATGCAGTCAAATCTAATGTTGCTTTAAAAAAGAAAAAAAAAGAAGATATGCGTCAAACCAACAAATTAAAAACTGTTGGAAACGACCCTGCACAAGTCTAATCGTCCTGAATGATCGCTGACAGTCGATACGTTATCTGTCTTTCTTCAGTATCACAACTCGTCCATCCCAATGTTTCCAAGGTCGGTCAACAAAGCTGTCCCAAGAACTGGGCGTTATCAGATTTCAAAATTCAGTCACTGTACCCGGAAAAAGGTGACCCAAGTCATAAGAGAACGTTAACAGAAATTCCAAACTCCAATCGTACTGTAGCATATTACAACTAGCAACTATTTGATGCTCGTTCAGACACTTAGCGTTATTCAAAGGATCAAAATTATTAAATGCCTCATCTTTTGTCACAGCAACAAGATACGCATATTAACGGTGATTTAGTCGGGGTGAATCCTCAGTGTACAAACTATCACGTTATCACGGTGACCGATAATTGATGTCACCAGTAACATCCAGGGCAACAGCAATGGAAATATCAATAAAGCCAAATAATTCGTGAGGTCTGCTTTTAATAATAATAATAATAATAATAATAATAATAATAATAATAATAATAATAATAATAATAATAATAATAATAAATGTGATAATAAATGCTATAAACGCGCTTTTCCACAAATTAACAATCAGGCTCAAAGCGCGGCGATCTTTACCAACATACACGCTCACATGTTTTCACCCACTTTTCCACAACATCTATCACTCAAACATGTGGTATAAGGGAAGGGAGATCGCTATTAGAAGACGGAAAATAAATCCTATTTTTATTTTTGAAATTTAGACCGACTGCTTCCAATACCATTATTGACCCGGAGGGGGGGGGGGGGAGGGAAGGGAGGAGGAAACCGGAACTCACATAAGTTCGCCCTTGTGGAATAGAACCCCGCGATCTTCGGCATACGAAACCTGCGACTTACCCATCATTAATCAATCATCAATCCTCATCACCATCAAGTATATGAAGCAACCCTTCAAGGCGACATTTGCAATGAAAGACATAGTGAATTAACTGAGTAATAATTCCTTGAGAGCCGCGGATTGCAGAAAGTGGCATGAACGAGATTGACTGAATAATAAAACCACTGACTACTTGATGCCCAATAGCTGAACATTTTCAATACAGTTTTATTTAGAACATTCCCAATAAATGGAAAGAAGAGCGTCCTATTGTCAAGAATCTAGTTGTTGTTTGTAGATTATAGTCACACGACACTTTCGCATATAGGTGACTACTGGACCGATTTATACTGACACAAGCGGGCCAGTTGTTGGTAAAGGGGAAAATAATATGATCACACGTTGACCAATCCGGGATTCGAACCAGCGACCTTTCGGTTACTAGCAAGACGCTCTTACCAACTGAGAATCTAGTTGGTACTTTTCGGCGTTAAAATCGTGGGTACGTGAAGGCGGCCCTAATGCACACGCCAAAACACGCTACAAACGTCTGAATGATTCACCTTATGTTTCAATGTTTGAATGACTTTATTAAACATAAGTCTGTTACATGTTCATTGTTACAGTTACAATTCTTTTTCTGCTGCCCAGGGCTCCTGTAGACAGAACAGGTGAGTGACATTATGACGCCGGCAAGGGCGAGATAGATGGCCCGACTATGGCCACTTAGATTAACTCTCAACAAAACCTAGATATGCCAGACCATCCACTGGACACGTGTTCACGTTCTCGCACAAATTACCAGTGATTTAAGTATCAGCCGTGGTAGTACTAACGTCTGACCAAGCTATCAGCGACATGCATTTATCTGCAAATACTACAGAATCCATTAATCTGACCGTGAAACTAACTTTAGAAGAAGCTGTTAGAGTGATGCACGTTATCTACAAATGCTATATTATCTTTTAATCTGTGGCACCAAGTCTTGGCGACGTTGTTAGTGAAACACACACACACGCACGTACGCACGCGCACACACAGACAGAGAGACAGAGACAGACAGACAGACAGACAGATAGATAGATAGATAGATAGATAGATAGATAGATAGATAGATAGATAGATAGATAGATAGATAGATAGATAGATAGATAGATAGATAGATAGATAGATAGATAGATAGATAGATAGACTACTGCTACTGGAGCATCTTTTAGTGTATTATGTTTTTCCACCTTCAGTCTTATAGACTACTGCTACTGGAGCATCTTTTAGTGTATTATGTTTTTCCACCTTCAGTCTTATAGACTACTGCTACTGGAGCAGCTTTTAGTGTATTATGTTTTTCCACCTTCAGTCTTATAAACTACTGCTACTGGAGCATCTTTTAGTGCATTATGTTTTTCCACCTTCAGTCTTTCTTTTTCCATTCTTCTTACAGCTGTTTGTTTCTCCACAATTGACCATTTGGAAAGACAGGACCATCTGTCTACATTCCAAGGTAAAGCTGCTGCGCTCCCTTGTCATCTCCATCTTCCCATACACTTGCGAAACATGGACCCTCACAGCAGATCTACAACGAAGAATACAAAGCGTGGATATGAGGTGCTACAGAAGACTTCTGGGCATTTCCTATACCCAGCACATCACCAACGACGACGTCCGACAGACCATCATACAAGCCATTGGACAACACGATAACATGCTCACAGTGGTGAAGAAACAGAAACTCCTATGGTACAGCCACGTCACAAGAGCATCAGGCCTTGCAAACACCATCCTACAAGGCAGGGTGCAAGGAGGCAGAAGAAGAGAGAGACAGAATGATTGATTGATTGATTTATTGTTGCTTTAGGTCCAGCGGACTCTTCCGAGCCAAATCAGGACCGGACAACCCCCGATCCGCATAAAAGATCTGCTGAAACAACCCTAGTGGGAAAATTGAATGCCCTCCACCGGCCAGTCACTTTACAATAAAGACATCCCACGCAGGGGACGGCTGAGGGTTTACCTCAACTACGCGAACCCCCGGTTACAAAAACAAAATAGAATATAAACATCATTATAAATTATCAACAAAACTCTGACCTCAACCACCTCTACTGCCCTTGCTGCCTCCCTGCTCCCTTCCTCTCCCCCCTCCGCCCAGCGAACCTCTACACCTGTACCTTGCCGTCACACCTGCATTGGACCCTTGTTTCACCTTCACCCTGACTTCCTTCGCTGCCTTCACCTTATATCCACCTGGCGTTGTAGCTGCGCTACGCGCTCCCCTTTCAAATGTCCACATACATCATGACGTCTTATATCTACTGGCTGCCCTCTATCCAAGTCCCCTATACGCTGAAGTGTCCGGGGACGGTAATCTATCAATCCTATCCTATCCATCAACAAAACACATACATATAAAATGCCTACATTGCTAAATACTAACATCATAGGAAGCCCTAGTGACCACCCAGCAGAAAGCGTCCAACACTCCCAAGCTGATCCAACAGACCTCATACACAAACAAGGAGTCTTGTCCAGGAAGAGTTTTCAAGAAAAAAGGTAGGTAGAGAGACAGAAAAAGAGTGGCAGGACAACATTCGAGAATGGACTGGCTTGACATTGAGCGAAGCCATGAGGGTTGCTGAGGACAGAGAAAGATGAAGTACGCTGGTTAAACGATCATCTGTGGTGCCCTAACGACCTCGGAGTTACGGGATAGGATATGACAGGATAGGAACTGACCAACGGGGGACGGGAGGACAGGAGGAAGGAGGGTGGAATACAGCGCTATTTGTTATATGTTCTCAGGTTTGCAGAAATCGGGTAAATAATTGTTTGAGGCGTTAAACGATACGCAAACAGCAAAACAACAAGTTGGCGTCTTCGGAAGGCTTGATAGTTAAATCCTGTTTCGGCCAGCGCCAGGCAAAGCGCTGTATAAGAACACACATTAAAGTACAATACAATCCTGCATAGAAATAAACCTATCCCGGAGGTCTAAGAGACTCATTGGCGTTGATTAAAATGCATGTCAACCAGTGACAAAGGAGCGGTAAAAAAAAAAGGTGCCGCTATTACATACATAATCCTACCTGCACACATCGAACACGGACGTTTTTGTTTAACAAGGATAAGTAAGCAAGACAGCCATTTCATGTTCTCGTCGCACATTTCGCTATATTATATCCTGTCTAATATTAACATTGTTCTTTTTCTTTCTTCTTTTTTTTAAAAAACGAAATCTGTCTGAAGAATACGGAGTCATAGAGTAGATTTCTAAATTTAAGCCGCTTTGTTGGAGTTATGTCCCTATTTATATATTGTACATTCCCTTTTGTCTTCTTATGTCAACCATGCGATGCTGTACACTTTTCTTTCCATATTAAACCAATATGAACCTTAAAACGTGCGTTTGACATTTCAGAGTTTTGTCTTGCGATATCTTCAAGATTAACGCAAAACGAAACATATATGAAAGATTAATTATCTATCATCTCTAAATACAACAAGTTTTGACTTTAAACCTCTCATAGTTTAGGGTCAATAGGGTCGAGGTCATTTTAAAGTACCTATACTGACTTTGGACAGCTCCAGTGACCTTGACCTTGGATGAGGTTGACAAAATTTGCACAGTTTATGTGCCTCATTGATATCTATTATGCCTCAAAGAATCAAAAGTTCAATATTAATAACCTAGGGGGAAAATTGAAATTTTTTGAAAAAATATTTGTTGACTAACAATTGATGACCCTGTGACCTTGACACTGAAGTGAAGTAATTTCATTCACTGATCATTTATGAGGTCTCATGGGTATAAACCATCTCACCAAGTTTGGTTGTGTAAGTTGAAATAGGTTCTGAGTACTTCGCCACTTTTGAAATTTTTGCACAGAAGGACTCCTTTTTTTCGGGTGGGGTGACAATCTCGCACAGATTTACAAACTCTGGGAAAAAAAGGCATAAACATAAACTCACATGCACGCAAGTCACAAAAAAAAGCATAATCTGTCACCATTTTAAAAAAAAATCAAAAGCATTTCTTTCTTTCTTTCTTTATGTTGTAACGCCATTCACATGGAGTAACACGTGCAACATTTAATCACGGAAGTCTTTGAAGAATAGCCGGATTGTGGTAGTAGTGGTGGTGGTGAGCTCATTCCTCCGTGCGTCAATCATGTGTTTTAGACTAAAACGTTTGACAGTGTCTGGCATGCAGCTCTGTGGGCAGCCATGTGAGTGTACAACATCAGCCCTAACATTATTCAAGTCATCAAAAGCCTGTATGACAAGGCTACCAGTGCATTCATCCACAACAACGCCATCGGGAACTGGTTCAGAACAACAATCGGCGTGCGTCAAGGATGCCTACTCTATCCAACATCTTCTTAAAGCACATCATGTCAGATGCCCTTGCAGATCACGAAGGCACAGTCAGCATAGGGGGTAGAACAATCTCCAACCTCCCATTTGCGGATTACATAGATGGATTGGCTAGAGAGGAACAAGAACTTGAACAGCTGGTACAGAGGCTTGACACCACCTTCAGAACCTTTGGAATGGAAATAAGTGCAGAGAAGACCAACATGATTACTAACAATACTAATGGCATCAACACGGACATCAAAGTCCAAGACCAATCCCTCAACACAGTGCATAGCTTCGGATATTTAGGAGCCATTTCATCAGACAATGAATTCCGACAGGAAGTCCTCTCCAGGATCGCACAAACAACTGCTGTCTTGACAAGGTTGAAGCCATTTGGAAAGACAGGACCATCAGTCTACATTTCAAGGTAATGCTGCTGCGCTCCCTTGTCATCTCCATTTTCCTATACGATTGTGAAACATGGACTCTCACAGCAGATCTACAAGGAAGAATACAAAGCATGGAGATGGGGTGCTACAGAAGACTTCTGGGCATTTCATATACCCAGCACATCACCAACGACGAAGTCCGACAGACCATCACACAAGCCATTGGACAACACGATAACATGCTCCTAGTGGTGAAGAAACAGAAACTCCGATGGTATGGCCACGTCACCAGAGCATCAGGTCTTGCAAAGACCATCCTGCAAGGCACGGTGCAAGGAAGCAAAAGAAGAGGGAGACCGAAAAAGAGGTGGGAGGACAACAGTCGAGAATGGACTGGTTTGACACTGAGCGAAGCCATGAGGGTTGCTGATGACAGAGAAAAATGGAGTACGCTGGTTAAACGATCATCTGTGGTGCCCCAACGACTTTCGAGTTAAAGGATAGAATAGGGATATATATAATATATATATCTAAGGACCCCTTTTCCTTTCCTTCGTGATACATTTCCCTCTCTCAACCGCGATACAATCGTTAGCGCTCATGTAGGTTTATCCTTCCGCGTTTCCATATAATGCTATACTGTATTATTCTACTTTAGACAGTTATGTATTTTCCAGTCCAGTATTGCCGTTTTGTAGGACGGCTAGTAAAAATAAAATATAAATAATATGAAACCACCAACGGTTCTACATAATGCCACGAAATAGTAGATCTATGATATTGTGTGTTATGTGCAATTAAAAAGGTTGGATTTCAAAGGTAAATTATTGAAGGCGACAATGAAAGTCATCATGTAAAAAAAAAAAACAAATGTAAGGACGAAGCTCCCATTGTTCAACTGCTGCATGCAGAAAACCTCAATCACTAACTCTATCGCTATCATTGTGAACTTGTACGCTACTTAATAAAGAATTAAAGGCACGTTCTTCTATAATAATAATAATAATAATAATAATAATAATAATAATAATAATAATAATAATAATAATAATAATAATAATTTTAAAAATAATAATAATAATAATAATAAGGTATTTTTACAGCGCGATTCACCACAGAGTGATTCGCCATATTTATTATCTTCTGTTCACAAGAATCACCAGTCATTCATTCATTCATTCATTGAGGACTCCCAATATACTAAATCTTTAAAGATTTACACTTAATTTAAGTACCTTTGGCGAGTGAATGCACCTCGACGGAAATCAATTTAAACTGACTAAACCCAGATGTTCTCCAATAAAACCGGTCTCAGGCTATCGATCCATCAATGATAAATGTCACCGAGATGACAGTCAAGTATATCCCTAACGTTAAATTCAAAGCACACTTTCCGAATGTTTGAAACTTACACAAATGGGTTTGTATAACTTTATTATATCTATATACTGAATAATTCATCTGGAGTGTGCATGTGAGAGATAGAAATGGAGAGAGGGGAGATAGATGGGAGAGAGGGGGAGATGAGAGAGAGAGAGAGAGAGAGAGCGTTGTTGGAGGATGTGTGTGTGGGGGGGGGGGCGAACTCCATTAGACATATTTTAATAACTATGTTGGCGATACAGATTCGACGAATATTTTGAAGGGAAAACAATGTTTATCACCATTCTTGGTTGAGGGTGCGGAGCAGTTATCTGTGAATTGCTGCCTTGAACTTTGAAGCAAGACTGAAATAAGTACAAGTTGTGTGTTTGGACACTGCCCTGGGACCCAAGTGCCTGGTAAAAGTAATAAATATACCGTCCTTGACATTAAAATTTGAGCTCTAAGTACATAGACAATGATCTTCGCTAAACGCTTAAAATAAGCTTCCTGTTCATTTTCCACAGATCACGGCGTCCCTGTGTCGAAAGTTCCCCAAACACATTTCTGAAAAAGAAGCCTTCTGACTCTTCCTTATCCTTGGTCTGTATCTCATATAGATTCTATTAAATTGTACTTTGTACTTTCTAATATTATTAATATTATTGTGTGAGATGGAGAGAGAGAGTAAGGGAAAAGATAAAAAGAGAGGGAGGGAAAAGAGAAAGAGAGAGAAAGAGAGAGACAGACAGACAGAGAAGCAGACTGACAGACGGAGAGGCAGAGACAGAGACAGCGAGAGAATAGGGGAGAGAGAGGGAGAGAGACAGAAAGAGACAGACAGGCAGACAAAAAAAGTACAGGGGAGAGACATACATTCTGGGGAATGGAGGGAGGGGGATACAAGGAAAGAAGAGTGTGTTTCTTTCTGGATTTAATGTTCCGCACGTGATGATGATGATGATGATGATGATGATGATGATGATGATGATGATGATGATGATGATGATGATGTCCACTTCTACGGCGCAGGTATCCATCCCGAAGCCTGCTCATTGAGCATAAGGAGAATATAGGAAAACAAAAAGGATAGGGCAGCGAAAATCCGGCGGGACAAGGAGTTAAGGAATAGACAAGTATCGGATCACGTCATCGACTTCCAACTTTTTGCATCTCCAAAAGCCATTGTGACCTGCGCCGCTCAACTAACTGTCATTCAATGAATTCCACAAATCTTTTTTTTTTAAATTAAATTTTAAAAAAGCAGACGCCTCATAATAGAACATAACTAGGAGGATCAAAATTAATGAAAATGAATGTCGTAACAGTCACATAATAACATTACAGTCCGCCGAAGAGCGTGTGACATACAAGGGTCACACAAATAAATATATTTTGGGCTCGGATGGTGTTGGCTTTTAACATTCAGTGTAAAAACAAGAAAGGTTTGCTGTAGAATAGAGAGGTAGTGAGAAACGAAATATACCACCATAAACTTGTATTCAGTTCCGTAACTAAATTCTTATAAAATCCCAAATTGGATGGTGAGGGAAGGGGTGGAGGTGGGGAGCGCAGCGTCAAGAGCAGGTGGAGAATGTGGTGAATTATAAAAACAAGTCTTCGTGGTGTCTTTTTGTCTCTCTTTTTTTTTTTAAACAACCCCCCCTCCCCACCACCACCACCACCACATTACTTAGTTTACGTATCCAGTCAAGTTTTTCAATCCAAACCTACCTGTTCCTGGTGCCCAGCATTCCTGGGCTATGAAACGTCCTAAGCAACTCCTATGTAACAAACGTCTGAAACAAATTGTATATTATGACATGTACACGTCTCAAGCAAGTTGTAGGCCGCACCTCAAATCTATTCTGCTCCGTTTCATGATCTTGCGAGACAAGTTTGGTTTACCAACACGCTATCTTTTTACGGCACATGCAGCCAACCCGTGCCAATTGTTAAAGCCGGAATGCTAAATAAACTGTCCATTATCCATATATGTATAGATCATAGCTAATTCAAATTGTATCTAGTTTCCCATTTTAGAACATGAAAACTGTTACGCGCGTGTGCAAGGAACTGCTTCTAAGGAAACGAAATGCTTGTCGGTCTATTAATATCACCTTCTTAGCGATGATTTATACCTTCGAACATTTTTTTTTTTGAAAGGGTGATTTATTAGCTTACTCGACTTACTTAGTTTCGTTCTATACTGACTAATTAGCTCTCTTCACTAACAGTGGTAAACCGATGGTAAAACTACTGTATGTCTGCAAACGTTAAATGTATGACTGTTAGTTTTTAAAGTTTCGGATAGCTATTGACCCATCGAGATGAAACAAACCAAATTTTAAAGGTTATAGAGTATCCGTAAATGTTTAGTACTGTCCACATAACCTTTCTCTCTCTCCCTCCTTCTTTTCTTTCTCTTCTCTTCCCGCTTCACAATCCCCTCCCCTTCCCCCAAATTGACCAGAGCAACGACCTCGGATGTACGGCTTAACGACAGTGTTAATGGCTACTTGGACACCATTTTATGATAACTACACGGCTAGCTCGCTAGCACTAAAACCTGTCCACTACAAACCATACAGCACTGTAGACAGTCACAACACAATTCACTAATGTTAAACATTTGTCAAGCGCACTGTCAAATGCCATTTTAGTCACTCCATTCCCACAGCTTGGGTTAAAAGCGCATCCCACTGGAAAAGCCAGCTCTCGTTCAAGCAAGACCAAATCAAATCAAATCCCCAAATTGTGTCTATATGCGGACGAGCCCAAGTCTGGGTGCAGTGAATCGTCAAGAGCCAATTTAATATTTTCTATTCAGCATTCGGTGCAACATGTGCTTAACATTTGCAGCTTTGCTCAAACTCCTACAAATTCCCATTCATTTTTATGATGCAACTGCCGAACAAGGCCTTGTATAGCAATTTAGATTTATGTTCCCTGCACATTAAAATTCGATGTTGTTTTTTCCCTTCCCTTCATACTGAAGAAAGCAAAGAGTTGAGAAAACATATCATTAACTCTGTTTTACGAGTAGCGTGCAACCTGGAGAATTTCTGTGTAATCTTCGGTATTTAACCTCTCGTCTCGCTTTCGCTAATGAAAAAATAGAGAAGGAGAGGCGAGACGGGTTAAGGGAGATGAGGTGACATGAAATGAGATGGGGGAATACGTAGAAAGGTTAAGTAGACGAAAGCTAGAACCCCTACTCTCTCCTTCTATAAGAAGTGCATGTGAAGCGTGGATGGGAAAGAGAGCGAGATGTACGGGTAAGGAGGGTGACGAAAGACGACGAGAGACAAAAGATGTAAGGTTAAACAATGTCAAGATCCTATGAAACAGTCATTTGTTACGGTCTCGCTGGCAAGTGGCCTAAAAGTTCGCGCTGCGCAACTCTTTATTACATTAGCTCCCCTCCCCCTTACTCCCTCCCCCCCCCCCCACCTCCCACCCCCCAAAAAAATTGTTTACGGTATCCCGACCGACCATAATTTTTTTGGTCCCATCCTAAACCTTTTTTTTGGGAGGGGAGGACCGTCTGAAAACAAAACGAAACAAAACCCTCCCCCCCCAAAAAAAAAAAAAAAAAAAATAAATAAATAAAAATTCGCACCCATGATGAAAAAGGTTTAGAAGGGGGTGGGGGGAAGCCTACCCACCGCCTACCTAAGGTAACATAGGGGAAAAAATAAGTTCGGTAGGTAGGCTTTTTCCCCTATGTTACATCAAACAGACTTTTATTTATTTTATTTATTTTGGTGGGGTGGGGGGAGGGGGCTTACTGTTTTAGGCATGGGTCGCAACAACATGGCACCCTCAGTATCTAACAATACAAAGATCTTCAGACACTCATGATGTTGGCCCATCTCCTAGTCTTTAGGACAGATGCTCAGCGAAAGTGGATCACCACCTTCATTCCTCTGCCCGTCACGCTCCGCTTGCACTTATTAACAACACTTGCTAATGCCTCTCATTAATAACTTGCGTACTTAAACGAACTTCAATTATCATGCTTCCGACGGAATGCGTTACTATGTACATTTTATTTCATTTAGAATTCTACCTCAGGGGAGGGGGGCTATAAATAAGTGCGTTCAGCAAAAAGACAGAGGAGTCTTTGTGTAGTTAAAATATCTAAATATATCGCCTTTTTTTTTTCTTTTCATGTGGCCCTAGGTAAGGATAAAAATCTGAATCGCCACAGGGCTCGAAATTAGCGGGGGCCCGGGGCCAAAAACCCGCAAAGTTGATTTCGGGCTCGGAAAGTTGAAAAACGAAGGGCCCGCTTGGCCCGCAAAATAATTCGTCTGCTACAGCTAGCTCTACTCGGTAGTTTCGTATTTGGGCCAAGGGAAGCAACCCACACCGGTGCCCTAAATTTGGACAGAAAAAAAACAGAGAAAAGAAGCGAAAACCCTTTAATTTTGCACTCAAAAGTTTAATATACACTTCACTATCTTTTTAATATAATAAACAAAAGGCTGTGGCACAACATAAGCGCAAAATGTCCATCTTTGCAAGTACGAAAGTATGGCTACATATCGTCGCCATACAGTTGCTAAAACAATCGTTTTTCCAATGTTTGGGAAGCGAAAGACGCCAGAAGAAAACGTCGGCGAAAGGAAAGAACAAGAAAAAGAGAAAAAAGAAGTATGAAGAGAAAAAAAGATCAAGGAACTACAATGAAGGGTGGAAAAAAAGATTTCCATGGCATGGCCTTTAAGTGAACGAGGAAGAGTACTGTTAAGTTTAGTTCCCTTTCATGGTTTTGTTTTGAACTTTTGTGCATTGAGGTCAGATTTTTTGTTAGGTTACTCATATTAAAACTTTAATGATGTGTATTGTGCAATACTCAGTCACAAAACTGAAAAGTATTATACAAGAGACTCACTTGAATTTTTTCTATTTTGTTAAATGGCCATTTCAGGCTCACTAGTCACTGGAATTTGTGTGTCACTGAATGTGTGTGTGTGGTTTTTTTTCCCCTTTTTTGTTGGTAATGTTTGAAAGTGAAAGAAAAGGCAAATAAAAATGACATCATTCAGCATAATTGGAAATTCCATTGTTTTTATTTTAGATTATCAGACAAATTGTACTTTCTACTTATATTGTCAATAATTCTTTTGTTTTTTTTGTTTGCATTATATTTCAAGTTGGGCCCCGAAAGTTGCTTGTGGGCCCTCAAATTTTTCAATCAAGGGGCCCGGTGGCCCCCAAAGAAAAAAGTTAATTTCTAGCCCTGCGCCAGGACAATGAGGCAGACTAAAAAAGGGAGTACAACACCACACTTGCATCTCCCTAACCTAATCTACTCCCATGACCTCTCTCTCTCTCTCTCTCTCTCTCTCTCTCTCTCGCTCTCTCTCTTCGCCCACTTAACAAATACCCATCCACTCCCATACCATAACCTGACACGCACACAAATTAAACGTGTGCGGGGGAAAAATAATCTATGTAGTTTTCCTGACAGTGGTTCATGAGTTGGGTGTTATTTTAAAACTTATCATCTACTGTCCTCTCACGCCCGAACAAGACATCTTTGTTTACAGTGTCGTCGTGGCTTTTCTTCAAGACAAACAAATGGTTCGTACACTTGGATGTGACAGTCCAGAGTTAAACATAAATAAATTAAATTTAAAAAAAGAAAACATACACCACTTACTCACCCTCACTTTATACCCCAACACACGCACACACTCCCCCCCCCCCTTTATACACACACACCACCTATCCCCCCCCTCGCTCACCACCCAAACAAAAACACATCCTCTTACACACGCGGCCGCACGCACGCACGCACACACAAAATTACTGTGATTCACGAGATTTTGCATGCAGTTGTTGATGCTGTTTGTATCACTTGCTTAATAAAGTTGGAAAACGTTTTAACGACGACTCTTGCCTTGTTACTGAGTGAACGAGTGCGTGGATAACGAAATTTGAGTTACACAAGATCCAAGCATCGGGGTGGAACTGACCATTGCCGTGTAACAGATAGCAAACTTTCATAGGAGAACTTCAAACGAGGTGACACAACCGCAATTAATTAAGTAATTTTTAAATAAGATAGCATATATTTATAAACCGACTTCACGTAAGAAAACATAATATGTAAACCACGAACAAAAAACAAACAAAAAAACAAACACCTAATTAAATCAACTTTCAAATTCACAAGCCAGCATATATTTATAACCAACCTCAAGGACGACATCTAATATTCATTAGCCAGCAAAGTCAACCTCGTAATGGCTACTTAAAAGTCAACCTCAAAGAAACATTCAAATATTCATCAAGCCAGCCCCAGTTTCCACTCCTAACCCATATTGGACGACTGTCCGCGGTTAAGTGAAATGACGATCGATGAACTCTACAATGAAAGTTCACCGCGACCTTACTGATACGATCTTGCTTTAGCGCTCTATTAATATGTTCGTCTTTCTACCCCACCCCTTTCCCCCTTCTCCAAATACTGCTGCCTGCCTCTTGTCCACCTAATTAAACATGCAATCCGTTGACTTGGCATCTGTGAAGCCAAAGGTCTATATCGCTGAAGAAGGCTATAAATATGCGTGTGGGTGGGGGTGAGGGTGGGAAGTGGTGGGTGTGAAGCCCTTCCTCTGGATGCTTTTCGACCTTACGTTCTTATCAAAAGGAGGAAGCGCAAACAGCCAGTGCACTACAAAGTTTGCACAGCAGGACCGTCCGCCAGCCGCCGTTGACAACAAACCCATCGCCCAAACAATCGATGAACTTCCCCTCACTCAACTCCACTCCGTCCTCCTCCTCCGCTGATCCCACCACCACGCCTCTCCCTCTCATAATTATACTCACTAAGGTTATTGGACTACTCCCCCACTACACAGTGGCTTCTTCTTTAGTTGACTTTCTACAGAAATACTAGAGGTAGGAGAATAAGGATGTGGAGGGAGGGTGTGGGTGGGAGGTATCTTGAAACAGTGTCAGTGGGAGATGCTAGACACGCTTAAAAAGGTTGCTATCGAATCTTGAACGGGTTTATACCACAGTTGTGAAGCATTTTATTATGACCGATACACGCATTTCAAAGCCTACCTCATAGGCCAACTTCCTAAAATCGCCGAGTATTTTGGAAACCGTGTCATGTCCATCCACTTCAAAAAGAGTGGGCCGTCGATTGCAGTTCATTTTATACACCACAGAATTTTTGATCCAAACTCTCATGAAAAAGCCTGAAAGCCGTTTTAATAAATACGAACATCTTTCATAAAGCCACTTTAATTGAGGAGTATATTTCCAAGATGTTTAGGTAAAGGAGCAACCTGAGGATTGGGACACCGACAATGCAAGCCTGCCTGGCAACAAGGATGCTGCAGGGTAGCGGAACAAGCATCTTGTGACCTGCCTTGTACTGTCATCATGACCCCAAAGGTCTTCGTCATCGACTACCTGGTCTCTTGACAGCCCTGATACTGCAATCTGTCTCCGCCACCAACATGACAGGAAGCTATACTGACAAAACGGCTTAACCGTTCATTCGTGAGTCACAGACTAGACAAAAAAGTACCTTTCAGCTTTGACAGGACCTACCAACTTCTAGATAGCTACTGCCAAGAAGCAGATTTAATAAACAAATCTATCATTCAATGAGAACAACCAATTTCCAGAAAGCTGTTGAAACACAAAAACGCAGACCAGACCGACCGGCAGTAGTGTTTACTCACCGCCTACATTAGTATAAATATTAGCCAAACAAAGGCGTACATCTATCGATCAACACCTACAACAGAAATCCGCTAACACCCCGCGAAACTGCAAAAATCAAATCAACTCATGAAACACCCCCCTCCACCGCCTCAATCCACACACACACACACACACACACACACACACACACACACACACACCAACTATCCTACCCCTCCCCACCTCCACCCCACTCCTCTTTACATCTCCTCATTATTTTGACTGTAACTGACAGTCACTGGCAGTCTACATCGTCAGAAGAATAAACTGTCACCGACAGGAATAATCTAGTAACTATTTTCACGTGCTTACCTGAATCCTTTAATATTTGCTTTGAAACACAAGAGTGTCTGCTTCACACTCTGCTGCCGTGTTACAGCCTATATTAATTCGCTAGTGCACGCGAAGCCACACCACGCTAGGGAGGATCGAGCTAGGAATGAAAATGTCGGATAACGCGGACATGCACAACAAACATGATTATTTTGTGTTTTAAGAAGAATGATCCAAAATACAATAAGTTTAGAATTTGATTTTTTTTAAGTCAAGGAATAAATCTGGGACAGCACAATCGCTTCAGAGCAGCGTATTTTGAATTTTAAATATGAACAGTTATTGTCTGGAACAAAGTTGTTGTCTCAAACACAGATAATAAAATAATCTCGCCGAAAGAACTTGCCAGGAACAACCTAAGCTGATATGACAGATCTTTGAATACATGCTACAGCGTAGCTGAGACTAGTCTAGATGAGACCTTCTCCCTCTCCCTCACTGGGTGTTATTTTTAAAGTGTCTACACAAGTCTAGACCAATGTGGTAACTAGGTCCAGGCAGTCAGGACAATAATTCATGCCAAGGTCTGCGAAAGATCGGTAACACTGCCAGAATGTTGTCCTTTAGTTTGTACACGTCCTCTACGTCGTTGGGCCCCTCGCTTGTCAGGGGAAGGCACAAGGGAGGCACAGTGTAAATAACGTGTCAGGTAAGACAGGAATGTATTTTGTCTTCTCGGCTCTCGTGGACCTCTGGACTCCCTCTCCCAACTCCCACCTCTCGCCCTATCTGTCCCCCATCGGGCCCCACGCCCTACCTAGACCCATTTTGTACGTCATTCTTGCTCCCTCCTTCTACTACTACATTTCCTCCTCCCCTCTCCCTTCAAGACAAAGCGTTCTTATCACCAGAATTATCACTGCCTATAAAACAGCTCATCCTTAATACAGAATTATCTATCTGTCGTATCTCTCTCACTCCGCTCTATCTCTTTTTCCACTCCCTCCTTGTATGTTAAGACCAATGTCTTATCCGACTAGTCTCACACATACGTATATTCTTATCTGCAAAACACGTTTTATCTCACACACCCTATTAGTTTTATACAAGTAACCAGCCAGACGCAGTAGATATAACCTATATGCAAATCATGTATTATCAGATACGCCCTATATAGGTCTACAAACGTAAACAAGTATTTTTATACGAGCTCTCCGATCCCATAAACGTCGCCTCGTTCTGTCTACTTGTTCGTGCAGGCTTGATGGCCGGTGGTAATTGGAAGGTTCGTGGAGGTTCAAACACTTTTTTTTTCGACGTTCTCAGATCCACAGGACCTGTTCACCCCTACCAATGGCAGTCAGGAGTAAGCAGACTGTCTGTCAGGAGTTTCATCTGTCTGTCAGGAGTACAGTAATGGAATACATTTTTTGAGAGATTGAGAAAAAAGAAAACAAAAAGACAGTTAAATTTACTACAAAAACACCTATCCTATCCTATCCTATCCTGTCCCATAACCCGAAGGTCGTAGGGGCACCACAGATGATCGCTTAACCAGCATACTCCATCTTTCTCTGTCCTCAGCAGCCCTCATGGCTTCGCTCAGTGTCAAACCAGTCCATTCTCGAATGTTGTCCTCCCACCTCTTTTTCGGTCTCCCCCTTCTTCTACCTCCTTGCACTGTGCCTTGCAGAATGGTCTTTGCAAGGCCTGATGATCTGGTGACGTGGCCATACCATCGGAGTTTCCGTTTCTTCACCACTGTGAGCAGGTCATCGTGTTGTCCAATGGCTTGTGTGATGGTCTGTCGGACTTCAACGTTGGTGATGTGTTGGGTATAGGAAATGCACAGAAGTCTTCTGTAGCACCTCATCTCCATGCTTTGTATTCTTCGTTGGAGATCTGCTGTGAGGGTCCATGCTTCGCAAGCATATAGGAAGATGGAGATGACCAGAGATCGCAGCAGTCTTACTTTGGAATGTAGACTGATGGTTCTGTCTTTCCAAATGGGCTTCAACCTTGTCAGGGCAGCAGTTGTTTGTGCAAAAACACATTAAAACGTAAATTTGAGAAAGCATTCACTTATTTATTGCTTTAGCAATAAACGAGCTTATTGTGCGTTGGTTAGCCTGCTCTTGTTGCAACTGCTTGTGTCTACCACAGTTCACGTGCCTTTCAATGGCATTTCTACCGCCGTCCGCAACGCTGAAGTCAAGTTTGCAAATTTTGCAGTAAGCATAGTTTTCAGACCTTTCGGAGCTCGTTAAGCACTTATGCAGTTCTGAATAAGAAGCATTCCACTTCTGCGTTGAAAGCATCTTCTTTTTGGGTGGTGTTTGTCCACCATCTTCTGCGTTTTTTATTTTCGGCATCGCGAACAGACTAGTCACTTCGAAAACATGCACAAATGCTCGATCACACACGAAAGAAAGTGCGAGAGCCGGAAATCGAAACTTGTACAGGAAATTCCAGTTTTTGTCTTATTACGGAAAACTTACGAAACAGAAGAAAAAGCGTCTTTCTACCGAAAAAAATACATTTTTATTTTTTTCATCGCTCGCGTTTGAAACCGGAGTTTTTGTTTTCAAAACGGATAAGCGGATTTTTACAGTCAAAACGGAGAAAATCCGGTCAAACCGGAGGAGTGAACAGCTCTTTTTTTTATTGATCCATTGCCCAAAAGGTTCAGCAAACTAGGTTCGGGATCTGAGAACCTCGAAAAAAAAGTTTTTGGGGAACCTTCACGACCCTTCCAATTAAGACGGGCTATAACCGTGGCAGTAGTCATTAGGAAATAACAGACCTCTAATACTTGGGTGGAGACTCTAATCACCCCTCTCCATCTCAATCTGGTAGGCAAAATTCATCAGACAACTGATGCCTGAAATGTCTGCCAGTGTGACAAATAATATGTGCGTCTATCGAGAGAGCAAAAGGCAGATGATAGCCTACGATGCCATTACTACTAAACTATATTACTGTTGCAATAATGCATAAATTTAGCAGTGCATTTCTTTAGCTGAAGAGATGGTCCAGTTGTTGAAAAACGCAATAATAATAATAATAATAATAATAATAATAATAATAATAATAATAATAATAATAATAATAATAATAATAATAATAATAATAATAATAATATAAGGTCCCGATTAGCATCATTACAAACCAACAAAACAATGCAGACGTCGGTCGACACGACCTGCGCGCTTTAAATACCTTGAAACCGAGGTTGCTGGTTGTTTAATGTTGACGTTTTGTTTTTGTTTTGTTTCTAACAAAACATTATTACAAAAATTAAGTTACTGTTGGTATTGATGCGTCGTACAGTAAGTAGTACCAGCCGTGGGCCTTAAATAATTGAACAACTCGTATAAAGCAAAAACATAAAGATTATTATTAACAGAAAGTTCCTGTTGGTATATGTGAACAGTACAAAGTTACTGTTGGTATCTGTGCACAGTATAAAATTACTGTTATTCTGTATACACTATAAAGTTACTGTTGTGCGCAGTATAATGTTACCGTTGGTAACTTAAACTATGCTCATTCCCCTGTGGAGGGTGCCGGGGGTTTCAGTATAAATAGTATCCCCACTTTCTGGACATTTAGTGCTTTAAATTCCCGCGAGTCCTCTCCAGGATCGCACAAACAACTGCTGCCCTGACAAGGTTGAAGCCCATTTGGAAAGACAGGACCATCAGTCTACATTCCAAAGAAAGACTGCTGCGCTCCCATGTCATCTCCATCTTCCTATATGCTTGCGAAGCATGGACCCTCACAGCAGATCTCCAACGAAGAATACAAAGCATGGAGATGAGATGCTACAGAAGACTTCTGGGCATTTCTTATACCCAACACATCACCAACGACGAAGTCCGACAGACCATCACACAAGCCATTGGACAACACGATGACCTGCTCACAGTGGTGAAGAAACGAAAACTCCGATGGTATGGCCACGTCACCAGATCATCAGGCCTTGCAAAGACTATTCTGCAAGGCACAATGCAAGGAGGTAGAAGAAGAGGGAGACCGAAAAACAGGTGGGAGGACAACATTCGAGAATGGACTGGTTTGACACTGAGCGAAGCCATCAGGGCTGCTGATGACAGAGAAAGATGGAGTATGCTGGCTAAACGATCATCTGTGGTGCCCCTACGACCTCCGGGTTACGGGACAGGATAGGATAGGATAGGAAATTCCCGCTGTCGCTGTCTTTCTCCTTTGTTCTTTCTCATTCCTACTCGGTTCTATCAATCTACTATACTATCTAATTGCTAGACCAGTCACCTAACGTTTTTCTTGAAAACTCTTCTGGAACAAAACTCCGAATTTCCCCATGGAAAAGGGACAATAAGTTAAAATAAAAATTAAAAAAAAAATTAATTTGTGTGCGAGATCTGTTGGGTCAGCTTGGGAATATTGGACGCTTTCTGCCAGGTGGTCATTGGGGCTTCCTAAGATGTTATTATTTGGCAATGTAGGCATTTTATATGTTTTGTTGATATTTTATGATGTTTATATTCTATTTTGGTTTTGTTAACGGGGGTTCAATAAAATAGAGTATAGCCTCAGCGTCCCCTTCGTGGGATGTCTTTATTGTAAAGTGACCGGCTGATAAAGTGCCTTCAGTCTTACCACTAGGGTTGTTTCGGCAGATCTTTTATGCGGATCAAGGGCGAGTCCTCTTTCAGCGAAGTTGTGGTCTTGATTTTGTGGTTCTGATTCGGCTCTTTGCAGTCCGCTGGACCATGTAAGCAATGAATAACTAACTAACAAACTATGCTCAGTATAAAGTTACTGTTAGTATTTGTTCACAGTATAAAATTACTGCTGGTATCTGTTCACAGTAAAAAATTGCTGTTGATATCTGTGCACTGTATAAAATTTACTGTTGGTATCTGTGCACAGTGTAAAGTTACTGTTGGTATGTGTGCACAGTGTAAAGTTACTGTTGGTATGTGTGGACAGTGTAAATTTACTGTTAGGATGTGTGCACAGTGTACAGTTACTGTTGGTATGTGTACACAGTATAAAGTTGCTGTTGGTATCTGTGCACAGTGTAAAGTTACTGTTGGTATGTGTGCACAGCATAAGTTGCTGTTGGTATCTGTGCACAGTGTAAAGTTACTGTTGGTATGTGTGCACAGTGTAAAGTTACTGTTGGTATGTGTGCACAATGTAAAGTTACTGTTGGTATGTGTGCAGTGTAAAGTTACTGTTGGTATGTGTGCACAGTGTAAAGTTACTGTTGGTACCTGTGCAGTGTAAAGTTACTGTTGGTATCTGTGCATTGTAAAGTTACAGTTGGTATGTGTGCACAGCGTAAAATTACTGTAGGTATCTGTGCAGCGTAAAGTTACTGTTGGTATCTGTGCAGTGTAAAGTTACTGTTGGTATCTGTGCAGTGTAAAGTTACTGTTGGTATGTGTGCACAGTGTAAAATTACTGTTAGTATCTGTGCAGCGTAAAGTTACTGTTGGTATCTGTGCAGTGTAAAGTTACTGTTGGTATCTGTGCATAGTAAAGTTACTGTTGGTATGTGTGCACAGTGTAAAGTTACTGTTGGTATGTGTGCACAGTGTAAAGTTACTGTTGGTATGTGTGCACAGTGTAAAATTACTGTTAGTATCTGTGCAGCGTAAAGTTACTGTTGGTATGTGTGCACAGTGTAAAATTACTGTTAGTATCTGTGCAGTGTAAAGTTACTGTTGGTATGTGTGCACAGTGTAAAATTACTGTTAGTATCTGTGCAGTGTAAAGTTACTGTTGGTATGTGTGCACAGTGTAAAATTACTGTTAGTATCTGTGCAGCGTAAAGTTACTGTTGGTATCTGTGCAGTGTAAAGTTACTGTTGGTATCTGTGCACAGTGTAAAGTTACTGTTGGGATGTGTGCACAGTGTAAAGTTACTGTTGGTATCTGTGCACAGTGTAAAGTTACTGTTGGTATCAGTACACAGTGTAAAGTTACTGTTGGGATGTGTGCACAGTGTAAAGTTACTGTTGGTATCTGTGCACAGTGTAAAGTTACTGTTGGTATCAGTACACAGTGTAAAGTTACTGTTGGTATCAGTACACAGTGTAAAGTTACTGTTGGTATCAGTACACAGTGTAAAGTTACTGTTGGTATCAGTACACAGTGTAAAGTTACTGTTGGGATGTGTGCACAGTGTAAAGTTACTGTTGGTATCTGTGCACAGTGTAAAGTTACTGTTGGTATCAGTACACAGTGTAAAGTTACTGTTGGTATCAGTACACAGTGTAAAGTTACTGTTGGTATCAGTACACAGTGTAAAGTTACTGTTGGTATCAGTACACAGTGTAAAGTTACTGTTGGGATGTGTGCACAGTGTAAAGTTACTGTTGGTATCTGTGCACAGTGTAAAGTTACTGTTGGTATCAGTACACAGTGTAAAGTTACTGTTGGTATCAGTACACAGTGTAAAGTTACTGTTGGTATCAGTACACAGTGTAAAGTTACTGTTGGTATCAGTACACAGTGTAAAGTTACTGTTGGGATGTGTGCACAGTGTAAAGTTACTGTTGGTATCTGTGCACAGTGTAAAGTTACTGTTGGTATCAGTACACAGTGTAAAGTTACTGTTGGTATCAGTACACAGTGTAAAGTTACTGTTGGGATGTGTGCACAGTGTAAAGTTACTGTTGGTATCTGTGCACAGTGTAACGTTACTGTTGGTATGTGTGCACAGCATAAGTTGCTCTTGGAATTTATGCACAGTATCAAGTTATAGTTGGTATTTGTGGCCAGTACGGAGCTTTTGGCCAGCAACCAGTGTACTGATAATGATAGGAATCCTCTACATTGTACATATATTAATCTACAGGAAACGTGTACCGAAATATCAATGAAGTCATCAGACGACACTATAATATGCGTACACAATATGTGTAGCAGCTGTGTATCGCCATCAGCTACAACCAGCGTTGTTTCGTTACAACTTGAGGTCTTAACTTACGTTGACTCGTTCCCTAACACATCCATCCATCCCTCCCTTCCTCCCTCCCTCCGTCTCTCTGTCTCTGTCTGTCTCTCTCTCGCTCTCTCTAAGGCTTGTTACACCTCTAACTTCTCAATTCTCATTCCCTCTATTGCAAATACGTTGTAAACATGTAAAAGTAGAGCATCTGTACAGTGATGCATAGTCTGAGACAAAACAGAAGTCTGGAATAGAACCATCGATACCAACTCGTTTTTGAACCGATACACCATACCGCATGATGCTATTAGTGTCACCTTCTTTCGGGCCGCTCTATAGATTATCGATAATATCGATCAGACAGCTGGTGTTAACGTCGGATCCTCTGCCTAGTAACACTCCCACTTGTAATGCAATACCAAACCAACACAAAACTAAATGAATACTAAACATACCCAACATAACAACAAAAAATTTGTTAAAGCATGCTAATCGGCAGAATATATTTTGGGAAGCAGGGGAAGAGAAGGAGCCTAGCCTATTAATATTGGCCATTATCATCATGTCGTCCAGTAATACAGCCTGGCAACTTGAGTGTCAGTGTAAACCAACCAGAGACGGTCGCTGACTTTGAGTCGTTTAGTGCATGAGCAGATCAGACAACACGTGCAAGTCTGTCCATTTTTTTTTCTTAAGAGGAGGACGAATGTTTCTTATTAATACGCTCCTATTATTAGCAAATTCCTCTTTACTAAACTGACAGTAGGACTAATTCACCTTAGTTCATTCTGCATTAAAATCAGAAACGGCCACGTCCCACTACAATTATGAACAAGCTATTAATCTGTGAAAACAACTTTTAATTTCGTTTGAAGACTACCTGCTCCCTGTGTTTTACGTTAAACTATTCTGTCTGCCCTTAATGTTCCCTCAATCCGCTCAGTAAATCTCACTATGATGAAATAACTGCTCCGATTTCGTTAAAATGTTGCCTATTGGGTCAGTTAATCAACGCCTGAACACAAACAAACTAATAAACATCTCAAATGCAAGTTGACAGTAATATCTAGGCACATAATACCTTATGATGAAAAAACAAAAAAACAAAACAACTTGCTAGCTTGACTCATAACCATCAATCACCAAGCTTTGGTTTTTTTTTTGTTGTTGTTTTTTTAATGGAAATGTTCGCACTGTCATCTTTGAATGTCATAGGCACACTGCACGCCCGCATGTCCAAATGCCCTTTCCGCCTCAAACAAGAATATTATCCTAAAATGCTCTTTTCCCCTTGAAACCTGTCTTTTTTCTGACTGAATGCTGGAGAGGGGGGAAACCAACCACGTCCAAGGTGATCTCAAAGTAAAAATGTACCCCAATAACCTTGGTTCACGTCGTCCAATTACCATGAAAAGTGATGGCAGATATGGCTTGATCCGGAAACTGTAAACTTAATATTTATAGTGTGCGTTAACATGAAATTACCTACCTACTTTCTGAGCATGCTATCTAAAGCAGAATATTTCATTTCGTTACAATATTTGCATTTTTAAAATCTTTTTCTTTTCTTTTGAACTGAAGATATAAATTTATGTATAAATGTTCTCTTCATGATTTTATTTAAAAAAAAAAAAACCGCTAATGAATCTGATTTCCAAAACTTGTCTCTTTGCATGATTTCCGTCTCAAATATTTCAGAGGTTTTGTAAGTATTAACTCAAGGGTTAACTGAAAATTTCTTAACAGACTCTTAACTGACTCTAACATAATTACATTTTCATCGTCTTCCCTGGATTACAGAGAAACTTCGCCACAGTAAAATTGTAAACGCAGACTAGTAGCAACATTTTCTAAGTGATCACTCAAGCATAGAAATAATATCTGCCTCAAAAGTTGTAAAGAGACAGATTTTTCCACGAACATATCGTTTGAAATGCCACAGCATGGGTTCGAAAATTACACAAAGACACTAGTAGAAAAGAACTAATACTAGAAAGTTTAAACAATTAATATTGAATTGATGTAATACCCACAAAGCTCTGATCAAGAGAAAGCCAGCCAAAACGTCTTCTAATAGACATCTGACAAAACAAGTATTTTCAAATATAATGTCGAATTAACGCACCAATATTGTATAAGCAAACGGTTCAATTGAACAACACGAACGTAAATTACAGTACAGTATCATATGTCTGAGGCTTAATCTTTTTTTAAAATATAATTACTTAAAAAAATAAACAAAAACTGGAAGACGAAAATGCAACTTTAATTTTAAATTATTAAAATAACTGTTAAAATGAAAATAATATTTACATAGTCGGCCTTTATAGTTCTAATAATAAAAGTAAACCGATTAATTGAAATGCAAATAATTAATTTCAAAGGTGAGAATATTGCATGCGAAATTAATCATATGAAATACTGTGGGGAAAGTTATTTACTTGTAGTAAATTACAGTGTGTGATGGCAGCATGCAAATGAGAAAGAAGAGTCAATAAACAGATGGCAAATTAGTCATTTTGTGTATAAAATAAACAATAGTGCTGTCAACAAGTTCATCAAATAACATAGTGACAATCATGCATAGCCATTTTGGGTGTTAAAATGAAACACGGGGCTTCGGTGTTCCAGAAAGATCAACACCGATTGTAACTAACAGCATGCAGTGTAAGAAGATGAGCGATGTCGACAGAGCACACAAAAGGGCCGACAAGAGGAGTCCAGTATACCACACCCTTATCACCCCAAAACCCTAAGCTACGTTTTAACGGCGGTATAATTACATTTGAATGTACAACATACTATCAGAGGTCCTACACCATTGCAATGAGTATTACTATCTATCCTGTGAGAGTGACTTTTAGAACACCGTTAAAATGCAAATTCAGCAATCCGAGCCTGCTGGAACAGGCGCCGTTTGGACTAATGTTGGCGTTACTTCAGGTACAAAGGAATAAACATAACAATGAAGGTGACACCGTGGCAGACTCATTAGCTAGGCAGTTTTTCAAGGTCCAGAGGAATCGGGTAATTATGTTTACGGGCGTGAGTGCACGGTTCGAACTGTCGGAACAATGTCCAGGTCTTACGCACAAACAGAACACGTCAATGGGATCATTAGGCAAGGATGAGGGGAGGGAAGGGGGAATATTAATGGAGGTTTTAAGTGAGCAGAGAGGTGAGAAACTCAATTTTACCCAAAACAACCAAACAGTCAGGGCTTTACTAAGGGCAGGAGTATCAGTACGGAAAAGCTGTTCCAATTTTGCAACAGTATATCGCTGGAGCAGCTATAAACGATGGATTTCATTAACAGCGTGGTTACTTACAACTATGGGCTGATATATATATATTTTTTTTTACATTTATTTATTTTTATTTTTTTGGAGGGGCGAGGAAGGGGGAGAGGGGTTACAGGTCGACAATTAGTAAAAGGAGCAAGGCAAATCCAACAAGCATAATGTGCAAGCAACAAAACAATAAACGGCAAACACGAGAGGAGAGACGAAAATCCAAAAGCATGCTTGGTGCCGATTATATAGATATTATGATTCCGGATCAGTCAGGTCAGCGTTCGACCCAGCGTGACTACTTCGGTTAGTTCCAGGGAAGGAAGGAAGGCCAATTCCCAGGAGAAGACGGGAAAGGAAATAAGCAATACCGTCGGTGGCGGTTTTCAGTTCCGGCACGGTGTCCTGGCCGTTCTCCTCTTTGGGTTCTGGGTCTGGTACAGGGGAACTTTCCACGACAGTAACACTCTCCTGCACGATGTTCTCTTCAGGCGGCACTGCCGTATCGTACTCCGGTACTTGAGCGTCCTCTGCTGGCACTTCCGCTTTCTGCGAAGCGACACTGACTTCCGGTGCGGCTTCTTCCGTCATGGGCTCTTCTGGTTCTTTCGCTGCTTCCCCAACCTCTGCACCCACTTCCGGTACAATCCCCACTGTTTTCATTGCCGCAACATCTTCACTGGCTTCGACCTCTTCTTCCCTAGGAGCCGCCTCCTCTGGTTTGCTGGCCTCCGGCTGATCGACCTGGGCTTCTCCGTTGTGAACTATCTGCTCTACCCCTGCAAAAGCAGCATTTCTGGTCAAAGACGCGGCAGGTACAGAACATGCATCATGCCTGCTCTCAACAGCAGGGTCAGAGCCTGGTTCTTCACGGTCGCTCGTGACTTGCTGTCCCTTTCCTGTCCCTGTAACATCATCATCACAAACAGAGCTCGAGTCCTCGACGAGACTGAGCGTGTTTACCACCACCGTGTGCGGACCGTGGGCCACTTCTAGGGCGGCATCCAGCTCCGCTTCCGTCACGCGCCAACAGTGCTCGGGAGCACGGTCAAGGTCGTACATGTCAAGGTCGTGACCGTGCACGAGGGTGAAGAGGTCGATCGACCCTCTGTGGCCGGGGTTGTGGTACGTGACGTTGTAGACGACCTCCGAATGACGACGTCGGGGTGGTGTGGATGGTGATGGGGATGAGGATGGAGAAGCTGCAAGCGAGAGACACTTTCTAGTGAAGCCAGTGAGTGCAGGCAAATCACAAGCACGTGCATCACGTTATCATACCCAATGGCAATGACCACACTCGTCTGTAGTATCAACTTCAGTAAATCCATCTCTACATTTAAGTCAAACACGGAAATTCGTCAACGCTTATTCTAATTTTAATCACTGAAATGGAATCAATCACTGCTGTTAAAAGTATTATATAATTTTGTTGATTTAAGCTCTTCGCAATAAAATAAGCACAGAAATTAAGGCATAATATTTCCATCTTTTATCTGTTAAACTCATTTTTTTCCAAATGTTCCAATTTCAGAGCATCATTTAATTAAAGATTGTATAATTAATCTGAAACATTGTATCATCAATGACAACAAAAACTATCATCCAACGAAATAGTCTTATGAATAATGTTTGTATTTTAAGTCATCAGTATTGTTAGACGAGTACATGACCATGCATTGTGTACAATAAAGCGGGGATTGCGGCAGCGCGATGATGATGATGATGATGATGATGATGATGATGATGATGATGATGATGATGATGATGATGATGATGATGATGATGACGACGACGACGACGACGGCGACAAAAACCCTGCTTCATTTTTTATCTCCATACCCTGCACATAGGCAAAACAAATTACTTGGTGGCCACAAAATAAGCATTTAAAACACCGAGCAAAACCAGTGGAGCTTCACATCGTGCGTAGTGATCACAGGAATATGTTTCGTCTTTGTGCTGTGGACTTAATCCAATGAGCTATATATATATATAGCTCTGTGACTTCATCACTGTGAGGATTCTGCAAACTTTTAATTGTAGGGACATCGTTATAGTCATCTTCGAACGGGAGAATTTATTGAAAATGGTAGGAGTATGCATTCATCTCCAATGAACAACGTACTATAGATTGATTTTTTTGGTAGAAATATGTGTACTCGTTAGAGTATGTTCCGTCTGGAGGTGTTGAATAATTTATTAACCCAGCAAATTTAGATTGGCTTCAGGTAGAGAGAAAAAAAAGAAATACGCTTACCGAACCCCGAAAATAAAAGTAAAATAAATGGGGAGGGTGTGTGTGAAGAAGGGAAGGAGGAAGGATGGTGTTTGCTCTGATGATGATGATGATGATGATGATGATGATGATGATGATGATGATGATGATGATGATGATGATGATGATGATCATGAATAATAATAATAATAATAATAATAATAATAATAATAATAATAATAATAATAATAATAATAATAATAATAATAATACAGCTTCGACATAATTATGTTCATAAATCATACATTGCAATAACACGCTGAGATTACAAACCCCTGTCAAAAGCGAACAGCAGGCTACATTTAAACGTATGCATTGTCATGGCTTGTGAACGTTCCCACGACACAAACTTCGCATATAGAGACAGAGTCAACAGGGACTTTAGTAGATTGTATTGTACGAGTATACGAGTGTACGATAACGATCTAGATGGCATGGATTAATGAGAGGTTTGAGAAAAAGATTAATGGTGATTTGTGTTTGTTTTTTGTTTTTTTATTTTGGTGGGTGGGAGGTGCAAACGGGAGGGGAATGGTGGGATGGAAATGGGGGAGAGAGAGACCTGAAACGGAGGCTGGATGCACTAAAGAATGGGATAGAACATTGAGGACATAATTCCACAGTGCCTAAACAAGAATGTTAAACCACGTATGACTCATGTCGACAAAAAACAGTTGCAACGTAGTCAAGGTCAGTAGGAAATGTCCTTGCGTGATTCGAGTTTTTTTTCTTTCTTTTTCTCATTGTCAAATACGAAGGATGCACACGAGAATTAGTACAATTTCGACAGATCTTTAGTCTTATTCTCGCATCATGGCTCATCGCCATTTTCCTCCAAAAAGATGACTGTTGCTTTTCGAGGGCATACAATGATACAGAGAACTATTTTGTGATCTCAGCATTTCTCACAAACTGATGTCTCAAGGCAAATGGTTACACAGCAAATCACATCACTGATAATGGGGTCACCAATGTATCAGCAACGGTCCTACAATCTCAAAATTAATGTCAAAATAATTATCACTAACGTAACAATTATATCAACAATAGCAGTGAGTCTTTGACAGACTGATATGGTGGATATTACTGATAGCTACCTATCAGTCAATGTCTCAAGAGTTAACATCAGTCAATGTGTCTGTTAGTCAAAGGCATCGTGAGTTTGCGGTATTCCGGGAATTAATTTCTTTTGACTAATGCACTCACTTCTATCTATTCAAAACTACAATGAGCAGGATGATATCAATCATCAGAACGCAGGCAGTTATCAGTACTTAAATCAAATGTGCGAAAAATTAATTCAACACGCTGACAGGTATATATGTATGCGATTGCGTTCTCTATAGTATCACACATTCAACAGTAATAGCACAATTATGAACTTGAGTTGCAACGGGCAAACGTTCTTACAAAATAGAGACATGACCGAAAAGCCCTTTTACAAAACCATACGAGTAACAAGTTATGAGGAAAAAAAAAATTCGACAAAAAAATTCTAAATATTCTGAAATACTTTATCGTCATGTTCATTACCATCTAAATTCATACCCACACTGCATTGTTTTATAAAAGCAAAAAAAAAACAGCTTCAACACAAAGACAATACACACAAAATTCACACAATACATTACAATACAATAATAATCAATTCGTAAACATAAATGTGTACTATGCAATAGAAATTGGAAGAAAAATGCAAAATGGTAAAGTATTCGGAATGACAATCAAATCACCTTAAAATATATCAATACTAATCAAATCATCATAAGCTTACTCAATAATAATCAAATCATCATCAAATATACGTATCAATAACAACCACACCATACAAGTCATTATATCCATCACAACGACAACAACCGACACCAATCGTTCTGATTATTTTATCAATCAAGTCAATCTGGTTATTGTGCCCAATGGCGATGTTTAACTGACACTACAGAGAAAATGGGTTTTGAAGGAAAAAAACACACACAAAAAACGACAAAACAAAGTCTAACAAAAATAACATTGGAAAAAACATAATTTACTAAATAATCAATCAAGTAAAAGTCAATCTGATTCTTTTACCCAATGGCAAAGTTTAATTAAAATAACAGTTGTAGGAAAACAATTAAATTCAACATAATGAAAAAAACAGTCACACAAAAATAATATTGAAAACAAACAACAAACTCAAATACAACAGAGAAGTAGATGAAGGCGGAAAATTGATAACTAAAGCCACATCTATGAAGAAAGCGAAGAAAGAAATATCGATCAT
The DNA here is from genome assembly GCA_036898135.1 of Oncomelania hupensis. Classification (NCBI taxonomy): domain Eukaryota; kingdom Metazoa; phylum Mollusca; class Gastropoda; order Littorinimorpha; family Pomatiopsidae; genus Oncomelania; species Oncomelania hupensis. Next base: position 42,138,594 of record CM072517.1, on the reverse strand, counting down.
CACTGGCATAAAGCTAATGCTGCAAACTATAGCAGACGCAACTCACGCAAAAGCTACTCTACTAATGCCTCACATTCACTCACAATAATCAAACAGTCCCAGTGTAGTTTAATCATACAGAATCGATCGGAAAACAATTAAATCAAAAGATGAGATAACTTAAATAATTAAAATCAATCCACAACACTCCTCGCACCCTCATCCTCACCCTTCCCGTCCTCTCACAAAAATAAATAAAATAAAATATAATAAAAATTTTAATAAAGAAATTTTTTTTTTGAAATTCAAAATTTATAAAGAAGAGTAATTTAATTAACACTGTACACAGCAATCAACACCTTTCACCCACGAGGTGCTCACGCATGCACACTCACCTCCACTCACCTCCTACAGTACTAAAAATTAAAAAATAACTCTCTCTCTCACACACACACTCACTCACTCACACTCAATCCCTCTCCCCTCCTCCTCCTCTCTCTCCCCTCCCTCACACACACACTCTCTCTCCGTTTGAGAAAAAACAAGTAAACATGTAACGAAGAAGCCAGTGACAGAATGCGCGTTTTTGCAATGTTCCCTATTATTAGCACAGCAGGGCACACAGCTAAGGGAAAATCAACATAAACATAAAACAGAACAAACTAAAATAAAATATATACATTGATGACATGTGTAAATGCACACACGAGTGCGAAAATGTCACACCAAATAGTTTTGATTTCAAAATTATGAATGTACATAAACATTAAACTTACACAACGCTAAATCGAAAATCAAATATAAACCACAATTATATATCTTTTAGGTTGTTGTTTAATTTTTTTCCACCCCTAGCCACTACTACCTTAAGATCCGTTAAACTCTTTTAAAAAAATTACAAAAACAAACCTATTAATTTTTTTTTAAAAACTACCCTAAATTAATGTAAAAATGTACATAAAAACATGAAAGTAGCATTTAACATGCTACAGTTTGTGTGGTAGAATCGACTTGGTGCATGGAATACGTTATAATAAACGTTAACATTAAATATGATAGAAAGTTATGAAAAAAGTAAAGACTTGAAAATTACATTTAACAATAACATTAACAATTTGAAAGAGACAAAAAATTAAGAGATGATGTATTTTTTTTAAAATACAGAAGCGACAGACCAACATACAATGAAGAGGAGGGCAAAACGACTACAGCAAATTTGATGCCATGCCAGTCTCCCCACACACGTGCACACACACACACACACCCACACACACGTGCAAGCGCACGCTAAAATGCACGCACGGCAAACTAAAACAAAGATCTAGGAGTGCGGAAACGACTATTAGTTCGTTGCCATGCAAGTCCACACACACACATAGTACAACACACCACACATGCACCAACACGCACACATATCCATACAATGATTCATACTATAGTATATAAGTTATAACACACACAAACACACACATCCACACGCATACACAAACTCTCTCTCTTTTTTTACACACACACACACACACACACTCACACACACAATACAAAACAATAAAAACCCACATAGAACAACGCAACGCAACGTAACACATGCACGAAGAACACTCCAGAACATACAACCGGACCACGCACACAATCACGCACGCAGGCGCGCGCGACCTCATACACAAACTCACACATCCACCACACACGCTCGCACATATAAATACACATACAAACCACTCCCATCCCCACCCCAAGCACACATACATTACATAACACATGTACTCACACACACACCCACACACGCCCGCCCAATACAAAACAGAAACGCACAAAGAACAACGCAACGCAACACAGGAACCACGCATGCACGCTAGCACGCACGCGCGTTCCCATACACATCCCCCACGCACGCTTTCATCCATAAATACACTTACAAACCAAACACATCCATCGAACAATACATAACACGCGCGCGCACACACACATACACACACATACCACACACGCCATCACGCATGCACGCGCTCACACACACACACACACACGCACGCACACCTACACACACACAAACGAGAAGCAGTTGTGTAGAAAGCACAGCACTCGGCGAAACTAGATCTGCTAACAGCTCTGGTTGGTCAGTGGCAAAGTTCTGTAAAGGTTAAACGTTTACCCAAGTCACGGCTGATCTCCACTTCTTCGTACGCGTTCACTTCCACCATTTCTTCCCTAGTAACCATTTCCTCGCTTGCTGGCGTATCACTGTCGTCGCCCGCGACAGCGATCGCGGCAACGACGTCAATCGCCTCTTCTTCTTCGTCCATACCTATATGATACAGTACAGCAAGGGTCATGCACCATGCTGTTGTGGACATGCAGTCAAAACCAAACACATCGTCCAAAGTACCAAACAAACACACACACAAAAAGAAATACATTCACAAAATAAAAACTAATAAATAGCCCATGCCGCAATAAAACTGAAATCCAATACATTATTCTGCAAGTTAAAACAAAACACGACATTCAAAAATGATTCTACAAGCTAAAAACAACATTATAAAAGAGAAAATTTTTTCGGCAAGAAAAGTGATATTGTTAATGGCTAATATGGCACACTACTAATTAAAATTATTATTACTGCACGGAGTAATCTATGATACGTACATTTCTTTTAATATCTTGTTCACAAGTTTTATGTCTAATTAAGTAATATTATTAATGTAATAACATATTCGAGAAACAACTCAGACTTCCTTTCAATACTCCGCTAAAAACACCCACTGCACTAAATCCATAACGCGAGTAAATACGCACTAGACGTAACAGACACTAACTTTAAAATAAAAGATTGGTTAATATTCTTTTGGTAACGCTTTATTGTTCATTTTTACCGGGAAAATCTGGGCCGCCTCCCCTGGGGAAGGCGCAGTCGCAGCCTGTCTGTGGCGCGCCCAAACCCAACCTACCTAACATTAGTTGGGTTTTTGAAATTTTTGCTGGGGGAGCAACCCGGAGTACCCGGAGAAAACCCCCGAGACGTTGCCCGAGTCGAAAGTAAATAATACATGTATTCGGAGAAACGTAACGCCCAGATGCTGATCGATCCCACACCTGTCAGGCGCCATTTGGTTTATGGCCTGTGGACAAGGCAAGTTAGTCCCGCCTTAGACCACTTGGCCACGACGCTCGCTATATATAATATAGATATTATGAAAACACAATAACTTTAAGATACATTTCATCAATAGTTCAAATAGACATCAACAAAAACACACTCTGCTTCATGAAGTAAAGCAGTTTTGTGAAGCAATGTTCTCACATCAATACATAAAAATAAATGCATCTTCACACCAGCACCACAATAGGAATTTCTCATCAACTCTTTCAGTTAGTTTAAATCTGCTTACTGAATGAAAGTTCAATGCCAATTGATGCGTTTTCAAATATCACATAGAACAAAATATATTACAAAACCTTAAACGCCTTCATTTACATACTCGTATAGGTCTACAAGTTTTCAATATCAAGAATGAAAAACAGCTTAATAATACAAAATGGGAAAACGAAAAAAGTCCGAGTGCTGGAAAAAAAAAGAACACAAAAGTTCAAACAAAATAAGTTCAAAAATCAAAAACTGTGCAGCTGGTTGTCAGAAGCAATCAATAATCAATCAATAATGATTCCAGTGATTGTGATAGTTTCTAGTTCAGTGCGTTTCGAAAGAAATTCAAAATCATGCACACACATACACACACCCCAAAAAAATGTATATAAACAAAACAACTACATGTTTCCTCTAGTGAACGTAGTGAGGTGCGACAGACCCAACGCTAGGGGCACAGAGAGAGATAGAGATAGAAAAAGTTGGGCAGACAGATAATTATGGACAGACGAAGAGGTCGACAATGTTTAAAGCAGAAATCACAATGAAGGAGAACAATAACAGCTTACTATCATTTAAATGACAAACGTATCATTTAAGATATAAACGCACTAACAATGACAGTAGCATATTAAAGTGAAGCAATGGAATTTCCTTGTCGTTTTTGTTTTCAAAATAAAATCAGGTTTCTCCGATAAGAACAGAGATTGGAATGGATAGGATTTTATGATCAGTCACAGCCAGGGGGAAGTGAATTTGATTTTGACATTATTCCCTGCAACAAAGTTAGCTAGCCCTTCAACCCCATCCGTGCCAACATGCACAAACCTCAAAATCCTAAGTGCCAGTGCAATGTAATGCAATGGTTATGTTGTAATATATTACATGGCACTCGGGTTTCACAATCATTTTGGGGGCCGGTGGGATGATGGGTTGATTTGTGGGGAGTGTATCATGGTCTTTATTTATTTACTCCTTGTGCTTTGATGTATCACATACACACATCTTTGATCTTTCAGCTCTATATACTGCGACTCAGTTTTAACGATTCAATGGTGGGCATATCAATTGGCTGTGGCATTTGTTTTGAGTGCATATATACGCATGATGTATCCGCTAGCATAATTTAATAATTTAGCATATACATATATGCTTGGCCTCCCACCACCAGAATCAAATCTGTTTACGATACAGAAATACCAATGGAACTGTTTATATAAAGTATAAAATGAAGACATTTCACATCAGTTCAAATACAATCATGCAAGGTTGTTCTAAAGTACACACATATCCCTTTCACCAGCAACGGGGTCGCCTTTAAGTTTGGTTAATCACAGCTGACTGCATGGAACAAGACAAGACATAATACACATTCGTCACCACGGTTCTCTCGAACATAAAACATGTACGCAACGTCTACATCGTTAGGTCTTAACGGTGCAACATGGGTTAAAAAGACCAAACCGGCTAACTAACTCTCTATCCCAATTCTTACCAAGAAAACCGGTCCATTATTATTATTATTATTATTATTATTATTATTATTATTATTATTATTATTATTATTATTATTATTGCTACTACTACTACTACAAAAGGGCAAAATCAGAAGAAAAAGAGAATAGAATAAATATAGAAAGCCAGGTGTGCAAAAAAAGCAAACAAACAAAACTAAAGAAACATTAGAAAAAAATTATATTTTATGATCACACGACTTAAGATTTTACAAATTCTAGATAAAAAGGTATTTAAGAGTTAAAGAACGCAATTGAAGGTCAAACAGTTTGAGCTATATGTCAAGAAAGAGACTAAAAAAATTGCGAAAGGGTCGAGAGATTGCAAAAAGATCACACTTCTAAAATGCTTTTGCAAGTTTAAAGAGGAAATTTTAGAATCCCACAAGAGTTTATAATGGACATGTTAAAGGACAGGCTGCGAAATGAGATTAAAAGATCGAAAGATACTGCAAATTATCACACATCTAAATGTGCAAGAAATGCGGGGAGAAAAATGTAATGAAAGTAGAGAAAAATAAGTAAATTATAGAAGTACAGAAAATAAATACATTTTAGCATCCCGTGGCGAATTATATGTTTCAAAGAAAAGACTGGAAATAAATATTAAAATGTTAAAATTGAGTGCAAAAGGTGAAAATGGTAAAAGCACAGTTGTGTCGAGAAGAACTGTACCTAGTACTAGTAGTGTATGAAAAGTGCGACCGAAAGGGAAAAAAAGTGCAATTAAAGTTCAAATTTGACGGAAGGAAAGATGACAGGTATGCATGATTTCTTTTCTTCTTGACTATCCGCCTCATAATGTTGTATACTCTCCGTCCCACTCGGGCTTGTCCACAAAAAGGACAAGCGACTTCGTTTAAAATGCAACAACTCAACTGAGCGTTCTCTTTTGTCACGGCTGAGGTGCATTTTTTGTCTTGCAGAAAGGGGGAGGTCAGATGGGGAAGAGAGAAAAAAATGCACAAGCAGGAGCCATGAAGACAGAAAGACTGTAAAATCTACACGACTGGGTGACACGTTAATAACTTACATTGTACAAGAACCGTTTCTCTCACTCTCTGTACCTCCAATCTTCCTCTTCCCCCTCTCCCCCACCACTCAACTCCCACACACACAAAAGATCCTTTCCCTTCTTTAAGGAAAGTCTAGAGTTCTAGTTTGTTTTTAAATGCATCCTTGTTTGCTAATTGTTTTTTTTAAATTGCCACTGCGACTTTCATCTAGGCCCTGTGCAGAAAGAAGTGCACAACACATGCAGTAAGAGGTCATGGGAATAATGTCAAGAATGCTTCATGTGAAGAAAGATAAAAAGCCAGACAGAGGCCTAACCTACTTCTAATGAACACTCTATGGAACCTTAAAACAAACTAAGAAAAAACTGCTGTTAGTGAAATCGTGGACACTACAAGCTATAATAAAAAAAAGATTTATTCAGTAGTACTCCCCCAAAAATCTATACTGTGTGAGTTATGATTCTATCTGTAAACTTCAACCGACAAAGATAAAGGTAAAGAACGTTCTAGACTATGTTTTATCATTTAGAAAGTTCTAGACTATTTCTTATCATTATAGTTAGGAGAAAAAAAACACCTTAAGACCAAGAAATCCAGTCAAGGATTGAGATTGCTACTGTTACACAGACAGAATGGTGCAGAGTTGTTGACAAAAGACAAACGGGAGAAACGCCACACTGAGTTACGAAACAAGCAAGCAGCCCTCAAGGAAATTACGCACGGCTGTATAATTTAATTAAACGTTAGTATAGATCAGTACAGCTATAATCATCAACCACTGTTACACTGAACGTGCAGACATGTCGGAGTACACATTACCGTTTTGAACAGGTTCGGGTTCAGGCTCGGTTTCCACGTGATGTGCCACAAAGGTGGCGACGTTTTCTGTACAACAAGATTGCAAGACAGTGGTTCAGAACATGCACATCAAAAGTGAAACTCAAACTCTGATGTATTCAAGCTCCGAAGACTTTTCAAGTGATCAAACAGAAAAGAGATCCGAAAGGTTTTTAAATCGATGTAAATAAAAACTATGAAATCATGCACTTGAGTGAATACATTCAGGCACACACATTTATGAATATTCTTTAAACAACTGTTTCGACTTCTTAAATCGTATTACATAATATACAGCAGTCTAAGTCAAGTTTTTGATATATCAAAGTTAACACAGAAACCGACAAGATCAAAAGATGTAACAAAACATGCTGAAGACAAAAACAATGTATCAAAATGTAGACGTTTTATCTCACTTTAAAAAAAAAAATCAGTCTAATTGGGAAATGTCTTCGTTGTAATCAGTTATATAAGGAACACGTCACTATATTAAAACTATAGCGAGGGATTCAATAAGAATCAACAAGCAAAGAAATGTTGTATTTACAACCAAAGAGAAAACATTGGGAACAAAACTGCACAACTATGTACTATACAATTATATACATACATGTACAAATAACGTGAAGACGATTCAATCTGAAATTCCTTAGTTACAATCACTCACAGCGACAAACTCAATTTAAAAAATAATTATTGCAGGCATTCTTATTTGTACACACTCATCAGGTGACTGACAACAGTTCTAATGTATACAGAAACATACCCTTGTCAATTATTCATTCAGGTTTTAAAGATTCAAGCACGCCACAATTGCATGGAATTGACTTCAAACACTACAATTTTAAATCCGTATAATTAATTATAAGCAAATGCCTTGCTTTCTTTTGGCAATCAATGAAGGAGAAGGCTCGTTTTCTAGCATTCTACAGGACAGTCTACGATCAAATATTTCCATGCACATGCAAGTCAAATCATCGCTTAATTGGTGGACATGGGCTTCTCTCAAGCAAGCTACCCTACCCATGCTGAAAGCTCGTCATGCGCTTCTTGGGCATGCAAATCTTAATATTCCTATTTACTTGTACATGTACTAGCTGAAAAACAAAATTTGTATTTGCTAGATTAATCATTGTGATTTAAAAGCACAAACATTAATACATCCATCCGCCCAAACAAGTCATCCACTAACACACCTGCTTCTTTCTATCCCCCCCCCCCCCATACCTCCTCCGCTCTCGCTACCCACCCCCATATTCTTTCTCCTTCCCCCTCCAACTTAGCCCCTCTCCCATCACCTCCTAACCCACTCCTCTCTTCGCTCTTTCCAACCCTAAGACCTCCTCAACTTTATTTGTCAAGAACAGCAGGTTGCTTTTTTCATCGAGTCCTGCTCCGTCTATCAACTTTAGCAGATAATGATGTCGAAACACAAAAGAACAAGACTTCCTTTCTCTCTATTCCTGACATGCTGTTTTTTATAGTTCTGCTTATGTAGGCATTTTATATGTATGTGTTTGGTTGATAATTTATAATGATGTTTGTATTCTATTTTGTTTTTGTAAACGGGGGTTCGATAAGTTGGAGTGAAGCCTCAGCCGTCCCCTGCGTGGGATGTCTTTATTTTAAAGTGACTGGCTGGTGGAGAGCTTTCTGTTTTACCACTAGGGTTGTTTCAGCAGATCTTTTATGCGGATCGGGGGTTGTCCGGTCCTGATTTGGCTCGGAAGAGTCCGCTGGACCTAAAGCAATAATAATGTAATGTAATGTAATTATAGTTCTGCTTGCCTAATTTACTCGTGTGAATTTCAAAAAGAGTATGTGGAATCGTGTCTTAAACGCGATGGTTTATTCATTTATTTAATTATTGTTTTACTGTGTAATTGTTTTATTGTAATATTTACTATAACATAACTTTAACATGGCCAGTCGCATTGGTGCACACACAACCCACTCAGTTCTTCTAAACTCTTGTGTTCCACATAGTCGATGCAAACATTAATCAATGGCTTTTGATTTTCATCAGTGTTACCTATTTTATATATATATATTTTTAATGAGTTCAATTTCCACGCAATCGTATTCGTATTAACATCACAATGTACAGACAACCATTGTGATCGAGTTTTACTAACCTCGCTGAACTAACTTTCTATTCCTACTTATACACACAAGAAAAAGGACAGCGATGTCGCTAAAACTTTCTATTCCTAATTATAAACTATGTCGTGTTAGCTCTCAGGAACAAAAAGACCTGAGAATTAAGAACAGAAACACTGACGTTTAAACTTTATACAACCCATTAAAATAAGGTCCCCACCCCCCCCCGCCCCCTTTAAAAAAAACCACCTTCAACAAACCCCATGACCTAGTGCCAGCAATCAAATATTTGCAGTCGTGGAACGATGAGCTATGTCAGCTAAAAAGGGTAGCAAAATATGGTCATCCTATCAAATCCCTCAAATACCCCAACCAGGCCCAGATGAAATTCTAAACCCTGACATAACTGTCTTTGCATAGTACTGTCTAAAACATTCTGGCGAAAGATAGATTGGAGAGAGTTACTCTTTTGGCTCATTCGCATTTTAACTTTTAAAGTTTCAATTTAAAATATGAAACACAAAAATGCCTAAGCGTGTTACCCGAGTTCTGCCTTTTGCAAAGCAAAGCGTGTGGAGCGTACTACAGTTTACAAATCAAACACAGACTTCATTTGGTTAGACTCTTCTAACTCTATTCTCTTTCACGGCAATTTAATATCCGAGTCCACAACAAGCATAAACATTTCACGGCTACCGTGATCTTATGCACACTCGTTTCTCAGTTTCGCTCCTTCTTCTTTCTTTCTTTTTTTTTTTGTTTGTTTTAAAACTAGAACAGGATTATTATAAAGAATATAGACAACAAACAGTTGTGTATTTGCAATACATATGGAGTATGTCTATGGGTGTAAGTATAGTGTTATATTATCGTCTTCCCATCTGATAGGTAATTGTCAACTCAAAACCTCCAAAATGATCCATTAACCTCCCTCCCTCCTCTTCTTCACCCTCTTCTCTTCTGTATTGCCAACCCAACTCAAAAGCAGCACCCCTAACCCATAAGCCCTCCCTCTCATCCTTCATCTCCTCTTTGGTCTAGGCCCTTGAAATTCAGAACTCTAACGTTAAAGTTTAGTGAACTATAATACCCCTGTGTGCGTCTATCTGCAGCCTAGTTAACTATATCACTATCCAGACATAGATCTCCCGTCCTCAAGGACTCTCGTGTCAAGAGTCACCAAGGTCAAGGGGTCAACAGAAGCTGTCGTGTCGTTGAAGATCTTGCAGGTGTTTTTTTAAATTAATTTATTTAAATGTATTATTTAAGAGGGGGAGAAAAAAAATTCGATGAACGATCAACCGTCAACACAAGCTTAAATCCGCCATTCATCTACCCCGCCCGTAACAAGCACGTGAAAGGATGGGCGGCGATGGCTATGTGTTTGTATTCGCATACAGTTGCACCACTAAAAGTATGCGGCAAGAACGCCTAAAATTCACTCCCCCCCTCCCCCCGCTCCCCCAATCTACCCCCAATAACCACTAAGCTAACACATGCTAAAGGCAACCTGAAATGGAATCTCCAACCAGCTGTGGTTTAAGTGGATACAAATCTGAAAAGGAAAGCTGATGTAATGTTGATTTTGTGTCCGCCCTGCCAGAAGGCCTGTTAGCCAGCCTATAATGCTGGCTCGATTATTTTATAATCAAACTTGATTGTAAAACAAGCGAGAAAGTGGATTTCTCCTGCTTTATCAAGAACTAACTTTGGTTGCAAACACCTATTTTTTTTCCTCCTTCAGCTAATATATATCCCACGGAACAAACAAACTGGACAATCTAATCCATTTTCTTTGTTGGTTTCCTGTTGTTTCGAAAGTGTTGCACAACCTCGGCACTTACGTTACCAATGATAGTGTGGTTATATATGCGGGCACTTCATTCCATTTACAACGTGCCTTTCAATGAAGGCTTTTAAAAATTATTCTATTATGAAAGAATATCTTTTATATGTAAAAATGTTAGAGAAACGTCAACGGTTATTCACATGCATCCGATTTAGTCGATTAAACACGGAGTGTTCTATTCTTTTATCAAACTGTAATTTATATAACGACGTGCAAAGTTTGAAAGAAAACCTACAGCTCTCAACAAGTTGCGCTCGGGTCCAAATCCAACACGATTGGCATGCTTCATGTGCAATAGTATTTAAACCTCCTCTCCTCTCTCCACTTTCATAACACTTTTTATTATATTATCTATAGAAAAGTGTGGGCTATCGGCGGTTAATTATGTTGTTTATGTTTCGTTTTTACACTTGGGTCGATGGAATTAAAGACAGATAAAATGTAACTGGAGATACTAAGTTGCTATATAGGAAGAAACAGTTAAACGCTCAGGCCATTGTTTTGGCTGTTTCAGCTTTTTGCCGCCACACCTTTCCACTCACTGTCCCAGGTTGTTAGCCAGGAATCCTCATTTTACATCTGATTACATTAATTGACACTAACGAAAAAGAATGACTGTACTGGCGTTCTGATTAACCCCTACAAGTACTGCTTTAAAAATCAGGCTTGTCCATCTGTAGCCACATTTTCAGTGGTAAACATTTCTCATGTAACACTTCACCTGTACCCACTTACCCCGTATTACACATTCCTCATTTAACATCTAACATTTCTCGTTTTGTGTGGTCTGCCTGTCCTCCAGCCCGCCCTGGCCCTATCTATCCTACACGTAGGTGTTTATAGGCTTGGTAAGGGGGAGAGGGAGGTGTGGAGGAAGGGAAAGGGAAAGAGAGGGAGAGGATACATGCAAATGATCTGTATACTGCCTCCCGTTAGTCATTCATACAAAGCATGAAACAAGAAGAGCTAGTCATTCATACAAGCGTTAAAAAATAAAAAAGGAAAAGGTGCTCCAATTATAACTCCTACCATGTAATTCATACAAAGCATTAATAAAAATGTTCTAAGTTTAGCTCCTAAAATAATAGCAAGTTCGCTATAGGTGGAATGTGTATTGTAAAGGACAATATGTGATCTGTCACACAAACAGAACAAAAGAAGGGGAGCAAGCTGTCCATTGTATCGAGCTATGTAAGATATGTAAACAATAGAAGTACTTAAGTCTACTTGCTTAACCTTAACTGTCACCTTGCCTGCCTAAATGAACTGAAGACGGAGAATAGTCCATCCTCAAAATATTTTCCCAAGTTATATATATACAAGATGTGTGCTGTTTATCCGTTTTGTACTCTTCATTTTACAAGTTACATGTCAGCGGATTCAGACATTAATACCTTTATAAAGCAAAGAAAGCAAAAGGTATGCACTCGGGAGTCATAACCCTCATATATATAAGCATCCACCTTCTTCAAATTATTATACCTGCACATCTAGGCTACCGAATTAGTCTAAAAACTCAAGTAGCCACTAAAGCCACCGCGATCAATCCAAGATCAGACCTCAATAGAATCCAGACTAACACCCTGCCAAAGAGACAACACCTTCAATCCAATCGGGCGTGAAACGTTTTAAGAAGCGAAGGTAAATCCTTCCAGTTTACATGTCATTCATTCAGTTCTGTTAAGCTTTCCAGATAAACCTATACAGCAACTGTAGGCCATTATCTCCCAGGCTACCCCCCAAACTTCAAACCACATGTCTTCCATCTCCTTTTATACATTTCTTCTTTAACAACAAAACATAATTATAAAAAAAACAAACATAATAATACTGGATTCTAAACGCGCCTTATCCCTAAAAATCAGACTCAAAGAGCGGAGATCTGTAACCAACATACACGCTCCCATGTTACAGGCACTCCTACATACACAATAAACACACATTCATCACTCAAACATGTGGTGTAAAAGTCAAGTCGCTATTAGAAGACGAAATCAAATCGAATTTTTATTTTTGAAATTATAGACAGAATTTGCGTAGATCAAAATCTAGTCGCATTTCCGATGCTCTTCTTGGTAAATGTTGTTAAAAAAAAAACACAAAAAAACACACTAGAGCAGCTATATGCCCTAATACCAACACCCTAACCTTAACCCAATCCCAACAACCCCACACCACCCATTCTGTTGGTCGCCCGTTACCTTTTGTTTGTTTGTTTGTTTATAAAATGTAACATTTATAAAATTTTACATTTATTCATAGAAAGTTCTTTTAGAAGAAGGGCGTAGCCCGAAAGTCTTTGCTTTTATATTTTTCTTGGTGTTTTTTGTGTATTTTGTTTCTGATTTCTATAAAGTTCTTTTAGACAAAATGTGTTTCCGTTTTAAAAACAGAAATGTGTCTAGCGTTTGTGTATGCTAAAAAACATATTCACAACGCAGTTTCAAATTTAATTGTACTAAAATACAGAATATTGCAGAAGATGGCTATGTGCTACGCAGAAACGACGAGAATATTCCCCGCATTGTATAGCTTACACTTGACGGGTTGGGTAAACATCTTCTAGTTGTTTTGGTGTCTAAGGCCCAGTTTGCAATTTCCACTTCTCTGAACCCCTTCTCTGGTGCTCGGGTTGACTGCTGCTATGTATTTCAGAGAAGAAAAAAATTAATGTGCTAGCTTGTTTCTACAACAGCAGACGCTTCATCTATTTGCCTTCTTCGCCTCGCACCCTGAAAAGAAAGCTCTACTTTTATTACGTGCATCCTCTACATCTTTACTTCTGCGAAACTGTTTGGTTTGATTGTATCCTAACCTCAGTGGAATATTCTTTTCGCTAGCTTGCCGCTACATCAATCTATCTGCCTGCTTCATCCTTAAAAGACTGTGCAGTAGCAACCATGCAAAACTTCTTCCATAAACTCACTAAAGCAATCAACGCTATTCTCTTCTTCCCTTGCACGCACTATTAAAAAAAAAAGTTTTTCTTCAATATAGTTCTTCAATCATTGCATCACACTAACAAAAATTTAAAGAATTCATTCATCTACACCTACACTTTTGTTTCATCTTCCCAATAATAACTACAGGAAACAATTAACTGAGTCTGAATCTTCATCATCCTCGATTTCGATTCAATGGTCTTTTTCAAGCTTACGAGAAGCACGTAAACGAGCAGAGCGCCTGCATCTTTCGAGTATCAATAATTACCTTTAACCCAGCCCTAATTTCCTCACAGCGAGTATCAGAGACCAAACATTTCTCAGGCCTAGACTTGATAAGATTTATGCGTATCACTCATCGCCAGTCTGATATTCAATGTGCAATTACAATACAAATTATACAATGCAAAACAACTTCATTGAACAAATAATATGTCTTTTATCCTCTGATATCAAAGACTTATGAAGGGGAAAGTATAACGACGTCCTTCCCTGCATCGTGCCCTACTCTGAATCGTAAGACATTAATTAAATAATTACGTTCGTTTCTATCAACGCCAAGAGTAATTTCAAAGCAAAACGCAATAAACTCTCCTTAGTTTCTGTTGTACTGACGGGAGGATTGTCAAAGCATGGTACTATAAATTCTTTCCACTTTCATTATGTCACACAGGGCAAGTTAAAATACTATTAAAAAAACAAACTCTTCCTATGTCGCTCAAAGGCATAATTGGTAACATAAAATATCACTTTCTGAACAAGAATGTAGGCTAAAACCCATTCTGTCTCAGGCGTCGACAAAAAAAATTCATGTTAAGGAGAAAAAAAAAATTAAAATTCAGTCAATTGTTATTATTACTGAATTCCTGGGGTTTCGTTAAAGAGGGATAAAAAAAAAAGAACTTTTTGTATTGCCACACAAAGTACAAGTTTGCACTTGCATTATTTAAGTGTAGAAAGTACCGTTTGTTTGTATCTTTCTTTCTTTACCTACTCCTTTTTTTTAATTTTCCAAAGTGATTTTAGACTTGGTAAGGGTGGGAGGGGAAAAGAGCTGTTATAATGTGACACTGCACTTGGAGTCTTGTGGTTTTATTACCGCACATTGTGAGACAGTTGAAACAATCTTGTGTGCAAAACACCTGCTACTCTTTCGTCAAGATAACTTAGTGTTATTTTTTTATCGTTAAAGCGGCGAGGTGACACAACCCACTATCATCCTCCCTGCCTGCTGTGAAAAATGACTCTTGCTTATCAACCAACAATGCAACAACAAGATAAGAACAGGAACACAGTAACCTGCTTGTTCTCCATAGCTAACGAGGGAACATATTCACTCCATATTTCACCATGTTCCACATCGCCCGTTTGCCCCCCCCCCCTCCTCCCCCGTCCTCCCCAGGTCTAGGTCACAATCATCACACACGTCCGTCCTACCAAAGAACGTGTGAAGCTGTACGTTCTTTGGTCCTACTAATAAACAAGAATGTCGGCAATTCGCAACAACACAAAAATTTTGTAATGAAATTAAAATTTAAAATAATAATAATAAAAAGAAACATTAAAAAACACTCATAATAAATAAATAAATAAAATACCAACATGCGAAAACAAAATAATGTCGTAATTGAAGCCTCATTCTTCAGTTTAAACTTCAATGTAATAGTGTAGATAATTAGGTGATTCTTCTAAACCTTACTTATATTTCTTGAAGGTCAAACTATAATTAATTATTACAGCCACTCGCAATATTCACATCTTCCAACCTACTACCACTCCCCTCCCACACCGCTCTCTTCAACATCCTTTTTAAAAAAAAACAACAACAAAAAACCCCACTATTTATATTTCAAGAAATATTTGTACATTAAATTATATTTATCATTATCATATTTAAACTGCGTTAATTCATTCTCTCGTTACATTTTTTTCCCCTTCCCTCTGTCTCAGGCAATAATGACTATTGTAGGTCAGTGGACAGACACGGGGATTACACATGCGATGTGACGCTAAAACAAAGAGCTGCAACAGTCGCCCATGTTTGGGCTGATACACGCGACAAACATCCGCTGACTGGATCAGAAACCCCAAGCCTAGCTTTTACCGAATCAATATGGTTACTGAT
Organism: Oncomelania hupensis; assembly: GCA_036898135.1. Classification (NCBI taxonomy): domain Eukaryota; kingdom Metazoa; phylum Mollusca; class Gastropoda; order Littorinimorpha; family Pomatiopsidae; genus Oncomelania; species Oncomelania hupensis. Next base: position 42,122,868 of record CM072517.1, on the reverse strand, counting down.
AGGCTAGGTCTATTCCCTAGCCCATCCCTCCTCTCCGTCTATTGTCTATGGCTAGACACAAACAAAACTGCATAGTTGATGTACGCGTGCGAGTTCTCCCTGACAACAAAAAAGAAAAGCTTGTTGTTATGTAGGGTGCCTAGCTTGATCTTTTACTGGCGTTACCTAAGGCCTATTACAGACATTACACGCAGCTTTACAAGTTAAGTTTCCTATCACAACTTTACAGTTGCACAATACAGCAAAATTTTTGTCACACACAAAAATAATAATATGCAACGAATGTTGCGAATGTCTGCGTTCATAATTAAACATGTCCAAATGTGTGAGTTCTTACATAGGACTGCTCTATGTCGTCTTGGATCGATTACGATTACTATTATTGGTGTTCTTATCGATTTACACCGGACACTACATCTCTTGACTGTACGCGTAGCTAGCCTAAACAACAGTTAACGAAGTCTTGCAAAAACCTTCTTAGTAAAAGCGACAATGTTACGGCGTTGTCTGTCCTCCATAAACAATCCTACACTATCATAAAACTTGAACAAGAGCTCATTTGCAAATATTCCATGTACAGTATGCCATATGCTTGTCCGATACAAATTAACGTCCCTAACTTTCTAAGCCCTCTCCTTTGTTAAGTGGTATCATTGTAATATTCGTTCAATCGAGCTCTGTTAAACTATCTCTTCAGTCTCCTTTGCAAATAATAATAATATGTTACATTCAAAAAGCGCAGCCTAACCTATCAATAATTATATGTTATGAGTAACTGTCTAGATTTGATACGTTATTAATATTGTAAAAAATAAAGCATCCCACTGTCAATCCATTTAAATACATCAGCAGCCATGAGGCCATTAATGTGTAGCAACTACACCGACTGCATTATTTTCCCATCACAGTCTAGACTATATTTGCACAGCCAAGACATGGGTATATGTGTATGCGTCTAATATCACAAACAGTGAAATACATTAAATACATTGTAAACTACTGACTGACTGCACAGCCAATTTACTATTTCCCAATTTGAAACAAATATAATGAACTCAGTGGCTGTCGACATCAGATAGACACCACAAAAATAATATCATTCACTAATTCTTATTTCTACATGTTCACATAACGTGAGCAGAAAACTAGGGAGGGAAACTTTCACCAATATATATGCACCAATTCCATGGATGTAATTCATTATTCATTTTCTCCTTTCAAAGTTCATACCGATATTAATAGTTCAAAACCTTGGGCTATGGCGCCGCGACCTACACCATTATGGACACACAACAAAACGGGGAGGGGAAATGTCAAATGCACCAATTGTATGGCGGTCATTCATTATTCGTCATCTCCTTCTGAGCTCATGCCGACATTGGTAGTTGTCAAATCTCCCAGCCGATGACTAACGCTCTTGCTTGTACAATCCCTGGCCTTCTTATTTTAATACAACCTGTAATCCCACCTATGTAGCGTCACAATTTACATGCTTACACTCTGTTATACATGTATCTCTTACTTCAAAACAAACTGTCCTCCCTTTGCAGTAGCACGATCTATACATACACTATATTACATTTTCGGATGTTTCACATGCATAACAACAGTAAGATGACCAGCGTTTAGTGGTTAGGTGCACAGCAAAGGAGAACTAGATAGAAGATCAATGCCAAAAGAAGAACAAGAAGTCTTGAATAGGTGGACATACTGCTCTGACCTTTACAACCAAACACAGACCCATTAGTCCTAGCATGTCCCCAGAACAGAGGAGAAGAACAAATCCTCCCAATTCTCCGAGAAGACGTTGAGGCAGAAGTGCAATCGCTGAAGATGGGGAAGTCAGCGGGAGTGGACAAAATTACCCGCAGAATTGCTCCAAGCATGAGGAAAAGCGATGATTGATGCCCTCGCCATTATCTGTAACAAGATCTGGCAGAGTGGGGAGTGGCCTACACCATGGACCCAGTCTAGTCACTTATCACCACTCTTCCCAAAAAGGGTAAACTTCAGGAGTTTCAAAACTACAGCACCCTCAGCCTCATTAGCCATCCCAGCAAAGTCCTCCTGAAAATAAATACTCAACAGATTGAAACCCCAGTTGAACAAATCATAGCTGAAGAACAAGCAGGATTCAGGGCAGGGCGAAGTACCACTGAGCAGATTTTCAACATCAGAATAATCTGCGAGAAATACCTACAGCACCAACAACATCTATATGTGTTAATAGACTTGAAGAACATCTATATGTGTTAATAGACTTGAAGAAAGCGTTTAAACGAGTCTGGCATGCAGCTCTGTCATAGTGTAAAACATCAGCCCTAACATTATTGAAGTCATCAAAAGTCTGTATGACAAGGCTACCATTGCAGTCCTCCACAACAACGCCCACGGGAACTGGTTCAGAGCAACAATCGTCAAGGACGCCTACTCTCTCCAACACTCTTCAACATCTTCCTAGAGCGCATCATGTCAGATGCCCTTGCAGATCACGAAGGCACTGTCAGCATAGGGGATAGAGCAATTTCCAACCTTCGTTTTGCGGATGACATTGATGGATTGCCTGGAGAGGACCAAGAACTTGAACGGCTGGTACAGAGGCTTGACACCACACCTCCAGAGCCTTTGAAATAGAAATAAGTGCAAAGAAGACCAAAATGATGACCAACAACACCAATGGCATCAACAGGGACATCAAACTCCAAGGTCAATCCCTCAACATAGTGCACAGCTTCAAATATTTAGGAGCAATTGTATCGGACAATGGATCCCGACAGGAAGTCCTCTCCAGGATAGTACAAATAACTGCTGTCCTGGCAAGGTTAAGCACCATTTGGAAAAAAAGATGATCATCAGTCTGCACTCAAAGGTAAAGTGCTGCGCTCCCTTGTCATCTCCATCTTCTTATATTCTTGTGAAACATGGACCCTCACTGCAGACCTACAACGAAGAAGAATAACAAGAATACAAAGCATGAAGATGAGGTGCTACAGAAGACTTCTGGGCATTTCCTATACCCAGCAAATCACCAAAGATGAAGTTCCACAGACCATCACACAAGCCATTGGACAACACGATCACTTGCTCACAGTGGTGAAAAAACGGAAACTCAGATGATGTGGCCACATCACCAGAGCATCAGGCCTTGCAAAGACCATCCTGCAAGGCATGGTACAGAGAGGCAGAAGAAGAGGACTTCAGACATAAAAAGAGGTGGGAGGACAACATTCGAGAATGGACTGGTTTGACATTGATTGAAGCCATAAGGACTGTTGAGGACGGAGAAAGATGGAGTACACTGGTTAAACGATCATCTGTGGTACCCCAACTACTTTCAAGTTACTGGATAGGACAGGATAAATAGGCCATCTTAATTCCAGTACGAATTGTATCCCACACGCTGTGTCGCAATCTCTACACATGCATAGGCTTACAGTATAATTAAAAACTACTGTTCCTTTTTATGAACAGCTTTAACAACAGCTAAGGGCGACATGTTAGGTGTGACAATTTACGCAGACCTTCATAATTCATTGAATGACGACTGATCCCCGCCCCCTCCTCATGTCTTTAAGCATATTTTATATTATAGTGTACGTAACCTTTTGCACCTGTCGCTGACTCAAATAGAGTATAATGGACTACAATTGGAAAAGGGCGTACGTACATTGCCGAGTTCTACACACACAACGCATACATTCAACACAAGTGTACCCACACACACACAAATGCATACATGAACCTGACCGCCCACATACTTTAACACACAATTATATTAAAGCACCCGCGCGCGTGCACACATATGCACAACACACACACACACACACGCACACACACCACACACACACACAACTCACACAATTAAAGGTATAAAATGTAATTCATAATCAATAACTGCAAATTTAATGTAATTGCCCTCTGGTTATTTTTTCTTTAAAATGCCATCACGACAACAATAACAACAACTGCAACAACAACAACAACAACAACAACAACAACAACAGCAACAGAAACTAAAGTTTTAAATGCACATCCCGATTTACTGTAGTTTGGTGCTCTGATTAATAGTGGTTTAAATTATGAATGTAACCGAAAGAAAAGCACAACAAAACCATAATACTATCAAGTATAACGTAATAATCACATAATGATAAATTGTTTAGATCAGTAGTCAACAAAATGAGAACATTCCTCTAAGACAACAAAGAAAATCGAGGTGACAAAAACTGGATTAACAATGAAATTGTCTAAATAAATAAATAAATAAAGGGCTTCAAATGTAAAAATCAATGTAAGAAAATAATGGAGGAAATATGAAACACATTTGCCACGTATAATAAATGTTAATATTGATGTATTGAACCAACAAAGAAAGTTTATACTAATTTCAATCAAAAAGGTGTGAGTAAAAAAGGAAACAAAAAACACACTGAACTGAAGGTTAGTCAAACTTGGAATGTAAAAACATATTGCTGCTCGAAAACAACACATGGAGGTGTGAAATGTTTTAGCATGTTTGTTTGTTTCTTTAATTTAACGTCTGTTCACCTAAGTGATTTTAGAATGTTTTAGCAAGTGCCACGGTTCATGCATATATTGTATTAATAGCAAACTAAAACTGGTTCACAATCACACCATTCAACAAATCAAATTTTGTGGAGAGATAAAATCAGTCGTTTGCTGGGTAGCTCCATTAGTTGCTGTAGAGGAACGCCTCATATAAAATATAAAAAACAATCTCTGTGATGCTTTTCACGTATGACACATAACGATATTTCAAGTACCCTGCATGCGATGGAGTTAACACTGTCTGGATACAGTATCAAATCAATTATCTGTTTAAGAGGCATCACTGCCGCAAGCGAATTGTACTTGGACAAACATTGAAAATGTAATATACAATATCAGCGGAATGAGCTATCCGTTACCCCCTTCATGCATCAGATAGATTTCAAGTACCATGCACGCGTTGGGCACCAATTGTCTGGTTATTATTGTATCAGACATTTGCTTGACCTATCACTGATGCAAACTAACTGTGCTTGTATCAAACATGCAAAATGTTTAAATGGGATACACGTTCGCCGCATGAGCTGTCCGTCACCCCTTCATGCATCCTGCCCTCATAATTACTTAATTACAGAAGCTAAACACATTACAATACTTTAAAGAGAGACTTTAGGGATAAATATAATACAATCACACGGCATGCAATGCACTGTATGTACAGCAAAACACAATGTGTGTTATTATATTATTGTAACCACGGCAAATGCCAGAAGAATGTCAGAAGTCATTAAAATATCTAGAGCTATACTATATCAACATAGTGGTTTTTAAACATTAATTTCATTGCATAATAGCCGGAAGAAATTGAAATTGACAAAGCACATGTATACATTGCTTCAGTTTGAACAGAGTTAACATTAAAATTACACGATTCTCATATATATTTCCAATGTGTCAACAAATTGCTTTCAATGTAAATCTGTATCATTTTCAGGAGTTAATACAAAATCAAAATTAACAAATAAAAAAAATAAAAGAAACTTAGAAAGAATACAGTATGTAAAGTAAACATGTAGTGTTACCGTCAGTCTTATCCATAATAAATACTGACGGTGAGTAAACTGACCAAAAACATTTCACCAAAAGTACATCCAGAAAAGGACTCAAACGTAGACAATATTTAAGCAAGAAACTATACGTCAGTTCTACAGTGCGTAAATACAGTACTAACATGAAAAGCGCGTGTGATTAATAATAATGGCACCTGTAAAAAGCAGCAGCAAAAAATAAGCTCCCAAAACAATTTATACCGCTGGCAGCTAGCTGAGCGTCAGCGCAGGATGGCCGTGGCAGAGTAAGAAAAAAATGTAGGCTCAGGGGAGAGCCCAAAAACTGTTTACCCTCTTCATTGTCAGACAGATCAATGTTGGGCTCCGGAAAGCTGGACACGTCTTCCACTTCTGGTTCTGGCTTCAGTCCATCATGTTCGTCTGGCCTATATTCTTCTTCTTCTTCTTCTTTAAAATCTTCTCTCTTCTCTTCATCCTCTTGCTTTTCATCCTCGTCGCTGTTAATGCTGCGCTTGTCCTCAAAGAGGACGTGGCTTTGGAAGGTGGTGGTGATGGTCTCGGCCGATATGTTCTCGTTGGCGTTGACGTCGGTGACCTCAGAGGGCTTCTCACCTACGTCAATATATAATGATCTAGCCATGCTACAGTACGGACATTTGCTAAAGCATGTCAGGCGCTCGTCTTGCCATCTCTGGTGTTGCAAGGCCAATGCTAAAGTAAGCTACGGTCCACTACAGCGAAATAGAACTGTAGTAAGTAAACCGTTGTCTTACAAGGTTATAATAATCAACACGCTGTACTAGTTATGGTAAATAAATACTTGATATTACAAACAGCAACAGAGCTAAAGCTAATGTGATTTAATACTTGCTGATACTTGCTCGTAAATAGGTGCCGAAATTACAATTTACCATACAAAAACCAATAAAACACCATAATACACTTTCTTTTATTTTAACCGAAAGCTTCTACAAATGTTATAAGGTAATTCCACTATCTAACCTAAAAGGTACAATCTATTTAAAAAGCTTAAATATTGTGCTAAAAATCCAATATATGTGTAGTGAAAAACAAACAAGAAATAAAAATTTATAACTAAAAAATAAACTTTATCAACAAACACATACGCATAATCCCCCAAATATAATTCACCACGACTCTCGCCATCGAACAGAAATAAACCTGACCAATCAATATACACGACAAATTACTATTGAAACGGAGAGAGCAAGGAGAGCCACACACTGACACATGAAAACATCAACTAGCTTTGAAAGAATGACAGCTTAGGTACACATTAATGTAAACATATAAATTAAGTACACACCTACATGAATAATTGAATACACAATTAATTAATAAATAAAATTAACGAATGCCACTGTTCATTAGAATATGCAGTAAACTAAATAACATCAAATAACAATAACAATAAATAAATTAATTAATAAATTAATACATAAAATTAAGTACACAGTTGGACCGTATACAAGTCAAAAAAACAATTAAGACTGTGTGCAAATCGATCATCACTGCGTTTATAGGAAACACGGAAGGCTGAAAGAAGGTAAACGATAAAAGACAGTGGCCAGTACACTTACCCGATCCTCGGGAAGGCGTGTTGTAGATTTTCACGTGGGGCATGGAGCTGCTGACGGTGATGCCGCGGGCCTTGTAGTAGTCATCAGTGGCCCTATCCACTACCAGCATGGTCGTGTGGTCGCCGCGTGACTTGATGCGCTGGATGACGGCAGTGTGAGACTGCGTCTCGATGTTTTCGCCGTTCACCTCCACGATCCGGTCGCCCTCCCGCAGGCCGCCAACCTCGGACGGGGAGTCGGGGTCCACGGAGCCAATAAACTGGCCCGGCTTGTCCTTCTCGGCGTGCAGGTTGAATCCGTAGCCGTCAAAGTCGGCCCACTTATACAGGTGGCACAGTCGTGGCTGGTACTGGTCATCCATATCGCTGGCCTGAGGGGACGGGGGAGCGCCGTTGTAAGACACACTGCCGATGGTCGCTGACGGTTCTGTGGAAATAAGGGTAGTAGGATGGTCAAAGATTGGGGAAACATACCAACAAATATCAACAATACCAAAAATACATACATTACCGAATACTTAATAAGAGGACGAAGAAGGCTTACTGACAAACTTAGTAAACAGTAATACAAAATCCTACACAACGAATCATACTAGGTCAACTTGACAATCCAGGCTAATATACCAGCAATACATGATAAAGTTGTGAAGATTTCCTTGTGGGTGCTTGGTATAACATATAACATAGAAGGTACAGGAAATGTACAGTCTTGGATCAAACATACTACCATTGTGAATCATGCACAATTTAAGTAGTGTAAAACATGAAGCGCATGCAGAACATGAAGTTCAAAAGTATGAAATATAATAATGTTGCACTACATCGGTTCTGAGAAAACACTAAATGCCAGAGATATAGTAGTAGGTCTTACATTACATTACATGGTTATTGCTTTAGGTCCAGCGGAGTAGTAGGTCTAGGCTTTATAATCTGATGCAGGGTTTAGCATTTAGCTCATTTTTCTCAATGTGGAACAAAGAAATGACTGATGACAACAGACGTTTGAGTGCGTGTGGGAAAAAGAAAGTGAGGAAGGAGGGAGGGAGTAAGGGAATGACGGTAGGAGGAAGGGGGAGAGGGAGACAGACAGAGGGTGAGCGGGTGTGTGTGAGAGTGAGGGAGAGAGGGGGATAGAGAGAGAGGAGAGAGAGGGAATAAAATAGAGAGAGGGGAAGGGAGGGAGAGGGAGAAAGACAGACAGAGAGAGAGGGGGGGGGGGAGAGACAGCCAGAGAAGCAGACAAACCGAGAAAAAAAGTAAAGTCACTCGAAGGTAAAAAGAGTATACAGAACGAAACTTTATTAATAAGTAGATTGCTACTATGCCGAGCGGTTACATTGGCTAGACTGGACTGACATAATGCGTAAAAATAATATATTGGAACTTGTGGAGGCTACATGGGTCATTATTCAAAACATACACGAATGTGGGTATTTGAAACCCCCCTACAACGTGAAGCTCGCTACCATAACATTTAATATTCATTACAGTACGTTACACTTCTGCAGTAATGTCACTATACAGAATACTGAACGAGTTCAGTGTTAACATGCGCGCGCGCACATACACACTCTCTCTCTCTCTCTCTCTCTCTCTCTCTCTCTCTCTCTCTCTCTCTCTCTCTCTCTCTCTCTCCACATATTCACCATACAATTCAACAGTAAAACCGAAGGAATAACTGCAGTTAACTACAGAGCTCAGTTATCAATGAGCAAAGCTTCCAGCACAAACACTTGGGTAAATACGTTAATCTCTGTCCACGGGCGATGAACTCACCCTATACTACAAACATTCTACGTGACAGACACCCCGCCTCATGCTTCATTCAAAAGACTCCTGCTACATCGAAAGTGGCAGAGGAGCGTGTGTGTGCTTTGTAGTACGAGTGTATTGTTCTTTGACCAAGTCTGGGACGACCGACTTTGATCTGAAGGTGTGTCAACTCCATTTGTGGGCACAGCAAACTTTGGAGTACTCTGAGAACGATCGAGTCACATCTGATCAATGTCCACTATAATAATAATAATAATGTTCGTCATTTATAAGGCGCCTTAGCCTAAGGATCAAGGCGCTGGCCGATACAGGATCTAACTCAAACCGTCCGAGACGCCCACCCGCAGCCTTTGGCGCATGGTCTGACGCCCGGACAACTGAGCACAATCCTGGACAGCCAGGGATGGGGGAGAAGGACCAAGTGCATGCTGGATGTGTTCTTGTTACCGGCACTCACCCGTCTAGGACATGAGCGTCAGGATCTTTAAAGTCCGTTATGATGGAATGTATGCGACACACAGACTAGACCTCGGTTTATACTCTCATCCGAAGGAGTAGGAAAACAGGAGTAAAGTGTTTTTCCCAGGGACACAACACAATGGCCCGGCCAGGGCTCGAACCCGGGACCTTCAGATCCTCAAGCCGAAGCACTAGCTACCATTAGACCACAGTGCCTAAAAAAAAAAGTGTGACGCTATTGTTTCGCTTACCCTTCATTTTAACGGCAATCGAGTGTGCGCATGACCAAAACTAGCCACCAACGATCAACAACTACAAATAAAAATAAAAATGTATAATTTAAAAAATAAATCAATAAATAAAAATAAAAACGTCTTACAGTAAAGAGACAACACAATCCTATTTTAAATGTAGAAAAGGGTCCAAAATAACTGTGTTCCTAAAGAAGACCTTGATGGAAAATCATTGGGACCACTAAGCTATTAGTTCCTTTTATACATCATCATCCAGTGTTTGGAAACGTTAACCTTTCCTACTGTAATATTTTGAACTATTCTTTATGCACTACACATCTTTGTTTGCCCATCATTTGCTAAACAGTAATTGCTACCATAAATAAATTTCCATTATTTCTGTTCCAATTCATCATACAATGTCACGTATTTAATTTATATCCCAAATATAATTTCCTCTAATCAGTTCCAGAACAAAATGCTCTCTCTCTCTCTCTCTCTCTCTCTCTCTCTCTCTCTCTCTCTCTCTCTCTCTCTCTCTCTCTCTCTCAGAGCTCTCTCTCTCTCTCTCAATCATTCACACACAGAGAAACAGGCACAGACAATCTAAGACCTGTAATTACAATTCCGATCATCATTCTATGAATACGAACGCCGTGAGCATCAAGAGGCTGAACTTTGGTGAAAACCATTGTCAGCCAAACGTGAAATAATCCACAGATGCATGAAGATTGTGACATGAGAGAGAGAGAGAGAGAGAGAGAGAGAGAGAGAGAGAGAGAGAGAGAGAGAGAGAGAGGGAGGAGAGAGAGAGAGAGAGAGATAAGGAAGACAGAGAGAGACAGACCGAGAGAGAGACAGACGGACAGCGAGGACAAAAAAATACACCGGTACCCAAAACTATCAATAAACTATCCGAGTCAAAAGAATCCATTTTAAGTTTTAGAAACATAAAACTTAAAACATAATTCCCAATGGCGAGTTAAATTCAGAATATTACATGTTACAGAACTGCCACACTGGTCTTAGTGGCGTAATCAGTCGATCTTTAACGAAGTACTCACACGAAGGTATTGAAAGGAGTGTCTTTATCAAATTCTGATTAAACTTCAAATTCTCTATCTGAAGTTGCATGAAGTTTATGTGGTAAGATGTACAGTGAACAAGTTCACTACGTGGTGAAGTCAAACCGGTGTGACATCCTCACAGTTCCTAGTATCTTAGCTGGGCTGGGAGCGAATGGGAGCATTCTGATTGGTCGACGCGTTACAAAATTCGACGCATGCGCACAGTGCTATCATAGTCTTCGTAAGGGTTAGGGTTAGGGTTTGGGTTAGAGTTAAGAGTTTAGGGTTAGGGTTTGGGTTAGGGTTAGGGTTATGACGCCTAAGAACTTCGTGAAAAAGCCGGCCCGACATGACCTAGCGCATGCGCAAATGCGCTCGGATAAACTAGGAGACCCGGAACTTGAAGGATGTGACACCGGATAAGGGAACGTGTGGTAATAGACCTGTCAAAAATGATAGATGGACATTCAACTCTGCAAAATGAAGATGTCGAGGCCTTTCTAAATACACATTGACTGACAAGCATTCTATTCTAGACAACTAAACCTAGTTTGGTTTCTTTCCATCATCATCATCGTCATCCTCATCATTACCCCCCTGCCCCCCCCCCCCCCCCCCCCCAGCACACTCCCCTCTGGGGCCATCGTGGTCCTAAATCATCTTCAGGGGGACTAAATTTAAGGTACACTCTACAAAAATAGAATTTCATGGCGATATTTAAATTATGCGGAAACGTGACACAGCTGCATGAACCACGATTAATCATACTATTACTAGAATTAGTACTACTAATCAGTCAGTCAGTCATTGTTTATAGGCTCCAGCGGACTGCAAAAAGCCGAATCAGAATCACAAAATCAGGATCACAATTTAGTTGAAAGAGGACCCACCTCTTAACTGTATAAAAGATCTGCTGAAACAACTAACTGTAACACTGAAGGTACTCCACCAACCGGCCACTTTACAACAAAGGTATCCCATGCAGGGTACGCTGAGGCTGTACTCTAATTTAGCAAACCCCCGTTTATAAAAACAAAATAGAATATAAACATCATTATAAAATGTTAACAAAAGACATACCTAGAAAATGCCTACATTGCTAATAATATAGAAAGCCCTAGTAAGCATTTGGTAGAAAGCGTCCAATATGCCCACGCTGATCCAACAGACCCCATATATACAAATGAGTTTTGAGAGAGTTTTCAAGGAAAAAGGTAAGTGACTGGTCTAGCGAAGAAGATAGTCGATTGATAGAACAAAGTAGGAATGAGAAAGAACAAAGGAGAAAGACAGCGACAGTGGGAATTTAAAGCACTACATTTCTAGTTCAGTTCAGTTTATAGATTACCGTCCCAGGACACATAAGCATATAGGGGATTTCTACATTTCTAGAAAATTTGGATACTATTTATACAGAAATCCCTTGCACCCCCCACGGGGGGACTAGTAGTATATGAATGCAGCACAAGCGGAGAAGTATCCAAGAAAACATTATTAGTGTTAACTAACAGTCACAGGCGGTTTCCCATGGGAAGATTGAAATCTGAATAATACAATCTTATTCTAACTCGACCCGCTACTTGCATAATTATTTATCTAGCCTGCAACATGAACCGAAATTAAAAATGTCATGAAATAGTTATACAACGATTTAATGACAACCTTATACTGACAACATTCTATAACACTCCCTCCCCCTCCCCACCCCCACCCCCCTCCATGTCCCTATGGACAAGTTCAACTAATTAAAACAAACGAGACTAATCATTTCTGAGGTCGAGAAGTTGAAGTTGCAAGATCTTCCTTCACTAATCATTCTTCCATAGCATAATTAGGCACAGCTTCGCTGCGACAAAGGGGCTCGGACAATGTCTGACACGGATAGTGTTTCACACATTAGTCTTGTACAACTCCTCTATTCGTGTGTCGGCAAGAATGTGACCGAGTTTGAATTCGATTTCAAGGCACCACTTAACGCTAGTACAGAGAAAGTAGACGAGTAAGTGCAGAGCACGTGGGGCGTAACGAATGAATGAACATTGAGGTTTAACGTCTACACCCACCACTGGCGATATGGCAGACGGGGATAACCATCCCAGGGAAAGAGGGGTAGGGACCTGAATCAACACTGAACCACCAGAGGAATCATACTGCTAAAATGGACAGTGAAAATTTTCCACTTTTTATTTCGCCCACCACGGATTTCGAACCTAGGTCATCGGTGTGCCAGTCGTAAGCTCTACCACTTGAGCTATGGCATTGGGACTGGGCCGTATCCAATTCAATGTCAAGTATAACAAGTTTCGTTAGTATGGAAATGCCACATATTTAACTATATGTAATTAGCACATATGACCCCTGAAATTACACGATTGATTAACATGTATGACCCTTCAACGGCCACGAGAGGTTAACAATATACATGTACAACACTTAAAGTACAATGATAGATAAATTAACCTGCCTTGATACCCGTAAGACAGTCACGATGAGGCTATACAACACTACAATCATAAAAGGAAAAGTAAGTCATCAACAAGTTTAATGGATATGGACTTTAATAATGATGAAACGGAAGACGAGTCTCCGATTAACATGACATCCGGAAGAAAATTATCGGAAGGTCACTGTGAGTTATCCGCTACTCTTTTGACCTCAGAGTCTGACGTATAAATTGCTTTGTCGGACAAAAACTGACTTACCAATAAAATAACGATAACTGACTGCAGTCAGATATATAATATAAATTTCTAACGTGTGCTTACCTTTGTATACACAAAATATACCTAACACAGCACATATAGATTTCCAAAACAAACTGGGAAAGAAATATACCAGGCATATGCATTGAAATAGTTAGACTCGGCAAAAAAATATTCTTAAAGCTCCGTTTAAAAATGCACCCTCACCCTGCACATAATCATCATCGATGTTTCTCGATACATCCACCTGCCACATGTCATCGTCGATAACGTCAACGGCGACGTCTCCATCCAACACGGCCGTGGACGCTTCGTCCGCTGCGTCATCGTTTACGGAAGACGCGTCGGGGACCTCCGTCAATTCCTGAGATTCCTCCGAATAGTTTTGCGACCCTGAATTTTCTGATCTTGATTGGTTGTTCGGCAAATTCGACCCGGTCGTGCCATTCGGATAATCTTTGTCGGGCTGAAGCTCAGTTTCGGGCAAGTCCGAGTTAACATCTTGAGAATATTCTTGTACCACGTCAGGAGAAACTCCTAAATCAGTTGCTATTTCTTCGGGCACGTTTTCTGGCTCCTTCTTCTTGTTCTTCTTCACCTTGTTTTTAGTGGGTTTTGCTTGCTTAGGGGCGCTTTTCTCGTCTGTGCTACCAGAAACAGAAACATTCCCTTTGGATTTGGATTTGGCGTTGCCCATAGTTTCTTTCCTACTTCGAACAACAAGTCGTAGGCTAATTGGTAAACCACCCTTTTCAAGGATGCAAATCAACCACGTTAACTGACTGGCTAAACACACCACTGAAGAACAGGCGAGCTCAAATGCGAATTAAATGTAAGATCACTGCACGACTGAACGAAGGGGGCGAGTAAAGAAAAGCTCAAGTCATCCAACGTGTAGGTGGCGAACCATAAGCAATCCCCCGGTTTGGAAAATACTGTGGGAGTCACTGCCCTTTAAAATTGCAAACCAGTATTTGCACAGCTCGTCACCGCGCTATACTTTCGCGATTTTACACACGATGAACCGGTGTGTGGGAAGATATAACCGAACACAACAAGTAGTGCAAGTGAGGAAGATTGTACTGAACAAAGAAAATAATAAATCTGATCAGACACGAGGCGACGATTCATCCCTCCTTGTCAGCGCTTCTCTAAAGAGGAGGGGAGGTGAAACAAATGCAATCCCAGGCCACGACGCAGAAAGTCGTCAGCACAATCAAAAAACCATTGAAAAAGGGACAGAGAGAAGACAAAAGCCACAAAATGGAAATCCGCGGCACTAAAAAGGCAAGGACAAAGATGACGACAGAATCACAAAGAGAACCATAAAGATTGAACCCAGAAAGTAGACAAACATTAACGAGGTCAGATAGTATACAAGAGTAAAAACAAAACAAAAAGTAAACTCCTCGTAGTACAGAGTGTATTGTATTCCCCTGCCCCTCCCACCAAAACCCCCTCATTTTCCCCATGTAGGAATTAAAACAGAATGCGCAGTCTCTTCTACGTTTCTTTTATTACATGTTAACCCCTTTACTCGGATAAGAGGAAAATGAATTTCGGCTTCAGACAATCATATAAACTACGTTCAAGCGTTACCGATCACAGAACATTTTTTGTTGTTGTACTGCTCACTAAAAGCCGACAACAGAACAATGAGTATTGTTCATAAAAGGCAATATAAAACAAACACTGTGTGTGTGTGCGCGCATGAGAGTGTGTGTGTGTGTGTGTGTGTGTAAGCGCGCGCATGTGTGTATATGCGCGCGCATGTGTGAATACAATACAATACAATCTTAAAGTAAGTGATCTATCAAGCATAAACTATAGATGTTGTAAGTACCATTTTGGAGTTTGATAAACTGTGGTCTCTGATACTCTTACTCCGATTGGAGCCAAGTGCTGTTCTTTCCGGTAGTCATCACGACAGACAATGCATGTACGGCACTAAAGTAGTACTATCCATAAATCGTATTTTAAAGACCATTCAATCCTAGTTTAGCGTTGCAACCTTTGAACCGAAATGTAATAAACCGACATCCTTACTGCCAGCTACTAAATGTGTGGCAACAGAAGGAGGTTACGCTGACTCATGCACAATTGATTGGCTAAAGTGTAAGTTGGAATTTCTCTCACGCGTGGAAGGACATGGGGGGGTGGGGGGAAGGGTGATGGAAATTTTAAATTTTGTTTAGTGGTGGGGGAGAAGGGGAGGGGTGTAATGTTTTGGCTAGATACAGCAAATGTGTTGCGCAGTCCCTAGGAAACCCGCGCCAAGATTCAGTTCACAACGAAATCTAATAAGGCATATTGCTGCTGCTGCTGCTGCTGTTGCTGCTGCTATTGCTACTCCTACTAACTAAAAACTATAGTGTTTCATTGACACAGAAGGTTTTGCTGACACTACACTTATTTGCCACCAGGGATGCGACTCAGGAGGAGTGCTTTCAGATGGTTGCGATCGCCTATGAACATGGGAGAGTATGCGAGGGGTGGCGAAACTGCGGTTGGTAAGAAGGGGAAACGGCAAGTTAATAGTACTCCAGATTGCGTGTGGGGCGGGAAGGGGGACAGAGGACAGGATACTTACACGAAATGATATGAAAGAGAAAATGTGTGGGGGTGAGGGATGAATGGGGGAAAGGAAGAAGACAGT
Source organism: Oncomelania hupensis (assembly GCA_036898135.1). Taxonomy (NCBI): domain Eukaryota; kingdom Metazoa; phylum Mollusca; class Gastropoda; order Littorinimorpha; family Pomatiopsidae; genus Oncomelania; species Oncomelania hupensis. The sequence goes on along the minus strand of CM072517.1, from coordinate 42,106,799 downwards.
CACATCTTCAGTGAAGCATCGTAAACTCTAAACAAGTCCCCTCGGCTCACTCCTCTCTGCGTGCTGATGCTTTGAGCAAACGAAAGGTGTAACTCCGAACACGCACCCAAGGTTAAATGCTGAGAGGAAACGGTCAGCTCACATCAGTCTCTCCACATCTCCACCTTCAATGCCCAGCATTGTATGGCGTACGAACAGGGTAAAACGCGCGATGAAAAGTAGCGATGCTTTGCATCGATACTATTCTCATAAGGATCCATCCGTTTAGGAAAGTATCGCTACTTTTATCAAAAGGATCGCACATTTTCTCAAATGGAACGCCGATTGCAAAAATATCGATGCTTTCTGAAAAGTATCGATGCTTTGCTTCGATACTTTTTAAAAAGTATCGATACTTTGCATCGATACTTTAACTCGAGCAGTTTCATCGCGCACTTCCGAAGTTTACCGAGGCGAAACACACTGTTTCTGCAAAACTGAAATCGGTCAAGCTAATGAAATAATATACATGTAACATTCCGCAGTTCCAATTGTCCTTTGCAGAGCAAATTAATTAATAAATATAACAGGTCTCTCTTCAAGTTCTCTCATTCGATCTTCGATAATTTCAATCGCATCCATCTTCCCGCCTCAAGTAACGTAAAACGAAAGGAAAGCAAGCAGATTGGCGCGATTGCCTGTTTTGTGTTCCGCTTTAGTTCCGATCAAACTTTCGGAAAATTTGCATACTGTGTATTCGGAAGAACGCGGAAATGCGCGATGAAAAGGGTCGATCCTTTCGTAACGGAGCGATGCAAAGTAGCGATACTTTTCAAAAAGTATCGATGCAAAGCATCGCTACTTTTCATCGCGCGTTTGACCCTGTTCGTACGCCATAGCATTGTTCATCCAAACTCGACGCAAGTACTGGGGTCTGTTTCATTATGTTCACTCCTTTTGCTGACGGAAGGTGCATCTGAACTAAGTAAACGACGTTCGTGAACCCTACTTGTCAACAGTACTAGTAGTAGATACAGGCCTCATCTTTCAACACTTTTGTGCGCGTATCACTTAGCGCAATTTTGATGAAATATGACCTCTAATCGTCATATTTTAAACTTCTCTATACATTTTGGGTTGCTATCCAGATGCTTCTAGAATCAGTTGATATTTTCAGCCAATTGTGAGCTAACTTGGAGAGCAGCTCAAAGATTTATTTCTTAAAAACTGATAAATCAATAAAGTGACATTTAAGTTTGTTTAAATTATAAAAAAAATAAATTAAAATTAAAAGTAGGCAGATTTAGAGTAATTCAACAAATCTTTTAGTCCAATGTCCAATTGTACGGCGCACAACTCCATGTCGCAGAAACAGCTGTAAACCTCTCACTTCCTACACACACCCAACTCTCCCCAAAAGTTATAGTATAGTAGCATGGCATTACTTTTCATATCGTAAGCTAAAATCCATAATAATAATAATAATAAGAAGAAGAAGAAGAAGAAGAAGAAGAAGAAGAAGAAGAAGAAGAAGAAGAAGAAGAAGAAGAAGAAGAAGAAGAAGAAGAAGAAGAAGAAGAAGAAGAAGAATGCTTTACACGCCTTATTCCTAAATCTGACTCAAAACTCAGTCAAAGTGCGGCGATCTGTAACCAACATACATGTACATGCTCACATGTTACAGATACTCCTACATACACAACAAACACACAGTCATCACTCAAACTTGTGGTGTAAAGGCACGTCGCTATTTGACAGGAAGGAAATCAAATTTTATTTTTAAAATGTAAGTTAGACAGCACCCAATGTCATTACTGAAGGAAGTAGGCAAACCGGAGTACCCGGAAAAAACTCTCGTGTTCTTAAAAGTCTCGTATCCAAATCACAATGAGTTCGTCGCTTCTTTTAAGTTAAGGTAGACAATCAGCGTTTGAATAATATATTTATGAATATCGTTAAAATCTGCTTACGTCCGTCTGTTTCAAGTTACGATATAATTTTTAAAAAAAAACTGTGTCAAAATCCTATTTGCAACATGCATATGGGGAGGTCTGGTAACTGTCAAGGCAAAAAGGCCATTGTGACGCTGTGTTAACTGTTTGCCGACGATGCTCTGGGCAAACAGAAGGTGCATCACTGTGCCATTGCCTCTGTAGACGCAGCCATGTGAACCAATGTCGTCAGCTTAGCGAACCTCAAACAAAACACAGAGCCCCATCTTTCAAAAAGCTACATTCTGTACAAATGTTGCAAATAATACAACACGCTGCAACATTGCCCACTTCTTTGCCACTCTCGATAGACAACGAATCATAACTGTGACGAAAACTGTTACCGTGTAATTCCCTCCTCCTTCGTCTACGTAGGAACAAATAGAATATCGAGCCTGAATCTAGAGCAGGAGCTGCAATTGAAGGACTTTCGCAGACCTGACTACGTCCTATAGACTGATTACACACATCCACTGCCTCTTCGTTACTATCTCCACACTCACCGAAACGCTGATAGTGGACAACTTGGATACGAGTCATAATGCCATTCCTCTAAACCGCTCTAATTACTTGGATTCGCAATTAAGGTGAGGAATTACAACAATAACAACAACTAACATGTCAGTAGGGAAACGGGAGGACCAAGATGACGTAAGGAAGCGGAAGGACCATGATGAGATAGGGGTCCAGAAGGGTAAATGCTAATATTAGTAGTAATAATAATAACAACAACAACAACAACAACAACAACAACAACAACAACAATAATAATAATAATAATAATAATAATAATAATAATAATAATAATAATAAATAATTCTATCAAGCGCTTTTTCTTCAACAACAACAACAACAATAATAATAATAATAATAATAATAATAATAATAATAATAATAATAATAACAATAATAATAATAATAATAATAATAATAATAATAATAATAATAATAATAATAATAATAATAATAATAATGATAATAATAAATAATTTTATCGAGCGCTTTTTCTTCAATCGAACTCGAAGAGCGGCGATTTTCGTCGGGACCGAGAAGTCGGAAAATAAATTTTTATTCTGGAAATGTTAGATTGACTGCGTCCTATAACATTATTGAAAGAGGAAGTTTTGATTGATTGAATGTTGCTTTAGGTCCAGCGGACTCGAAAGAGGAAGTGGCGAAAGTGTACCATAGAGAAAGGAAGGTGTACGGATGGAGGGAGGGTGGTGGTGGGCGTTGGGTGTAGGGGAAAAACCCGTCTGTTTCCCCCCATGTTAACTCTCACGTTTACTAATCTGTGTTGCGCGTGAGCTGATTAGCAAGTTGTTAAGAGAAAACACTGGCAAAAGAAAAGCGTTAGCCAGTAGATCAACTGTCAAACAGTCAACCTCTTCGCCCTTTCCTCTTCTTCTCTGCCCTCTCCCTTTCGCACCCATCCACTCCAGCCCATGGCCCGCTCCATCTCAGCCTCGTAAATAATGAGATCAAATCTGACAGCATTACTGGCTGTATGTTTCTTGCAGGCGTATTCTAATATTCAAACTCTAGGATGATGATGCAACATGGATCTTTTGTTCTGAATCAAGTCCTTCACAAGAATAGGGATCGAGACAATAAAACTATTTTTTTTAGCGTATTATTAATTTTTTTTATTTTATTTTATTATTATTTATTATTATTTTTTATTTATTTATTGACATTGGCTTCTTACTTTCGTTTAAACAAGCGCTACGACTGGAAATGTCAAACCAACGTCAATCTATCGTATAATGATGCTGGTATGTAGGAAATGACACGCATCTGGCTGAACTTAACTAGTAATTTAAGACTCGCGTAAATATAAATAGCCCAACAAGAACGTCGTACAATGCTATTTCTGAAGACAGCAAAACACGAAGGAGAACATACATCTAGTCGAAGTTTCTGAAAGTAATGGCACATTCTGCATTTTGATTGAAGGTGTTGAGAGAGGAAGTCCTTTATAACCTCGGAGGACGGCTGGAGATGTTTGGTGAATTGAAAGGTAGTGGGATTGTCAGATAGCGAATTACGTACAAAGTCAGGCAACAGTCACGAGAAAACAAGAGGAAAGGGCGTGCCCGATCAACCTCAATCGATAAAGCCCCGGAAAATATTCCTCCTACGTTTACCGCATTTCACAGCGCTGGTTATTACCAAGTTCCTTCTTTCATGACATTAAAAAGCTCTTATTTTGTACCGAATCCAATTCCTAGTCTTGCTGAGTGGAGTAAATGTACTACGTTCCCACTTCACAGCGTGAAAATGTTTTTAGGGGGTGAGGATGCGGGTGGGGGGATCAATGAACCACTGAGAACTGCTGAGCCGTGTCGAATTATACGTGTTGTCATTCACCGTTACTTTCAATAGAATGCATATTCGTGGTATGGCTGAAGCAGTCATTGATTTTTAATTTGTATTTAATTCAATATTCGTGCATAGCATCTAAAGAAGACTGTAATTCAACAGAAGATTCACAAAAAATAACGGTATCGGCGTATAGCAAAATAAACATTTAATCCTATCCTGTCCTATCCTATCCGGTAACTCGAAGGTCGTTGGGGCACCACAGATGATCGTTTAACCCGTGTACTCCATCTTTCTCTGTCATAAGCAACCCTCATCTCATGGCTTTGCTCAGTGTCAAACCAGTCCATTCTCGAATGTTGTCCTCCCACCTATTTTTGTCTTCCTCTAATTTTGCCTCCTTGTACCGTGACTTGCAGGATTGTCTTTAAAAGGCGTGACGCTCTGGTGACGTGGCAATACCATCGGAGTTTCCGTTTCTTCACTACTGTCAGTATGTCATCGTGCTGTCCAATGACTTGTGTGATGGTCTGTTGGACTTCGCGTTGGTGATGTGCTGGGTATAGGAAATGCCCAGAAGTCTTCGGTAGCACCTCATCTCCATGCTTTGTATTCTTCGTTGTAGATCGGCTGTGAGGGCCCATGTTTCACAAGCGTATACGAAGATGGAGATGACAAGGGAGCGCATCAGCCTTATCTTGGAATGTAGACTGATCGTCCTGTCTTTCCAAATGGGCTTCAACCTTGTCAGGACAGCAGTTGTTTGTGCGATCCTGGAGAGGACTTCCTGTTGGGACCCATTGTCCGACACAATGGCTCCTAAATATTTGAAGCTATGCACTGTGTTGAGGGATTGGCCTTGGACTTTGATGTCCCAGTTGATGCCATTGGTGTTGTTGGTCATCATTTTGGTCTTCTCTGTACTTATTTTCATTCCATAAGCTCTGGAGGTGGTGTCAAGCCTCTGTACCAGATGTTCAAGTTCTTGTTCCTCTCCAGCCAATCCATCAATATCATCCGTAAAACGGAGTTTGGAGATTGCTCTGCCCCCTATGCTGACTATGCCTTCGTGATCTGACATGATGCGCTCTAGGAAGATGCTGAAGAGAGTTGAAGAGAACAGGCATTCTTGACGCAAACTGATTGTTGTTCTGAACTATTTCCCGATGGCGCTGTTGTGGAGGACTGCACTGGTAGCCTTTTTATACTGGCTTTTGATGACTTCAATAATTTTAGGGCTGATGTTGTACACTCTCATGGTTGCCCACAGAGCTGCATGACAGATTCGGTTAAGTTACATTACATTACATGATTATTGCTTTAGGTCCAGCGGACTCTTCCGAGCCAAATCAGGACCAGTTCGGTCAAGTGCTTTCTTGAAAAATAATCAGAAAGAGTATCATTCCACTGCACCTGTGCTTTTGTTTTATTATACAAATCTTTTATTACATGCAGTATATTTCCGTTTATGTTAGAATTTAATCATTTCTGCCATAACAAAATCAAATGCCTTTTCATAATCAATAAAAACACAGTACAAACGCTTTTTCTTTGATGGGAAGAATTCTACAAGAGATTGTAAAGTGACTATTATGATCAAAAACAGAATATCCACACCTAAAGCCAGCCTGTTCTTCACCCAAAACATTATTAATCTCTAAGAAAGACCCTAATCTTTTATTAATTAAGCTTGTAAGCAATTTACTGATACAGCTCAAGATAGATATTCCACGATAATTATAAATTGTCTTTATCTCCCTTTTGCTTATACTATAGAGAGTCTTAATAATCCCTATAAACCAATCCTCGGGCACCTTACCAGATTGTAGAACAATTTTAATGTATTTAGTTTTCAACTTAACAATCTCACAAGGGACTGACTTCAAAAACTTATTTGTTATATAACCTATACTGTATAAAGAAAGCAGAAACTGAAGTTTGTAATATTAGGTAACTGGAAAGACCATGAAGTTAAAAGAAACTACACTTTTACTACTGAAAAACCTGAACTTACAATAGTTTTAAAAAATAAAATTAAAGCCAGTTGATGCACTTTCTGCTGAAACTGCAAAACTAACATCCTTCCTTAAAACACAACGTCCACACAGGAAATAGTTTAAACCCTAGGCTTACAAAGTTAGGGGAATTCCTTAAACGAAACGTCATTATTTTAATATGTCTTCACATAACATAACACTACTGACACCACCATTGACAATGTCCAATCTCTTGAAAAACTTCCGGCCTTGTGTTAATTAAGATGAGATAAAAGTGGTCCTTTGTATTTAAAAAAGAATAATAATAATATAAAATAAAATAATACATCTTGTTTAATTTTTTATTACATTACATTACATAATTGTTGCTTTAGGTCCAGCGGACTCTTCCGAGCCAAATCAGGACAGGACAACCCCCACTCCGCATAAAAGATCTGCTGAAACAACCCTAGTGGGAAAACTGAATGCCCTCCACCAGCCAGTCACTTTACAATAAAGACATCCCACGCAGGGGACGATGAGGCTGCACTCTAATTTATAGAACCCCCGTTTACAAAAACAAAATAGAATACAAACATCATTATAAATTATCAACAAAACATATACATATAAAATGCCTACATTGCTAAATAATAACATCATAGGAAGCCCTAGTGACCACCTGGCAGAAAGCGTCCAACTCCAATATTCCCAAGCTGATCCAACAGACCTCATACACAAACAAGGAGTCTTGTCCCAGAAGAGTTTTCAAGAAAAAAGGTAGGTGACTGGTCTAACGAAGAAGATAGTATAGCAGATTGATAGAACAGAGCAGGACTGAGAAAGAGCAAATTATGAGAAAGACAGCGACAGTGGGAATTTAAAGCACTAAATTTCCAGAAAGTGGGGATACTATTTATACTGAAACCCCCGGCACCCCAACGGGGGTAATTTTTTATTTATTTTTTACTGTTTCTAGCACACTGGTTATGACAAGCCATTTAAAAGTTAACGCCTGTTTTCGTAATCAGTCTTAAGCTCGAGCACACTGGTTATAAAAAAACAAGCCTGTTTTTGTAATCAGTCTTAAGGTTAAAAAATAATAGTTAAATCATTTGAGAATCGTAGTCGAGCTCTACAAAGTTGTCTGCGGTATTCTGTTTCCATCTTAATTTCAAACCAAAGCGCCCAAAGATAAAGAGAGACTCATAATGAAAGCCACAGTCGCCATAACAGTAACCTTGGACAGTACAGATATCAACTGCGTGCCTACTGATGCTGAGATCACCAGTACTCTCTTACAAACTTTAGTAAACTACAAAAGGAGTTCATAAAGACTGCACTTCTATAATATAATACAAAACATTTTAACCCAAATTCTATACTAAACAGTTAGACCCCGCTATTAGTTTTAAACCAACCACAATCTATTGACCAGCAACAGAAAAGCTGACCCTACCTTGGTTTCTTCAGAGTATCCAACACTTTGCGCTGAAAAAACACTTTTCCGCAAATGCTAAGTCCTAGAAGACTTGGTCACCAAATAATAAACAATCACAAACAAGATCTTTCCTTCTTTTAAAAAAAATCTTTTTCTAAAATCAGACCCACTGTTCGCTAAACACAAACAAACTTCGTCAAAATCTTAATTTTCTATAGATCTGCAAAAACGTATGGCGTATGATCTGGAATGACTACTTAGTACTTTGTACAGAAATGTCAAAACGCATTTCCCGGCAACCCCTTTTATACAGGTCGGCAAAGTAAGCTCAAAACCTAACACCATAGGCACAGAATCGAACACAGTGCACATCCGATCAAACAAGCATCAGTAGAGACCGACACAGTTTGCATTAACCGTTGCCTGTGCTGGTACAGACGCATGTTAGGAGAGGAGACATGTATCAGGTAAGTCCTATGAACTAATGAGGCAGGTGGCAAAGGAGACACGTCACTTCTGTTCAAACTCAACAGCAAAGCATGCTTGCCCCGGGGCAATTAGATCCTCAAAACAGATGCAGAGGGGGAAAAAGTGAAAACTTCGCACCAGTTAACTAGCTTTTGGAAAAAGGAACGAGAGCTAGAGGTCTTAATTGTATTTGACAGGGTACGGTGTCCTAACCAAGCCAATATTGATTGTTCTTATTCTTATTATTGTTCTGCTTTTAAAAGTCAACTAGTTCAAAACCAATCAGTCGGGAGACCATGGAGTTGCGCATCTAGGTTTTGGTCCTGGTACAGCACATAGCGTGACTTTACAGATTTAAAATCAATCCTGCTTTAAAGCTATTACCAACTATTGTGCAACACAAATGGATACAACTTGTACAACAAGTCAATAGACAATAGATTACAAATATTCTATGTTATCCCCTCCTAACCTCCATTTCCTACCCTTTCCCTCCTCCTCACCTCTACACACGCACACACACACACACCCACACAGGAGGAGAAGGAGAGAGAGGGGGAGGAGGAGAGAGAAACTAAAAGAAAAAAGAGAGAGGGAGAAAGTTCCCCACACCCCTCTTCCCTCCACGTTTCGCAGTGTTTGTTGTAAAGTATGTTTCAACAGGTTTTTCTATGCCATAAAACAATCAACAATAGTCAACAGCTAACACAGACATTATGATTATTGTTCTATCATTTGCAATGCACACTCACCCCTGAATTCGGCTAATTCACGAAACAACACTGACTCATGATTTAGCTCACTGAAAACATTGGACGCTATATCACGATTATTTTAAAATGCCAAATAAAATAATGGTAACATAAGAACCTTTAAATTAAAAAACAAAATAAAAAAAAACAAACAAAATTTGTTTAAAAAATCATGCAAAGTTCACGAACTCGGGAGTCTAGATGAACTTGTGCATCCAAATTTAATAAACTATTGATTGAAACCTGATCTGGAAAGCTCGAGTTGGCAAGAAAAAGGTAGTAAGAGGTGTACTTAAATATAGTACAATTTCCACAACAACAAAAAACTGCTAGAAACAGAGCAGAATATAATTTAAAACAAGAAAATCAAAGAAGAGGTTAGAATAACACTGGAGAAAAAGTGTGAGACTAGTAATATAATGCTTTTAGCTCAATGCATATAATACAACACAACTCAATGCAATCATAATTACAATACAGATGGCTGACAGAAACTGCTCACAGAGAGAGACGCCTTAGTTAAATTATCACTACCAGCTCTGGCACAGGGGTAGAAACTGACCCCCCCCCCCCTCCCTCCCCCTCCCGATAGCCCAGAGATTTATTTCTCACTAATGTGACATTTCAGAATTCCTTATCCTGT
>CM072517.1:42037227-42094727 GCA_036898135.1 Oncomelania hupensis | reverse complement strand
TACTTTATTCAGGGCATACATTTACTGTAAAATTTCCATGAAGTTATCGCCTCTTTGTTACAAATTGGTCTTAGCTACAACAAACTGAATCTTACAAATTCTCTAATAAGTTTTAACCTAGATCAAAATCACAATTCCAGTACACATTAAAAAACAAATCTTTTTATCATTATAATCTGTATAACCAGTTTCCATACAAACACACACACACTTTATCTACTTGTTTATTTATTTATTAGTTTATTTATTGTTGGTTTTGTGGATAAGTCTGGAAATATCTTGCAATTGTCGGGGGACTCATAACGAGCTACATTTCAGTGTGTCTGTGCGTCTATCCGTCAGTCTGCTGGAAGCCAAATCTCAAGAACCAATGAACAGATTTTGAATAAACTTCATAGAAACAGTTAGTGGCCTGCCTCCTGTGAAATCATATTTCCTCCACCTCAAAGACCAAGGTCACTGGAGTCTGTTACTAAACACGTCTTGCTCAATACCTCAAACACGGCCGACGCGATTTTTGGTAGAAAGGTACTTCAAACCATGGGTAAATGGGGTGGCCTCGTGGCGCAGTGGATAAGTCGCCGGTTTCCTATGCCGAAGGTCGCGGGTTCGTTTCCCGCAAGGGGCGAGCGTATGTGACTTAGGTACGAGACTATTGAGGTCACCGAGGGTTTTCTCCGGGCACTCCGGTTTCCTCCCTCCCTTCAATAATGGTACAGGACGCAGTCAATATAAAAATTTCAAAAATAAAAATTTGATTTTCTTTCCGTCTTCTAATAGCGATTTCCCTGCCTTTACACCACCTGTTTGAGTGATGGATGTGTGTTAGGTGTGTGTGAGGGTGATTGAGACAGGTGAGCGTGTATGTTGGTATAGATCGCCGCGCTTTGAGCCTGATTGATTTGGGGAAAGGCGCGTATATAGCATAGCCGGCAAGGTCACGGTCACACGCCTCACAGGTCGAGTGTTCTGTCTCCTGACGTTTTATTGTAGTTTTACCCATTTTATCCAAGTGTTTTGTGTCGTCATCGTGTCAGGGATGTATCCCAAGGATTGGTGTTTCTGTCGGACTACGATTTGTGTTCCTCCATACATCAGGTTGTTGGTATTTTGGATTTTCGTCCTCGCTAAGCTTTGTTCCATACACTGTGTTCAGTGTCGGCCATGTTCCTTTTCACCTGCCTTGCAAGTACCGTTGCAGCGAGGTCACGACTTTGACCCTACTACAGGTGAGCGAATTGTACTACACTACCCACGCGCTCAACTTTTATTAATGAATGCTGCGCGGTTGACCCCTGACCTTGTGATTCGCTTGAGAGAATTGGGTATCGGCCGTGACTTGCCACGTAAACGAACAAGGCGTGGTGGTAGAAGAAAGCAGAGACGCATAATTCTCGTTGTTACAAATGATCGACCGTGTACACCCTATTATGATGAAGAAGATGGCGTGTTTGGTGACTCGCAGCCATGGACTGCTGACAAGACGGTGCCGTGTGATATGCCTACTCCACGTGGTGTAAACCACAACAACCTTGTTTACATTGCTCGCCGCCCTCCGCTGTCCATGCACGCTGATAAACATTTACGCATTGCCACGTTCAATGCTCAGTCTCTTGGCCCAGCTGAAAAGCGCACAGCAGTGTGCGAATTTATCAAAGACAGACAGATAGATATAATGTTTATTCAGGAAACCTGGTTTCGTGTGAAAGGTGATGACGGGAAGTGTGCCGATCTGGCACCATCCGGATTTACTGTTAAGTCCTTCCCTCGCTTGCATTTTGGTGGAGGCCTCGCCGTTGTTTACAGAGATACTCTGACCAGTCACCTGGGTTTCACGTCCACTTTCTCCTTCAGTCATTCCTCTTTTGAAGTTGTTCAAGTGACACTTTCAGTACCATCTAGGCAATCAATTAACTTCTTTTGTTTGTACCGTACTTATCCCAGCAAGAAAAATAAGCTTACAGATGTTGTTTTTTTCCAAGAATTTCCTGAAATGCTTGATCATTGTAATAACTTGGCTGGCTCGTTTGTTGTTGTTGGAGATGTAAACTTTCATTATAATGAACCACATCTCTCCAGTATGATCAAAATGATCAGTTTTTTGAACATGTTCAGTCTTTCACAATCTGTTAATCAGCCAACTAATAATAAAGGTAATATAATTGATTGGGTTATGCACCGTCCTAAAGACGATATTGTTCAGTCGACCACCGTCACTCAGGAGATGGCCTCTGACCATTTTTGTGTGGTCTGTGACCTCAGTGTTGTAGCTCCTCCTGCCCCTCCTGCTTACAGGAAAGTTCGTAATATGCGCGCTATGGACAGAGAGGCCTTTAAGCGCGACCTCAGTGTGGAGGTGTCTCCAGACCTCTGCCCTTCTATGGAACAGCTGGACGCCACACTGAGTGCTGTGCTAGATAGACACGCTCCCGTCACCCGCCGCAAGGTCAGGGTTGATCGGTTGGAGCCGTGGTATACGAGTATCAGGGAGGATCTCCGGGAGGCTAAGCGACAAAGACATCAGGCTGAGAGGAGGTGGTTGAAGAGTGGTCTGACTGTATTCAAGCAGATCTATAATGTTGCCAAGAGACGCGTGACACAGATAGTACATAGCGCCAAGTCTGCCTATTTTAGCAACAAGATCTTAAACAGTGTAACTAGTAGGCAGCTGTTTGGTGTCTGTGATCACCTTAGAGGTAAAGAGAGGAACAGTGTCCTTCCTACCACGCATCCTTTATGTCAGCTGCCAGACATTTTTTGTAATTATTTTATTAAGAAGGTTGCTGATATCCGCAGTGACCTTGATCGTGATGGCACATTCTTGTCACTTGATGATGGGTCCATTGCTGTCTGTGATGCTTCACGTTTTGATGTGTTTCAGCCTGTCACTGTTCAAGAAGTCAAAAATGTTATTATGAAATCAAAACCTACCACCTGTTTCCTTGATCCCATGCCCACTCCTCTGTTGCTTGATTGTCTGGATCCACTTCTCCCAACCATAACACACATTGTGAATGAATCTTTGTCCACTGCAACTGTACCTATGTCATGTAAAACTGCTCTAGTTAAGCCTTTACTCAAAAAGTCTGGTCTTGATAAAAACAGCCTTAAAAATTATAGACCTGTATCCAATTTGTCATTTTTGTCAAAAGTCATAGAAAAGATTGTCTTGAGTCAACTGTTTGCCCATTTAAACTCTAACATTTTGCTCAGCCCACATCAGTCTGCATATCGCCCATTTCACAGCACTGAGTCAGCATTACTTAAAGTTACAAATGACATTCTTCTCGCTCTGGACAGAGGCAAAGTCTCGTTGTTGACATTACTGGATCTATCTGCTGCATTTGATACCGTCGATCACGAAGTTTTATTCAAAACACTTGAAAATCATTTTTGCATTTCTGGCTCTGTTTTGGCTTGGTTCAGATCTTATCTGTCCGATCGCACGCAATCAGTTGTAATTGGTGACTATGTTTCCGACAAAGCAGACATGGTATTTGGAGTTCCACAGGGTTCGGTCCTTGGCCCAGTTTTGTTCGTAATGTATACGAAGCCTTTACTCTCGCTGATCGATAAACATGGAATCAGTAATGAGGCTTTTGCCGATGACACTCAGCTCTATAAGTCGAGTCCACCAACTGAGATAGATGCTTCTGTCCAGACCGTGCTGAATTGCATTTCTGATGTAAGGGCATGGATGACGCAGAATAAATTAAAACTAAACGACGATAAAACCGAAGCCCTGATGATAAGCAATAAGAAAGCATCATACACTTCTTCCCTCCCAAATAGTTTTCGTGTTGGAAGTTCAGATGTTACTTTCTCCTCATCTGCAAGAAACCTTGGATACTTTATGTCCGACGACATGTCGCTAGATACTCACGTTACTCAAGTCTGTCGGTCAGCCTACGCCGCTATACGTCAGATCAGTTCCATCCGTTGTTACTTGACGGTTGAAGCCACCAAAACCTTAGTCTGCGCTCTTGTGCTTTCCAGACTAGACTACTGTAATTCTCTTCTGTCAGGAAGCCCAAATCAGATTGTAAGTAAATTACAGAAAGTTCAAAACTCTGCTGCAAGACTAGTCCTTAAGGCCAAAAAGCGAGATCATATCACGCCATTACTCCATTAAACTACACTGGCTCCCAGTACAAGCCAGAATTGACTATAAATTATCTGTTCTTTGTCACAATTTCTTTTCTGATTCCTGTCCCTCATATTTATCTCAACTACTCTCGGTCTATACTCCTTCCCGCCAGTTGCGCTCCTCTGCTGACTCGCGCACCCTGTGCATCCCTAGAATCCGCACGAAATCCTACGGAGCGAGAGCATTTGCTTATTCTGCCCCGAAACAATGGAACACTTTACCAGCACATATTCGACTTATTCCAACCACACAAGCCTTCAAGCGAGCACTTAAAACACACCTGTTCCGACAATACTACTCTGACTGATTACATTTTATTTTCTGATCCTGTGCGGCTCTCTGGGATAATGACTGTTTTGACTGATGTTCGATATGTGCTATCCATGCCTGATTTTTAACTTATTATTGTTTTGTATACATGTATTGTAATTGTCAATGATTTTAGTGTATGCCGCAGATGTGTCCTGATTGTTTTTATTGTGCTATGCATGGCTTTGTCACTGCTCCTGTATTATTGTTATGACTTCATTTTTAAGTGTGAAGTTTTTACGTATAATGTGTAACATATTTCCTAAATTAAGTTTTTACGTATAATGTGTAACATATTTCTTAAATTAAGTCAATGATTTTAGTGTGTGCCGCAGATATGTTTTGATTGTTTTTATTGTGCTATGCATGGCTCTGTCACTTGTATTATTGTTATGACTTCATTTTTAAGTGTGAAGTTTTACGTATAATGTGTTATATATTTCTTAAATTAAGTTTTAATTGTGAAGCACAGTGAGCCTGGGCATTGTTCAGGAAACTGCGCTATATAAATTAACGTTATTATTATTATTATTATTATCCTGTATTATTATTATTATTATTATTATTAATTCTTCAGTAGCAGTCCAGTTGTGGGTCAGTCCATCGCTCCAAATTTCACTTCTTTTTTTTTTCAAAATACAATTCTGCCTTCATTTTAAGAATAACTGAACAAAAATCCATTAATTTTACTTTGTGCTTATTTTAAATACTGCTAAGCATGTTGGATCATTCATATGCGTTCTTTCTCAAAGGTCAAGGTCATTGTGCTTCATTAATTAAACATGTTTTTGCTCTGTATCTTAAAATTGCAAATAATTCAGATGGTAGACTGTCATTCCATGTTTTCCTTTAGTTTTGCTTCATTACGATAAAGTCGGGTCACAACACCTGTAGGAAAATTAACACTTTTGAAAATGCTTACTTTCTGCCTATATCATATGACATGTGTGTATCTGAAAATACATTTAAATGGCTTGCCGTCTTTGTTTCTTTTTTTTTTCTTTCCTTTTAAAAAAAATGTTTTGGTGGGTAAGGAGTTTTTCTGACAGACTGTACAGGCCAGACTGTAGGCATTTTTTTTTTGGGTACAGTTATTACATGTAATAAAGTAACATACATGTACAACAAGTCAATACCAACAGATAGTGTTTAGGTCTGATTCTACAACTGATTCTCAAGATCTTTAGTGTGTGATATATAGCCTATTTACTATTAAGTATTATAGGACACTATGGGTTATAGTATTGTTATACTTATAGTGTACATTTTTAAATTT
Organism: Oncomelania hupensis; assembly: GCA_036898135.1. NCBI lineage: Eukaryota > Metazoa > Mollusca > Gastropoda > Littorinimorpha > Pomatiopsidae > Oncomelania > Oncomelania hupensis. The sequence goes on along the minus strand of CM072517.1, from coordinate 42,088,995 downwards.
AATACAATACAATCCTTTACCAATCCTCTTAAGCATTCATATTCATTGCATTCCAGTTTTTGTTGTTGCTCTCTGACATTAGCAATCCAGCTGTGCAGTAGGCTAAAGAAATTGGCTGAACTTGAACTCTACACTATAAGTTAACTAGTATACTATAACTAAGTCAACATTGCTGAGCAAAAGCTATAACTATTATAAATTTAATAACAGGTCCCATAGTATAATGTATGAATGCCATTATCACTACACACTATGCTAAACTAGTAAATGTCGCAATGCAGATTTTAACATACCTGCATGGCTGTAGGCTAGATATTGAGTGCACACCTACCATTAGGGCTACCTCTGATAACACATTGTCATCTCATCTATGAGCAGGCCATAAATCTTTCATACATTTTCATAGCCACTTATGCTGTCAGTCTATATTTCTTTCATCCCTCCTAGGACCCCAGCATACTTATCCCACCCTTACTAAATTCACTGCACTGAGTATGCTAGAAGCGAGAGCAAAGTTGAATAGTGCTACAGATACAAAGAAAATTTAGAAACTTGTGTTTGCATTACTTGTCATATAATCAGTGCTTCAGATTGTTTTCAGACATCATGGGCCCAATGACCCATGGCCATGCAAAATGATGGGTCAATTTTGAAAAAGATGGGTCATTGACAATCGAAGGTATTCGTATCGCATGTTCACCTAGTCCTTCTTGATTTTTATGACGCGCCAGGCTGGCGCATTCACGTTGACTGTTACGCGCCATTCTGATAAAATATGCGCCAATGGCGCGGGCGCTCCAACAATCTGAAGCACTGTATAATCTACATGTAAACAGTAATTATTAATAGTAAATGAGTAATAATAATAATAATAATAATAATAATAATAATAATAATAATAATAATAATAATAGGCACACCTTATTCCTAAATCAGACTCAAAGCTCAGTGATCTGTAACCAACACACATGCTCAGATGTTACACACACTCTCCTAAATTATACACATCAAAGTATATACTATATATATAATATAGTTATAACTCAAACATGTGATGCAAAGGCAAGTCGCTATAAGAAGAAGGAAATCATATTATTTTAAGACCTGAACCTTAAAAAAAAGAAGAAAAAAAAAACTGACTACATCCAATAACATTATAGAATGGGGAAGAAAACCCTCTGTGACCTGATAAGTCTTGTACCTACATCATAAAAAAACCAACCTTCAGCAAATGAAACCAGTGCCCTGCTAAACCTACCCAGTTTTCACTCAGAATTGAGATTTATAAGCTAAGGGAATTTGCAATCTAGTAATATATGTAGGAGCTAATAATGTAGTACGATAATGGTTGGGCTTTGTGATGTTTGTCACACTTTTCCCATTGAATGACCAGCCAATGCTCAAGGCTTAAATTTATTAGTGAAGGGAAAAAAAGAAAAAAAAGATCGCCACTAATGGCCTACATACACTACAGAGCACTTGACTAGCGGACTAAGTTTCAGGTGGTGTACACAGTATACCCATACATAATACAGCAACGCCTACCGTGAGACCACTGAAGTGTGACTAGTGTGACAATGACTGAATCAGTCTGCAGTGTAGAGATACCCCCATTTCTCACAGCTCAGAAATGCTTGGACAAACAATTACAATGCCAAACATTCTTGAAACAATAGGCCTACGTAAAATTACTTAACCGAGCTCTAGCCTAATAGAAAGTGCTCAACGAGTGAACACCGCCTGAGTTCTCGCCCCTAATCGTAAATCGTAACGTAAACAAAGTTTTGATCTGCCGCTAAAAATGTTGTAAAAAGAGTTAGTGATAAAAGCTAATAGAGCAATACAAAGGACACTGAAATTAAATATCACGGATAAATGTACGATAAAGTTCAGTATGAAGTTGTCACTTACCATCATCATGATCATCGCGAGCCGCTGACAGATGAAGAACTTCGGGCAAATCTCCTCTCACAATTTTCTTTTCCTCCTTGTAATGTGCATCCGTTTCGGGATCCACAACAAGTAGTCGAGTTTCATCGCCCCCAGCTTTGATCCTGCTAACGACTTGCTGATGGTTCTCATTGCCGATGTTTACGCCATTGACCTCGACAATCCGATCTCCTTGCTTCAGTCCCGCTGCTTCTGCTGGCGATCCTTCGTCAACTTTACCAATGAACTGACCAGCTTTGCCTTTTTCCGCATGAAGATTGAAGCCGTATCCATTAAAATTGGACCACCGAACAACGTGAGCCTCTCTGGGGACCAAATTCTGGGTGTCTCCCATGATGAGTTACTAACGTAAGAAGTACCTGTTGAAAACTGCCCTGCCCACCTGTCTCAAGAAACACAAGTCTGCTGTGAATATGGCGTCGGAAATCTGGGGGTCATGTGACAGGGACGACCAATGGTTGTCGCGATAGTCCGGGCCGATAACTTGTGACAGGTACCCCCACAGTAGGCCTCAACACTTTCTAGAAGTTATAGGGTAAGTTGTTTTATTGCGCTTGCCTGCAAATATGTTCATGCACTGGCGTAAGAATGAAAGAGGAAAGGCAGACATACACATTTCACTTTTTGTGAAAACAGTCTTTCAAGTTTGTTCGCTGCTTTTGATCACGCAGTTAGTCCTATATAGTAGTGATGTGTACTCCATTCACTGTAGGCTTAAGTGTAAATTTACGTAAAAAGTTAATCTAATTGCAAATAAATAAATAAATACAATAAAATAAAATTTGAATGAATGTTGGGCCTGCTACAGGTAATAGAGGATAGGCTTACTCATTGTGTGCCGAGCTGCATGTGCAACCTTAACGAGCCATGGTATGAAGTTTACGTGTGTTTGTTTTATTTGTTTGTTTGTTGTTGTTGTTGTTGTGACAAAGGAATTACTTGGGCAAATTGCATTGTCAAATTAAAAGATTAAATAATGATAATCGTTGTTCAAACCGAGAGTTAAACTTTGAAGTTTAGGTGTTTCTTCCTATAATTGTATGAAAACAAACAACAATGCCTACGAGTACTATACCTGCTTTCTCAGCGATGCATTTTTTTTAAAAACCTTTCAACATTGATGCTATTAACAGTTACGTAAGCAAATTGATTTTTCGATTGCTTCAAAACCGTATTTTAGAAAGAATTTTTTTTTAACCTTCTTTTTTTCCCATAGATACTGTAACACTCATTGTGAATTTCAAAAGGACGCTAAAATGTGTCATCTTGGGGCTTTCAAATAGGCTTGTAAAACCTCTCTCTCTCTCTCTCTCCCTATTAATGAATCTCTGTGTGTGCATGTGTGTGTGTAGGTGTGTAGGTGTGTGTGCGTGTGTATGCTTGGAGCGGGAGCGCGCGGTTCGCAACTTAGCAACTTGCGTCCCTCAAGCAAAGGCTTTAACGGCACGCGACACGGAGACTATACCTCTTTTCATTGACGATCATCCTTGGAGCTGCCGCTTTGCACGGTAATAATAAATGATACTAATGATGTAGACCTAATGGAAGAAAGGAAAGGATGCTTTAAATGAAATACAATAAACTAGGGATATGACAGAACCATGCAGCACAGCGAAGAGCGAAGAGTCGAAGTGTCACCAATGTGCAGTACCACCACAGGCCTTTGTATTTGGACACGCGAGCGCCTATGACATACATATAATACACATAGAATGGAGACGCGTCATAGGCGCTCGCATGTTCAGATACAAGCGCATGTGGGTACAACTGTCACTGTTGGCTTGTAACTCCTGACGAAACGTTTCAGCAAAATACATGCAGATCAATACATAATCTTTTAATCTGGTGTGTTTTAATCACCTTCAACCTTTTTACTTGTCCTAGATCCTGTTAGGGTTAATAGATTGACGAAGTAAAAAATAAGAGCTGCATGAAAAACTTGTTTGTGACCGGTGTTTTTATTATAGGCCTATAAAAATGTGCTGAGATTGACATAAGGTCGCCATAGCTCGATCAGGCCTGTATTTGTTATCACGGGGCATTACAAGGTGTGTGTGTGTGGGTGTGTGTGTGTGTGTATGTGTGGGTGTGCGTGTGTGTGCGTGTGTGTGTGCGTGTGTGTGTATTCGTGTGTATGTTTGTGTGTGTTCGTGTTTGTTTTCCTTGATTCTTTTATTTTTAACTTCCGACAAATATGATTATTGTACCCTTAAATGTGTATAAGCCGATATCTTCTTACAGCAAAGAGTAGACTACAATGCTGTGCATAGAAAATATGTAAGCTTACACTTGTATTTACTGTACTGTATATATTATATGTTCTTTGGTTGCACTTGAAGACTACGAAATACACAGAGAAGCCATAATGAACAGAAGTCAAAATGTACTAAGAGCTAATTTCATTGACATTTGTATTTATAGTTACTACCAACATACAAATACCTTAATATGATCTGTTACTGATATTTATTATAGCGAGGCCTTCATATAGTATATTATCCAGCTTAATAGGTGGTAAGTTTATATAGGCCTACGTTTCCCTAAATGTTGTTTATAATCGGCCACTCATGCAAATGATTAATAATAATTTTGGTTTGTTTAGCGGTGTCGAACAGTCATTGTGATGATATGAACGAGGCACTAAAGTTGATTACGGGTCAATCATCAAATTCACAACTTTATGCGTTAATTGCGCTGCTAAACAATTGTCGTATCAACCTTTTGCGTTGGAGCGCCGCTGACTGCATGTCTCACGTCGTCAAATCGAGACCGATAGATATGATGACGATGTTTGCCATCGAACCGCAACCTTTACACAATCAATGAGACTTTGATTTGACCTACTGACACTATAGACCACTGTGACAGATCTTAATAATTACCTTTTTGTAGCTATAGGCCTATATATGTAGTTTTAATGATACATGCGCACTGTATTAGAGTAGAGCCATGGAGATTCTTAAAATTTCTCACTTAGACCACTGAGCTGCATAATAATATACAGCTCAGTGACTTAGACACACTCAGTCAGTCAATAAATCAAATAATCAATCAATCTTCAAACAAACAAACAAACAAACATTAAATAAAGGATTTTGGTAGCCACCAAGATGACGAAGGATTATGATTGTTTGGGTTAGTTCACACACGCACCCAAAGTCTCCCGCATGATGATGATGATGATGATGATGATGATGATGACGATAATGATGATGTGACGCACGATAACGACGATGACGATGATGATTGACGCACGATGACGACGACGACGACGACGACGATGATGATGATGATGATGATGATGATGATGATGATGATGATGATGATGATGATGATGATGATGATGATGATGATGACATCGGGATGTTTCTAAAGCAGCGACGGCTATATTTGGGAGAAACCTTCTGTGCATCCGCGCCGCTGACTGAAATATTCTGGGAAAGACTTCTGCCAGCCCTCACGGCTAAACGGTCTGTATATTCAGTGCTTGGCAATTGACCAATGACAAAGCCCTTGATTTTAAATGATTCGAGGTCACCGTGGCTTTAACATTTTTATATTAAAGGAAAAGGCTGGTCTATATTTGATCCATTAATCGACAAAGCAAACACTGTTTAATAAATTTAAAATAATAATAATAATAATAATAATAATAACAATAATAATAAATACAGATAAAATACCATTATTATAATTTCAAAAAGGTAAGAATTATGTCGGATTCGTATTCCTCGTTCAATTTTATCACTACCACTCTCGATTAAGTTTTTCTTTAAATCCTCTTCATCCCGAAGAAAAATCGGCGCCCTTTCCGCTATTTCCTGTTATATCGATGACTACAGCCCGTCACCACTGCCAGAAGGCGTCTCTCAGAATCATACCAGTCCGCTTCACGACTGCGCGGGAGATAGGCCTATCTTCCACACTGATAGCCGTCGCTGCATCAGAAAACGTCTACGACAGTTGGATGATGATGATGATGATGATGATGATGATGATGATGATGATGATGATGATGATGATGATGATGATGATGATGATAATTACACCCATTGCGACGACGACGATGATGATGTTGATGATGATGATGATGATGATGATGATGATGATGATGATGATGATGATGATGATGATGATGATGATGATGATGCCGACGACGACGACGATGATGATGATGATTAAAAATTGCCTCTTTGACGGTTATATTGCCGCATCAGTAGGTCTAATTTGTCCAGCTATTTGCTTTCAGCATCTTTGTATCTTCTCAGAGACCGTGAATCTCGGAAAGACCACCTTGTAGGCCTACTTAAATATTGGCGTACACATTTACCTTTCTGCCCATTGCCCGGAATAATTTATGACCACTTAACGAAATAACGTGCAGACACCGGTGCGATAATATAATGGTCAATGCTCATTGTGAGATGTGGCCGCGTGGTCTATCCTATCCTATCCCGTAACTCGGAGGTCGTAGGGGCACCACGTGGCCACAGATGATCGTTTAACCAACGTAAGCCTACTCCATCTTTCTCTGTACTCAGCAACTCTGATGGTTTCGCTCAGTGTCAAACCAGTCCATTCTCGAATGTTGTCCTCCCACCCCTTTTTCGGTCTCCCTCTTCTTCTACCTCCTTGCACTGTGCCTTGCAGGGAAAAAATACGCGTGGTCTAAGGCGGGACTAACTTGTGTTGTCCACAGGCTAGAAACCAATGTGGCGCCTGACACGTGTGGGACCGATCCCGCCCATGGGCGTTATGTTTCTCCGAATATTACTGATCGACTTTCGAATCGGGCAACGTCTCGGGGGTTTTCTCCGGGTACTCCGGTTTTCTCCCCAAGTAATTTTCAAAACACATCTAATATTAAGTAGGTTGTGTTTGGGCGCGCTACAGGCACAGGCAGACCAGAATTCCCCTATAAAAAGGGACAATAAGGTGTCAAAAAATTATAAATAAAATAAAAGTCAATAATGTAGGCTATCACCGAACAGGTGTCTGAAGGCGAAGAAACGGAAACATGGGTTATGAATGTGTTGTTTTTGCAGTTGTTGTAGTTCGTGTTGTTGTTATTGTTGTTGTTTTAAAGGTAGGCATGGAGAGGGAGCGAGAGAGAGAGAGTGAGAGAGAGAGAGCAGACTGATTCTTTATAATAATAATAATAATAATAATAATAATAATAATAATAATAATAATAATAATAATAATAATAATAATAATATTATTATTATTATTATTATTATTATTTATATAGCGCTTTTTCCTAAGGAACAATATCAGTTCAAAGCGCAGTACTCACGCATTTATTCTAAACATCTGGCTTCATACAAAATAAAATCAGACACTTGCTAACGAATAAGAGACGAGGGAGGATGGGAGAGCTAAGAAGGGATGACGGGGTGGGAGGTGACGGGGGTCTGAATATTTAAAAAAAATGTTTGAATGACGACAATGATGATGGGAGGCAAAATCAGAAACACTTAAGGAAGAGATGAGTTGTCAAATTGGATTTGAAAGTACCTATGTTTGGATAGCTGCAAAGAGAGAGAGGAAGAGAGTTCCAAGTTGAAGGGCCAAGCACTGAGAAAGATGGACAGCCAGCAGAGGAGAGTTTGTATATATAGGGGCATGTGAAGCATGGGGTGCCAAAGAAAAAACGAAGATTTCTAGAGGGCTTATAGAATTGAATGTTCTGGGTGAGGTAAGAAGGGGCTAAGCCATGGACGCACTTGTAACAGAAAATAGAGATTTTGTAGATAATTCTTGATGTTGAGAGCCCCATCTATTCGATCTGTAATTATTCAGCTGAGATCTTTTCAGACTGGTCAAGGGATACCACAACTATAAAGCTTCTTAGTCTTGAAACTCCGCTGCAGATAGACAGACAGAGAACGGCAAGGCTGGAGTGTAATGGCCCGGCCACATTGACCTATAGCACCGGGCCACACTTGTGTTACGCTTATGAATTTCCTTATGTATTTCCTTGCGTACTAACGTAAAACTTCACAAGAATAGCGCGTGTTTGATTTCTTCTGCAAAAATACATACTCCAAATGTGGCCACTACTTTAGGTGGCGTTGCCAAAAATCATTATACTGTATTCTGTTAACGAGAAGCAACTCCTGATGCCTGAAAAATTCCGACTGTAAAAAACCGTTATGTTGTAGTCTCCCTTGTGGCCTGTCTGAAATGAAAGATTGTGGAGTGTCCAAAAGGTTCAGGAACCTGGGTTCGGGATCTCAGAACGAAAAAAATTCGTGAACCTAGGCCATTACACACATTTCCTGGCCTTCTCTAACGAAGATAATTTATAACCTCCTGCTGGAAATATTGCTGCCGTATCTCAATATTTGAGGTAGGCCCACAGACTAGTAATATTGTATTACTAGTCTGTGGGTAGGCCTACGCAGTATTATTTTCGGGCAACGACGTTAGTGCTATCGAATAACATGTTCGATTTGTAAAAAAAATTATAAACATGTATTACACTATAGAAAAAATGACGATGAAGTTAACATTGTTTTGCATTTTCTTTTAATGACCAATCCCAACAAGAACAAAACAAGTTTATGTTCCACAGCAACCTTACTTAAATTCAATAATAACAACAACAACAACAACTATAATAATAATAATAATAATAATAATAATAATAATAATAATAATAATAATAACAACAACAAAAACAACAATAACAATATTAATAAGAATTATAAAAGAAAGGAATAGATAATTGCTCATGCATTACTTGTAATCATTATGTAATAAGAATATAAAGAGTTCTGCTTACAGTGATACACATAGATAAATACTTAAATACATTTTATTTTATTTGATTAATTTTAATCTTTAGAGGCATTACTATCTAGCAACAAATAATAAAACAAATAATAACATAAAACAAAACGACATAAAAGACATTAAATTATTAAATAACTAAGCAAATAAATAAATAAATAAATAAATAATAATAATAATAATATAATAATAACGATAATGATGATGATGATGATGATGATGATGATGATGATGATGATGATGATGATGATGATGATGATGAAGATAAGTGAATAATAATAATAAAATAGATACATATTACAAGCAAAATACTTTTACTGATATTTGAGATTAAGTAGTAAACGTTGTTTATAACCATATTTTCAGTTTTCCGTTGTCTTGGATACTCGGGCACTAACGCTGATCTGATCTCATGCTAGCTGGTGGTGGTGGTAGTTGTAGTGCATTCTGTAGACGCATCTTCGATCTTTCAAACTAGAATGGGTTGTCGATCGAGTTTGCCTGCTTTAAGCCGAAATAGCATCTCTGTTTATAGTCTGATTAAAACTAATATTTTATGTAAAATAGGAAACTACCATTCGGTGTTCCCACTGAGTGCAGATGTCCCATCATAGTTGACAGTATGACCCTCACTGCCTTATACTTTGAAGGTAAGGTGATAGTAGACTACATATAGCAGTACGATACTGTAAATCGTCATTGGGAACACTAGTTACATGTATTATATAGTTCCTTTTCTGCATGATCATCCAGCGTAAAACATTTTCTATAAAATTTCATTTGTTTGGATTCTTTCCAGTTTTCTGTTTTTGTAGCTATAGTATAAGAGATTAAATATTAGGTGTCGCTAGCTCTTCGCGGACTGCTTTTGCATTTTTCTGCGCGCCGTCTCAGGTTGCAGAATGTCTTTGGATGTGATGGAAAACCACAGTCTCCAAGGCGATGGTTTGGGTCGTAAAGAAAATGACGATCCGAACCGCAAGTGGCACTGCAAATGCAATAAAAATAAATACATTTATTTTAAAAAAAATTATATATATGTATCTAACTACAGATTTAACAGCAGTAGCAACACCACCACCATCACCATCACCACCTCTATCACCACCACCATCATCATCAGCATCATCAGCATCATCATCGTCGTCGTCGTCCAATCAAAGAATCACTCAATCAATAAAATCAAATCAAATCAATAATAATAATAATAATAATAATAATAATAATAATAATAATAATAATAATAATAATAATTATTATTATTATTATTATTATTATTATTATTATTATCATCATCATCATCACCATCATCATCATCATCATCATCATCATCATCATCATCATAAAGGGTGCTATCACGCGCTTGTACTTCAATCGAACTAAGCGTGGCGATCTGAAGAGATCGTTATTACAAAAGGCGGAAGAGAAATCAATTTTTAGTTTGGAAATTGAGATTGACTGCATCCAATACCATAATTAAAGGGAGGGAGGAAGTCGGAATACAAGGAAAAACCCTCGGTGACCTGAAAAGTCTCGAATCTAAATCACGTAAGTTCGTCCCACGCGGTGTTCGAACCCGCAACCTTTGGCATAGAAAACCACCGCCATATTAACTGCGCCAACAAGCCACCCCATCATCATCATCATCATCATCATCATCATCATCATCATCATCATCACCCCCATCATCATCTTGATCATCATCATCGTCATCATCACCATCATCACCTTCATCATCATCACCACCACCATCATCATCACCACAATCATCATCATCGTAATCACCATCACCACCACCACCATCATCATCATCATCATCATCATCATCATCATCATCATCATCATCATCACCATCGTCATCACCACCATAAACATTATCATCATCATTACCATCATCATCGTCACCATCATCATTATCATCATCACCACCACCATCATCACAGTCATCACCATCATCATCGTCATCATCATCACCACCATCAACATTATCATCATCGTCACCATCATCATTATTATCATCATCATCATCACCATCATCTTACTGCAGCCATAATTATTATATAAATTGATGACAACCGAACCTCGAATTGTCTGGTTTCCCATTCAGACAATGAACGAAGCGTTCACAATTGTTAGGGAAAGTGTACACCGCAGGAAGGTAGTAGTAGCCATCTACAGGACATTGGTACAGCGACACATTGTTTCTCCCTGAAACACAATACTTACAACAGTAACAACGTAATTATATATAATTATATATTTCCAATCTGGCAATGAGAGTTATAGCCAAAACGGACTAAATCCGTTTTAACTCAAGATTGGAACAACGCAACACGTTTAAACAAAAATCCTAGGTCATACTGCACCGGTACACTTACGTATCTCTTCGCTGAGGTCGTCACATGCTAGTTTCGACGCCGTACTCCTTGCTGTCATCGCTGCTGCTGACGGGAAAATTGTTGGGATTCCAGGCAGCAGAACTGTTGTAACTGTTTGTGTTGCTGTTGAAGGCTGTATGAAATCAGTTTTCGAATGTTCTTCATTTCTTGCTGTTGAAGACTGCCTTGTAGATTCTACAGTTTTTGTAGAAAGAACTGATGTTCGAGGTACAATAGTCTCGGCTGAAATAGACGGCGTAACAGATTGAACGTCTGCTGGTGATTCAGTGCTGATTCTTTCTTTCTTGGTTTCCCTGGTTGATTCTCTCGTGGACAGTGCACCTGATGACAACAATGTGGATGTTGTAATTTTCTCTGACGTGGTAGTAGTATCAGCTGCTGGGAGTTTATTCATCGCTGACAATGTCACAGCAGTCGTAGTTGCTGTTGCTTTAGTGACTTCTTCTGTTGTGGACGCAGGCTTTGCCAGTTTAGTAGCAAGAGGAGCGATGATTGTTTGCAGTGATCGCTGAGACGTTACTGGGAATGGCGTTGCCGAGATAAGAGGCTTTCTTGTCGTAAGATTCTCGGTTATTTCTTTGGTACTAGGCTTACCGAGGGGCCTACTGGTAGAGCTAGCTTTTGTCGTCGAAGTAGAGGTTGTCTTTGCAGTAGAAGCAGTAGTCGCCTTTGAAGCAGTAGTAGATACAGGAGTCTTCGTTGTAACTAAGACGCGTGTCGTCTTTAAACTAGAAGCAGGGGTTGGGGTCGCTTTTGAAGTTGAAGCAGGGATCATCTTTGAAGTTGAAGCTGATGTCTCCTTTGTAGACATTGTCTGCTGAAATCGCTGGCCTACCAGCTTTATCATTTCGTTCTCACACTCAGACAGGCTTCGGCAAACGCTGAGTCCAAGGACCTGGACACTGGTTCGGAAAACAGTCATTGCGCCGTAGTAGACAAATTCACTGTCGCCATGTCCGGTCAGAATTTCCCGCAGATGCTCCGACGACGTCTCGGTAAAGATGTTGATCAGCAGTTGGAAGGTCACAACAACGCTGCCAGGCCTTTTAAGAAAACAAAGCATAGTATTATTTCAAACATCATGAGAGAGATAGGGCAGATGGAGACAGGGGCGGGGGTAGGGAAAGAGAGAGAGAGAGAGAGAGAGAGAGAGAGAGAGAGAGAGAGAGAGAGAGAGAATTTCCACGACTATCAAAGAAAATTCCTATCAGGATTTTAGAATAATCGTATTAAGCATATTAAATAAGCGTCCTGATATTTAATAATAATATGGGCATAATGACAGTGTCCGTTAACACAAAAATAGCTATGCCTCACTTAGGCCGAATGCCTGTCTCTTTAAAAAGGCGTCAATGAAGGAGGAACAACATGATTGTTTAACTAACAACTAAGTAGGTTGACTAAGTAGGTAACTAAGTAACTAACCAAATATAAAACTAACGAAATATATAAATAAATTTGAAAGTATTTCACCCCTTAGTTTTGAACCGGCGTGACGGTGCCTCGAGTTTAATAATTAGGACCGAAAATTAATACACGAATCAACGAACGCAGTGAGCAGCAGGACGGACCTCGATTATTAGCCTCTACAGTGCCGCTCAGGTTCGCTGAGTTAGTATCATTTATATAGAACGCTCATCTGCTTAGCGGAAGAGAGGCTCAAGGGCGGATCAGCAGGTTCACGCGGGAGGGTGCACTTTTTTTTTCTTTTTTTTTTTTTTTTTTTTTGGGGGGGGGGGGGGGGGGGGATAGAGAGAAGTTTTTGTATCTTACCTCAGATTCATAGCAAAGAACAGTTATTCTTTCAAAACAACAGTTTATGGGCAAAACGCCCTGACATACATGTGTTACACTTTCTTTTGTTGTTGAGTTGCTACCTAATTGTACTTAGATCAAGCTGTTGCTATAACTGCTGTAAATATACATTTTAGGAATAAACAGGATTAGAATAATATTAACAAGAATAAACGACAAATAAAATAAATTATAAATATCTTTATCTCTATCCCTATCATCATCATCAAACAAAATATGTACATACCACTTCAGTGTGAGGTAGGTCACAAAATGGTTCAGCACAATATAAAATGTCTTTTCACAAAATAGAAATACTCCTAAAAACTGGTAACTAACACTAATGCTGTGCAACAACGATAGGCTGTTGCTTCTTTGACGTCTATCTAAATAAAGAGTGACACAATATAAAATGAACTCTTCTACATAGAGCTGGAATGAGAGGAGTGTAATTAAACGAAATAAGCAGAGGTATTCTCGCCCAATTTCCGGTCTTGTCATCATGCGCTAATCATTGACACTGTGCTTGTTTAGTCTATAGGCTGGACAGTCCCCGCTTCTATCAACAATGAGCCCAGCGCACAAGGAAATAAATGTTTTACATTGAAAATAAACCTCTTACATAAATGCAAAATGCAAGCGGCATATGACGTTTTAGCGGATGTTACACGTCATAATTGGCCGGCGTTCTTTGAAGTTGAGCTGTTACATGTCTAACATGTGTAGGCCGATTGGTGAGTGTGAGTAAACGAAAGAAGAAAGGAGGGAGGGGGTGGGGGTAACAGGAGATTGAGGCGTGAAGAGGGCAGGGATTGATATGGGAAAGAAAATAGGAGAGAATGCATTATTATTATTAATATTATTATTATTATTATTATTATTATTATTATTATTATTATTATTATTTATCATTCTTATATAGCCCTTTTTCAGCATCTTTGAGGTAAATGACGATTATTATTATTATTATTATTATTATTATTATTATTATTATTATTATTATTATTATTATTGTATCACTTTGGTGGAAAGACTTTAAATAAATTATTATTGTATCACTTTGGTGGAAAGACTTTAAATACATTAAACAACTTCTTCTTCTTCTTCTTCTTCTTCTTCTTCTTCTTCTTCTTCTTCTTCTTCTTCTTCTTCTTCTTCTTCTTCTTATTATTATTATTATTACTGTCCTTTATTATTATTATTATTATTATTATTATTATTATTATTATTATTATTATTATTATTGTCCTCTATTCTTCTTCTTCTTCTTCTTCTTTTTATTATTATTATTATTATTATTATTATTATTATTATTATTATTATTATTATTATTATTATTATTATTATTATTATTATTATTATTATTATTATCATTATGCTGTTGTTGCTGCTGCTGCTGCTGATGATGATGATTAGCATAATTATTAGCATGATGATTATTATGAATATTATGGATATTCTGAATATTCTTCTTCCTCTTCTTTTTCTCCTTCCTCTTCTTTCTTCTTCTTCTTTTCCTTCTTCTTCTTCTTCTTCTTCTTCTTCTTCTTTTTTTTTTTTGGTCGTCCGTGGGGGGGTGCACGTGCACCCGGTGCACCCCCCCCCAGATCCGCCCCTGAGAGGCGTTGCAGTTGAAAGGGGCTGGTCGTCGAGGCACACCTGCGCTTCTCGCCCGATGGTTGAGATTTTTTTTCCTACCTCAGTTTGGTGGCTGTGCAGATCTGAGCATTTAGCACGGGATCGAGCGAAGACCGCACCTACACAGACAGTTTATAGGACAAGTTAGAACACAAAAACCCAAATCCAACGATAAATCAATGGTGAACCGTCTTGCCAATTATTGCCTAACAACACTAAATGTTGTCGTTGTGGTTGTGGTGGTTATTGTTGTTGCTGCTTTTGTTGTTGTTGGTTTTTTTTTTAGTTTGCTGTTGCTGTTGGTACTGTTGTTGTTGTAGTTGTAGAAGTAGTTGTTATTATTACTGTTGTTGATGATGTTGTTTTTGAGTTTTCTGTAGTTTTTGCCGTTGCTATGGCTGTTGTTGTTGTCATCCATATGTTGAACATGCATTACATTACAGATGTAGGCTATCAGATTTGAAATGTTACATTGAAATAAAGTTCCTTCCAAAACAAAACGAAAAAACTTCCAGTAAAAAGAAATATTTACAAACCTAACTTTAAAATACTTGAACAAAAGTAGATCTAAACCTCTAAAATGAGCATGAGGTCATCCTTCCATCCCCTCCCCCTTCCCACATACCCAACTCTAAACGTTTACCATGTCTAGCAGGATCATATCCTATCCTATCCTATCCTATCCCGTAACTTAAAGGTCGTTGGGGTAACACAGATGATCGTTTAACCAGCATATTCCATCTTTCTCTGTTCTCAGCAACCCTCAATTTCCTTCAGTGTCAAACCAATGCATTCTCGAATGTTGTCCTCCCACCTCTTTTTCTGTCTCCCTCCTCTTCTGCCTCCTTGCACCGTGCCTTGCAGGATGGTTTTTGCAAGATTTGATGCTCTTGTGACGTAGCCATACCATCGGAGTTTCCGTTTCTTCACCACTGTGAGCATGTCATCATGTTGTCCAATGGCTTGTTGGTGATGTGCTGGGTATAGGGAATGCCCAGAAGTCTTCTGTAACACCTCATCTCCATGCTTTGTATTATTCGTTGTAGATCTGCTATGAGGGTCCATATTTCGCAAGCATATAGGAAAATGGAGATGACAAGGGAGCGCATCAGCCTTATCTTGGAATGTAGACTGATGGTCCTGTCTTTCCAAATGGGCTTCAACCTTGCCAGGGCAGCAGTTGTTTGTGCGATCCTGGAGAGGACTTCCTGTCGGGACCCATTGCCTGATACAATGGCTCCTAAAATATTTGAAGCTATGCACTGTGTTGAAGGATAAGACTTGGACTTTGATGTCCATGTTGATGCCTTTGGTGTTGTTGGTCATCAATTTGGTCTTCTCAGCACTTATTTCCATTCCATGATCATATAGAAGAGTTTATAAACCCAGCGAAATTAGCAAATTTCGCCAAATTCCTATAAGCTTATATCATTTCAAGCACATAGAGGAGAATAAGTATTGAAATCATTGGAGGCAGAACTTTATTGTCATGTTTATTCCCTCAAATCAACTAATTAAGCTTATTTTTGAAAATTCATCCACATAATAGATAAAAGATAATATGTAAAAACTATACAGTTTTGTAAAGATCATGGCATGTTCTTTCAAGAAATAAATAATAGAAAATACAATTATCAACCTTTTGTAAAGAAAATAGCATTCAAGTATCCACACTGTACGCGAAAATTCAACAGGTTTTTGATATCCAGAATATATATTACATTCACCACAAAACATGTGAGCTTTGCTTTGCACTAATGATAAAAAAATACATTCAAAATTTGTATAAAAATGATTATGAATGATTTTGTAGATCAGTACGCATAAAATTGTCATATTAGAATTGGCAGTCATTTTGGAATTGAGTTAAAACACGTGCGTCACATGTACAAATGAAAATTACTCTCACAGCAAAAATACTCGGTTTTACAGTTAAATACTTGGTTTTACAGTTAAGGGTAGGTAGCAAACCAATTAGGAATTATTAGTCTTCCTTCCAATTGTATTCTCCATTTAGTATTTGGGTTGCTTAAAAAAAGGACACTAGCACTACTGATCTTCCTAAAACGTGCTGCGCTGGCAACCATACAAACGAATCGCACATCCTCTCTCCCCCCCCATTACCAGTTTTACTCCTGGGAGTAGTTTCAGTCCAGGCCCAGATTAACTCTACCGGAGTTAGTCTTGTCATGGCCCAGAATGCCCCCCTTCCTCCCCATTCTGTTCCTAATCAATTCACAGGAGTTAATCGGGGAATGAAGATTACATAAAGACGATCAAGGTCATGAACTGGACTGACACTCTATGTGTGCCAAAACAGCCCCCACGGAGTTACTTTGGCACTGGACAATTTTGTACCAGAAAAACTACAAGGAGTTAAACTGGACCAGTGCCAAAACAGCCCCCTTTTCAATGGAGAGTAAATATGACACAATCCCAGATTCACTCTATGGGAGTTATTCTGGGACAATTTTAATTGTACCAAAACAACTCCTAATGAATCACACTGGAACTGGTGGGAGGTGGGGGGGGGGGTCAGATTGGATCAGGTCCAGACTGCTCCCCCTCCCCCCCATCCTTAATGGGAGTTAAACTGGAACAGGTCCGGAATAGCCACTACAAAAATAAACTTTTAACCACTACAGTCCTTGACCCAGGAAGTTATATTGGAACAGGCTCAGAACAGCCTCTAAGAACACTAAGACTTATAAAACGCAAAAGGGGAGTTAAACTGGAACAAATCCAGAACAGCCCCCATCTCCGCCCCCCCCCCTCTTCCTCACCCTTTTAAACATAAGTATTAACCTTACTACATGAGAATTAAACTGGGACAGATCCAGGTCAGCCCCCAAGCACACTTGAAGCCCCACACTAAATACACAAAAGGGGAGTTAAACTGAGACAGGTCCAGATCAGTCCCTCCCCCACAACACACAAAACACAAAAGGTGAGTTAGACTGTTATAGGTCCAGAACAGCCCCTTTAAACAAAACTATCAACCTAAAGGGAGTTAAACACCAACTTAACTTTTAACCACTACACCCTTCAGGGTGACCTCGTGGCGCAGTGGATAAGTCGCCGGTTTCCTATGCCGAAGGTCGCGGGTTCGATTGTGCGAACGTATGTGACTTAGGTACGAGACTATTGAGGTCACCGAGGGTTTTCTCCGGGCACTCCGGTTTCCTTCCTCCCTTCAATGATGGTACAGGATGCAGTCAATATAAAAAATTTCAAAAATAAAAAATTCGATTTTCTTCCGTCTTCTAATAGCGATCTCCCTGCCTTTACACCACCTGTTTGAGTGATGTATGTGTATTTGGTGTGTGTGAGGGTAAATGAGACAGGTGAGCGTGTATGTTGGTATAGATCGCCGCGCTTTGAGCCTTGGGGAAAGGCGCGTACATAGCATCCTGTATTATTATTATTATTATTATTATTATTATTATTATTATTATTATTATTATTATTATTATTATTATTATTATTATTCACCAGTGGAGTTATACTGAGACAGGTCCAAAACAGCCCCACCCCTCTTCCCGCTTTCCACTCCCGCCTACAGGGGAGTTAAACTGGAACAAGTCCAGAACAGCCTTCCCACCTCCCCCTACTTCCCCTTTTAACTTCTAAACATCTATTTACCTTACTACAGGAGAGTTAAGCTGGGAGAGGTCCAGGTCAGCTCACAGGCACACTTAAAGCCCCACACAAAATACACAAAAGGGGAGTTAACCTGAGACAGGTCCAGAACAGCCCCTCCCCCACAACCCACAAAAGGTGAGGTAGCCTGCTATAGGCCCACAACAGCCCCTTTAAACAAAACTATCAACCTACAGGGAGTTTAACCCCAACTTAACTATTAACCATTACGCCCTTCACCAGGGGAGTTATACTGGGACAGGTCCAGAACATTACTCCTAATCTGGCTCTGTCCAAGTTTAACTCTCTCTTGTCCGAGTTTAACTCCCGTTTAATGTTTTATAGGTGTGTGCGGAAGGCTATTTTAAACCTGTCCCAGTTTAACTCCTCTGCAATGTTTTAAAGGTGTTTGGATTGCGGCGCAGTAAAAGTGGTAAGGGAGTCATTTCAGCACGTCACACCGGCAATAAGTTAACACTGACTTGATTTTAATATGGCGGTCCACTTACGTTACTGCAGAACATGTCTCCAAACCGTTGCGACACGGGAGACGCTGAATGAGACATTTCTGGTTGAAAGGAGTCATTTACTCGCATCTCCACCACAGCTGCACACAAATTAAAGCAGCCACCACAGAAAAAGAAGGAGGATTATTAGGAAGAGAAGGAGGAGGAGAAAGAAGAAAAAGAAGAAGAAGAAGAAGAAGAAGAAGAAGAAGAAGAAGAAGAAGAAGAAGAAGAAGAAGAAGAAGAAGAAGAAGAAGAATTAGCATTAACGAGTGCAATTAGAAGGAACTGTTATTTGAGGCGAAATCCTCCTCCTACTCCTCCTCTATATCCTCCTCCTCCTATTCATCATCATCATCATCATCATCATCATCATCATCATCATCATCATCATCATCATCATCATCATCATCATCAGCATCAGCATCAGCATCATCAGTAACAAATATAACGTCTTTATAATTTATTTATTTTTTGGTTAAATTATATTATTTTATTTTTACGTTTATTCACATTTGCTGATACATGTATTAGAAAACAATTTGAATAAAAAGAAACAAATTCAGGTAAAATTAGGGGGAAAAAATCTACGTAATTAAATGAAAGCCAACAAAGTTAAATGATATGTGTAATAACATAATTAAGAGAAATTCAGTCATACGTGCTGCAGACTATGCGCTAAAGGTTGCAAATGGGCGCCTCAGACGCCTTGAGTTAGGTCCTGTATCGGCCAGCGCCTTGAGCAGCTCTTGAGCTGGAAAAGCGCTATATAAAAGTGACTAAATAAATAAGAAAAAGAAAAATTCTTAATTATAATTTCATTCACCATGGAAAAGTGCGCGCTTGTTCAGTTGGTGAAGGTGTTTGTAAAGGTAGCCTATGTCTACTTACCAATATGCCAGGATCTTGTGGACAAAGGGGACTCGAAAGCAAAGCGGTAGGCCACGGCACAGGACACTGCTGCTGCTATTATAGCGATTCCGATCAAGGCAAAAGCAAGAGCACGTTTGTTGCGACAAAGTTTGTTCTCTTTCAACTCCGAAACGCTTCCAGTTTCGGATGTCTTCTTTTCTTGCGCAGCTGGGTGCAAATTAGGATATGATGGAACGTACTGGCTTTTGATTGTAGATGGATTGCTTTTTTCTCGACCAACTCGCTCGTCACAATCCAGTCCATGAAAGGCGTTGACAAATCCAACAGGTTGTTTTGGAAATGCACGTACATTGGTCGGTTTGGGTAATCCACGAAACTGCTGCAGAACCACTGACTCAGAAAGAGAAAAGTACCCATCTTGTCGTCCGGCGTGCGGATCGTGAATAACATCAGATTTCATGTCGTGTCTGCTTTTATCCGCCTGACGATTCCAACCAGAATGGGCTCCTTCTTGCATGTCTTGATTCGAACTGTCGCCGAAATTCTTCCAGGGTCCATACATTGTGTACTTCGCATTGGCCTCTTCATACGTATTGTATCTGGATTTTAAACAATACAAAATAACTACATTAAAAAAAAAATCTCCGACATTAGATAGCAATAGTTTATTAAAGTAATAAATAGTGTTTCTATTTAAACTTGTTCATGGTTTTTTAAAAGAGTCCTTTTTTTTTTCTTTTTCGGTTGTTTTTTAGTTGGGTAATTAACGAAGAAATCCAAAATTGACAGGCGCTTTTCCGTTATGTTCAATATCTGAATTTACCGTCTTTTACGGTCTGAATTCTTAGAAAACACAATAGAGAGGGGTTGGAGATAGTAGTAGTTAAATGACAACAATAAAAATGTTAACAACTCACTTATATAAAAGAAAAAAGGAAACAACAACCACGACACCACCATGTCTATTCGTACAGAAAACTACCTAATTTAATATTAACACTTACCCAACTAAATACCGAAGCAAGGAACCATACACAAAAATCTTACTAAATAAACCAACAAACAAATAACAGCAACTTTGCAAATACAAACAGTCAAACAAAGCAACTATGGAAAACAAACGAGCAAACAATAGAAACAATCAAACAAAGAAACATTTTTTGGTAAAAGTTAAACAAAATAAACAAAATAATGAACAATACACAAACTAACTGCTGAAGAACGAACGAACGAACTGTCAAAAAAAATTAATTACCCAAATGTAAATAAATTAATAAAAATAAACAACGAACAAGAACAAACAAAAACCTGCGCACCAGCATTTGGATAAAAGCACCCCAGATCACATAGCAGTAAAACTTTAGGGCAGACTAGAATGTTCCTGATCCGCCAGACCTCCTGGGATCCTTTGTCACAATGATCACCCTTCCTGGATCTTGTGTACACGTGTTATCTATCAAATCACCTTAGATAGAGGCGCTGATAAGGTCATTGCCTGCAGAAACGCAATCCATTGTCCTTTTTGGACTAGTTGAATTGTTGTGCTTTGTTTAGCTTAATTGAGATTGTTTTGTTTTGTTAAAATAATTTCGGATGAGAATATAAACCTAGGTCCAGTCTGTGTGCACGCAGGCATTCCATTGCTATGGCTTTACAGATCCTGACGCTCATGTTATAGGTGGGGTTGATCGAGTGCCAGCTACATAAATACACACAGCAAGCACTATAGAGAGATCCACGGGGCCGGGTAGCTCAGTTGGTAAGAGCGTCTTGCTAGTAACCGAAAGGTCGCTGGTTCGAATCCCGGATTGGTCAACGTGTGATCATATTATTTTCCCCTTTACCAACAACTGGCCCGCTGGTGTCAGTATAAATCGGTCCAGTAGTCACCTATATGCGAAAGTGTCGTGTGACTATAATCTACAAACAATAGAGATCCCTTCAGCTCCCATCCCCCGTCGCACAGGATTGTGCTCCGTTGTCTAGTGCTAGTGCACCAGACAATGCGCCTAAGACCACTAGAAGGTTTGAGCTAGATCTTGTATCGGCCAGCTCATTGAGCAGCTCTTGAGCTGGAAAAACCCTATATAGTTTAGTTTCAGTTTAAATTTTATTTCGCCCGGGGAACTATTGTTTTTGGCTCTGTCCGTCCGTCCGTGCGCGCTTTCCTCTGAAACTAGTGGACGGATTTCTTTTAAACTTGACATACAATTAGAACATAAAGATGCCTACTAGCTGACACAGTTTTATTTTAATATTTAATGGATTTGATATGTATTTTACTTTAGTTTAGTTTAATGATTATAGTTTATGCTGTTTAATTTTATATCTTTTCGAATTTTTCAAACTGTTTTATTTCGTTGCATTGTATTTTATTCTATTATGATCTACTGCATGCTATTCTATTATGAAAGATCCTATTATTTCATTTTCATTTCACTTTGTTCTATTTTATTTTATGTTACTCTTTTTTTTTTCTTTTTAATAAAATTATTTTAACATTATTCTGTTTTGTTTTAATTTGTTTGTTTGTGTATTTTTCTCGATACTGTTTGTTGGCATGCAGCAATGCTCCAAGTTGGAAACCCAGCGTTTCACCAACAAGCCTTGCTATCAGCAAAGAGTTTAGTATACTATATTAAAATAATAAACTCTTTGCTATCAGCCCCAGACTAGGATTCTGCGATGGTCACCTCCACCTCCACACCAAGCTCAATGCTGATGGACGCAGTTTTTAAGTGTTTTAATGGTATCAGGTAAAATGACTTAATTAGCTTAAAGATGGTGTGAATATTTTACAACCGTAAAATTATACACAGATCGAGGTGTAAGCTCTATATGTTTTATAATAAACAAGCGCCACAATGAACATAACGATCACAGCACACACGCACACACACACACACACTCACACACACACACCTACACACCCACACACCCACACACGCACAGCCGAGGCTACACAGTATTATCATGACTTTCCCGAAACGCCACCTATGTTGTGCTGACAATGGGTAATATTTCGTCCCCATTTTTAAGTACTTTGAAGTGTTCGAACCCTAACATTAACCCTAACCCAGCCCTAACCATAACGGATCATTGTTCCGGCGTCAAAACAAGTAGGCATGTCAATACAAGTTATGTAGATGTTCACTGATTTGTCCAGATAACACTGTGTAAACAAGGACACGCACACACACGCCCACACCCACCCACACACACACTCACACACACACAATAAACTTTAGCAACTAAAATCATATTAAAATTTCATATAGCAAAAAATATATTTTAAAAGCCAATACAGACCCAATAAGCAAAGAATCAGCCTTCACAAATAATACCAACCTGGTTTAAAAAAAAAAAAAAAGCAAAGAAGTTAAGACTTTTAACAATTTAAAACGCAATATTGACAGCTGAGAGGAATGTTTGTCAGAAGACGATTGCATTTCGCTGTTGCCAAAGCTCCTCACCTGAGGATTGGGGTAGAGTACCTTGGCCAATAGAACGAAAAAAGAATTAACTGTTATCTTTGCGAGATAAGCTTCCCCACTAGATCTATAGATTCTTGTCACGTTCCAGTTGGGACTGATTTATTAAAAAGCCTAGCCTTTATTAAGGAGGAGGAAGAAGACGAGGAAGAGGAGGAGGAGGAGAAGGAGGAGGAGAAGAAGGAGGAGGAGGACGATGAAGAGTAGGAGCAGGGAAAACGAAGGTGATCGTAAACTGTTATCTTTGCGAGATAATTCCTAAGTGTCACTTTGACAAAGTCCTTTTGGGGCTCCATTTGGAACTGATTTACGTTATATGAACTGCGAGATGATTCCTAAGTGCCACTATCGCAAGCTCCTTCTTGTGTTCCAATTCGAACTGATATATATGCTATATGAACTCTGCGAGAAATACCTACAGCACCAACACAATCTATATCATGTGTTCGTAGACTTCAAGAAGGCGTTTAACCGAGTCTGGCATGCAGCTCTGTGGGAAACTATGAGAGTGTACAACATCAGCCCTAAAATTACTGAAGTCATCAAAAGCCTGTATGACAAGGCTACCAGTGCAGTCCTCCATAACAGCGCCATCGGAAACTGTTTCAGAACAACAATCAGTGTGCGTCAATGATGCCTATACTCTCTCCAACACTCTTCAACATCTTCCTAGAGCGCATCATGTCAAATGCCCTTGCAGATCACGAAGGCACAGTCAACATAGGGGGTAGAGCAACCTCAACCTTCGTTTTGCGGATGGCATTGATGGATTGGTTGGAGAGGAACAAGAACTTGAACAGCTGGTACAGAGGCTTCACACCACCTCCGGAGCCTATGGAATGGAAATTAGTGCAAAGAAGACCAAAATGATGACCAACAACACCAATGGCATCAACATGGACATCAAAGTCCAAGGCCAATCCCTCAACACAGTGCATAGCTTCAAATATTTAGGAGCCATTGTATCAGACAATGAATCCCGACAGGAAATCCTTTCCAGGATCGCACAAACAGCTGCATGCTTTCCTGGCAAGTCTGAAGCCCATTTGGAAAGACAGGACCATCAGTTCCAAAGTAAGACTGCTGCGCTCCCTTTGTCATCTCCATCTTCCTATAAGTATACGCTTGCAAAACATGGACCCTCACAGCAGATCTACAGCGAAGGATACAAAGCATGGAGATGAGGTGCTACAGAAGACTTCTGGGCATTTCCTATACCAAGCTCATCACCAACGACGGAGTCCGACAGACCATCACCCAAGCCATTGGACAACACGATGACCTCTCACAGTGGTGAAGAAACGGAAACTCCGATGGTATAGCCATGTCACCCGATCATTAGGCCTTGCAAAATCCAGCACAATGCAAGGAGGTAGAAGAAGAGGGAGACAGAAAAAGAGGTGGGAGGACAACATTCAAGAATGGACTGGCTTGACACTGAGCGAAACCATGATGGTTGCCGAGGACAAAAAAAGATGGAGTACGCTGGTAAAACGATCATTTGTGGTTGCCCTACGACCTCCGAATTACGGGATAGGATAGAATAGGATAGGATAAGATAGGATAGGATAAGATAAGAACTACCGAAAGAGTTTCTTTTCACTAGTGATGATGGGGGTGTTCTTTTCCTGTTTTCCTTTTCGTGTCTTTATGTTTCTTTGTGCTTTTAATGGCCTGTCTTAATTGGAAGGTTTCATTCGAGGTTCAAAAGTCCCGAACCTAGGTTCCTTGACCCTATTTGTCGAAGAGCGAAAAATAATCTCTAATACCCCACGGCATACCCTTTTAAAAAAAATGAATTTATTTATTTTCATGACGCAAGTTTTATTTTATTGTCAATAACTATTGCTTTCTAATTTTTAATTCCTGTAATCAAACAAGAAGTGTTGAAATTTATGAAAACGAAGATTCCGTTGGTACAATTTTATTTTTACACGGGACAGTGAACCGGAAGTACATTCTAGTGATGACCTAAGTTTTCATTGCAGTTGTTTTACACAGGAAGAAATTACCAAACCGCTGTTTTAAAGTGACAATATTGAAGGAAATTAACAAGTATCCACTTTATGTTATTGTAAGTATATTGATTAGTGTTCGAATGATTTATACTAGTGTAGAGAAGCGCCTGAAAGACGTAGATCTCAGAAAAGATAAACTCGTCATTTTGACTTCCTCAGTGACTGCCAGTCCACTGACTATTCATTTTATTTAGTCCCGAGTTTCTCTCTTAACTTTGACTTTGAGCTAATGCAAAAGTTGTTACCCTTTAAAAAAAATAATGTTTTTTTTTAATAATATATATATACCCAATATTAAAACATTGAGGTGAAAATAAATTTTATTGTAGGTAATCTGTACTGTGTACATTATCAACTTATCTGTGTGAATCGACTGTACTGTAACTATAGGCGTATGCGGTTTATACTTAACTTCTTCAGGGGGTTGAGCAGCCATAATCAGTAATTCAGTACGTTGATTCAGTTGCTGCTATTTAAAGAAGCTTCTGACTGAGTGTTTACTTTATAAATTAAATTTTTTATTTGGGAGGATGCAGAAAGTAAGAATAGGACGGAGATGTAAGATAATCTATTTTAGACAATAGAATAGATGTAGTTAGCGGAATTCCGCAGGGATCAATCTTAGGCCCGATACCTTTCTTAATTTTTATTAATGATTTACCAGAGGGTCCTTTCAATCATTATGTAACATATTTGCGGATGATACAAAGATCTATCGGGGAGGGGGGGGGGGGGTGCAGATGACAGTGATTTTATACAGAACGATATTATTAAGTTACAACTCTGGACTGACAAATGGAATCTTTAATTTAACGTAGAAAAATGTAAAGAAATGCACATCGGAAATTAAAAAAAAAAAAAACATTACCTGAAAATAGGAGCAGAAAGCATGATAATTAAATCTAGTACAGAGGAGAAAGATTTAGGGGTTATATTTGATACATCATTGTTGTTCGATCCTCACATAGAAAATTGTATTAATAAAGCTAATAGAATGATTGGATTAATAAAAAGGACATTTGTATTCATTGATAAAGATAAGACCTTAGTGAGACCCCATTTAGAGTATGGGAATATTATTTGGTCACCACTATTAAAGAGGCAGTCAGTAGCCATAGAAAATGTGCAGCGAAGAGCTACACAGATTCTAACGGAATGTAAAGGGTTATCATACTGTGAAAGGTTTTAAACTTACATTCTCTCAAAGGAAGACGTTTAAGAGGAGATTTAATTGAAACTTATACAATATTTAACCATATAAATGACCTCTCATGGAACTATTTCTTTACATCACCTGACTGTAAAAGTGTATTACAACACGACTTAGTGAGGGCAAAATTTTTATCCATAATCCAGTATGCAAGAACTAACCTTCGGAAAAATGTTTTTAGTAACTAACAGAGTTGCAAATCTTTGGAACAATCTTCCTACTAATCTAAAATACCTAACAGTTCTAATTCATTCAAAAATCAAATAGATAAACTACCAAAATTTGAAGTATTATTTAGAAGCTTTGATGAATAAGTTAGGTAAATTTATTACATGCTTAAAAACCTGACCTGTAATCGATATCAAATGATAACTATGATGGGACGTATAAAGGCTTCACGGCCTATTCTACTACTGCTACTACTACTAATAGTACTACTACTACTACTACTACTACTACTACTACTACTACTTCTACTACTTATATCCATGGTTATTGTGGTTTACAACTTATATATATTTATGATTAATATGATCATAACATTCCCAGTTCAAGCATTGATTCAGAAAGTTTTATATTAAATCTCTTAGTCTTATGTTAATGTTCTGTCCACGCAGGTGAGCAAACGCAAGATCAAAAGATATTTCAAGATGACGCTGATGGAGTTTTTTGGTTGCACCTTTATCTCATTTGGAACACCTTTTGCCATGTTCATCTTCACCATTGCCAGGGATCCACTGCGTGTTATTGTTCTCATCGCTAGGTAGGCGGTGTTCCTATTGTTATTTCTATGACAAGAATGCTGGGGATTGTTTGATTTTAAAGAGAGAGAGAAAGACAGAGAGACTATTGAATTTCATACATTTAACTTTTAAGTTAATATTATATTATAACTTCCATAGCTTCAACTGATTATTATTTTTTTATAATATGATATTATAACTTCCATAGCTTCAACTGATTATTATTTTTTTTATAATATGATGCTGTTGCTATTGTAGAAAATAGATGAAGGTTTACTTTGGTTTGGTTGTTTTATTAACGTCTTCTTAAGCGAGCGTTGGAGCCGCGTGGTCTAACTTTCTTTGTCCACAGCCTAGAAACCAATGGTGCCTGACCTGTAGGTGAGGGATCGATCCTGAATCTGGATGTTATGTTTTCTCTGAATATTATTTACTTTCGACTGGGGGTTTTCTCCGGTTATTCAGGTTTGCCTTCCTCAACAAAATTTCAAGAACACAACTAGTAATAGGCAGGTTGGGTTTGAGTGTACCACAGTCTGCGACTATGCCTTCCCCAGGGGAGGCAGCCCAGAATTTCCCAATAAAAAGAGACAATAAAGTGTCAAAATTTAAAAAAAAACCAAAATCTTCAACACAATGATAAGAGTTAAAATGCACAAAAAGTTAGCTGTTAGTGTTATTGTTAAGCCTAAGGAGGATTCATTTGGTAAGTGCAGGTCAAGTGTTTATTTTATTCATTTGTAATTTTAATCATACTTTATTGTTGAACTTTGATTTAGTGATACATGAATTATTAGGTATTTTCTTAATAATTGTGTATTGTGTTTTATTGATGTATTTATTCCAGTTCTCATCTGTATAGTTTCAACCTACTCAGCATTCTTAACTTTCTGTTGCAGTGGGTTCTTCTGGTTACTCTCATTGCTTATATCATCGTTATTGTGGTTTGCTGTGGTGCCGTTACGAGGCGAGCTCGCCTTTGGTCTTGTCTTCTCTGTCTTGTTCCAAGAAACGTTCCGCTTCCTTTTCTACAAACTGCTCAGGTGAGAGTAATAATAATAACAATAATATTGAATGGTAAACGCGCCTAATTCCTAAATCAGATTCAAAGAGCGGCGATCTGTAACCAACATACATGCTCACATGTTACAGACACTCCTACATGCACACAAACATGTGTAAAGGCAAGTCGCTATTTGAAGACGGAAATCCAAATCGAAGTTTATTTTTGAATGTTCAATAGACTGCATTCAATACCATTATTGAAGTAAGGGAGGAAACTGGAGTACCCAGAGAAGACCTTTAGAGTCCTGAGAAAAGTCTCTTACCTAAGTAAGTAAGCCATGGAAGTTCGTCCCATGCGGGTTTGAACCCTCAACCTTCAGCATAGAAAACCAGCACCATATCTATCCACCGTGCTACCAAGCCCACCATCCAATTATACACAATTATGCTTTATTTTTTACAAATTTATTTAATTTATATTGTTACATTTGATTTATTTATTTTAGCACACGTCTCGATAAATCTGAAAATTTACCATTTGAGACTTCGCAGTCATGTTTGCTAAGCAAGTAAGTCCAGAGATCAAAGATTTTAAACTGAACGTGTTATCATGTTAATTCAGATAGTACTTTATGTTTTAGGGTGAGCTCTGCAAGGGCATATCATAATTTAAAGCAATTGTTGTCATGTTTGATTTGGCTGATTCTGGTAATTATTGGATTGATCAGTAGATGTCGGCTCTTTGGTCCATTGAAGGGGTTAAGTCCGATGGTCACAGGCCAGGCTAATTTTATGGCACCCATGTTGAACAGTTTTGGAGCCTGGTTTGACAACACTTGCGACTTGAGGCCTAAGAATACATCTGAAAATATATCATATGATAGCATAGCCTACATGTTAAAAGTGTTGCCCTTTTTTTTCTTCTTTTTTTTGTAAACAGGAAAGCAGATGACGGCCTACAAAAAGTGAGCCAGGCTGCCGAAGCAGAACATGTCACCCCAAAAGACATTTCCAACAAGCATATTATGGCCTATGGTATGCTGGCAGTCAACTTGTAGAAAACATTGTAGTTGTTATTGTCACCAAAAACATTGTCTTCCTACTCATCATCATTGTCATTAAACATCGCAATATCACCATTATCATCATCGTTATCTTGTACTTCCACTTTGTGCTTATTTTTGCCTCTGTTAATGCTGTGTTTTCTTCTTCGTTTACTTCTTCGTTTACTTCTTCTTTTTCTTCTTATTCTTTTACACTTGAAGTAGACCGTACATGAAAGGTCAACAAAGGTATGCATTTGCATCATGCACTGCTAGTTTCCAAGTAAGTTTATTTTTGTGTTGCACAAGTTAGGACAAATCAAATTTTAAACCCTAGCTGAACTAGCAACTCTTGGGCTGGAAAAGCGCTCTACAAGAATGACTTAATGAAATACTATTTTAAAAAACTCATAGCTGATGTTCACTTAGGATCAAATACAAGCTCAACACTCTCACATACAAATGCCTCAAAAAGCTGTGATGAGTTTTATTTTTATTGGGTGTTATTGCGTCATGCTGGAATGTTCAAACATTTTTTCGATCGCAGAGAGGCTATATATCTGTAATGCAATGTCTGCTTGTGAGGATGATTATTGAAGTGATTTTCGGAAAGGGATCTTGTATGCAGTTGTTGATGTTTGCTGAATAAAGTTGGAAAACTTTATACGACTCCTGCCTTGTTGCCGAGTGAACAGGCTGTGTGAATAAACAAATTCAAGTTACACATATCAAGATTCAAGCATCGGGGCTGAA
Organism: Oncomelania hupensis; assembly: GCA_036898135.1. Classification (NCBI taxonomy): domain Eukaryota; kingdom Metazoa; phylum Mollusca; class Gastropoda; order Littorinimorpha; family Pomatiopsidae; genus Oncomelania; species Oncomelania hupensis. The sequence continues at coordinate 42,059,138 of CM072517.1, read as the reverse complement.
TCAACTATTGATAAATAAGGGGATTTAAATTAAATGTAACCATGTAACTAAAACTTAAAACTGCAGGCCAACGCACCTTTTCTTTTCATCAACTAGCACTCCCTACCTCTCCCCCTCCGTCAGCAAATCGGTGTTTAGAAGCATTTAAATCTGGCCTGAAGACTTTTCTTTTCCCTAAATAATCCTCAGACTTCAGTGACCTGCTACACCACCTTCCCCTTCCCCCCAATCCACCTCACCCGCAAGCCTCTAAATCAGAGCAGTTGTAAATGGCCATGTACATAATCGTTATTTGAAAATTTCTCATGCTTACTTTTGAGGGTTGTATCTCTGTTTGTGTTGTTGCCTTGTCATCTTCATGTAATTTATGCGCTTGGCACAGTTCCGCAGTTGGATAGTAATTCTCTTCTGCAGCCTATAATCTTTTATTTAGGAGAAATTCTGGTGGCCCATGGTCGGAGGGCGCCATTTTGCATTTGCCAGCCACCCCTCTGAGGTGCGGTATACACTGTAAACAATTATACACCACTAGTTATACACACTGAAAATATCACACTGTAAATGCACAAAGGGTTATTAACGAAGAGGTTATCCGTTGTTTGTAGTCGCTGAATCATGTTACTTGGATACTTGGTGATATTAGCAGAGCTACGTGGCCTTCGGAGGCCCACTTAGTGTTTTTGTGTTTTTTAAACTGTACTTATGTCTTTATTTTTGTGAATGCTTTACAGTGTCGGGCATGGGATTTGGTGTCTTGAGTGGTGCCTTTTCCATAGTTAATGTTCTGGCTGACATGGCTGGGCCTGGTACTATTGGCATCTTTGGCGACAACCAGTACTTCTTCCTGGCTTCTGGTAAGTTCAGATGAAACAACATCTGTATGCTCAGTCAGTGCTGGCCAACCATTATTTACTCTTTTTTGAAGATTTTTCTGCAGTGAATTTCGGACGATTTCAAGTCCGCTTTTTATTTAAATCCTCTTATTTTCAAGCATTGTTTTGGTTGTATATAGTTGATATACACAGTGTGTAGGTGAGGCTCGCCGAGACCTCTCACAAGTCTTAGCAGCTGTTTAGGAGGCCTACCTATTACGCCGGGTCATGATAAAAGTACGACCGTGAAGTTTCCCCCTCCCCCTCCCACCCTCCCTTTTTTTTTTAGTGCTTGATGAGGAATGCAATATTGATGCAGTGACGTAATACTTCTAGAAAACCTGCATTCTATGAAAACCTGCATTCTGTTTGCAACCAGAGGCAGAAACTAGTGAGAGGCAAACTTAAGCCTCAGCTAGTCTTAGCAACACAGTTTGGTTTATATATAAATATAAATTTTTTTAATTTGTTAAAATTAATTTTGTTGTTGTTGGAATTATTGTTTATACTTTTTCCACAGCTTTCCTGACACTGGTCTTCATTCTGCTGCATACGTTCTGGAGTGTGCTGTTCTACCAAGGGTTGGACAAGAAACAGTACTGGATGGTTGCCTACGTTGTCCTCACCCACATGTTTGTCTCTTGTATGGTAAGCATGCTTCGTATGTATATATGTATATGTGCGTGTAGGTGGGTGTGCCTGAAGATTCTTTTGTTCATTCATCAGGGGTGCTGAAAGCGAGGAATTCCAACTGGCGCTCTGCGTTAGTAAATCAGGCAAAGGTACTCACTCGCAGCATTTCTCACTAGTCCACAAACAGCGTTATCTCAAAAACCCTAACAGAGCACAGTTTGTGATTGAGTGAAACCTTACAAGAATCGTTACAAATCGAATAAGTGGCAAGGAGTGCCAGTCGGGCAAGTCAACTACAAGGTTTAGGGCGCCTGGTGGAGGGTTTTACTCGTTTTTGGCAACTGGGTGAGGGTTATTACAGCGCTGTTCATCAGTTAAAGGAGGTGCCTGTGATGAAACCCCAAATAAAAGAGATAAGAATTAATCTTGACATAAATATGTCTAGAATAGAATGAATGTGAAAAAAATAGTGTAGTTTTAAGCCCCCCAAAAAAGTAGACAATAAATAAATAAATAACACAAACAGATTTAACAAGATTCAAACACTGTCTTTCTTTTTAAGCCATAATAGCATAACAGATATTAAAACAGTATTTTCCTCTCTGTTGTAGACATTGCTGAATCAACCTCCACATACGTTATACCTGGCCTCCATCATTCCTGCCTACATTGTTATGATTGTGACTGCAGTGTTGGCGTTTTTCATCTCAGGAGGGTCCCTCTACAATATCAAGCAGGCATTCAGCTGCCGCAAGGGGCGGTATGAGATAGATTAAGTGTGTGCAATATTGTATATAAATGCGTAATGTTTGCCGCTAATGAGCATATGCGTGTGTGGAGGGTGATGGTGGGATGTGGAAGAATGTTTGATGGACAAAGTTGATATTTTTCTGCATAAAATTATTGTTAGTACAATTTGCGAAACCACACACACATGTGGAAATATACAAGACAACCTCATGATTTTGAAGAAAGTATGGATGTGTTGGAAGCCAGGAGTGCTGCAACCATCACCAAATGCAAGTATATTACCTTTATTTACAACTATTCTGAAAGGCCACAGTTCTTCCCCCTCACACAGTGGGTGATAATTTTTGTCAAGTTTCAATAAATCATAAACTCATACAAATTTACAGACAAGTGTTTGTATTGCACAGAGGCTCAACCAAAGCTTTTCAGATTTTGAGGTTAGGTCAGCCAGGCTAGCTATAAATAGCTTTGCCGATGCTTCCTTTTACTGGAAGGGGGGTGCAGGCAAGCTATAAATAGCCCGCAGCAAGCGAAACGCTGGGGCACTGAAAAGTGCTGCTCACATAGGAATTGAGCAGGTGTGATTGTGAGTGATACAGAGATAGGTTGAGAAACTATGTAAACGTTGTCTGCTTTAGTCACCTGCAATGTTTCTTTTTGAACAAATATTAGGCAGTCACTATGTTGATTCAACTTCGTATGGTCTGGATTGATTCTATTTTATTGTTTTTAATGGGCAGTTTTCAGTTTTATTTTGTGTTTAAACTTTAATGTTGTTTACAGGCAAGCGAAAAAAAACCAAAAAACAAAAAACAAAGCATGTGACAGTGGTTTAGTCAGAAATAAAATTAACTCGAGCGTTTTGATATTAATTTATTTTCTAATGACCAGGTGTTATCTATAGCAATAGTGTAAAGAATATTAAAAAAACACATTTAAAAAGAGGATATTAGAGAGAAAGGGGGACAGTGGCAAACAAAAATCTCATACAAGAAGTTCTGCCTGATAGATAATGGAGGAAAGAAATTGGGTCAGTAGGAACTGCCGTGTTGAATAAGTAATATTTTTGTCAGTTGTAAATATTCTCACAGATTATTACCGAACACATTTAAAAAAAAACACTTGCAGTAGATGGAGTGAATGTTGTGAATGTTAAGGCAAACGAAAAACCTTCAAATATCAGTTGTCCTCAGTGTTGGGGCATGGATGGTCGAGTGTTGTATTCCATATTGCAAGGAGAAAAAAAAAGGACGAACAAAACAGAATGCGACTTATTTTGTATGTGATAGTTTCGCCACCCTAAAATAAAACTGCCGATTATCAACGTGTCACATGAGAGTGAGATATAACAGTATTATTTCTGGGTGGATATATGTTCAAGGCTCATTGCCACCGATATTATTTTGATTGAAAAAAAAAACAAAAACAAACTCACTTTGTGGTTTGTGTTTTCTCTAACAGTTTAAATGAAGTGTAGATGCGGTTCTTGGGGAGTGATAATACAGTAGTCTGGTTCTTTTGTTCAAAGGTACTATGCTTTTCTTGGACATCATTGCTGTGTAATTATGATTGTACACATTTTCATTTTATTTGTTCCCCACTTTCATAGTCATAATCTCTAAAAAAAAAAAAAAAAATGAGGGGCACAAACCCACGTTGATAATTATTATATCAAATTAAATTATGTAAAACTTAAAGGGAGATTAAAAAAAAATTTTTTATTCATCTAGTAAATCTGGAACAGGAACATTTGTGTACAAACACAATATGAAGTACAAAAGCTAAATAGAATACCTCATGTTTGTTTGTTGGTTCTTTTTATTTATTTATTTATTTATTTATTTTTTGCCTTTTGGGTTGCCCTTTTGTTTAATTATTTTGTTTTCTGAGACGGTTAACAATTTCTTGTGTTTATTCCTAACAGAGAGGGGACCTCTGGAATCCTGTCTTGATATACATTGAAATATATACATTTTGACTTTCCAAGTAAATCCAGTTAAACGAGAGAGAGACTCAGAGAGAGAGAGAGAGAGAGAGAGAGAGAGAGAGAGAGAGAGAGAGAGAGAGAGAGAGTGAGTGAGTGTGTTATGTGTGTGAAGATATTTTGATTTGAACATTTGAAAATGGATTTTTTAACTGGTTTAAATGTGTGCAAATCTTTGCATTTTAAAAAAATTTGGTTAATTTTTTTAAAAACCCTTTTGTAAATAATTGTAAATGTATTATGACTTGCATGTGTATATTATATATTTATTTATGTGATCATCAGACATTATTTGTTTAAAATATAACCTGTCAGTAAGTTGTTTTATTATGCTTCATGTATGCTTTATGCTTTATCTGTCACTGTGGCTGTGAGTCTTAGTGCTGCATCAGATGATGGAAATTTTCCCTCTTCCTCAAGCATATTGTACTCCTACAAGATGTTGGATTCTTTCTCATTTACAGTTTACAAATGTTTGCATTATTTTTATAATTTCTAAGGGCTTTATGCAGTGACTGAAAATTTAAGTGGATTGGTTTCGTTGGATGTTGCTAGTCACAAAGCGATCGAATGAAAACAAATGTTGAATACTTGCGTGATTAAGCAATTGCCCAAGCTCCTTTCTCTATCATTTTGCACTACTGTTAGTATGGTACTGTGTTTTAAATGTAGTCTTACCCATGGTAAATGTAATTTAATTCATTTAATTTAGATTTTAAATTCAGTGTCTCATTGCAATAAAACGAAAGCAAACCACAAAAGATTGGACTGGACTTTTCATTTTTAACTTTTTTTGTAACTCTTTGAAACAAGGAGAAAAAAACAAACACAAAAATTAAGATAATGACTCATTCTCAATAAATATCAAGTCACACTGGTTTGTTGTTGGTATCAGATACTATCAAATTTGAGTACAACGTGCATGTGACGTCGCCCGAATGGGCTAGTGACTTCAGCACAAAACGAGTGGAGGGATACACACTCAAACTAAAAAAACAACACAAATGCCAGATGCACATTTATACTCTTTTATTCAACGCACACACACAGGAGAATGGGAAATCTAACCCAACCCCAACCCTTATGCGGACCCACAATCCCAACAATTAACAATTATCTCCCTTGTCTAATCCCTAACCCCTGTACACAAGATGCGAACACAATCAAGATACAATAATAATATAAAAATAAAGATGCAAAAATACAACTAATGGCTTAAGCATACAAAACCAAGCCTTGAAGTGATGTATTTAGTTAATATTAGACACTTTATACACAGATTATCTGTCCGATCTCCAACACTTACACAGGTTTAATTAAATTGTCTGAAAGTAATACTTCAAGGAAAATCATTTACTCAATCAACCTATTGCAGACTGTAGAAAGTCACTGTTCATATATATGTTTAAGTGCGAGTAATGTATGTATGATTGAGGGTATATGTAAAGCCCTGTGCACTGTGACCCAAGTAGCAGCGGTCCCCCAAGCACGTCGTCTTGCCTCCTCCTGCAGGTGGAAGTAGAGGTGGAACGGAGTAAGCAGCACGAAGTACGTAGAACGAAAAACGAAGTATGTAGAACGAAGAACTAAGACGGAGCAACAGAAGCGGAAGTAGTAGTACAAGGACAGGTAGATCAAATGTAGTAGTAGTAATAGAACTAGGAGTAGCAGAAATACTAGTAGAAATCGTAGTACTCGTTGGTATCGTAGGCCCAATGTGGTCAACAAATAAACCTACTTAAAAAGCTACCTCAACATGTAAACAATACATGGAAAATAACTCCTTTCGCCATCTTGACCTGTTTATTTATGCATCATAACATTTCATAATCTTTCTATAATTTATATTAACATCCCTTGAACATGATTATTTAAACAAACACAGATGCTTATTATGATTCAATTTCTAATCAACAATCTTGATTCATCCTCTCCCCCCTTCCATGTCATAATATATAACACAACATCACCCTTGACCTTATTAATATTTCTATCACTCCCCTCACTTTCATCACCCCTCTGGCATACTATAATACGTCGTCACCCCTCTCATATTATCACCCCTCTAGCCTGCTATAATGCATCGTCACTCTTGACCTCATTTTGGCAACAACATCAACAACATCATTACATTTTACAACTGCATCAAGAAAATCATATAAAAATGCTATTTATCAAAATATCCCTTTCCCCTAATCCACCATCATTCATTCACGTACGCATGCTCGGAGTGTTTTCCAGCCTGTGAAGTACAGATATCATACAACAACACAATACAATACATTCTATAGAGAGTAGGTGGTTCGTTACCGTCTTATTATGATTTTCTAGGGCACCCTAGCACTTACGAAATGCTAGGTCTTGGGAGGTCTCTAAACCAAGAGCACACACCCTTAGGACATCACTCAACACAGAGATCACACAGCACTGCGGCAGCAAAAGTCCTCCTCAATTACTATAAATTTACTTTTCTATAATAATTGTCACAATTCATAGGTCATTCTTGTCCGTATTAAGCCCTAAGGCACAAGACCTTGGGTGGTTCCAACACAAAACACAGCCCTTAGAAACGAACCCTACACTTATCCTATGATAGTAGAAGTTACAGTCTTTCCAATAGTCGTCTAACCACAAAGACTACCACATCAAATCTGCCAGTTCTGCCGCTTCTTTCCCAGTCCACAGTTCAAGGTACCAAGCTCCGTTCAACTTATAATAGCTATCAAGCACGTGAAAAACCTAATTCCTGACATACACTATGAATTCCAAAAAGCTGATTCAAACTTTGCATATCGCGCTCTCGGAGATATGAAACTATATACTATGTATAACCTGACACAGCATAAACTTTGCGTGCTAAAAACTCATGTCGTCACACAACCCCCCCCCCCTCCAGTTGTTAACACCTTAAAGAACCTAACTACGATGTGATCTTTTCACTACGCTAGCTATCTACTGAATACTCCTACTCATGAAATCTGCTGGCACCTTATTCTTCCCTGAAATCTGCCCTACTATCATGAAAGATGGTTGCAAACAAAGTGCCCATTTCATCAACCGGCTTCCTTAATTCGTTCACCGTCCTTGAAGATCGTTGCCACCGTTGCTCTCACGTGAAATCGCTTCAGGAGGTTAGCATGAAATAGCTTGTTCTTGCCTTGCACCTTGATGTGGTAGTCATAGTCGCCAACTTGCTCTATCACCTCAAATGGTCCTCTCCATGCTAGCTGCAGTTTGTTGCATTTCTCAGGCAGTAACACAAACACTCGGGGTAGCGGGTGGCGTAGTCTACCACTACAAGAATGTACATGTTTCCCCGATCTGATTTCAGTCTAATGAGTCCCAAAATGTCAATCGCTACCATCTAAAAAGGTTCATCCACCAGCGGAAGTTGCTGTAGTGGAACTTTCCTCACCCTTTCTCTCGGTACTACCTTCTGACCAGACACTCTGGGCAACTCTCACAGTACCTCCGTACCTCGGCGCACATTCCCGGCCAATAGAACGTTCCCCAGATGCGCTCCCTGGTTTGCTTCCCTCCCAAATGCCCAGCCATGGGTGGATCATGAGCTAGCTGTAGAATCCCCCCTCTCAACTGCTTTGGGACTACCAACTGTGACACCTGGTTACCTCCCTTGGAGTGCACCCTGTACAGAACCCCCTTCTTTCTGCGGAACTCTGCTGAAACCCTACCTGACGCTAATGCCCCTCCTGTCTGTGCCAACGTTCTCGCCTTTGCGAGCGTTTCATCGGCATCCTGCATCGCAATGAGCTCAGGGGTACTATCCGACACTTGTGATGGCTCTACTACCGCCAACGGTGCTTCCCTCTTCTTCTCGGCCTTCACCTGCGCATGGGTCTGCACTGCTGCAGCCATCACACATTTGCCCCCAAACAGAGAAACTGGACTCTTCTTCCTATTGGCAAACGTTATCCCATTTCCCAGGATCACATCAGGCCCGTCCTCGAACACCACCAACTCCACCTTCCCCCTGACAAGTGCACAATCTACCTCCACCTAAGCTCTAGGTAAAAGGCCCATGTTCGCACGATTTGCCAAACAAATCTCCACAGCCCGGCCCATCAAATCTGCTGGTTTGTGGAAATCAGACTAAACTGTTAACATTTAAATATGATAACAAATGTAACTAAAATCAGTCTTGCCAATAAAATCCAACCAACAATACAAAACAAGACGATATGATTTATATTCGATAAAACAAACCAACATCATGTAAAAATTGAAACAGGTGTTGACTATTGCATACTTTAAAAATCTCTTTGAAAGGTATTGAACCAAAATATCTTTCTCCTTCATCAGTCAGACCAGCACATTCAGACATGAAATGGCGAACGGAAAAGGATTTGTCACATGCAAAGCAACATGGTGGTTCTTCTCCTATTAAAAGGAAACTATGGGTGACATAAGTATGTTCAATATAAAGGCGAGCCAAAACTGTTTCTTCTTTGCCTACATCCACCCGCAAAAAGAAGACAAATCTGGAAGAATTTGAAATAATTTGTTATTGATGTGATTAGACCAGTCGGTCTGCATCAAGCCGAACAGGCATATGTTGAGATTCGATTCTATCCACAACTGACAACATTTTTACATATTCAACAAACTGTACAGACCACAAAAAGAAATCGATGGTACTGTTTCCTCTTTGGAAAGAAAAGTACTTTTTTCATCAAAACTTTGTTTCATCAAACCATTCAGTGGCAATAAATTAAACATAGAACAAAACTGTATCAAAAGTTTGCCAAAATTATGTCACAAAATCAAGCGTTTTTCTTTCATAGTTACTTTCATCATCTTCATCAACGTCAACATCGTCATCATCATTCACTCCTACCTCCAAACACCATTCATCAATCCGTGCATTCAGATCACCACCAATTAAATAGTACACATCATGCCCAGCTTCCATCAAAGACAAAAATAAACTGTTCCAGTAGCTCCAGTGTACAATCATAGTATTTCCTGTCATAAAATGCACTGCCCACTGGATGATTATACAAACCAATAAACACCACATCTTCATCACAATGAAACAATTCTTTGCTTAATTTTGAACACGTAATATTTTCACATTTAGTTTCAATTATTTCAACATAATTTGACAAACTCTTCTGTATCATCAAAACAGTTCCACCTGAAACATGCCCCATTTTAGACAGTTTTACACCAGGTGAATGGAGGACAATGAAGTCTTTATAGTAAACACTGAAATCAAAATTTGGCGTTGTAAATGTTTCAGACAAAAGACAAACATTTTAAAAAAAAAAAGTAATCCACAAAGTCTGGGTCAGAGCTCAGAGAGAGAGAGAGAGAGAGAGCGAGAGAGAGAGAGAGAGAGAGAGAGAGAATTTCTGTAAGTCTGTTCTTAATAGAAATCCACGGTAACTTTGTTCAAATATCATGAATAACTCATAAACTGTTATCTATGTATTGTGTAGTTAGTATAATGTGTGTGTGCATGTGTATGCGTTATACATTTCTTATGTTAGTTTTAGAGGCGTCTTTTCGTTTATTTGTTGTTGTATGCTCAGACAATATTTTTTGAAAATGCTCATTTTGAGGTACGAGTGCAAGTGTCTGGAAATTCATTTGAATGATATGCAATCTTTTTTTTTCTAAAAAGTAGTTAATGAACGTGAGTTAAAACACGTAGGTGAAACAGCGCACCGAACAAAAGAGCCCAGTGTGCAGAAACCTCCTTGAGTTATATCAAGGATTTTACATGATAAAATCCTTGGTTTTATACAATGTGTGTCCGTATCTATCAAGTACATGTGAAAACTAATTGTGTATGTGTGTGTGTGTGTTTCAGTGTTATTTTTTATTGTGTGTGTGTGTTAAATTGTTAGAATAATTTTTGTGTGGTAACTGATCCCTTGATTCTTTGGTATTTCAAGTAAATATTTGTCATCATGGCTTAATTATTAATAATAATATAATAAAGCTGATTTATATAGCGCAGTTTCCTGTCCTACAATCGATAAGGCACGCCGCTCTTCACAGTAAAACTGTTTTAAACAATTCAGTAAAACTGTTATAAACATTTCATTAAAACACTAAAATATCAATACATACTGTAACCTGTGAAAATGCATTCTTTCTGTCACTCTCTTTTCTCCTCTCCCCTTCTCTTCTCTCGCCCTCATTTCTTTCAGTGTAAGAAATTGTCACTTTTTCCTAACTACCTAGTGTGGCTGGCAGGAGTTCCTGCCTTTATGGTTAAGCCTTTGTCTGGCAGGTTTGGCGTATTAATTCATTTAAAATTATTAAATGTATGTTTGACAAGTTAGTGATATAAATGATATTGATTATTGAATAGGGGTATTAGAATGGTTATTTATGATTTAAGAGTTAGTTAGGTTAAGTTTTTATTAGTTATATGTACCCAGACTAGTTTTTGCAGGAACTATATTTTTGGTGGATGTTTCTTTAGTAAAAGGGTGCTGCCCTACAACAAGCAGGTATTCCTTCTGAGCTTCTGCTAATCACATTGTGGAGGCACCATGCAAACAATAATTTTTGACACGAAGATCTCCCTCTCCATGAGGAGGTGTCTTGGCTAAGGGGCCTAGAGAGGTACAACATGGGCTGTTGATAATTCTTACCCTGAGGTTGCTTGCTCGCCTGAGTAAATAAAATGGACAAAGAAATGGACAAAGAGGGCTCCTTGTTTCTTCTTTCTTCTCCTCCTCCCTTCCATTGCACCACCATTTCTCGCTATCCTATCACAATACTAACAAATCAAAAACGATAGTAATCTTCAAAACAAACAGAACCAAAATGACAATATTAAGCCCTCTACATTAAAGACATACAGATTTGCACAAAGTATAAAATAGCATAGACAATCAAAACCAAATTTATATAATAACAAACGTAAAAAATAATTACAAACAATATCACAAGACAATCCCTGGTATGAAAAGGTCATAATTTAAACAAGTCCTCAAAAGCAATACCATGGTTTTAAAAGTAGAAATATAAACATTAAAAATGATGTCCCTCATCCTCATACAATTAAAAACAATTATAATAGTTTGTCAAGAATGCATCGGAGTCGAAATTTGTAGAATTGTCAAATTATTACTTCAAAGAATTTTTTTTAAATCACTGATTATACTTCATAAACAATGCACAATTTTACTAAACAAAATAAACTCTTGCGCATCTCATGAAAACAATACCAAAGCGACATATGCCTTACAGTAGAACAAGAAATCTTGGATTGATGTACAAAGTACTGCTCTGACCTTTACAACCACACACCAAACCGGAGACCCATCAGTTATAGAATGTCCCCAGAACAAAGAAGAAGTCCTCCCAATTCTCCAAGAAGTCGAGGCAGCATGACAGATTGTGCTGAATTTGTTTCGTCATAGCAAAGTTGAGTCAGATCTGCTGTGTAGATCTCATAACACATTCTGAAGAATTCTCCTATCAACGTTTTCAGATTGATTTGACATGGAGAACTCCACTGCTTTAATTGGTGGCTGAATGTTACGACTTGTTCCTAAAGAACTTCAGTGCTATTGGCGGTATTATATGGTAAATACCTTGGTCTCTGAAAACAGAAGAGACATTTCATACATGAAACAGTATAAAAGTTTTATCTTATTTTCACATGTGAACCAAATGACATTTTAACATTATCATTTATTTAAAATGGCTTAAAGTTGAATAATATTTTGTTTGAAATGACTCGAGTTTTAATATTGTTTTGTGTAATAACGTCTCTAAATCGTACAGCATTCACAATGCAGGACTTTGGACAATATCCAAGTTATGTTAGAAGGAATAGCATAAACAACATTATACAAATCATCAAGTTTAACTTGCGTATGTACTATCATGTGCGAAGTGCGTGTATGAAACCCAAAACCAATCAAGACAGAAATAATATATTTTTTAATACTAGTCACCCCTGAGGGCATGAGTGAAGCAAAGAGAAAGAGAGGAAGGAATATGAGGGAGAGAGAGCGAATTCAAAAAATGGGAGGAGAAAAACAGAGAAAGAAAGTGGTTGGGATGGAAGAGAGAGATATACAAATAGAGAAAAAGAGAGAGAGAGAGGCTAGCACACAGAAGGAGAAACAGTGTTTTCTGAGCAAATACTATCGGTACAACATAATCAAACAATTGAGTTACCGTCTCGTTGTGATGAAAATAATGACCACCACAATAACAACAAAGCCACAAAAACTGCCCACGATGGCTCCTATCAGTATTTTCTGGTCTGCTGTTTCTTCATCATTTATCTTGGAGGCATCCGTATTATTTGCAGAACTGGACTGAGACGGGGGTGTTGAAATTCCAATCTCTGCAGCAGTATCTGAGAAAACGAAACAACCAATGTGTGTGGAATAAAACACAAATCTAGACTGATATTTGTTGTTGTTGTTGCATGAATAAGCTCTATGCAAATATCTTTATTATGATACAAATACAAATCTATATAAATAAACCACCGAGTACATAACAGTAAACTGGCATCAGGGATGCTGAAAACACTGGTTTTGTATTTTTAAAAAAGTACAAAATCTAATTGACTATCCAAAGACATGCAGTTTGCTCATCTAACCAAAGAAATGTATGACTTCTCTAAAGACTCGTGTGTATGCAAAACATGCAGTAGCATTTAATGTGTAATGCATACCTGAGATATATTTGTTTATAAGAAAAAAATTGTTAGCAACACAACTGATCTTCAACAGATGTCAGTGTCTATGGCTGGGTCAGTTTGCTAGCTCCTCCTATATATTGCATAGCTTAACGTTACCTTTTACAAATTTCACCGAATTGTGCAATAGTACTCTCTCATCATTTGCCCACTTATATTTTAATTTAGTGTGGAAGTTGTCAAACAGCCAGTGAAAATGCTGGTGGGCTACTGACTACAGATTATACTAACTAGTTTGGTAGGCAAGTTAACAATTCTGGATTTCAGCCCACCTGCCGTAGAGTGAGAGAACTGCTGGGAGTACTTACAAATACACTGTGTAATGTTAGTGGCGCCCAAGAAATCCCAGGTAAGGTTAGGGGGACAAGGCTTACAGCTGGTGGCACCTGTCTGGTCCTGATACTGACTCAATGGACATGGTACACACTGACCATTCTCCTCCATAGTGCCTGCTGGACAGGTTACTGAAACAGTGTTTTTTAAAGGTCTGTTTTACCAACAGCATAGAACGAAAACAAAGGGTCATTACGACAGGTATTTATCACAATTTTTTTCACTGTCTTTTTACCAACATTAGAAAATAATACAAAAAGATTAACTAAATCAAGTTTTAGGCACGTGGAGGCACGGTGGTCTAATGGTAGTGCTTTGGCTTGCGGATCTGAAGGTCCCGGGTTCGAGCCCTGGCCGGGCCATTGTGTTGTGTCCCTGGGAAAGACACTTTACTCCCGTTTCCTACTCCTTCGGATGAGAGTATAAACTGAGGTCTAGTCTGTGTGTCGCATACATTCCATCATAACGGACTTTAAAGATCCTGACGCTCATGTCCTAGATGGGTGAGTGCCGGTGACAAGAACACACCCAGCATGCACCTAGGTCCTTCTCCCCCATCCCTGGCTGCCCAGGATTGTGCTCAGTTGTTCGGGCGTCAGACCATGCGCCCAAGGCTGCCGGTGGGCGTCTCGGGCGGCTTGAGTTATAGATCCTGTATCGGCCAGCGCCTTGAGCAGCTCTTGAGCTGGAAAAGCGCTATATAATAACGATTAACTAATAACTCTTGACTGTTTAGTACGTATTAGGGTTAGGATTAAAACAGCGACTGAAGGAGAAGTCATATGAGCAACTTTTCTGAAACAATGTTTCAAAAACAACCTCTGAATTTATCACGTTGCACAAGTGGGGTTGTCGCACATATATACACACAGTTGCACGAAAGAGCACAGTTCAGAAAGGAATTATACATCCCTTGACAGCTAGCAGGGTGACACACAATGGCTATGTTTTACTTCTAGTCTTGCTGATGCGATAGTACAGACTATACCCAGGCAGACCTCCTATATATATTGTTGTTGTTTGTAGATTATAGTCACACGACACTTCCGCATATAGGTGACTACTGGACCGATTTATACTGACACCAGCAGGCCAGTTGTTGGTAAAGGGGAAAATAATATGATCACACGTTGACCAATCCGGGATTCGAACCAGCGACCTTTCGGTTACTAGCAAGACGTTCTTACCAACTGAGCTACCCGGCCCCCTCCAATATAACGCTTACAAGCCACTTTTATGGCTTACTTCCCTTGAGAATGGGTTAACTAGCTATAGCAGATGCTATTACAGATCAATAGATCTGTTTCTTTCTGATAGCATATTGGTGTCGCCCAAAACTGCTAACTTTTTCGAGCGTTATTATTTATGTATTAATTCATTAATTGTTTATTCTGAATTGTATTAATATTATTATTAATTATTGTAATTTGTTTAATGGCTGTGCAAGACCCAGCCTATGCATGTGTATGAACTCAAATGGCTGCACTTTTGTAACGCTGCTTCGCTGAAGGCCTATGGAATGATGATCAATAATAAACCTAATTATGTTCAATGATTGTTGTTGGTTTGTGTAGATGTGTAGTTCATAATTTCTATTTAATAACAATAATAATATTAAAAATAAATAAAAAGAAATTAGTAATCATAATAACAATCATCATCATAATAATAATTTATTTTCTCAAGCACAAAACCAAAGTCCGTTCTAAGCATTCACATGCGCGCACACACACACATACAAGAATAAATATTTAAACAATATTAAAACATGAGATAAAATAACAAATGGAACATCACAAGAAATAATAACAAACATCACATCTATGTATACAAAAGCATATATAAAATCCTCATACACACACATTAAAAAGACACCAACGGTAATAATACATAATGAAGTAATGATAAAAACATTTAAAAGTAAAAAAGCACTACACAGTGATTCAAAATTGTATAAATATATGTCATTAGTAAAAAAACAACCAGTAGTAAAAACCATACATAAAAATTCTTATATCAAAATATACAAAAATCAATATTAATAGATTAAGAATCAATGAATGTGGAGTTTAATGTCGTCACCCTTCCCAAAAAGGGTAACCTTCAGGAGTGTGAAAAATACAGCACCCTCAACCTCATCAGCCATCCCAGCAAGGTCCTCCTGAAAATAATGCTCAACAGGTTGAAACCCCGAGCTGAACAACTCATAGCTGAAGAACAAGCAGGATTCAGGGCAGGGTGAAGTATCACTGAGCTGATTTTCAACATCAGAATAATCTGAGAGAAGTACCTACAGCACCAACGACATCTATATATGTATGTGTTTGTGGACTTCAAGAAAGCGTTTGACCGAGTTGTGGCCCTGTGGGCAACCATGAGAGTGTACATCAGCCCTAACATTATTGAATCATCAAAAGCCTGTATGACAATGCTATCAGTGCAGTCCACAACAGTGCCATTGGGAACTGGTTCAGAACAACAATTGGCGTGCGTCAAGGATGACTCTTTTTCCAACACTCTTCAACATCTTCCTGGAGCGCATAAATGTCAGATGCCCTTGCAGATCACAAAGGCACAGTCAGCATAGTGGGTAGAGCAATCTCCAACCTCCGTTTTGCGGATGACATTGATGGATTGGGTGAAGAGGAACAAGAACTTGAACAGCTGGTACAGAGGCTTGACACCACCTCCAAAGCCTTTGGAATGGAATAGTGCAGAGAAGATGAAATGATGTCCAACAACACCAATGGCATCAACATGGACATCAAAGTCCAAGGTCCATTTCTAAACACAGTGCATATTTTCCAATTTGTAGGAGCCATTGTATCAGACAATGGTCTGGATAGGAAGTCCTCTCCAGGATTGCACAAACAACTGCTGCCCTGACAAGGTTGAAGCTAATTTGGAAAGACAAGACCATCAGTCCACACAACAAGGTAAGACTGTTGCACTCCATTGTCATCTCCATCTTTCTATACGCTTGCAAAACAATCTACAACCTCCATTTTGTGGATGTCATTGACGGATTGGCTGGAAAAGAACAAGAACAGCTGGTACAGAGGTTCGACACCACCTCCAGAGCCTATGGAATGGAAATAAATGCAGAGAAGACCAAATGATGACCAACAACACCAATGGCATCAACATGGACATCAAAGTCCAAAGCCAATCCCTCAACACAGTGCATAGCTTCAAATATTTAGGAGCCATTGTATCAGACAATGGGTCTTGACAGGAAGTCCTCTCTAGGATTTACAACTGCTGCCCTGGCAAGGTTGAAGCCCGTTTGGAAAGACAGGATCATCAGTCTACACTCCAAGGTAAGGCTACAGGACCATCAGTCTACACTCCAAGGTAAGGCTGCTGCGCTCCCTTTTCATCTCCATCTTCCTATACGCTGGTGAAACATGGACCATCACAGCAGACCTACAACAAAATATTCAAAGCATGGAAACGAAGTGCTACAGAAGACTTCTGGGCATTTCCTATACCCAGCACATCACCAACAATGAAGTCTTACAGACCACCACACAAGCCATTGGTCAACACGATGACATGCTCAAAGTGGTGAAGAAACTGAAACTCCGATGGTATGGCCATGTCACGGAGCATTAGGCCTTGCAAAGACCATCCTGCAAGGCACTGTGCAAGGAGGCAGAAGAAGAGGAGACCGAAAAAGAGGTGGGAGGACAACATTCGAGAATAGATTGGCTTGACATTGAGCGAAACATGAGGGTTGCTGAGGACAGAGAAAGATGGCGTATGCTGGTTAAATGATCAGTTGTGGTGCCCCAATGACTTTCAAGTTATGGGATAGGATAGGAATTTAATATGTGCATGCTGACTGGATGACCCGCTAAATAAATAAAAAAACAAACATTAAGAAGCAGATGAAATTTAAACACAAACTGCATGGTCATTGGTGTGCCAGGCGAACGCTCTACCACTTGAGCTACGGCGGTGAGAAAGACAGGAAAAGGTGGAAGAAAAGGAGAGAATGTTGGAGAGTGAGGTTCTTAGCATCCTTTTCAATATATATGCATGTTCATAACAAATTCAACCAACTATGGAATGTGTGTGGCAAGGTGAATTTTAATATGTAAACAAAAGCAAAAGTACTTAATAATTATGCATTATATAACATAACATTTCATTCAAGTGTCCTCAAACTAAGTTGTTTTAGGCAATGGGAGATACAATGAGTATATAGAATTGACGTGACAGGTTTCAGGATATCTTTGCACAACAGGTTGTGCTTTGCTATATCCTGGATCACAAACACCATCCTTTTGGTTTTTAGGAAAGCTGCATGAAGTAGCAATGCCTTAATTTTGTTTGTATTTTACTTAACAAATCTAGCCATTTTTGTTTTAACAAATCACTGCAAAAAGGAAGTTTTTAAACTGTCAAAGGAGCTAATCCACTTTTTTTTTCCTTTTGTGCATTGTCTTTTTGCACAAATAAATATTACACATAATTTGATTCGTCGAGAGGATAATAAAAGAAAGATTTCCCTTTGCAACTGAAAGTGTATACATTGTTGCTGCAATTCAGTGCCACACAGTGATTCTCTCCTTCTCTGCGCTTCACTTTCACAGCCGCCATTATGGCCCCTAGCTACCCATTTTCAAGGGACGCAACTCTTGTAAAAAGGCAAAGCAAAATGACGGAAGTTTTTTGTCTCAGTATAGTCTGTGGCAACTCCGCCAAGGACGGTCCCAAGCCCGGCTGCAAAAGGAGGAGGGTTGGGCATGGGGTAAGAAAACTACGCTACAGAAACGCTAACAACAGGAGAAGGAAAAAAAACTTTATCCTGGGAGAGGAAGGTACTTCATCACGAAGACTTATGACGCGTTGTGGTGAAAGCCGAGAGGAAGCCACAGAGCCGACTATCCTTTTGTCAACCAGGAGAACCACCATTGGCACATGGAATGTTCGGACCATGTACGAATCAATAAAGACGGCACAGGTTGCAGCTGAGATGCGGAATAATGACCTGACCGTGTTAGGCATCAACGAAACACGATGAACCCAAGCTGGACAAAGGCGACTGATGACAGGAGAACTATTGCTGTACTCCGGGCACGAAGAAAACGATACACCCCACATGCAGGGAGTAGGCTTCATGTTGTCCAATCAGGCACAGAGGGCACTTTATAGGATGGGAGGCCCATGGCCCCAGGATCATAACAGCATCCTTCCGTACCAAGATGAGGAAGATCAAGATGAACCTTGTCCAGTGCTATGCTCCACCGAACGACAGTGAAGAGGATGTTAAAGACCATTTCTACAGCAGACTACAGAAGATCCTTGAGACCTACCCAGACAAGGACATCACCATGCTCATGGGAGATGTCAATGCCAAGATTGGGTCTGACAACCCCGGATATGAACCAGTTATGGGCGCCCACGCCTCAGGTGTAATGAATGAGAATGGAGAGAGATTTGCGGACCTGTGTGCACTCAACAATCTGGTCATCGGAGGCAGCATCTTTCCTCACAAGCGGATCCACAAGAGTACATGGGTATCTCCAGACAACGCGTCAGAGAACCAGATCGACCACATCTGCATTAGCAAGAAATTTCGAAGATCCCTGCAAGACGTTAGAGTGAGAAGAGGAGCAGACGTGGCGTTCGACCATCAATTGGTGGTGGCGAAACTGAAGTTGAAGAAGACCCAGTTAAATTCGTCAGGCAGAAGAATGAAGTACAACATCAGCCTTCTGAAAGACCCAAAGACAAAAGAACAGTTTAGTCTGGCGCTAAAGAACAGGTTCGAAGTGCTTCAGGAATTATTTGAAAAAGAAGAAGACAGTGTACTCAACAGGTGGCAGAAAGTGAAAGACACACTAAGATCGTCATGCCAAGAAGTAGTGGGGTCAAAGAAACATCAACAAAAAGAGTGGATCACAGCAGAGACCTTGGTCAAGATAGAAGAAAGAAGAGGAAGGCAACAGTCAACAACAGCAGAACCAGAGCAGATAAGGCCAAGGCCCAAGAAGATTACACAGGAGCCCATAGAGAAGTGAAAAGAAGCATAAAAAAAATATAAGAAGGCCTATGCGGATGGACTGGCGGCTGAAGCGGAACAGGCAGCGTACAGCGGCAATATGAAACAGTTGTACGACACCACTAAGCGACTCTCCGGAAAGTTCAGGAAACCAGAAAGACCTGTTAAGGACAAGCAGGGAAACATCTTGAACAGTCTACACCAGCAGTTGAACAGATGGGCTGAACACTTTGAGGAACTTCTGAATAGACCAGCACCAACGAATTCCCCAGTCATTGAACCAGCCAATGTGGATCTTCCAATCAACTTTGAGAAACCGACCAGGGAAGAGATCAAGAAGGCCATCACCCTGATGAAGAACGGAAAGGCCCCTGGACCAGATTACATCCCAGCAGAGGCACTAAAAGCGGACTTGGAAGCATCAGTGAGAGGATCTGGGAGAAAGAAGATGTTCCGGCAGACTGGAAGGAAGGTTACCTGATCAAGCTTCCCAAGAAAGGTGACCTTAGCAACTGTAAAAACTACAGGGGCATCACACTTCTATCTGTGCCTGGAAAGGTCTTCAACCGGGCCCTTTTGGAGAGGATGAAGGATACTGTCGACCCAAAGTTACGAGACGAGCAGGCAGGCTTCTGACAAATTAGATCCTGCACGGACCAGATAGCAACGCTCCGCATCATAGTGGACCAGTTCCAGGAATCGAACTCACCATTGTATATCAACTTCGTCGACTATGCGAAGGCGTTTGACAGCGTGGATCGAGATACCCTCTGGAAGCTCATTCGTGGTCAATCTGATCAGGAACCCCTATGATGGCATGTCCTGCAGAGTTATCCATGGCGGACAGCTCACAGACAACTTCCAGGTGAAAACTGGAGTCCGACAAGGGTGCTTGTTGTCACCTTTCCTCTTCCTCATCGCCATAGATTGGGTTATGAAGACGTCCACCAGGGAAAGTAGGAACGGAATCCAATGGACTCTGTGGAACCAGCTCGAGGACCTGGACTTCGCTGACAACCTTGCTCTTCTTTCCCATAGCCAACAGCAGATGCAAGAGAAGTCACATGCAGTGGCGGCCACATCGTCGGAGGTCGGCCTCAGCATCCACAAGGACAAGATCCTGAAGTTCAACTCCATCAGTACCGAAACAGTCATCTTGAATGGAAGTCCCTTGGAAGAAGTGCAGTCCTTCACCTACCTGGGTAGCATCATTGATCAGCAGGGCGGCACAAATGCGGACGTCAAAACTAGGATCGGCAAAGCAAGAATTTCATTCAGCTCAAGAACATCTGGACCTCCAGAGAGCTGTCTTTGGCCACCAAGATACGGGTATTCAACTCCAATGTGAAGTCAGTCTTACTGTATGGAGCAGAGACATGGAGGACAACCAAGACCACCCTAAAAAAAGTCCAGTCCTTTAATATCAACAGTTGCCTCAAAAGGATTCTCCATATCCGCTGGCCCGACACCATCAGCAATGCCAACCTTTTGGAAAGGACCCGCCAACTCCCTGCTGAAGATGAAATCAGGAAAAGGAGATGGGGCTGGATAGGGTATACCCTACGCAAACCAGCGACGAACGTCACCCGGCAGAAGCTGAAGTGGAACCCCCATGGAAAGCGAAAGATAGCCCGTCTAAGGAACACCTGGTGACGCGACCTCGAGGCCGACACCACCAAGATGGGCTACACCTGGAGTCAGTTAGGAAGAATGGCACAAGACAGAGGACTCTGGATAGCTGTTGTTGGCGGCCCATACCCTGGCAGGGGTGACGGGCATTAAGAAGATAGTCTGTGGCGCTAGTCATCAGGTGAAGTGATAGTAATATTTAGTAAAGTGTGTGGCGATAGTCATCAGGTGAAGCGATAATAATATTTAGTAAAGTATTTGACTATGATCATCGCAGTGAATCAGATTGTGTGTGCATGTGTGATTTTGCTTTGTCAGACTTCAATCAAGCCAGACTCAGAGATTAAAATTTCTGCCGGACTATCAGTGCTAATTTTGACGCACCATTATTTAATTTGTGCACGCGCTTGAAGCGTACGCGATATGATTAACTATAACATGCACACACCATCAAAGCAGTAGATTTGACTGGCTACCACTTTGCTCGTTCAACCAAAATGTTACAGCAAGTTCTAAATCACTTTTAACATTTTTAAAACATGTGCACTATGAATGTTTCAGACATGAACACAGGTGAAACACAGTATAAAAACATAAAAATATTCATGTGTTTCACAAATCTTTTTTCTGATTTTTGTTGCTCAGTTGTTGCTTATGTGACTTCACCTTAGCAGATTTGTATCAGCATTTCTATGTCTATTTTATCAAGATTTTATGAAGTATTCAAACTGAAGCTTGTTTACCTTACTTTTTATGGTCATTTTTTAAACCATATTTACCTAAATAATAAATAAAAATTTTCACTTCAGCTCTTGTTTGCACACTACTCACCACAAGCTCCATCAACAGGTGTGTAGCCTGCAGAACAGATGATGTATGACTTGTACGAAATTGTTTCAACATCAGGACTCACCACCTCTCCGTTCACCATCACGCTCAAGAAGGCCTCGGTTTCATTGATCAGAAACATGGCAGCAGATCGGTCAACAAGTAACAACTGCT